>OX637888.1:1250000-2500000 GCA_951802675.2 Boloria euphrosyne
TTATTCCAACGTAAAGAAAAATTATCAATATTTACAACTTACTTACTTACTTACTTACAAATAACTAAACTTTTCAATTATAAAAAATATTGGAGGCATCAATTTCATTGAAATACTTGAACCCATACTTTATCTATCAATTTTAAATTCGCAAAAACCGGTGCCATATCAGCTTTAAAGGCTTTTAAAAATAATATGCCGGTCTAGTCAGCTCACGGCGCGACGAATAAATCCGGGATGACGTCACTTCCGTCCAATCCCACTAATGGCGGCTTAAAGTTTACTTACTTCGAGTTATGTTATGCAGCGATATTGAAAAAGAAAATTCTGGGTCACTTGTTATAATAAAAATAAAAGTTTTCCTTACATTTTCTTATGTATTTTTATTTTTTAGTTTTTATGTGAATATTTTAAAAGTTATTTATGTGTATTATTCTTAAATGATCTCCATAAAATTCATCTACATCTAAGGTAAGTACTTATAATAAAATTCGAACTTTCGAACTGAGTCTAATTCTCTCTCATCTCATTGAATTAGTCAATAAGTACAGTTTTTGATAAAAAGGTAAAATATATAGTTTATAGAATGTTTGTTATGTTATGTTATGAGAATGCATCACGAGGTAGTTTTTCAAGTGGTAGTGCCATGCTTGTTACCTTCGGGTAGCAGCCGAATGGGCCGGCACGCCCCGTATAGTACCACTCTCTCACAGAAGACTGGCGTGAAGTGGCAGCCATGCTGTCGCGTTTCGTCCGGTAAGTGAGAGTCCGGGAGGCCCACTCCCCATCCCTACTCCCGTCCTTCTCCCTCCTCCTTCCCTCCCTTTCCTGAAAGGCCGGCAACGCATCTGCAAGCCCTGTGATGTTGCAGATGTCCATGGGCGGAGGTGATCACTTACCATCAGGTGAGCCTCCTGCCCGTTTGCCCCCTTTGTCCCATAAAAAAAAAAAAAAAAAAAACGAGGATAACCCTGGACAGATATTATAAAATTTCGTATTTTGATTTTAATGATAAATCTATATTTACCGTTAAACCGGACGGAGGAACCAAATCGGAAGAAAGGTGAGTCGCTAGTATATATTAATAATATAATGTATAAAATAATATTATATAATTAAACGTATAATAGTTACAAAAATATAAAATTAAAATATAGCATTGAAATATCCAAAAAAAACATTTAATTTTAATTAATTCGTTAGAAAATGAAACTTTATCAACAGACAAACAGTTTGAAAAAAAAAATAGAATGTACTAGAATGAGCGTTAAAATGTTCCGTTAGCAAAACTAAAATTACAGCACACGCTTTTATCGAATTAAAGTATTGCTATATGAAATACCATGTCCATTTCCTTGAGACATATTAAGCCAAATTTCACGGAGATTTAACAGATGTAGCGTAAAAGCGAATGTAATCATATTATGCAAAACTAAAGTTATTACAAGTTTTATTTAATCCTATTTTATTACTACCTCTGCCCACGTACAAACTTTTTTTAAATACGGACTACTCATAACGAGTTATTTTCATATACTATAATGTTGTTATTTTAAGTAAAAATGGAATTTTACTACACAAGCCTCTGCATGTAGTTTTACTCGTCCGTTAACTACAGTTGAGCATTATATTGAAACTATTTTCTACTTTAACTTTAAGTATAAAAATAACGAACTAAGACGAAAATTTAATGTCCAGGTTTAATAAAGCCAATGCAATTTTATTAAACGTTATTTTATAAAAGAGTAATAAAAATGCTAAAATATTCCAAACAATGTTTAGTAAATTACTTTGTTTTTCTAAAATACTCACTTATTTTAAAATATTCTTGAAATGAAAAAAACAGAAGTTTTGAATCATTATAATATACGATTTGCATAATGTCAGTGTCGTCGGTTCGTCGACACGCTAGCCTAGTAAGTAGCTGCAGGTACTATTAGACTAGATAAGAGCTTGTTAGAAATATTAATAATTCTTTAAAATCTTTTAATTAAAATTAATATTAGCTTTGCTTAACAATAGGAAAATTTTTAATTATTTTGTTTCGTTCATGGAAAATTTAAGATCGACATATTTTTTAATCATATATCTTTTCGCTTAGGTTTCGCATACATATAATAAAAATATAGACAGAATTTTCAAAGTATTATAGACTTGAGAGGTTCTATAATAATGTAGTTATCGGACCGAGTCTGTCAAAGTAGTTGAAGTTCAAACAGCCTCGATATCTAATATTGGCTTAGGCAGGGTCGATTAGCGAAAACTCACTATATTTAGCAATGGGATTAAAGTAGGGAAAACTCGAGGTGACCAGACGGTCCGAGGTATGGAGGTGGTCAGCAGGGGTAATCGCGCGGATGTTATCGCACGGGGTAATCACCCGGCGGCCGCTGATTAGCTAAGCTCGTACCCCCTGGGCAGGGAATTATGCAGGCACGACTTGCTCCAGGCAAATTAGATAGGGATAAAAACGGTCCTTCGAGCCGGATTTCGCCGATCGATTGCTAATTCCGAATCAATTTGATTTCGATGTGAAATCTTTCGCTTCACTTAAATTCATATCGTGTTGTAGATATGTTAATGTATACGATGTACATATGAATACGAGTAACGTAATGGCTATAAAGAAGGTCGTTCGGTCACGGTTGAAGCTATTACAACACAAACTTAACTAATATAAAAATAAAGCCCGAGGTGTTATTTTACAATGATATTTCTGTCCATAAATATCGCAACAACGTATTATAGCGAATGTCAGACAGCCACCTGACGATAACTCATCGGATGCAAATGGTTCATTATCAGCGCTCCGCACGCTGCCTATGCAAATGTTTATTAAAATTAAATAATTTGGCCCTGTCCTGTATGCGTAGGGCTGACTAAGCTAAAGTATTAATGCGATTCTACTTCTGCTAATGAATATTAAGCATGTTAAAAACTAATCCCTATTACTGTCTATTAACTTATGACAGAAAAAAATGTCGATGTTATTTATTATAATAAAGCATATATAAAAATATTTTTTAATAGATATTACGAATACAAATACATTTCTAGCTTAAAACAACAAGTATATGATAACGACGCTTCTGATTACTCCTCAGAATGAAGACGCAATACTCGCTGGCCATGTACCGATAGCAGCTTGAGATATAATGTAGTTACATTCCACATGCCCATTATAAGAGAAACTAAGTAGAGATACATTATCGATAGGACGGTTTAATCTTTAACTACATCACTATTATTATATTGGATTCGGTCACAATTTTATAAGTATAATAATAATATACGTAACAAAAGAAATGAATATTTTGTAAATGTCGTATCCTCTGCAGTTATTTAAGTTATAATTTGTTTTCGGCTTTATTCGCATGATAATTGCGCGGGGCGGAGTTCAAGAGTAGTCTATGTCCGATCCCACGATGCAATATACATTCTACACCCTTACTAAATTTTATCAAAACCTGTTCAGTGGCTTAAGCATGGAAAGATAACACACAGAGTTACACATACTAACATGGATTCAATTCGAGAACTTAGATTAGAGTAACGGCTTAATGAACACTAAAAACGGATGTAGAAAGACCACCGCCATTTAATTATGAAATTAGTTCTTAAGAACAAATTTATTGTCTATCGATCTAACATATTGTGCTGAATTGTATTTATTAGTATTATTTTGACCTGTAAGTGGTGGTTCGATGCTCGCCTGAGATTTATTTAGTAAAAAGACATGGCGTTTATGGAGAGAGCTGACTACAGATAATAGCTTACGATTTACAAAAAAATGATTCTGGTGAGAAACTTTAATATTACAATTTATTAGACATTTATTAATGATTTGTAATAATATTTAAAGAAAAATTTCCACATTCGTCAAAGTGCGATAACAGAAGAACTCAGCGCGTAATAGAGTGGCATTCCATAGCCAACTGTTAACTGTATATTTATTCCTGATGCAACGGTATGCTTTTGGACTATAGACAGTTATATGAAAAATTACATAGGTAATTTAAATATATTTTTTGAAAGGAAAAAATATTAACTTAATAGAAATAGATTAAAGGAGTAAAGCGTAAGAAAATGTTTTTTTATTTTATTTTTCTTAGCTTCTATTACAAAAACCTAATATTTATACAATATTTTAACCAAGACGTTTATTCCCAATAGAGTTCATCTTATTACTGATATAGTGCTTCCAGAAAAACGGTTAAAAGCACCCGAGAAACACTTCGAGAGTTGGCCAGGCGCACAATCCAGATATATAGCCAAGTTAAGATGTGCATCTAAATAGCCTGCCGTCCTAGCTAACTTTAGATTACTTGCAGCAACTTTACCGACTCGGGTAAAACCAAGTTTGCTTGGAAAAATTTTCCAAGGTATCCCCATTCAGTTCGGCTCAAATTTACTGCGCAACTTCGACGCCGGAAATTACATTGTAACCGGAATTAAAAAGCAAATAACTTCAATTTTCGTTGAAAAGAAAGTTTTTATATTATTTACAAAACAATAATTTCATGTCTTATATTGCTTCCTGTTTTTCCCTGATGGGAAACAAATTGTATCCCCTATTATCCAATAAACAGTTAAACTACCCTCGTTTGAAAAAGCCTCGGACACCAGGTTGTAGGTTGAAGGGTTCATTTCCTTATTAAACATTCATCGGTGGAAGCACTAAAACCTATTACGAAGGGTCTCTGCGGGCGTTGAAGGTGCATTTTTAAAGGGCACTTTAGATTGCACAGTTATCATAACCTAATAAAAGGGTTATTGATAAATCCTAAAGTAAAGTTAAAAGGGTTATCGTTTAAAAAAAATATTTCACTTTAAATAATGAAATATGGAAGTGAAGAATTGTTTTTTAAATCTTATTAACAATCAAATTTAATAAAGATAAATAAAAAAGAAGCGTTAATATAAAAATGTAATAAACAAAGATATTTATATACAATTATATGATGTGTCGAAAGCGAACGTTATTATTGAATTTATGGTGCGGATAACATCATAAATTCTTATAGAATTCTGCATCCATGTACATGTATTAACGATTCATGGCAGATTTAAAATATAGCTCATATCCTTTTTACTGTATATTGACTAAAATATAAGGGTAAATCTTGCGAAGCCGTTTAAACACAGGTGTCACACAAACGTTCGCTTTTAATATACTTAGATTTGCAATAACGCCTGATGTAACACCCTTTCGAATATATTCTGGCAATATAGCGACACGCGGGGATACATTAATCAAAGATGCCGAGCTTCTTTCCAAGATTCTGGATATTACGTATATATAACTTATTGTAACACTCATATAGGATGGTAAAGATTATGTTTTCTCTCTGCTGTCGTCCTTTTGTTTTATTTATGGGCTATTTTATGTGGTCTTATGGTTAAATTAAAATCACACACTTTATTTGGAATTTAGATTCGGGTTTTTTTGCGTTTTCACTACTTACTAATTTTACCATTGATACTAATAATTAATAAACATATTTAAGTAATAATAAAAGATATAAGAACGATACTAAAGAAAGTCAGAAGATTAACCAATTTTACTTATACGTATCATTTGAGCAATTGACCGTCCAAATATAAGCCGAGTAACATCAAGATCAAATAAGCTGTATTACACACAATTACTTATAAACAACAAGTCTCGTTCTACGAGTATAGTTAGTCGAGTTGACCAAAATTGCCCATTCCATATCTGGGTACGATCTGGGGTGACTCCAACCCCCGCGGGTGGGTCGTTAAGATAAGATATCAGGGAGTGGACGGTCTCAGGTTACAGGATGTGGGGTCCAGAGTTTCGGACGATCAAGGGTTGTTTGATGTATGTTGGCTATCGATTTTGTTTGTGAAAATTGAAGAATTAGATGGGAAACGAATGGTTTTTATCCCTTAAAAAATAGGTCAGGATATAATATTTTTATACTTGGAAATATGACTTTTTCTATGATATTGATGCTGAAATGTACACGCTTAAAATGCTCCATGAAGAAATATATTTAAATCATTTTTATCTAAATAAATGCATCTTCATTTGAAATTCATACAGCATCCGCGTTTATCTTCTTAAAATTTTACGGAATATCTAGGGGTTGCTCGTCTTTCCCCTCTGCCCTGAACTTTGTATAATGAATCAAGTGTAAAGATAAAAGCTTAGTTTTTCTCCATTAATTAATACTTGTCATTCGATCATGTTTACCCCAACGGTTATCTGGGTTTGCATAGCCGCCATGTCGGCGGGGCTATTAAAGGGTTATCCAGAGACAATATTGACACGACAATCTATTTGGCAGAAGTACGCCGTTAAATTTGCCCACTGTTTATTATTATTTATCAAGATTTTCTTAAGTAATACTAAGCTATAAACTTGTTATGAAATGGCAATGTCTGGTTTCATTGCCTTCAGGACTTATTCAGCTAGAAAGGTCCATTGGGCAGAATCGCTTAAAATTTTGTAGTAATTAAGTGTTCATTGAGTGCTAATTTAATGCAGGTTATAAAACTGGAGATATCTGATTTTTAGTAAAACTGGGATTTAATAAATCTAATTATTTTTATTGGAAATCAATGTCGTTGATTCAGTTGCCTTTCCCACAAATCTTACATTAAATTCTTCTCAGGAATTTTTAATTAAGTCGAATCGTAAAACCGTTTACACTATCTAAAACACATATTATGTATTCAAGACGCATCCTCAAAATATAGCTATCCTATTCTATCGTGTAGTGCAGTCCTATTTCACGTAGCTACTCTATTTCCGGTGGATCCGAATTTCCTGTCCGTCCCGGTAAGGCATTAAACGACTTAAAAAGCGGGATCTCCCGGGATTCCCGGAAATAACTTCTGCAGCCCTCTAGTATGTTAAGATGTGATTTTTCAAAATACTATCGATATTAAAATAATATGCGGTAAAAGATACAAAGTAGGTACGTTAGTATTATTTAATAGACATATATTTAGTGTAATATTACAAAATCGTTGAAGTCGTATATAAAGAAGGGAGTCGTTGTTAAATATAAGTGAAAATATATTAGAAGCTAATAAGGTCCTATTGTCTAAGCTATTTTTTTAATTTTCATTTTGAAAAATGGTGTCATGAAATATGATAGACCTTGTTTAAACTTCATCCATGCAAGTAAACTCAAAATAAATTAATTATTTCATTTAATTATTTTTTCAAGAAAGTCTAACTCTGTACAACATACGTTCACATATACATACATGTGGCAAATTACACACGAAACACAATATTCCCAACAATAGACCTTATTTTGTAACCGAACGAAAAAAGCCTTAATTCTTAGGAGATACCCTCACAGCGTCGCGTCCAATATTAATAAATTCTCATCTTCAGGATTCGTATGCAATTTGCCCCGACTCCTCCAAGTAAAACTTACGACGCGCCCTTACCAAATAAACCAAGGGAAAAACCGAGTTTATTTAATGTTTTTCAGCGAGAAACAAAATTGAACCATATTTTGAACCATCCGCGTTATTGGATTAATGGATATTGGGCATTTGGATAATTTTTTATGTTTCGAAAGTATATTGTGAATTTTGCGAGTTTCCCAGTGAATAAATAATTTTTTTCGACTCTGGAGCTGAGTTTTAAATGTAATATTGGTTTCGCAAAAAAAATTGTAAGAACGTTGTGGAATCGTCGAAGGTTATTGTTTCGATTTTGGAAACGAAATGAATTTGGTTTAGCATACGCTATACTTCAAGTTAACCTTATGCTATGTAAAGCTTAAATTATTGATCTAAAAAGACATTATGTATGTATATGATTGTATGTAGGTCTTCAACCAATTTCATTTCTTAATTTTACTCTACATTTAACATTGACTTTAAAATGATAAATAAATAAACAAGAAGCAACTATGTAAACTTCTCACACTATCTATTGACAAGACCGGTGATAAAATGCTGACAGCGTTCTTAGGATTTTAAAGGACATGGTTTGGTATTGAAATATGCATTATTCTGCGGATTGTACTAAATTGTTTTTTACTGCACTCGTGATCGTATAAATGCTAAATGATTACTGATTTTATATATAATATTATACTCATTTGCCAAAAGGAGTTTGAAATTGTATGTAAATGTTTAAAAATTACATTTTAACGTACTCGCTAGCGACTATAGATTTGGCTTAGCGTATATTGAGCACAATCTACTGTTAAACATAGATTTCCGACATGCTCCCATAATAATCGTAAAGTAACATAACAAAGGACTGTACTAGCATAAATAAAGTATAAATTCTTTCTCGATGCTTCCATTCCGGCGCGGTGGATATCAAAGAGAACTCGATACCGACGTAACTCAACACCGCGCTAGAAATTCCGCATTTCGCCATATCACGTCTATGATGTTGGATCTCTTCTTAATATAACGGCCTGTCGTGCAAAATTATGATGCTGTGTTTAAAGAACGTGATTTTTGTTAACTTAGTATATACAATGTACATATGGACGTATGTAAAAACGTATATAATATATATGTAGAGAGATTTATATACGAAATATTAAATGAAAGCTATAACGAGAAAAATTAAATGAAATTCTAAAAACTATTGAAGATCATAGCTCATTTCATACGGTATGATATCTCTTACGTGGGTAGTGAAAAGTTTAATACGTTCTCCATAAATATTAGTTTATATAGAATGTCTCAACATAATCTTTCTTCTCTCTTATCCATCTTCTTCTCTCGTCCTGCATCTCTTAATATATTCTATAGAAAACAATAAAAAGCATCAAAATGGGTTTAATTAAATTCTCCTTTAATTAACTGAGCTGATGATATAGTTAATTATTTGCCTGATTTGTACAAGACTTATTGTTAATATTTCACGTCGCCTAAAATATGACAAGGTAAGAATCTACGAGGTAATCATTGAATCTACGAACAGATGTACGAAACGAAACAAAAGGCAAGCAAGAGCTGTGGGATCTTGTCGTGGGATTACTGAGGCCTTATAATTATTTTTAGCCCCCTGAAAGGGCTTAAAGTCCCGAGGTAGGATTTGTGCGGCGTCGTTATTCAATATTATATCTTGGGAAATATCCGAGGGCGCCGCGACACGTACTGCAGGTATGTACGTCGCGTACATCTTCGGATAGATTGATGATTAACGTATACCGGGATTACGTATGACATTATACTTTATTATTACACGATTTTTCTTTTAATAAAAATTTATTAAAGACGGATAAAGTTGTGATAAGTGTTCGATATAACTTAAATCACTAGAAGAAGTTTACAGGCGAAATACTAAAAAAGATACTAATTTTTAGATTTATTATCAGATCACGTAGCTTTTTGCCTAATTTATGTAATAAGTAATCACTTAATACGTCATTAAAGTCTTATTTGCATGAAATTAATAGCTGAGTTGTTTATTTAGTAAAAGGTTATATTCATTCACAACACGCCCGTAACCGGTTTGGGAATGTAAAATTGGTGGAACCCACCCGGATCAATGAAATTCAAATTCGAATGGACTAGATCGCAAAGTTTTAAAATTCATACCGTTTACAGTCACGGACACTCGGATTGTTACCAATATTGCATGCGGCGCACTGAATTTAAATGGGACCACGCTCGACGGTTTCCAACTAGCGAGATCACATCTCCTTTTTTGGTTTTATAAGAGAGCAATACGGAATTAGTAGCGGTCGTTTGTTTCAATCACCTGTGCTCGTGTCGCAGCTGGGCATTAAATAATCACAAATCAAATCGCGATCAAGAAGAATAGTGTAACATTGAATACATTTGGTCTCAATTGATAGTGGAGAGTGCGGCTTCGGCAGGTGTCAACGCTCGGCCGCGGCGGTCCATTTCCCGCAGCGTAATCGAATGAATATTACAAACATCACGCCGACAGCCACGCCGTGGACCGACGCGCTTTTTGACGCCCATTTGAAGTATTGTCTGCGTCCGACCGCATTTCCAACTCACCAATCATATCGCGGCCGAGCAATTGTAACTGTTCAATTTCTACGTGAAATACGATCCCAGATTTTAGCATAGACTCGTCCCGGCCTAGCGGAACTGTTTCGTCGTGGCCGTAATGAAAGCACTTAGCACTAAGCGAAGCAATTATACGTAATTTGAGGCGTGGTAATGGACGCGGACAGCGACACGCAAAAACCCGCGAAACGGAACGCTAAAAGCTCTCTAATTCGATTGTCGACGGTACCTCCTTTTTTTAAACTTCAAAGTTCGCGGGCGGATATAAAGCGGATTTTAAATTTTAGTTCACGAGAATAAATCCTCAATCCTTAGTTCTGTAGCGTTTGTAAAAGCATTTCCGCTGCGACAATTAAAACTCAAATTCGTAGAATTCGCAGCTATAAAGAAAGTAGGATTCGCAGGGCGGAATGAAACAGAAATACCGGGCTCAGAAGACTTTGCGAGCGTCACCTGAACTGAGCGGAGCGCCTTCTTCGGCCTTGGTGATTTATGGGCGCGGATCCGGACCGGTAATGAAATTGCATCCCCTCGTCCCCTCCCTCGCACCCTCCGGTCGCAAAAGCCATTCTAGAAATTACTACGCAACGCTGTGCACTCTCCGAGTAGCTCAGGTAACGTCTTATGCTAATGTTTATTTTTTACCATCAATCACAATGATAAAACGTGGTCCCGTTATTGAGGCGTCGAACAGTCGAGGACGAGGTTAATTGCATTCGTAGGAACCGCCTGCCCTTTGAGGGTCTGCCGTTCTTTGTCTACGCAATGAAAAATTTATTGCTTTCGCTGGGAAATTTTAATTGAAAACTCCGCGGCACCGCTCGCGGTACAATTGTCTCGCTGACGTTCGTTGCGTGATTTCAACTTTGTATGCTGAAGTTAAAACAGCTATTAAGCTTATTCGATAATAATTTTAGTACCAAACTTTTGTTGGGCTCGACCTATTGTCCATTTACGTTTGGGCAGGCCTGTCATATATTACCATTGAAATGGATCATCATTGTTTAGAGAGTTTTATTATTCCGTTCATTCGTATATTGTGAAATATTAATTGCTTTGCACAACACTGTTTGTTTTTGAAAAACTATGTAAAATGGAGTTGCATTTTGATGAATTCTTATGTCTTCATAAAAGCATGTACTATCAAACTTAATTCGCAGCTTTAAAATACAACAACTTATTTTAAAAGTTACTATAGAACTTCGAAACTTCACCAAATGCCATTTAATTTACATATTATTAGAGCGAAAACGCCTAAACATCCTAGTTCCAAGCCGGAAGCGCAAAATTTGTATGACGAGCTTTTTGGTTTGCTTCCTAATTATCTTTACATTTATTTTCATGTTAGATATTTCTAACTAAAGTCAAACTTATTCATGCAACTTACCGTTAGATGTTGAAAAAGCCACGCCCGCAGTATGTTGGTTGCGACTTTTGGAAAAATGCCCCGTTTTTTCTGGTTCTTCTTGCCATTCGTGTCATCGTCTTCTTCTCCCGTTCCTTCGCCTGAACCGATACTCGCGTTGCTGGCGTCCCCTGGAAGAATATTGTAAATTAATACCATTATAATTATATAGGTATACTGAAATTATAAGTTAAGATATAGTTTGTAGATATATCTGCGGTTACTTAGTCGCGCTGTATTATATTTTAGTAATAATTCACATATTAAATTGATATACTAGAGAATGGAGCCACGGATTATAACTAGTTATGAATCATAATAGAAAACGAAATATCATCTTGTATGTTATTTAGTTGTTGCATCTGTTTAGCGACATAATTAAAATAAACTCATTAATTTTTTATAATTAAATATTATAAATTAAACACAATTTTACAAGTACATTAAGAATGTTTATAAAAAGCTCTATCTTGAATATATAAGACTCACAGCAAATAATAACCCTTTATACAAAATATCTAGGCAGTGATAGCGCAGTGGGAACGTGCTCGCTCGGGTAACCGAGCGCAACGGTTTCAAATCCGAACTAGCCTACCTCTGATTTTTTCATGTATTAATCATTCTTACGATAAAGGACAACATCGTGAGGGAACCCACATGCCTGACAGAACCTAGTAAGTTTTCAAAAGATATTTCAAGATCAACACGCACTTGGCCAGTTTTGTAGGTATGCTCTGATTCTAAAAAAGGAAGGCAAATATACAAGCAGTGGGACGTTAAATGGTTAAAATACTTAACAGCTTGCAAAATAATATTGCTAGCTATAAAATTTTTAATCTACCTCATTACATTTTATCCGCTAACCAAAGTACCTCACATAAAGCAGTCTAAAAGCATTAAATCTTTTAAATTACAAGATTATCTCGCATACACTTTAATTAGCATATAAGTTTTGTTATCAAATATAATAAAACAAAATTAACATAGATAAGTCGATTCCCAAACAGGTTCTAATTAAAATATTCAGAGTTCTAGAGCAGCGGTTCTCAATTTTTTGCTCACGGAACCCTGTTATAATTTTCTTAACGGATCCCCATTTTATAATGACTAACTGATTGCAATGAAGTTAGAATTCTTGCTTGGTTGACATTAAATTATTATTATTATATCTATAACCTTATATTAAATATGATGAAAAAAATTACACACATTTATTTATAAAAGTATTAAAATTAGGCTTTAAATCTGAGGTTTTATTTGGACTTAGAACCCCTATTTTTAATATTAGAAAATGCATTTATTTGAAACCCCTGTGACCCTACCTCGAAAATATTAGGCTTTCGCGGACTAGCATTTGGGAACCGCTGCTCTAGAGGTTAGATGCGAGTATCTTAGACGCTTGAGACAAATTCGTCTAGCTCATTATAATAACGTGTTAATCGCAACACGAGGTACCAGGCGAGCAGGAACCGCGAGAGATGTCTCGACTACGCTTATCAGGAGTACGTCTGGCATATTAATTAGAAGCTCCGCTAGTATTTGTTTAATCACCTGCCACACAACTGATTCTATCTTGAGTACATACGCTTAATTAATTCTTGGTATGTCGTGTCATACGTGTCTTTACTTCTTAGACCTCATGTACTCGTCTATAATTGCGATTCCTATATTTTCTTGTCAAAACTGTTTAGTTTCGGGTACTTATTTGAAGACAGAGCTTGAATTTTATTAATAGTGTACCTATATGACGAAACGTGTGGCTCAGGTGGTTGTGACGCTATATTCAGTGACAACAGTCGAAGGTTCGAGTCCCGTTCAAAGTATTTATTTATATGACGAGCACGAATTTTAGTAATCTCTTTATATTATGTTGTGTGATGGTACTGTGTGATAATGTATAAAAGGCAGAGTTTGTTAGTTTGAACTTATAAATCTCGCGAACTAATAGGAACAGGAGCAATTGGAGGAATTCTTCTTCATTAGAAAGCCTGTTAATTGAGGAAGACTATATAGAAATTAGGATGTATATCATCAATCTGTATATGTCACAAACCCAAACGACGCGAAGTTGACTTGGTAGTTACAAATATGACAGTAAAAAATAAAAGAAAAAAAATAATAAAAAGCAATGAACTAAGTTATTTTCGAAAGATAAAAGATAAAATATCTTAAAACAGTCAGTGAGTTTCAGATGTAGGCGTTTGTTTTTGTGAATAATTGAAAAGAAATTCAGTTTGGAAATGTTGTACGTGTACCGAAGGAACAAAAGCTCGAATGCGATAAACAAATTAGTGTTCACTGAGCCATATCAAATATTCATCACAACAGTGAATCGAATCAACACGGGGTGAATTTCGTCTTATTTCTTTCCTTGCACTGTTGATAAATAAAAGAATTTGCACGTTTCCACTGTTTGCTCCTTGTTCTGTGTTTTGTTTAACGTTCTTCGATTACGAGTTCGTCGTTTCGTTTATTCGTAGTTTTATATATTTGCAATAGTGTTGTAAGAAACTTGTTTTTTTATAATTGATAGTGATGTCAATTAAATTTAATTATAGCATAGAGTCGTGTATTTTACAAATTAATGTAAGCGGAGGGTCGGGGTGAGTTAGTACATTGTTTACTCGGTAAAGTTACAGCAAAAAATGCATTATATTTTATTACTAGCATTTTCCTTTTGAATCGTTCAAATGTACGTATATACATATAAATGAACGTTAATGAAAAGGAAGTAAAATAATATGTAGGTATGTATTCTGTTAAGCTAGTGTACCACCTATCGTACGTTCACGGCACTCTTTTAGAAACCTTTCAGATCGTCAACAAGAGGTCATACGGTTAAGGAATAAATACGTAACAAACAGAAAAATATTTATTAATTTTTAAATACCTGAAGTATGTCGGTAACAAGAAGATATTTTCGTGGAGGTCGACAATAGTTATATAGTTCACTATTGAAGATTTTAACGTAGTTTTTTATTTAAGTTGACTTATAAGTCGTCATCGATAGACGAACTGACAAAGATAAAAAAAATATATAATAATAATATATGCATGAAGTAAAAAGCTGTTATTTTGACATTACAAACAGACATCTCAATTTTTTTTACCTGTATAGATGAATTAATAATAAAATGGAAAAATCACGAAAATTTTAAAGGAAATTTTTCTATTTTAATTATTTTTCTCACATCGGACATTAAAATTCAAACCTATGTGACAATGACGAAACGTAGTATCAAGTTGCGTATCGTATGCGACCGGTGGCTTGCATTGTGATGGTAATGGGGGCAAAGTAATAAAATTACTTTTACGCCATTACCCGCCACCCCCACTCGTTATACAGCATGTTATAAAAGTAACAGAGAGAGGTTAAAACTAAATAAATGATTAACTTAAAATTTATAATAAATCTGCTAATCAATTTGGCGATTAAAATATTAGTAACAATTAATATTTTTACTACAAGGTTGACTTTCAAGATTTCTCTATTAGAAACATGTAGCTAATTTTTTGTATTAATTATAAAATTAAGAGCTGTGTTTTATTTTTAATTTGTGTACACGAAAGACAACAATTATTGATAGTATAACATTTTAAAATGTAATTGTAATCTCTCGACTTCCTCATGATTAATCATTTTCTGATTCATCTATCATGTAAAGGAAATCGAGTGTGTAATATTTTAGTTGCTTGGATAAATTGAATATTAAATAAGTTGTAGGCGCAAGGTGCTAAATACTCTGGCCTTACGTTTTGCTTCGTGGGAGTTACGATATACATTTCCCGATAAAATGTTAATGGAAGTGTAAATTTTCATAAAGTTAATAAATTAGACTATTTAATCTAAATAAGTAAAAGATCCAAATGATAAGAAAAATTGTAAAAAATATTTTAAAGTAAAGTCACACCCTGTATATTATCAGCGTGCAAAATCAGAG
The DNA here is from genome assembly GCA_951802675.2 of Boloria euphrosyne. Classification (NCBI taxonomy): domain Eukaryota; kingdom Metazoa; phylum Arthropoda; class Insecta; order Lepidoptera; family Nymphalidae; genus Boloria; species Boloria euphrosyne. The sequence goes on from OX637888.1 coordinate 1,265,340, forward strand.
TGCAGTTGCATGATGCAGGGCTAGTAATCCCCTAATACATCTTATGCGCACGCACACAGACGTACAGCCCTAATATTCACTAATACACCCTCAAATGAGTGTACAAACAGTGTTGGGGACGCGTGTGAAAAGTCAAGAGAATGAAAATTAACTTAATGTAATAGAATTGGCAGTGTCATCTTTCTATTGTTTTTGCAAAATCAATAAGTTTTGGATACGGTTTCTCATGAATCATCAAATATTTATGGTGTATATTAAGCTATACATGGTATTAAATGACGCTCTAACTTCACTAGTATTGTTGGTTTTGAAACATTGATATTATGCTATGCTTATGTTATTATTAGTCACTTTTTATTAGTGAGTAAATTTTAAAAAGGTTCAGTCTTTCCTTACATTTTCTCATGTATTTTCTTATCTAGAAAAATAAAATTGTATACGAAATTATAACAAATATGATTGAAGCGCACAATTTTAGTTAGGAAAATAAAAGATTTTTACGACATACAAATTTCATATATCGAAATTGTTAAATCAATACCGTGATTGCTCTTACGTTAATTAAATGAAAGACTGTATCAATAAGAATTTATACTTGCAACATATACCGTAACAACTAGAATAAATTCCACCAACATCCTCTTACTAAAACTGCTCATTAGTGCGGATCCATCTACGGTGTGGTGTTTGCTCCCATGGCGTTTGTAAGCCGATTGCTGCAACCCGACACCAAACCCGCGACCCCTTGCACGGTGTACCACCAAAATTGGGGATCTAGTTTGAGCTTAGGGTTGAGTCGATGGGGTTGTTAGAAAATAGCGAATGTATAGTCACAATGTTTCACATTATTTGAAATTTTAAACAACAAAAATTTAAAGTTCTCTACAAAAAGACTCTCACTCTACAAAAAGTGTACAAATCTTCAGTTTGTTATTAGCTTTTGTCTTCTGACTCTAAAATAATCCTAAAAATATCCCTAACACATATATGTATAACAATAAATTTTAAGCACCAAAGACATCTGACAGACAGACTGACACGTCTTAGAAGATTGTAATCTCGGAACTGTTAATCACGTTCCAGAGATGGGCGCATTGAACCCGGAAAAAAACTTGTATTAACACAGTAACAAAATTAAATTATCTAGTTTTTTTCCGTCTACTAATAGTAGTATGTGGCTAATGAGGCATAACTGGTTAGTGATACTCCATGAATCACTCATTGTTTTAATTTCATAATATTTTAAGTAAGTGTTAAATATATATCTTATAAGAACATAATAACATCATGATTAGAATCTGTATATTTTTGGAAAATCTAATTGAACTACTTATTATTATCGACGGAGAGGCCGACTGTATAGTCTTTAGATTTTTTGCCTTTCTGTTTATATGAGAACGCATCACGAAGAAACCACTAGATACATTTAAAAAAAAATTAGTATTATAATAACTGGTTATCCGGGTCAACATGTAGGATTCTTATAACTGCAAAATAAATCTGATCTCTGATAAATTTATACCATGCGTTAAAAAGTTTCTTAATAATGTTTAAAATATTAAAGTTACTCGTATCTATTAAATTATATTACTGTCTATTTTGAATTATAGCATTTTGCTAAAGTAGGCAACGTTACCCCTGATATTAAAGCAAATGAATGCAGAACTATCGAGTTACGCCAATCAACTGAGAGCACGCGCCACTAGTGATGTTCTATCGTGGTAAACAACGATAGCTTACAAAATAATGTAAGGAACGTGAAAGCCCATATCATTTCCATAATATTGATATTTAAGACGATAGTATGAATAATAGTCCTAAAGTAACTATGTTGTCTTTAAATTGCACAGACATGCCATCATTAAAAATTAACTACGAGTATAAAGGTTTAAAAGCAGTAACTAAACACATAATTGGTACAAGCGAATTTATCAAAATTTGACTTGGTTTATGTCTAAGTGTCAATTTTATCAAACTAACACGTTTTTGTATCTCATTTTGACGAAAAGCTGACAATAAGACGATCCATCGACGTCACATTTCTAATCCGCAATCCCTACAAAGTGACAAGCTGGGTGTCGTAATGATTTTGATGGATTGGCTTCTTTGCAGGCCCCGCTATTTGCAAACACCCTCTACTGGACGGAGGAACCGATGGATGGAGGGGCTAATTAAAATTGGCACCCGAACTGGGGCCAAAGTGTATTTGCTGTCAAGAAAACAACTATTACAAAAGCCATAAAGTTCTCTTTCGTGTAACCAGAGTTTTATTTTTAATAGAGGGTAGCGTTGCATTGCCTTTATGAGTTTATTGGGTGACGTAATGACGTGCTGCCGATAGGAATGTGTTCGGTATGCTCCTCTTATTGGGAATCTGGCGGAATTCCATTTAGTCATTAATTCTGCTGTCCCTCGGAGCGATTCTTATAATAATTACCGATTGGCTACGAATTTTGAGTGGATATTTTGGGACATTTTGTCTGGTTCAGACGATTTAAAGTTTCATCAGAGGAAATATCATTATTTTTTGGTTCGAATAATGTGTTATGTTTATGTTTCCATCCATCGTTTGAATTGTGGTTTATGATGATTATAGTTACTTATAGCGCTAAAGGTTAGCTATTAAATTAAAGTAGTTTCTATAATGTATGATAGGATTTAAAAAAACAATATAATTTTAGTTATATAAGCATTTTAATGTCCATAAAAAAAAACTGAAATAGACTAAATTAAACAAATATAAAAGAACAACTTTCACATTATTGTGTGATCGATCTCCATTAATTCTCGTATACCAATAACCAGTATTGCAAAGTTTGTCCCAACCTGGGCTATTATTTCTAACGAGGCAAGTTGCCAGTCACAGGCATTAGCGGAGTTACATCCAAGAGAAAACGCTTCGCACGCTTAATCACCGTTGGTCCTGAGTCGTCAGTTTTGCGACCGTGCTTAAATCCGAGCTTTATAGAACCTCTATATGCTTTTATCATTAAAGCAATATTTATTAAAGGAAAAGCGTCTCTTTTGGAATTTGAAATAATTATAAACGTTATAAATCCATTTTAAATACGTAATTACATTTCTGGCTTATAAATCAAGTTGAAAGATCTTTTACTAGCGAGTCAACCTTGCTTCGCTCAGATTTGTCCCTAAGTAAATTTATGTGGAACCCTGATTCATTTTCCAAAGTAAAAGTAGCCTTAGTTATACTTCCTATAACATCGTCTATCTGGCAGTTAAAACCAAATCGAAATCTGTCCAGCATTTCAGGCATTTCACAGTTAGACAAAAATGTTAAGTGCTGTTCTTATGGGTATCATATATAATTACATATTATGCATTTGTTTTAAAGCTGTTGTGTTTATATTACAAGCTGACACTTTACTTATACTTTTTAATAAGAAATTGTCGTATCTTTATTAAATAAGCAATTTTAGTCTTCCATAACCCGCTGCCAAAATTATTATAAGAACAAAAATGATGATTTTCCGTTACATAAACATTTTATGAGCCAGAAAATTAGACTATCCCTAAAAATTAAGAACACATACACCGGAAACCAAAACTACACGCAATTAAAAATGACAGCGAAATTTCATGACGTTTAACCCTTACAAAAGCACGTCTCCGCGATTACGGCGCATTGAAAATTAGTTTAATATCTCGAATTGACGATTCCGCCCGGAACGGCCAATTAAGAGGGAATAACACTCGGAATGATCCGCCTGATAGGCAAGTTATGGGGTGCCTTTATGGACCATTAAGTGTTGAGACGGTGCAAGAATATTTTGTAGGTCTGGTAGTCTTTTGAACCGTTTAGTGAGGATTTCTATGGTTTTTTTGTAATTAGTGATTGAATTATGGGAGAAGAAACGCTTACTACGGTAGTATTTTTGTTTGGATATTAGAAAAGTGCAAATTATTTGAAGGATGTCATAGGATCTTCTATGATTTGTTTTTTTTTATCATGTGTAATCTCAGGGAACTTATAGTTTTATTATACGTTTTATTGATATAAGTAAATGTAATACTTGTTGTACTTGACACTGTATTTATCAGTAATAGGTTGTGCAATATCCTTTCTATTCAAAATAATAGCTTTAAATAATTGGCTTTAATTTAAATTAGTAGCTTTGTGGCTAAACTAATGGGTTGTTGAAAAGTGGCTCGTACGATGTAAATTAATATATTCCACAAAAAAGTACGTAAAATGACTATACTTACTAAATTCAAAGCAATAAATCACATTTAACAACAATATCCACTATCACCAGACATTCGCATAATCAAAATAAGTCCAGCCCCCTTTCAAAGTCCCATGTCGCAAAACGCATATTAAGGGATTAGGATTCCGTTTACGGCAAGTAAAGCCCTAACGTTCATTCGCGCATTGATTTCAATTTGAATTTTAATTGAGGAATATTATGCGAAATTTCATTGCTTAATATTCACCCTTGTCGGTGATTTTTGCATTTCACGTCCTCTCGATAAGTATTATATATTTTTTCGATGTCACTTTCATTAACTGAGTTTTGTTTTTGTCTGTTTTTGTATTGTTTTTATATAAGATTATTTGATTTTTGTTGAAAATTATTATTTTCCTTAAGAAATTACTTCTAATACGAATTATTTTTTATGTTGCGTTTATGGTTCGTAAATATTATATGGATGTAATAAGAAAAATAAGTTTGATATATTACATAATTATTAAAAACATTTGTCGTTCTGCTGGCTATTAGTACTGGTTTTTCCTCTAGTTAGGGATATGCTTAAATGTATTTCTCAATATAACAAAGCTTATAGGAATTTGAGACCTTAAATAGTTTTACTCCCATTAATTCTCGTGTTAAAATGAAATTGTCAAGTTTAATCAATGAGTGTTCATTTTTGCATATGTTAATAAAAATCTTTTCTATAAAGGGTTAGGGTGAGGTTCGTCATCAACTACTGGTTACATTCGCATTTGACATGTACGTTTAAAATGCAAATTTTTAATATGAGTTATTATATTAGGACAGATTTTATTAATTTTGACACTTTGTTTTTGGGCGTTAAATAAAACTATAACTTGATACTTTAGGGAGGATTTAAATACTTTTGCTATTGATTATAATAAAACATAAAGCGAAAATCAAACCTGTACCATTTTAAGTAGAAGTATTATTGCCAATTGCCACTATACCCAAAAAGCTCGAAAAATCAATAATTTTCTACGTTGTCTGAACATTTCTTAAAAAACTTTGACTCTAAAATTAACCACAGATAAAAAGCAGGTATAGTCTGTGAAAAAAATGAAAAATCGAAGTAAAAGTCAAGTGTAATCGCCGCCCACGCGGTAGCGAGCCCGAACATTAATCCCGCGTGCGGTCATATTGCGTATTTATGAACACCGCTGTAGGTACGTCTGTAACATAATATCTCCTTGTGATTAATCTGACGTTTTGTTTGTTTGTACGTTTGATGCAGCCATCTTTCTCTGTAAATATTAGGTTTTTCAGAGAGTGTAAGTTTAAAAATATTAAGTGCATAGTGGTGGTTCGATTTCTACAGTGTGGCCAATAATATTGTGTACAAAATTTCTTTTTTTAATTTAGTAAAAAATAAAATAACATCTAACTAGCAACATTGAAGTATAAATAAATGTTACCATATCACAGTATATTCAAACTCAGATCATCATAAACAGATAAGCTTTTAAACACCTACACGCTCAATAAAGTCAAGTAAACACAAGTTATTAAGGAGAACGTTAAAAATAGGCTCTTTCTTCGTTTTGAAAATTTTTACGAGGCTATTTATAATTTTATTATGCCACTAAATGGTATGAGTTATAGTGTGTCCTTCCTTTAATTATTGTTTTCTTTGCAGAAATTATTGCTGTATAATGCAGCCGCTGCTTGAAAACAGCAGGGGTCGGAGTATATGAAAAAAAAAAAGGTAAAAGCTCCGCACGACTACATCCAGTATCATCTTAGTATCGCAAGGCGAAAATTAATACTAAAAAAAGAAATCTGTTATCGAAAACATACCGATGTCATCGTCCTACGCCGAAGCACGGGACATAATCGTGATACCATCAAAAGAAAAAACACCCTTATGACCCACATGTTAGAGGCTTTATAAAAAAACATGGTTCAAAGTTTTTAATTAAGGCAACCCTACCAATCAGTCAAGATACGTTCGAGATTTTTGAGCGGCTCGTGTGAGTTGCCAGGGAAAGAATAATTTAAATCACCACAGTTTTTTTTTAATTAAAGTATGTTTAAGGAGTGGGCTTTTAAGTTAAAAGTTTATTGATTAAATATACAAATGTGTACACGATAAGGGTTCACTTCTAATTACTGTTTTATAATATCATTCATTAGTCAAAACGATAATGATATTAAAAAAGCACTTACCAACTAAAATCAAGTCGTGTTTGGATCTACATTTCTCACACGCAACACTTCTCCAATTTCTACTTGATCTTAGTCGGTAAGTGTTAGGTGTCTGTGGTATTATACTTTCCGGGAATCTAATTTGCTACCTTAAATGCATTCCTATAGGTATCGTTACCAAAATGTCGTCGTACTTATTTGCTCAAACGACCACTCTTTGTACTTTACAGTTGAGTTTTTTCCTCTATTTTAAAAACAATCCTTCATTACTGACATTCTTATACATATACAGTTAGAATACATTTTTTGGCTATTGATGTTAATATATAGGTACGTTAAATCAGTAAAATTGTCATTTAAATTCTGTATTAAAAACCCTTTCTGTAAAGACGTTTGGAGAAATAAACTCTGAGACAAATAAAGCTTAACAAATCATATAAGTTAAAGATATATTTGTTTTCTTTCTTGCAATTTTCGAACAACAAGGTTATCTTCATAAATATATTATTTAAGTATTTTTTTATTTTTATAATACAACACTGGCAAAGATAATGTATGCAACATAAACGCGACTAGAACCTACTTTGCATTCTCCCTGTAAGCTAGACTAAACACTAGGCTTATTCAGAGTAAAATGCTAATCGGCCGCAGTTCCGGCTATAGCACAAAAATAGTTCTGAATGCGAGTCTCGGCCACTATGGCCTGTAGCTAATTGTTATTTGAATAAAAACGTGACAAAACTGCCATCCGACGACCGCCACTGATCGGTACGCGAAACGAATATTAAGGTTTTTAAGGTTATTAAAACATTAATAGCATCGTAAATCTTTATAGGTGCTTCATTATGCAGATGCTTGCAGAGTTCTGTATGAAAATTTCGAATTAGCACACTGTTAATAGCTCCTATTAATAGTAACTAAATATATGACTGAGCATTCTATTTGACTTGACAGGAATTTGAAATGTCTAAACAAAATTAATTTAATTTGATCATCTACGCTTTTCATTTTGATTTTATATTAATTTATAAGCGATTTCTTTTTAATGGGCATAATTTATGTGTGCCAATAACAAAAACTAATTTCAAATTGTGAAAACGTCAAACTGACGTTACCTGTCACAGAGAACAGATATTAAATCGAATCTATCTAATTGAGTCATTATCTGTGCTCGTAAACCGAACGTTTTACGATGGCGTAACTAAATAAATCAGGTGAAAAACAAATATTACTGTCAGTGGATATCATAAAGGGAGGTATTTATTATTTATTCACACTAAAATAAGCGATGTAAAATGCTATAACTCAATACGGGATTAAAACGGGATTGATGTCGCGTGGTGCGTCTTGCGTACATAAATATTGAAGTTTATTTCATATAAGCCGACGCCAAATAGTAATTGCGATATTCTTGTTTAGGGTTCCTTAATTAAGAGCGGTTTATTTATGTCGTACGTGGACCTTTGCTCGACTCGGGCATAAATAGCCGAAAGCCTGTTAGAAAAGATAAACATTCGCAACGCTTTGCGCCCGACAAATTATATTAGTTTTTTCGGTTGTATATACGATTTAGTGTTAATGCTACCTAATAGGCGACTAGTAATGCACGCGGCTTTGTTCAGGCTTATATTACGTTGGTTCCGCATTTTTATTTGCGTAAGGCCATTTTATGATACCACCGCCGTAGTGCTATTAATAGTTAAAAAAACAAGTTAACGCGCATTACTATATACATTTATATACGTATCATGTATGTATAATAAACTAAAAATAAAATTTTATATTATTTACATGTTACATAATATAATTATTTATCTTACAGATACTTAAATAAAATTAAAGTGTCTGTGTATAGCATCAACATATTTATTGTATATCTATAATAATATATAATTGTATTATATAACTAAAAGAAATAATTTCATTTTATATACGGTACTTACAAGAAAAACCCCTTTTTTAACATTTTTTGTCTGTTTGTCTGTTTCTTCCCACTAATCTTTGAAACGGCTGGACAGTTTAAGACGGTAGTTTAACTGCCAGATAACTAATATTATAAGGAGTGACTTGAGCTTGTTCAACTCAAATAAAATTAAAAAGTACCTAAGGCCAAACGCAAGCGAAGCTGAAATGAGTCGCTAGTATTAAAAAATAATAATAATAGGTACTAAATGTCTGGAATCTTTTTAGTAAAGTAGTGTATTAATTAAAATAACTAGACAAAACACACACTTTACATCACAACAATGATATTTTAGTCTGTAAGTCGCCATGTTGAAATCTGACATCATTCGTTTATTTCTAATTATATATTTATCCAAATCTGCATGACAGTTCTCAGTTACAGAAATGAACGCCCACCTTGTTGCGGGTGATGCATCGCGTCTAATATAGACCGTCTGAATACCTAATTTAATATGAAACTTGTAAGAGAATAATAGTGCTATAACAAATAGACAACTAAGTACATGTTATTACTATGCTTATTATGCTTATGCTATATTTAAAATTAATATAATATATATTTGTATAGTATAATATGTTTGTAGTTTTAACTTTTTTATGGATATTGAATTGAAATAGTTATTATTAACGATTGAGAGGCTTATTCTATAGTTTTTAGATTTCTGTCTGCCTGTCTGCCTGTGACCACATCACGAGAAAATCAATGGACAGATTTGAATGAAATGTAGTATGATGATCCAGGTCAATATATAAAATACTTTTTAGTGTGGGGAAACGTCTTATTTCCGACAAATCTAGGTGCTAACCGTTAAAAAAGTACCTAGGATGAACCCGAGTGAAGCGATAGAGAAAGACTCTAGTTACCAATTGTAGGAAGCTTTCAATATGTTTTTTTTTTCTATTTTCAAAGACGTTTAAATAGAACATCGATTTTTAAAAGTAAAATCGATTCCAATTTAAAAATAATATAACTTATACAGATATCCAAGCGAAAAGATATTTACAAGATTTATTGGCTTAATATTCTGAATGTATACGTAGCATATTTTCGTACCCATCATCCCACACAAAAGGCAATTCGTTCACAAACGTAAACAATGGCGCGCCCGTTTGTTTTTAATTACAGCTCGCGTTCGGAAGCGTCGGGCCGCGGGAAATTCGGCGAAACCGCCGGCATGCAGCTATCGATAGCTCCGAACTATCATAATGGCAGCTACTCGTATTTATAGACTAGCTTTTAGATACAATTCTCTTTACCAACTCTATATTGTATTATTATTTACATTCTTTTATATACATTTATTACCATACAATCACTTTAATACGTTTTAACTGTTAGTATAGATTTTTAGAAATGATATTTTTTCTTTGCAGTAACAATATCCTTTATGTTGTTGATGTACCCACATAATAAGCTATATCTATACCGATACCAAATTTCATCAAAATTTGTCCTTTTGTTTTATCGTGATATGGTCACAGACAAACAGACAAAATTCTATCAATTATTATAGACTCGTTCTCTGTATCGATTACAATGACTAATTCAATTACTTTTCAAAAAATATTCAACGTACAGATTCTAATAAGTTAGAATTTTACCACATACCTATCAGTATACACTATATCTTATAATAATTATTACTATTAAATTATACCTACATAGCTGTTATTTCAATTTATATTTTTTTATTTTTTAATATTTTTTTTTATTTTTCTAAATACTTGTTGGTAATAATAAATTAATTGAGAGCCATCACCCAACACTCATTATTCCCATGTAGAGAGAGAGAGAGAGAGGAATGAAATTGCACGACTTTCTCTTTTATATTTATTCGTCAATATTTCATTCAGAATGCAAAACAATAAAGAGATAGTTAGTTAACTTTAATTATACACAATCATAAAACGCATCGTCACATAAAATATCTTAGCTATTACTTCAGCCAGTAACATCTTAAAGACTACGTCATAACGAGATATGTCATTTTAGTTTTACACAGCATCTGCATCTTGATTGGAGCCACATCTTTTGTTCTAATTTTATAGATTGCTAAATGTCCCCGGCAAGTGTCGCGACGGTACCCGTTAAAATGTTAATTTATGCGAAATCATAGAGATTTATGCGTAGAGACTAATGATGTACAAACACTTTACTCGAGACAATGTTGGGAGTTGAGATCATCTCGAAATACGTGCACAGATTCATGGCATCTGTACCGTGATAATTGTTTAGAAAAATCTTGTTATTAGAATTCGTTATTAAGCGGCCTTTTTATTTGTCTTTTTTGTAACTATTGATTACAATGAAGAGCTGCTTTTTGATTATTGTTCTTTCAACAAAAATATAGTTTATACTAGATTTTGACCTCGGTTCTGCTCGGTTAGTTTATTTTTAGTTAATCTATACGACGGGAAAGAGTCTATAACTCTTAACAAAAAGCCTATAAATGTAATAACTTTTCAAATCTTACCAATTAGGATAACAAACTTTGCATTTTTTTAATATACTAGCAACTTGCAATTGCTTTAAACTATAGGTGCTGCAAAATAGCACGTTAGAATATCAATGACTATTCCTCGCTTCGTTCATCTAAATCAGCTCAGCAGTTTTTTGTTTAATCTAATTGAGACAAACATACTTATCGTAATCCTAGTATAAATATGTTTGGTGTACTTACTACCTACATATGTGTGTGCGTAGCACTCTACCTCGAAAAAACTCGTGAGTTTCTAAATAATTGTTTTCAATTTAAAATTAAAAAAAAATTAAATTTAAATTTAAAAAAATTGTGAAAGAACGTTTGTGTACTAAAGGATATTATACGATTAACGATTTTTTAGAAGATAGTACGCCTTGGGAATGATGTGATCGCCACCAGGCTGTTTCAACCTATAGAATTATTGTTAATTTCAATTTAATTAAAAAAAAGAAAAAAAAAACACTAAGACAAAAAAATATATATTAGTCCCGCTGAGTTTCTTTCGCCAGTTCTTCTCAGGTCAGTGGTTTCCTCCTTCCGAACTGGTAGTAGACTCATGACGTTCAGTAAAAAAATGTAATAATTTCATGCTGAATAAAATATTTTGAATTTTTGAATTTGAATTTTGAATTTAAAGGCTAAAGTCGTAACGGTCGCTATACATAGAAACAGCAGTAATGGCGTAAACAAGAGATTATAAACAATATCGAAGGTAGAACCACCTGCTATGAAAGTACTGGTACTATAAATATTAAAGAAGGCGAACATTTGCATATGATGTTCAATTACGAATGGAATACGAAATGAATAAGCTATAATGGTATGATTTCGACTTGGAATATTTCTGTTAATAATTTTAAAAGGCTGCCTAGTTATATATTATCCATTTTATAGGTCTTCGAAAATGAAAGAGTGTCAACTCTATGTTTGGTTAACGGTTTCCTTAATTTTTCTTTTGCTAATACGCTGAGACGAAAAACATTTTCATAACAATTACAATAAATCTGTTTAATCTTTTACATATTTTTTTATAAATAAATATGCGTCGTTATTACAACAGCACCATCTAGTTCCGTGGTAAGCTGCGAGGCTTGTGTTACGGATACTAGATAGTTGATATACTACACATACAAATTTTATATAGGTACCTACAATTATACATATAAACATCCATGACTGGAGTACAATCATTCGTGCTCAACAAATGAATGCCCCCAGCGGGGCTCGAACCCGCGACCGCTGGCGCAGAAAGTAGGGTCACTACCAACTGAGACAAACGTGTCGTCGAAATTCAATAATTATGTCGTGACATTTACACACACAGCACCATCTATGAGGCTTGTATTATGGATTCCAGGTAGTAGATACACTACACTCCTATATAGCTAAAACACTCATGACTGGAGTACAAACATTCGTTCTCATAACAAAATAAACGCCTAGCGGTACTCGAACCTTACAACCACTGGCAGATCGAGTAGTGTGACAACAAACTGAGCCAAACGTATCGTCAAATTGTAATCAGTCATTATTCATTATACCTACTGATAAATATTAAAAGTATTTTTTTTAAGTTATTAGTTATTTCAAAATAACAATAAGAATTCCTTCCTAAGTTATCATAATATTATGTTAAGGTGCCATATTTTTATTCCACTAATTGTAGAAAGTGGAATAGAAATGCTGAAGAAAGTACAGCGCCATCTATGTATGAATAGCGGTACTCGGTAATGGGAATCGATTTTCTTTATCGATGCTTATAATATCTCGTTATATTTCTCACTGAGAATGTAAAACATTTATTTAAAAGTTATAGTTATAGAAACAGTTATTTTTATCATTTAAATGATTAAAAATTATTGCAAGTTGAAATATGAGTTTTAAATATATCGGTAAAATATTTTTATAAGTTACTAATTTTAATTTTCCTTATTAAAATTATCATAGTATGCTAACGATCCAGTTAAGGGTAAGTGATTCCCATTAAAAATGAACAATCCTGAACTTTTAGACTGTTCATTTTTTTTTGAGTTTTACCTATTATTTTATAATTAAACCACTTTTGACACATCCCTAAAGGAAATCTATCAAGAATGTATCACGTACATATATTCATAAAAATAAATGAATAAAAAACAAAACAGACAAGTATTGATAATTGCTTAAGTACTGCTTAAGACTGTACAGACACTAGCGCTACTTACATCGTTAGATATCACGGGTTCGATACCAATTAACATTTCTATTGTTTATGCATACACTAGTATCTCAAATATAATCGAAAGTAAGCTCGGCTTGAGAGAGCTTCGTTTTAATAACAGCGAAAAGTATAGAAATCTATACCTACATATAATAAAATTCTAATTGTGTCTAATTTAAACGTTTCTTGGGAAATGTTATTGAAATATACATTATTATCGATACGGAATCCGGATCTATAGTTTTTAGATTTTGTCTCTCTTTCTGTCTGTAACCGCATTACGAGAAAACTACTAGACAGATTTTGAATGATGAAATTTAAGACGTATAGGAATGAACCCGAGCGGACCGAGGGCGAGTCTCTAGACATCTCTATATTAGCCTTAAATCTTAAACAATGACAGTATTGCATAAAAAGGTGTAAAAAAATGTCTAAATATACGCCAAACCCGTAATTTTAAATAAGAAACATAGATTTCTTTGACAAAACGCCCTGCGGTTGGACGCATAGTTGGGTGAGACCACAGCTCTAACAGCCGTCGCGTTATTGCTTTCCTTGCTCTCGTTAGTACTTATTTTATTATACGTCGTCAATTTGTTTTTTTTAGCTTGTAACAAGTACTCATTACCACAAGTGTTGTGGTTTCCACAATAATAGAATGGCACGTATAATAAGTTGAGTCGACTGATTTACTAGAAAAATGCTTTTAAAATTTTTCAATCTTAAATTTAATTATACATATTATATCTTAAGCTTATTATTTTTATTTTATTTCCATGATAATTTCTTAGATTTAGTAAATAATTCATATTTACAACATAACCCTTTTTTCGGACTTGTTGAGACAAAGGTCTCTTCCTAATTCCTTGTCCATGATTGCTATAATTCATTCGAAACGTTGGGACATTGTTATTACGTTGGGACGTCGTAACCAAAAATCAAAAAAAATCCACGAAAAAATTCAAAAAGCTACTTATAATTTTTTTATTATTTTACTATAAAGAATTGTGTCTCTAGAATACCAAAAAAAAAAAAACAAAGCTACAGCGAACAGCTAGTTTCTAGTGTAGAAAAATAAATTAGACATTCATGCATGTAACTATTTATGTTGTTATTATACCATCATTCCGCCATCATCAATGCCGCTGATTAAATGACCATGTCTGCGTATTCCGCGTGATTATTTCAAATCACCAACACATAACATTAGAGGTAATCGTTGGTAATGGCGTGATCGACTCTACGGCTAGTGCAGCAAAATGTGGGAACCGTAATTCCCTTTAAAGACAATTGTTGTTAAATTAACAAGTAATAATGGGTAATCGAAATTTTATAACTAATAATGTTTTTGATTTGTTTTTTGGGCCTTTAGTTTTGAAAAGTAAAAAAAAGTCTAAGAATTAAGCGTAAGAGAAAGATTTATAAATAATTTTAAATTATTTTTACATTCTATAACTTTTTAACACACACTAGCTTGTATAAAAAGTTACATCATTTCTGTAACCGCATTTCAAAATGAATATTGACAGCTCGGCGGGAAACGAAAGAGGTCATTGTACTTTATTTATTTTTTTAATTTAAAGTGTCCCAGAGCCGATGAGTTTATGCCAAAGACGATATTTTATTTCGAACAAGCTATCAAATCACTCACATTTGTAATGAGAAATCCTTTCGTAAGCCTCTAAAGAAATTTTATTGCCAGTAGGTGGCTTTAATCTTTGACGTTTCACAAATTGTTTATATTATAATAAAAAATCATAAAATGTACAAATACGGGTAAAGGATGAAGTTTTAATGAATTCTCATACTGAGAAATCTATTTTTACGGTTTCTTTAAACTGATTGAAATGTAAAATATTCGAGTCATTCTGACAAGGTAAAATTATTGTCCAGCGAAGGTTAAAAAAGGGAAAACGACTTATATTTAATTAATAACAAGTAGCATTTATAATAATTTGCATATTCCTCTCGCATATACGTCCCTTGTTTTATTTATTCGTCTCGCAGTCCGGATTACGTCGCCTCGTGGGTTACATACAAAAAAAGACGAAGTTGCCCGTAGCGAAAAAGCAATAAGACGCACGTCAAAAATAACTTGAATTACAATTTTAATCTTGTCAAATCCCCGTTTTTATTGTGATCCGCCGGTGGAGGAGGACATAATTTTCGTTTTCAAAGTTTATTTAATAAGGAGTATTCGTATGGAATTGTATTGCTGACCGAGCGGCGGATACTTATAAATTCGCGATTTTTATATGCCACTCATTATTATTTTCGAAATGGCCGCTTACGAATAAAAATACTTTATTTCGATGCAAAAATTATTACAAAAAAGGTTATCTGAGTTACGTGTAGGCTGAGGCCGGGTGATGTTATAAAGTCGGTTCCCATAACTGGCAACATCATTGGGTATGGTAAATTATATGTACTGTATCATAACCATGTTACAAATCACAAAACTGCTTTTCCGAGCAATTACACACGTTTCTGTGACAGATGGCTGTAAAATCGAATATCTTTCTCACTTTCGAACAATAGACACTACATTCTTTACATTCCCATTCTATTATAGGCTGTTTTTCATCGGATAAAATTTTTAAACCATTTTAAGTAGATGGGTATTTTATCAAATTACTATAATTTTGGTCAAACAAAGCTACGAGCTGTCAAGATTGACGTCGGTAAATCATCGACTTGACCCTTTTTTGTTACTTTAATAATTTCGTTAAGGGCTTTTTAAACGAGCCGCATATTTGAAATAGCTGCTTGTACTTTATAGTTCGAATCACTTTTATTGGAATTTAAATGGCCACCACTTAAATTGTTTAGAATTAATCTTTTTTTCTCCATTCCTGTTGGTAATGTTTTTTACGTTCCTGCCTCGCCTGATTGAAATGTTTTATAACTGCCTCGTATACTTAGTGCTGATAAATTATTGGATAATAAGACTTATTAACTAACTTAATCAATTTGAGTTAATCAGTTAAGTTAACTAGAAAGTTCAGTGCGAAGTTATCAATCTAGTTACAATAGAAGCGTAAAAACAAACACATTACGGATCAAGATAGCCAATGTAAAGCGGAAACTATTAAAGCAAACGCCAAGTTCCGACGTCTAAGCAGCCGATAGCGAGGGAGATTTATCACTCGCTCACATTATTCATATCTCAACAAAGAGGAGCATAAATTACGCGCCCCGAAAATATCTAAATCCTAATCCATTCGCCTCGCTTGTCCCCGAATGAATCCGATTCTAAAATATTTATGAAAAGGCACACAAAAAACGTACAAGACAGTATTAAAAATAAAAAACACACGCCTCGAGACCGAACGCCGGAAAAAAGTTAAAATGATCGTAGGGCATCTCGATGCTGTGTTGTTTTTTTTCTCAACATATACTCAGTTTCATTAGATTCGTTTCAATTCAGGCCGGATTAGAGAGAGGTCTTGATAAAATGCGATGTCCGTTGATTTATGTAGTCCGCTTTAGGTCTCGTAATGAATCGCCAGATCTATCCACTTTTTACAGGTGACTTTGAGTTTAATGGCACCAAATTGGCGATGTTTTACGAAAACGCTAAATTTTGCCTTAGCAATTGATCGTGAGAAATCAATTCTTGTTTGTAAATACGTCTTGTTCGGCCCAAATTATTGCTAAATAAGCGGCGTTCTGTAAGAGAGCGTTTTATCGTGTTTCTTTGTCAAAGCCGTGTCTAAATTGGGACTATATGAGAATATATTACCTACATATTTAATTAAAAGATATAATGTTTGTTTGAAACCCATATTTATTTGTGTAACATGCCTAGAGCAGACGCGTTAACTGTAAAGTGGATAGCTCGCTGGCTGCGGACTAAGATATCACGTGGGCGCTGCGAGTGACAGCTCAAAATTAGTCACGTGGCCGTTAATAGCCCAGGGAGAGCTCCAAGGTTTTTTCCCCAATTCCGTTGTGTTTACAACAGTTGGTGGCTATCGATCGAGACGTAAATAACTCATGTTTGTTTGAGGGGCGTTCTCTGTTTTCCATCGATTTTCCGCCGGACCGCGGTAGGCATCTCGAAAGGCTATGCGCTTTTACGTGTCGAGGCGTCTCAGAAGTGTGAGTGACGCGCGTGTGTGCGTCCGGCTCGGGGCGCACTGCACGATTAGCGCGGTACCGCCACGCCGCCTGATTGGGCCATCCATCACCGCCGCCGCCCCCCGCGATCCTCACCCACCACCCTCCGGCCCTCTGTTCGCACACGCCCAACCCTCTAAAAACGACCGTATCCTCCTCTCTCAAGGCTCACTTTGCCTCACCATTACCGGGGCTCGTATCCACCGACGCGCTAATGCCGCGACGCGCGCAACAGAGATCGAGGCGTATTTTTAAGACGGATACTTAGTGCGTTACATTATTATAGTTTTGTTGTTTTTTTTGGTCGCAGTCGTGTAACTCACACGGTGTTTTCGTATGGCGGCCGGGTCGACGCACCGCGCCGGTTATGATACCGAGTGCCTTAAGATTTTTGATTGAGGTTTTATTTTATTTGGTGCTACGTTCGCCCGATTACATTTCTTGTATTCGTTCACCGCTTGCCTGGTTTTTGTTTCGACGCATTTCATTGTTCGTAACGAGATCGATTTTAACGATAAGCGACTGCTTTTAATGAAGACGTGGGTGTGCCTTGGTCTGCATCGCGCTTTGAACCGCGGCCTTAATGGCCCTTGTACTTGACTTTTCTGGCATTTCGCTCTCAACTGCCACATATTTACCAACTACGCCCACTGTCTATATCACTGAACTTACAAAAACACGTTTGACCAATTACAGTTATCAAAGCTTACCATAAGTTTGTTAATCAAACGACACCCACACGTTACATGGAAAGCTCGAAGCATTTTAATATCGCATATTACAAAAGCTATCTTTTAAAATCATCCATCATTAGGCCCCGTTAGTATAATAAATGAATAAAAATCTAGTTCAAGTACGAAAGATAAGATAAAATTTTCCCAAACGTTATTATAATGAAATTATAATATTACGATAAGTATAAAATTGCTTTCTTCAATCCAAAGCGGAACGTTAAACCAATCTGTACATTCCGTTTACGTAAATGGAGGCTTATTCGTGTATTAGCATATAATCGGCCTCTCAGAGGCTCGCATACTTGAAGGGTGAGAGGTCAGGGCAGAGCGCCGGTGAAACGAAACTTACAAATTGCACACTCACGCAACAGACCACCGAGAATACATTAAAAATCGAGATGATCACCAATTTGTACGCCACGTCAGTTAATAGTTGTCGCTGTCGTGGTGACACACACGTAAAACAATATATCAAAGCTCCATTCAAAGATATCGCGGAAATATACTCATTATTAATATTGTCAGGTTTACGACGAGCTTTTTACGATCATGAGATGCTTTCGCTCGCTTGAACTTCCGCGATGCAGTGTTTATTGAGTTGCCGTATCGTGTGTCGCGGCGAGACGAACTTTACGAGTCGATTACTTAAATACTTTATTAAATAACCAATAAAAACTTAGCGATAAAAATCAGCCATTATTACTCTCGCTGTACTCATTTATAAAAACGGCAAAAGTAAACAAACCGGTAGTTTATAAGCTCAAGGATCAGATCTCAATCGATGGTCATTACAAAGTAAAGTTTAGCGCTCGTTTAGACGCTCCGACGAATCACTGGCTGTTATTTAAATTGCCTAAGACTGAAAGTTATTTAGCCTGGCTAAAAACTGGTTTCGCTGTGAAATTTGCGCTATCTCCCTCGTATCGATGGATAGACCCTGTTTAATGGCATACGTTATAGTGTACGGTCACCGGTGACTAAAGCCGATGCAATTTTCGCGAGCCCGGTGAACGATCGGTGCGTCGACAACGCGGGAACGTTTAAAAGGCTCGAGCAAAATGACTTCGACCGCTAAAATGTATCTTGGCGTTTAAGCGGTGAGCTTTGAGTTCGTTGCGATGTATGATAAAGACACGCGAGACTGCGGGCGTAGATATATTGAAATAACGACGACACGTTTGGCTCTGTAGTGACCCTTGCTGTGCCAGCGGTCTCAGGTTTGAGTCCGGCTGGCATTCATTTGCGTGATCGGCACGAATGTGTGTACTCAAGTCATAGGTGTTTATATTTATAGTATGTAAGCATTTAAAGTTATATATATATTATGTAGTGTATCAACTTATATCTGGTTTTCGTAACACAAGCAACCTTACCTACGAACTAGATCGCGCTATGTGTTAATGTACCTACCAACATATTTTAACTTGACGACTCGTTTGGCTCAGTTGGTAGTGACCCTGACTTTCTGCGCCAGCGGTCGCGGGTTCGAGTCCCGCTGGGGGCATTCATTTGCTAATCACGAATGTTTGTACTCCAGTCATGGGTGTTTATATTTATAATATGTATGTATTTAAAATTTATATGTGTAGCATATCATCTATCTGGTATCCGCAACACAAGCACGTTAAGTAACTTACTATGGAACTAGATAGCGCTGTTGTAATAATGTCCTAACATATTTATTTATTTTATATTTTTTTGATAAATATAGAGTACCATGCAGCGGAGATATAGTTAGGTCATCTGAGATCACACACAGCGCTAACGAACGCAGATACCCGCACTAATTTGCAGACCCGACGAGCGATCGATCTCATTGGATTTTTCTAAAAAGACACCCAAAGGCACATTATGAGTTGAACACAAATTGAGCAATTTCATCCCATCTCTTTCTCGCCAATGATTCTCGCTATATCCTTCCTTGTCTTCTAATTTCGCATCTTAAGCGCGAATTGAAAATGGAAATATTAAAAATTACGTTCTTTTTCAAAATTAGTTTAGGCCTCATATAATTATGTTGCCGAGGATATGATGGACGAGCACTCGTGCTTGTGCTTCGCCAAATAAACTTAAAATATAATATTTGCAAATACATTTCTTTAAATGTATGGGCTGTTTTATAAAATTAGTCCAATCCTATATCTCATTTAAAAAAGTATAAAAAAACCGATCCGTATAATAATCATAAAAATAAATAATTTAAAATGAATCTTAATTAAAATTACAACTTACATAATATTTTATTATAACTTATTAGATATAATAAAATTCCATATATTAATACTTAATAGAATCTTTACATTAAATAAATTTTTCTTTACATTAAATAAATTTTTGGATGATTAATATAATTATTGAAATAGTCAATATTATCGATACAGAAGCCGACTCTATAATTTTTAGAATTATATCTATCCGTGATCACATAACGAGAAAACCACTGAACGGATTTTGATAAAATTATAAATGAAACTACCTTTTCGGATTTTGTCGCGGATTTATTTTGATTTTTAGTTAAATTGTGGGTTGACACTGTCTGTAACAAGTATATAAACCTATTAGAGGTCAAATACCTTAGTCTCTCCCGTGACCATGATTGCTGTAAAGCATTCGAAACGTCGGGAACTAAAAATCAAAATAAATCCGCGACAAAATCCGAAAAGGTAGTTTCATTTATAATGTCGAATATTCGCGTAAATCTAAGAAAGTATTATGGATTTTGATAAAATTCGGTATGATGATAGCTGGTTATATAGAATACTTTTTAGTACTAGAAAATATCTCATGTCTAAAAAATAAATACTAACCGTACCTAAGGAACGAACACGAGCGAAATGGGGTAGAGTCGCTAGTGTATAAATAAGGCCATCTATGCATACATTCCAGCTCGTAATAAGGATATTTTAGTACACTCTAATACGATTATAAAATTAAAAGATAATATAAGCGATGTAAATGTAAATACTGTTTATGTAATAGCGTTTAATTTAAATTACATTTAGATAGTTAATACCAGCTTCCATTAACCGATTATTGCGGAAGAGAGAAAAGTATTAATTTATAGGCAATTTATAATAAAGTACAAAGTAACGATATTATATCAGCTGTTCGTCAAAATAAAACCAAGTTTGTTTAGCTCTACATATATTCTAATTTATGGGAAAATCATCGCTGATGCGGGCAACTCTGATTCAACTTAACCTAAGCATTCCAGCGCAGCGGGTCACCATAGCAACCACACGACCAGCCCGTACTAATTGCGCGACAACCTAAAAACTACCCTCCTTTCTTAACCACTGAGCTTGTTATCGCTTCCACGCTAAGATGAAGTTATAACGTTTCAGTATTAAACGCTACAATTCTCATTACGCGGTCATAACAATGAAAACGCAACCCTAATGTTAGGAAATAAAGTGCGATTTCAAACGCGCGAATGACTTAAGAATAGCAACATAAGGAATTGTTTTATCTCTTTTACACGTCGTAAAGACGAAATCGCGCGTGCTCTTTCTTTCAATCCTTTCTATTTGAGGACGGCATCGATTGACTACGATTGTCCTTTTCTATCGCAGTTTTTTGTGTAGTGTAATCCGTCTTCGGCATTCATTCGAGACGTTAGATAAAAATCGGAATTGTAACGAAGCTCCGAATAATGGCTTCGATTCTTCCGATTTTAGTACTTTATTTCGGATCCTTTTAACGTAAAATGTTTTCATGAAAAATTCTTAATGGAATAGTGATAATAAATCATACTAGTATTCCTTCATTTTATTCTAATTAGAAAGGGCCTTAGTTTTTATTGTTCTAAAACAAACTACAGCTTTGGCTATGTATATAAATTTAAAATTTTTTGTTTCTGTATATCTAAAAGTAAACATTTCAAATATAGAATTTTATCCAACCAAAAATAAAAAGTATTACACTTCTAACCTATGACATTTTATTAAACAAAAACATTTATATATTTTAAAAATAACATAGGCTTATACGAAATGCCTGTTAAGTGCGAGTAATTGATTTAGTGTAATGGAAACGGGCAATGGAGCTGATGTATTATGATACGAGAGAGACAGGCATATATCATATCCACAGGCGGAAAAGAGATGAATGGTGTTGACATGTACAGTACTTAACGGTGCAAGTGCATGCTTCTGTTATTGAAATTGTTTCTTTATGACATTGGAATAGGATTTCATATAGCTTGAAGTTTGGTGCTCCGTTTTATTGTTATGAATGGGCTAATAGATGGCGTTGCTATATCGATATCTTTTGTTATATGACAACTGTTTTGATTGAGCTTTATCTGAACCTGATTTTTAAGTTTGTTTCTGAAATTTAAATTCTTAAATAATTCGTTATTTATTTAAAATATGCAATTTCGTTTAAAATTTAGCAATTTAAAGCGATGATGCTATAAAGGAAGATGGTATTGCAAAAACGAGTAGGTATGACCAATGCTTTTGCGGCTTCGCGTATCGATGTCAACTACCTTTCGTATACGGGATATGGTAACACATATAAACATATACCTACATAAATAATAGGTTTGTTGGGTGATTTAATTTTTAAAATATCAATTTTAGTATGCGTTTAGATGTAAAAGAGGATATTAGGTACATTTCTATCCTTATTTTCACGGTCAATATGTAACAATACAAAATTTATAAACACAATACCGTAGAAGCGAACGTAAACAACTTCTCGTGCGTAAAAGTATGAAATTTGTCGTAACTTTTCGACACTTCATTATAAGATCGATTTGGCTGTCAGCGACTCAGTGTTCGAGGCAGCTTTATAAATATTTATTTAAGACTCGTGTGGACAGATGCAGAATTGTGACTTGTTAAGACGATCTTACTGACGAAATTACTAATTTTATGTACGTACGCACAGTAAATGGTATTTTTTGTATTGTAATCAAGCTTAATTATTAAATGTGAAAGAAACTTTTGGATAAAATACATATTATTCACAACTATTCAGCAAAATTACATTATAACTATTCTATTTACTTAAAATATACCTAGTACCAACATAAAAATTAGCATAGTATCACGATCATTTACTTTTAGTCTAATATAATATGGATAACAATTCCGCGGCTTCATTCTCTTTACCCTCTCCGTTTTACTGAATCAATTTTGATGAAACATTAATATAAAACTCAAGTATTTACCTGGATATTCACCGGGGCTGCCCAGGAACACTGAGGAGTACACCCGTCGCGCCACGTCCGGCGGCGACGACCACTCCCGTCGAGATCCGCACCATTTGCCTGTAAACATATTTTATATCAATTTAACCAGCTATTAAAAGTGATAAAAGAATTTGTAAGTATAATTTTGGTATATAGAGTTTTTGAAAAGCAAGAAATTTGTTTTCAAATCCAAGTCTTGCAGTTCTGAGATTGTCATGAAGGTACAAATCAAGAAGAACTTGATTAGGTACATGCTTAATATGTTACGTGTCCGTCAAGCTGCTATTTGCCAGTGTGGTGGATTATGACCTGAACCCATCGAATTGAGGGAAGTGCCAAGCTATGGCAAAAAACCTAACTAAGTAAAACCACCTTAACTTATCCTCCATTTGTAAGAAAAATACAATAGGTAGGTATATATTTACATTATGTCGTTGATACATAGCAGTGAGATAAACAATCTTATATGATGACGCACTTATACCTAACATTTTTGTTTTTGTAGTGTTTAAAATACACAAAGGAAAAATAATGTAAATAGATAATGTGTAGTAAACATTTACATTATTAAATTAGGTATTTACATACCTCACGCGGAAATTGAACTCACGACCTACGCTACGCCCTTCGGCGTAAAGCAAACCTATTTTGCCAGTTATTTTTCATAACAATAAAAACAATATAGTAAACTAACATATTCTTTTACGTACTTTTAAGAAAAGCATACTAGTTTTGTTTATTCCACGAATCTAAGATAGTTACAATTGACTCTTACAAGCGGAGTTACCCCTGCGCCAAACAGTTACACGAATAAACTGTTACATTAAGACATTTTCTATCTAATGGATATTTCCAAGTCTCACAGGACCAGGACGTCATTACGTAAAAAACATTCAGAGAAAAAATTCGAAAAAACACCTCCTGGGATCGCGAAGGTGTTGCCACCCCAGTCTTTTCTTACCCCAAAAATAAGGGGAGGCAATATCATACACCATTAGCAATTTTCCCACTTTTTTAACGGTGTCACACTGCATAAGTATATTATTCGCTTTATGATGGAAGCAAAAAACACCTCGAATGATCAAATTTTATTTACTTTTTACAATTTTTAAGGCACAGATAAACGATTTGAATGAATTTTAGTTGATATTAAGATACGTATGTTGATAATAAGTAAATACCAATTGTAAATATAATAATTATGTACATACAGCATTTCTCTTTTAAATCGGTTAAACCCAAAACATGAACACGGAAGATTAAAATTATCAACTGTTCATTTTAATAATTTAATTGAATAATAGCGTTGCATTAATGCAGTATTTTAGTACCGAATGTACAGTTCGACAAGATCCCAACTACCATAATTTTCGCTCGCTATACACCTTTTTCGAAATACGTAATACGAACAAAAGCCGCGCAATGGTGCATGCATGATTGATAGCAGAGCGATGACGCTCAACTCCAAATGAACATTCGATTTCATGAAAATAAAAGCCCTTGACCCGAGCTTTGTTTCCATTCCCTTAACGTTCCACGTTATAAGATACTCAGATAGCCAATTTGAACCTCCGCCCTTCGAGGGAGACCGCGTAATGTAGAATTACGTCGTTGGAAAGAACGACAATTGCTCCTTTGCTGCGTCAAAAAACAAGTTAACGCGGTAAACAAATACTAAAAATCTTGTAAGCGAAATAAGGCAGCCCTCTAAATAAGAATTAAAATAAAATTGCTGAGGTGTGACTCCCTCGAGGGCTGGCGACGATATTCATAATGCGAAAAATTGTAATAACCTGGTGCATATCTGAATAGGGCCTGTGAGGTGGCGATGGTATGTTATTTATATGGGGGCGAAACCTCGTGTTTGTTGAGGAAATCGTCTAAATATGCTGTGCCAGAGCCGCCGGGCGTGACGCTCCGTTTGAAGGAACGACGATTACATGTGTTACTATTGTAATGTAATAACAGTTTTAAAACTAGTCGATTTTTGTGTAACGTATGTGAATAATGGGTCTAAATTGAATTTTTCATCATCAATGAATGAAAAATTAGTAGTAGTGCGATCCACATAATTTTTCTAACAACAACTTCAACAATAGAATAAGTAATTTGGTAAAATACCTATGTATGTAATTATAACTGAAGTTTATTATAATTTAGACAGGTACTGATAATTTACATCAAAATAACAACAAACTAGCAAAGATAGTTAAAACTAAGCAACTTCTATTCAAATTACAAAAAGCTTTAACAAAATCCTTAATTAATCTAACAATTTGTTTAATCAAAACCGTCAGAATATTTAATTCTAAGCAATACACAACCAATAATTAGAGGGATCAAAAAGAACACAATGGAGTTTATTTTGATTACACAACCATAATTCTTTTCGGTGTTTTCCGATTCAACAATTGTTACTTTTAGATCAGAATCGGTTATATTATAATAACAGTGTGTGGAAGTAGACCGGCGCATAATTTGTTCGAACCAGCAATTATATGTACAGAATAATCACTATTAATTACCACGTATTTCTGTTTTTGGCTCTTCGCGAGTGTTTTTTGTCTGCGGTTTGCACTTCGTTCAAGTTTTGGTTGTTTTATTTCACTTCGAAGTGTAGAAAGATATGATTTGGTGATAAAAAGTACTTTTATGATTATATATCATTATACGAATCTTATTATTTATCTGAGCTTTATACTCAGTTATCAAATGGGTAAATCATTATTTATGAATTATTTAATATAGCAACATTTTGTTTTTTTTTTATTTATTTACACGAAGACCTAAGTTATTCGTTCCTTAGATGGGTTTTTTATATACCTATTTACTTACTTTAAGATAATTGTCACATCAATACGTATAAGAAATGTCATTTACTAAATTTCAAAAACAATAATTTTTACAACAATGTAAAGAAATATAACTATTTTATATCAATAAAGAAACAGTATAAATAAAAGCAAGCACCTGCCAGGATATACCTGAAAGGGCCACAGTGTCTTCTCACGATAAATCACTCTTTTTCTCCTGAGACACCCCGTGTTTTATGTCCTAAGCTTCGGTTGTCGGGTCTCTTCGAGTTTCCTTTTTTTATTTTATTATTTTTTAAACGGTGATAGTAGAATCGCGTTATTTTTTGTCGATTATGATATATTTGCGGATTAAATCATTCATAAAGCAAAGGGACTTTTATGTGTGGAAGAAAAAAATGATTTCTTATTTCTATGACAAATTCTTCAGATGTTAAGTTACAATAACCGATATAAATAGGTATTTTTGTGATTTTCAACCGTTCAGAAAAAAATATTCTACTATATGGGTACAAAACAAGAATGGCAAGTAATTAAAAACAAAAAAAATGTTAACTAAAACTTCAAAAAAAGAGCTTTTAAATAAAAAAAGTGCAAGCTTCCATATACTTGAAGGAACCCCACATATACGTAGGCAATATCCCGGGTCTATAAAGCAATTTCCTTAATGGTGCGCCCATAGCTCTCCGGTAACCCTGATCCTTATCGATCTAGGGCCGAGGAAATTAAAATGGAAAAATTCGGCGGAATTGATATTTTAGTTTCGAAAATATACGCAGATATGTACATTTGCGTTAATCTCATATACTTTTAAATAAATATTGTGTTATAAGTTCCGTGTTTTTGTAGGTACCAGTCCAAAATATCAACTTTTTCTAAGTTGTAGCCTTCTTTGACATATCCTCGCTTAGCTAATCCGATTCTTTTATAATTATCATATTATAATGATCATCTACGAGTATATTATGTAGTCCGTCAGGTAAAATACCTATATCTTTATAGTAAATGTTATTCAAATCTGCTCAGCCGTTATATATCTCAGTGCTATTACTTATTTATTTTTAATGTAAACTTTTAACCTCGTTGTTATATTTTTGTTTTAAGATATTTGTGTATTCGAAAATGACTGCCTTACAACTTATTTATATAATAAATTTATAATAACTTTTCTTCTATGTTTAATTTATTTTTAACTATATTTATTATTCGATCTTATAAGATTTGCAATAAATCTAAAATATACTACAATTAGGTACAACACTAGAATATCTC
Organism: Boloria euphrosyne; assembly: GCA_951802675.2. Lineage (NCBI taxonomy): Eukaryota > Metazoa > Arthropoda > Insecta > Lepidoptera > Nymphalidae > Boloria > Boloria euphrosyne. The sequence goes on from OX637888.1 coordinate 1,292,500, forward strand.
GTCTTTAACATTCCATCACTATATCTAAAAATCTTCAAAGAATGATTTAATGAAGGTATAAATGGCTGCTATTATAAAAATATGATGTTCTAACACAATGCAACATCTAATGTGTTGCAAACAAAACTTGCGGTACCTTTACGAACAAGCTTTTCCCAACATAAAGACAAAACAATTATGTGAAATATTAATATTAACACACTTACATTGAAGATATTCATTTAATAACAACAGTTAAGCAGCCGACCGTGAAAATAGTGAGTAATAAAAAGATGCATTTTAAAAGCGAAGTAAGTTGCCTAATTGCTGCCCAAGTTAGGGCGGGCAGACCGCCCATCGGCTTCACCTTGCAATAAGAGCCATGATCGCTTACGCCGGACACGTCTTTTAGTGTCTTATCGAAAAGCGACTCGATTTTGCAGACATGGAATCGTCATAAGAAATAAGGTAACTGTCGAAGGAAAAGAGAGCGTGCTTGGAAGGGATAAAGCGGGTATTGGCTTGGCGGGATGCAGGGTCGATGCCTTGCCTGGGGGATGTATTCTAGGTACATCATCCGTAGGTACAGAAGAGATCGATACTGAGTACCTATAGAGTTAGGTGTTTGTTTTTAGACGTCAAAACCGCTAGCTTTAGACGTTGTTCGGTTAGTTTGTAGCCGAAAATATCTTGTCGGAATTTTCTAGAAAGCTGTCTTCTGAGGGTACATGACAGCCGTTTAATTTATTGGCCGAGTTCATATTCTGAAACCGCCGATACGGAAGACCTTGCTCGACCATATACTTGCTGTAAACTGTTATTTTAATTTTATATTTTTAGTTTCTAAAGAAACCAAAACTAAATTTTAATACATTATTTTGACATAATCAAATAAACAATAATAAGTTCGTGTCAGGACATGTATATAAAGTAGAGGTTTTTATTATCATACAAGCAATTATTTATCCATCTATTTTAAGTAACATAGTATTGATATATTGTGAAACAAACAAAAATATTGGTTTTAATCTAACAAGTAAATTTGTTTCCTTGATAATGGTTCCAAATGCGTTTTAAGACGGTTTTTATCAATTTAATTTTTCTTCAACAGCATTTCGAACATTAGAGGTCGATAGCGAGTCAACTTACAAACTAAAGATACTCTTAAAATGGATTCATTAATTACAACATAAGAAATGTTTAATTGAGAATCCAAAGAACTTAGTGTTGTTTAAGAAGAAAACATCAATGGGAATTTAAAAACACACGATTATTATTAATAAAAAAATATCGACCGTAGTTCGTTGGCCCCGCAACAAACATGGCGTCATGACGGCACAACGGAAGGCTATCCATTACGGCATGACAGCCCCGCGTTTTTCAGCGTAGCCCACTTTGACAACCACTGTCTGGGTGGTTTGACAGCTGTCAAACTCGACCTTGACACTGTCAGTTTGACAGCCCGCCATCGATCATCGGTGAAGTGGTCGGTACGTCACTATTTATTATATGCAACTACGAAAGGTTACTGGAACAGGTAATTCAGGTAAGCGTGTTACGGAACACTTATGAAATTTCAGACTTCCGTTTTTTTTTATTTTGAGCTGCATATTATCAAGCTGAACTCAAAAGTTTTGTTCTTGATTTACAAACGCATCAAATACTTACAGAAATAAATGTTTTATTCATTGAAAATTGTAACGTTTAAAAAATTGACTTGCCAACAGTATCCCTTGCAAATGTGCAAAACACTAGCGACTAAGAGGGCACTTGTCCAAATGAATATAAAATGCTAGAAAATATCGAGGGTGTGTTTTAGTAACGACGTTTTGATGGTGATTGTGCTAGCACGTGAGTCCGACATCTTAATGTGATTGACAATAGACGGTTGAACAAAAAAACTAAGCAAATAATGGTCAAAAAATACAAAAATATATATAAATTGGCTTAACTTGATGTAAATCATCTATTTAAAATGGAATCTAATCCAGATAAAAAGCACAGGCCACTCAATAACATGAGCTTTAAGCTCCAAAAGATACGCACTAATATTTGTAAAATACATCTATCGCTCAAACAAAAAAGAAAAAGATTAGAGTCGGTATGCCATTTCTAATTGTAAAGATAAAATATATAAACCCAGTTCAGTCCTTAAATTATGATTACTAAGTCCAAGCATTTGAAACATACTTCTAAACACGTACACTTGCCCAGGGATTACGGAACGCAATAAAAAAGCAAAAATATACCTACTTCAAAGCAAAATTGTGCCAGTCACGAGGATCGGCGGCGGGTAGTACTCTGGAGGTACTGTTAACATAAAATTCACGAGCCTACCTGTCACTTAAATATATGCTTTACGCCAATAAATACAAGGTTTCATTTCCAAAACACCACTATTGTATACAGGCTGTTTCAAACCGTATTATACGAAATGTACGTATAGAAAAATGTGATTATTCATGCCGACTTCGGTAAAAAATTACAAGCGGGTATGACACGGGGTCGCATATTCTTATAGGCTAGGTCTTTTTAGGTCATCGTTCTTGATTGAAGAAAAAATTTAAACGTGCGTGACTTTTTCAAATTAAAATATAAAAAGTTGTAATACTTTTGTATGTATGCATCCGCAATTTACCGGCATATGATATGTTAGGTGTATGAAAAAAGAGAAATTCAATTATGCCTAACTGGTTATTCGAACATGGTACGAGCATTCCTTGTTTTTAAGATATAATAACAGCAATTGCTGTATTTATATTGTTTTGAACTACTTGTATCGATAATAATTGTAAGAACACCTGTGCTATGGCTAGTTTTAGGAGCCTTTTTTATTGAAATGCAACAATGTTATGTACATACAGCTGTCTATTACTTTTATAAATGTGAAAGTAAGTTTGTTTATTAGGCTTTTTCGCGAAAACTACTTAACCGATCATCATGTAGCTTTGTACACATATTCTTGGAGGTATTAGAAGTAACATGGGATACTTTTTTTCGAGTGGAACTCGCGGCTTCGCTCACGCGGACAAGAATAACGCGGGCGAAGCTGAGGGTACTGCTAGTATAAAAATAAATCTTCTATAGCAATTTCTTTTGAAAAAACAACTTTAATTATAACCTATCCTGGAATTGAACTCCAAACACAACAGCCACTGCACTGACTATATGGATTTTAAAGTCTAAAAACAGAAGAACCAAGACATTCCATTAACTTATCCATCTACGAGATATAACGCAATGGAAATTAGTCGATACGTTACAATATTAGTAGTGTATGTTGTGATTTTGCCAAAATTGCCATTCTGGTAGCACGGGCAGGTTGAGAAGTAATTAACGCTTGTGACATCTGCCTGCGGCAGCTTCGCGGGGGGTCGGCGCCATCTTAGCGCTTCAGCTAAGATAGACAATGTATAAATGCTAGAGATCACTATCAGTATATTTGCTTGTCAACGTATCCACTGTTTGGGAGAAGAGTGTATATTAAGTAATTAAAACAGCAACATTTGAAGAGCAAATTAGTTATTTTGTTAATTTTTAGATGAATGGTAGCCAAGTGGTTACGGGATCGCTTGGGAAACCATGTAAAGCTGGTTCATGTCCTGGGTTCGAGATATGTCTCTGATATTCTCATGTGCGAAACATTTCAACATGATTCCTACTTGTCTTATGGCGATGTAAAACATCGTGAAGAAACCTGCATTTCTATAAGTAACCTAGAAAGTAGCAAGTTTTCAAAAGTCATGTGCACTGCACTTGGCCAGTATGATAGACTATGGCCTGAGGATTCTCGTATTAACTTAACAGTGGTACAATAAAAAGTGATGTATATTATGAATTGAATGTTTATTTCTTCCTCCCTACGTAACACTAGCAAGCAATTGCCTCACAGAATTTCGCATTTAAAATAGGTACAAGGTAAAATTTATTATAAACTTGAGTTAGTTAATCAATTCTATATGCAACAAAAGCCATAGCGTAGAATTAATAAGAATAATCATAAATACAAAAAAAAAAAACAAAACGCGCAAATTTTAATCAAGTAACACGTACGAAAAAGTATTGTTCTTTACCTAAACATATATAATAAAAATAGGTCAAGCCGTTTCGGAGGAGTTCGATGACAAACACTGTGACACGAGATTTTTATATATAAGATTATTAAAAAGTACGAGTAAACGTTAAAACCAGTAAGAAATGAGAACGTAAACAATATCAACGTATTTGGGAGTGCCTTAACTTGCCACATTGGAGCGCGGGCCGGAGGGAGGGAGGGCCCTCTGTAACTAAATTTTGAACTGTCACGTAGATTAATGATGCTAGGCTTGTGCGATACGCGCTAATGCCGCGAGATTAGTGTGGATAGACTATCTCGTGTTTTCTTTTTAATTGCATTTTTTGCATAATAATTAAGTTTTAAATAGATTTGTACTTATTAATTAAAATCACATTTATTGCTTTTCTTTTTAATCTAAATACTTCTTTGTACGACTAAAGTTGTAATAAAAAATAACAAATATAAAAATTGATACATGCACATAATTACTATCCATAAAAAGGAACTTTTACTATTAAAACTTCTGTTAATCTAAGAAAAATAATTAAGTTAATAAGCCTCAATCATTTTTTTTATTTGTATATAATCTATTCCACCGTTAGATATTTATATTTTCTATATAACCTATTTCTAATATTATAAATATCGTAATTATTTAGAAATTTTTTAATAAAATAAATAGAAGTTTTGTAATGGCGTATCCTCACTTTTCGAGCAGCGCGGCGTCGCGAGGGTACAGAATGGATTTCGGAAATCGATTGCCTCCAAAAATATTTACAGGGTTCACGTGCACTCTACACTCCACACAACGCTCGTACAGTTTTAACTAGAAAACATTCTAAATAAATTTCATTTAAAATACCTCAATCGAATTTGAACCCACAACGTATGGTTTAAAGTTTTATTTTCGTGATTTTTACGGTATTGTTATCTAGTAACTTACATATTAACATGTGGCTCTATATTTTTTTATTTGCTTTTCTAACTAATAAGTTAATTAAATACTTGTTTAAATAAAATATAATATATATAGATATTATGCATATAAAACATCCAAGACAGAACAAACATTTGTGCTCATCACACAAATGAGTGACCCCAGCGAGAGTCGAACCCGCAACCGCTGACACAGCATGTAGAAACTATGAACACTATTAACAGAGCCAAACTTCTATAATCTTAAAATTACTATAATTTAGAAAAACATTTTAATTTGTGTAACTACATATTATTTTCAATGTTTATTTGCCATTTATTTGTTTCTATATTTTAATAATAACATAATTCAAGAAATAAGAATTTCATACAAAATGTCTAGTAAAAATGTTGCCAATACTTAAAAAACACGTCCACCAAAAACCTAAACTTTTGTTATTGACTTTTCTCAAACGTCAAAAACAAAATGGCGCTCACTTTCGTATAGCCGTTGCCAAAGGTTAATTGGGATCAAGTTTGAAGTGAGACGTAAAAACTTCTCGCCTAATATTTTACAAAATTTAAATATATAATGAAAATAACAATTTTCATTCAAAACAGATGATAAATAATATAGAGATTTATATGCGAAATCACACGGAAGTGTGATGTTTAGAATTTTCGGTATTATAAATAAACCGTGACCTAGCCAACTCGAATAAAAACACAAAACAACTATAATATAAATTATGAAAAACATTACACATACACGCGCAGTAAACGTCATGACGATCAGCTGATCAAATATATTGCTACTATAAAAAGTGAAAACGCGAACCACTTGCCCCCATCGCCGTCCCGCTCTGTTCTACGAGATGAAGATGAGTGTAAGCGAGATAGATATACCGTAGGCCATGCCGTCGCGTAAAATGATATATTAATGTCAGCTGCGTTTAGGACCTCGTGAGTCTACAAAATAATAGATGGTCACAAATAAATTACTCGGCGAGTGCATTTCTGAACGAAATTCGGGCGTCGACCTCGACCGTGGCGCGTAAATCACGATTGATATACGGCGAAGGTCGCCATCTTGAATTGAAATTTGAATCTCATACAGCAAATGTGTCAACGTTACGTTTAGCGGTATTTCGTGACTGTAACAAGTCGCAACTGTTAACAATAACAATAAAATAAATGGGACTTGTAAAGGCCTTATCCTTTATCGAGAATTCAATATGATATCATGCTTAACCAATGCTTAACTGTTTGTTTTCATCCGAGATTACTTTCAACATTATTTGAAGTTAAATAACAGTTTTAATGACCCTATACTTAAAGCTTACGTTTAAAGTTCGCTAATATTGAAACTTGAGAACCACAAAGAGGTATATATTTTCCAGAGAAAAGAAATAAATATAAATGTCTTCATATCTGGGATATAAAAACGAAATTTTAAAAACGTATTTCCTTAAGAGATCTAACAATCAAATAATAAAATCAATTGGAACCAAGTTAATTTTGATAATCAAAGCTCAAATCATATATAAACAAGCGTGACGAAAAATGAACAAAACATCAGCCATTGTGTTTATAATTGGTATAATTGCGATATCGTTTGATAAAGCGTCAATCTGACGTACGCTTACAATTATACAAATTGCTGATTGCTGTCTGTGCAGTTATAGAGTAATGTTGTACATAATGTAAATAACATAGAGTATATGCTAACTTAGAACTAAAACTAGCTCTTTCACTTTGCCTTGTATACGTTAGATTTCCTAAAACAGTCTTTATTGTTTTAATTTAAAAGTTTTACTTTGCTTAAAATGTTATCTCTACATATTATAAAACAAAGTCCTCCACCGCGTCTGTCTGTCTGTTCGCGATAAATTCAAAAACTACTGCACCGATTTTCATACTGTTTTCACCAATGGATAGAGTGGTTTTAGAGGAAAGTTTTAGCATATAATTTGTCAAGTTTTTGTATACATTTACTAGCGGAACCCGCGGCTTCACTCGCGCTATAAGGTAAAAATATTTATTTTTAATGATATTGTGTTTTATTGTCTGTACTTATTACAATACAGTCCCATCGTATGTATAAAAAAATAAAAAAAACTTCAGCATATACCTTACAAATTACAATATACGACAGAAATAAATCAAAACATAGCATGTATAGCTCTATATTAAGTGGATAGTAACTTTACTTGCAATCTATGATAATTTTAATGAGAAGTATTAATTTGTAGATGTACATCACGTTTACACTTAATTTGCGTTTTTATTTCACTTACAAGTAATTAAGTTAGTATTAAAGTTATCTAATATCTAAGAAAACGAAATATATTCGAATGCTCAATTATACAGTCAGCCGATAAAGCTGTACAAATTATGATAAACAAACATAATAAATAATAGATGTAAAGATAAACTTTCATTGATCAATATTATTATTTTTTATGATCAGATAATTTTTTTATATGATAAATTCCTATTTTGCTATTTGGGACAAAATATTACATACAATATACATAGGTACGTTTTATTCTTTTTTACCTTAAATAAAAAAAAGTATCTACAAATTAAAACGATTATCATATGACTTGCACCTATGAAAATGTGTGAATAAAAAATTACGAGTAAAGATTGCGTTATAATAAAAAGAAATTAAAGGCGACGCGGACTTTTCTACTCTAAAGTAAATAAGTAATTTTAATATATTTTCAAAGGCTTAGTCAAAATTTCAAGGACTCTACATGAATGCAGAAAACGATAACACAGAGAAAAACGACATAGTAGAGGCCATAGCGCTTAACACTCCTTTTGCTAACCTAAAATAACGTGAATGTGTTTGCGTATACGAGTATGTTGAAATAAAAAAAATAGGAAAGATACTACAAAACAGTATGGAAACCCTAGAAGTAAGTTTCTGGTCGCTTATACAATCATTAATCATAGAGCAGTGATTACGAGACAATGCTGTACTGACGCGAACCACGTAATAAAAGATATGAGATTGCTATTATCTTTTTAACGGTATTCTTATAAGAAAAAAGTCAACAATAAACATTATTCTAATTTAAAAGAAAAATATGAATTATATTTCTGTTAGGTACTTTATAAATAATTTAACTCTTTTTTAAGATTTACATAGTTGAAATATTTTAAGCAATTTATTTTTAGTTATTTTTGATTTTTAGGCAAAATGAAGTGCAATTGAGTTAATTAAATTGCTAAAGACACAGAAAAGATAATAGCAACGATCGATGCATATTTCGTATTTACGCTATGCAATAACAGATGGCGTTGGATGTGTGTTAATAAATCGATATCTATATTACCACGAATTTAAATTCTTTTTTTATGCATACAGATCAATTAATTTATAACCTGTGGCATAGTTTATAGTTGGTATACTTGCTGTCTGTTAGTATACCAACTATAATTCCAGCTACTGTGTCACACGCTCCAATAATATTTATTACTTTTGATATAAAAACAAAAAGACGTGAGTGTGTTCCCGTGTCCGATTTTGTACAATTTAATTTACTTTATGCATCGCCGCCAAATGAATACCCAGTTTCCGAACTGACAAAATTTCAAAATTGAAACGGATACGAACGTTGATTTTTGAAATTGGAATGAATACGTCATTCTGACGTGTATGAATATGAATAAGGTATGCAAATAGATCTTTTTACCAGAAATATATTTAATATTTAATTTGCATGTGTTTTGTTTTGACACTTTACTAGAATTATTTTCGAAAAACAAACGAATAGCAGTTGAAACTAAATTATAAATGAAATTAAATGGCAACTAATATCAAATAATTTTTATTTTAATATCTAATAACATTATTAGTTTCTTTAAAAAAATAAAGCAAATCTATTTTTATTTTATATTATTTTTTTATTATTATAGTAAAGATGGTTGTAATGATATATTCCTTAAGTTCACATTAAAACCGGAAAATGGTTTAATTATCAACACTTTACATATATACATTTTATTATGATTGCATTAAAATACAATATTTCTAAATCAGCACTATCGACAATGAACCGTACCGGAGGTGAGGTGATTTTCGATTCGTACTGGCAACATTTTAAAAGGCCGTAAAAGCCGTCACCCGCCACGCCGCATAAAGAACGGTAACGTAAAACTTTTATGAGCGATTTTTGTGTGTTTATTACAAATGAAAGTTGTTCGAACGCTAATAAATTAACATGCTTTAATGACCTAATCAAACTTTATGACGCGAGGCGAATCCTCGACTTCTAGTGTTGTTCGATTAACTTATTTCGCGTTGAAAAAACCACGACCCTAATTATTTTTCGAGTTTTATGAAGATTGGAAATTTTTGTTAACATGATCTTTTTACTGCCTCACCATGATTTATGGGGCTTCCTGTTGTCTCGAACTTACCCATGGCATCTGAAACAAGAACAGAGGAATCGTGTTAAACACCGTTTCTAGTGCGTATTCGAGTTCGTAATAGGACTCGCTTGCAATTATGGAAGAATGCAATTAGTGCGGGGCATGTGGTGAGAAAATGTGGAATATTAAGTTATTTGAACGACCTTCAACTTTATTTAACTGTGTTTCTCTTTTTCTTCATCTTATTACTATTATTACTTAAAATATAATGGACATTTGCTTGTTCTTTAATAATTATAACTAATTATGTATCATAACTAGGTAAAAATAACGTAATACGAGTGTCTGTGCAAATTCACTCGTTTAACAAAAAAATATTAAAAAAATATCCGGCAAAAACATAACTTTTCGTTAATATTCATATTTTAATTTTTCAAAACAGCTTAATTACATTGTTAAGAAAGATAATATAATTTAATAAAACAATTCATTTATATTTCAATAATATTTATTAAATATTTTGTTGCATTTAAATTAGAACAACCTATTCAAGACATGAAATATCATTTGTCACCGAGATTAGAATATTCTTAACAGAAACGTTTCATCAAGGGGCTATATTGGACTGTTATCATCCTTATCAGTTCTTAGAACAGCACTATCATATCGACTTGACAGAATGACAGCTTGACAGGTTGACAGGTGATGGAATATAGAGTATGAATAAGATACGACTTCTGATTTTGTTTTTAAAATTTTATTCAAGTCTAAATCTAAAATCTAGGTAATAATCACACTGCTAAATCCAATTAGACTTTATGACCAGTTAAAAAATAAACCAACTGTATAATAATTATAATATCTCAGATAATAAATAATCGTACGAATATTTATATCCGTCCACTTACAATAAAAAAAAAATTACAGGTATTGCTCTAATAAAACTTTGATTCAGATTCACATGTAGTAAAATTACACAAAACCATGCAATACCATGGTTAAACTCATGTAGCGAATTTTAATTATTCAATTAGCAGTAACTGAAGTGAGATTTCACAGTGTCATACAATGTTGCTTTACCACCATAACACACAGTGCGAAACCATGAGGCATGGCTATACTGTTTATAAATGATAAATAATTTAGCGGAGTTTTTGCCGAGCGGTTGTTGCCCACCTCTTTACATTCCGAGTGCACGGTGCTAACGTGAACAGTCTGCACGCTGATTACTCTGTGCAACCACTCGATATAAACAAACACGCCAAATAACCCAACTTTACCTACCATAAACTAGATATTTAATAACGTACAAATATATTGAATATTATGTTCGTGATAGGTATTTCTACTTTTTTTTATTTAATACTTAATAGCTTTGGTGACAGATTTTAAATCCCATAATTAATATAGCTCATCCTATTTAATAATATTATTTTTTTCCATATGCAAACGACATAAAGAGTTAGGAAGTCGTAATTTAAACCTCAAACAGAACAAAAAATCGTTTAAAATAACACGTTTAAGTTGTTAAATTTAAAGTTATAATATAACTATAGTTAGTTGCCTGCGCAGTGGCACCGGGCGTTGTGACGCAGCCATACTTGGAAATGTACGTATGATTCCACTTACTGCTACACGAGGGATTACATGACGCAGACGAAACTATTTTTTTCTTACGTTATACTTTTTTGTTGATGTGTTTTTTTGTTTGTTAGTTTGTTTCCTTAAAAAGTTTATGAAAAAAAAACTTTATTTGTTGTAAAAATCTAACCAAATATTGTTTGTTGTTATGAACATAAGTAAATTTAGTAAAAGCGACCATTCGGATCATATTCGTACAACTAAAATTGCATCTCTATTATATTTTATTATTATCTTTGATCTCTATGATATAGAACCAAGTCAATTATTACCGGTGTTCGTGCTTTTATTATTATACTTTTTGAACGTAATTTATTAAATATTATACGTACTTCTAACATCATGTAAAACAACCCTTATCAACTTGCGTGCCTGCCTGAGTGGGAGTCACTCTTATTAAGAATAAGAATCGTATATGCAATAACAGCAATGTAGACTTATTTTTTGAATTTAAGCTCTATTTAAATATTGATAAGGTTAATTTTGGCATCGATGAAGAAAGTTATTTATACTTGACCAGCGGCGCTGAGTTTGACAATTTCAACGGTATAGTTTTAAGATTCAGGTGAATAGAAAATGGAACAGTGATCGAGTTTGCTCTAACCGATGACCGGTTGTAACCGCGTTAAACATTACCTGTCTATCTACTGGGGGTCGTAGGTTCGAGTTCCGCTTGAAGTAATTTCGTTACATTAATTAGTATTGACTGTGAACTAGATGTGTAATATTACGTATTTTTATTACGAACAGGTATGCTTAGTGTCCCACAAAATTTAATGCATAGAAATTGAAGAAGCTTTAAGCTCGTTAGCTGTTTGTCTGATGGAATCACGACACTACATATACGTAATCGCGAAACAGTATATTATTATTTTTTAAATATTGCAATAGACATTATTATCGATACGGAGGAGGCCGAATTTATTGATTTTAAAGTTGTTTGTCTGTCTGAGATTCTGGGTGCACATAACGATACAGCCTCTTATTTTGGTCTAAGGGTAGGATACGATACTCGGATAAATGGGTTACCCGGGTCAACATATAAAATACTTGCTATTTACCGATAACTGACTTTTAAAATGTTAAACTAAGTTTGAGAAACATGTACTCCTTGTTAGACCGGTACAAGTATATTCTTAGAACATAATCGCTTCGTTATACTTTATGAAAATAAATGCCCACTTTTTCTTTAACTAATTTTGTCATTGAAATATAGTTATTAGTTGAAGATAATTATAATCTCACGCAGAGTTAAAACTAAAAATAAAATTATGTTTCAATGTCAAACTTATTTAGTTTAGGATTTTTTTAAAGTAGTGATCATCTGTAGTAGCAATGATGTCTGTATATATTTTAAAAGCGAAAAAAACTTTATATTTAAACTTTATATTTTAAATCAGCTTCTGGCATTATTTCCAAGAAAAATGATATCGTTATTAAAAAGTATAGGTATATGACGTTGAATATAAGAAATATCTGTTACACACAGTTAACTACTACAAATAACATAAAATAATTTTCAAAAGGCAAAGAAATGACACCAGAATGCTTTAAAAACGAATTATTTAGTCTATGGAAGCAAGTAAAAGCCGTCAAGATACAAGTGCGTCAGCATTTTTAATCATACCTATCCCGCATACGAAATATGCAATACATTATAGGGCTTTAATGCGCCACGTTGAACGATAGCACTGCAACGATAGTGAAGTGACTAAGTGCAATCGCTTGTTCCACAGATAACACCTACGCCTAACTTACATGCCATGTTACTTTTCGTTCTTTTGGGATTTGAATGATTCTCCCTTGATCTATTTTTGTTAGTGACAGATGTACCAAATGGATACATGGGTTTGTTGTTTAGTAAAAAAATAATTTTAACCCTCCATTACTCAATGCTTAGTTGAGTTGACTTGCTACAATAGTTACCAGTGTCGTGCGGTGCTTAGATGCGAAAATGCAGCCGCATCAGGCGAGAACTTTTTTTAGCCATTTAATACACATTGTTACCATGCACATAGTGCCTTGTTGAAGCCTTGCTAAGGAATTCTAATTAAAATTACTGTTTTAAAAAGATGCGTCATACTATAGGAAAATTTAGCTAATTTTTTGTCTATGGGACCCATGTTTGACCTATTTAGGGCACACGTTTTTATATTTTTAGATTTCTAAGGGCGAATGTATTTTTACAAAATATTTCATTAAAATAAATATCAAAATCGAATCACACGTTTATTTCCTCCATGAACATGATATTTATCAACCCAAAAAATACATAAAACAACTACATTACAACATTTAATTCTACAAATCTTTTCGGTATCGAAAGCTCACATTATCATCTACTAGTGCCGAACGTATCCAGAAGCATATCTTTTATCATTTCTGGTCTCGATCCCAACAAATCCCGGGATCTGGGGATTCCAACGGAATCCCGTAATCCCGGTTAATAATGCTCAGCGTCCCGACTGCGCTTACATTTGATAATGGAGCATTAAACTATAATCGCTTCTTTTACAAATTATTGAAAGTAATATAACATTACTTAATAACAGTATGATAGTAATTTTAAATAATTTGTTGTATTTAGTGTAATTTAAACTAAATCGATATTAGCCTTTAAGATTTTATTTATCATAAGTTTACTTTCGTTTTATTACTAAAAAGTATTTGTCGATAACATTTGAATACGTATGTATACATTTTACTCTTTAATGCAAATATTTAGATACATAATATAATACTAGAGATAGATATCTATACTAATATTATAAAGAAGTAAAGTTTGTGTGTTTGTATATTTGTTAAATTGTAAGGGGTAATCTCGGGATCTACTGAACCGATTTTAAAAATTCTTTCACTAATAGAAAGCCACATTATTGCTGAGTGTCATAGGTTATATAAAAAACCGGAAAATAAAAAGGCTTTTACGTGGTAGTCCTTTTTGCAAAGTGAATCGGAGAAAAAACGGTCGAATGAAAGCGTTTCTTACGCGATTATATATATGGAAATTACGTCATTTTAAAACTATACTAAAGAGGTTACCTGGGGACGAACCCGAGTGAAGCGAGGGTGAGTCGCTAGTATTAGATATATTTGAAAGTATGTAAATCATTTTAAAACTTGTTACACGTCTTATTAACAAAATTATCGCGTAAATACAAAATAATTGACGAAGTATTACTAAAGTATAGAATGCAATGACAAATAATCATAAGGGGGCCATACAAATCCTGCCAATAAGGTAGGGTACGGAAAATTCTTCAACGAGCGAATCCTTCGAGGGTAGAAATTGCGTGTTTGAAAGAAAAGAGCAACTAAGTCCAATTACTTACTCTACTGTGACATACGTTATAACTCCAAACAAAACCACTCCAACAAACATTGTTTTCTCACGCTACTTTAGTAGTTGAGTATTTGAATAATAAGTACTACTGAAAAGTATCGAGAAGTTATCTACTTATGCCTAGAAAACCAATTACATGTACATTTAAATTTAAAAACGATTAGTTATTCAGAAAACCGATAAAATCGTACTATACAAAACGTTAAAAGTAACTTGTCTTGCACTGAGTTGTTACACATTAACATTTTTTATCGCCCAAATCTTTTGATCTCCGTCCATCTGTTCGAAATTCGTCGTAAGGGCTGACCACACACGAACGTTTACGATTCCTAACAGTTTTACAGCCCGCCAAACAAACAAGAGTTTCCAGGCAGAGCTGATACTAAACGCTCTCAAATCAAAGCGCCATGCCGATTCCGAATTCCTAGGAACATGTACGTGAAAGCTAATTTAAAAATACAATAACTCTTCTTCACGCCGCATGTGTCATAACAAACCGTTACAAGATTGTGCAGACGAGATTAGGGATGTATGAATGTGAATTTAACACGTCATAGTTTTATCGGATGTGAATGTTTTTTCACGTTGTTGCTACTTAATACTTTGTGGATATCATTAAAACTGCTTTGTTTTCTGTTCCCTGTTAGATTAAGTTAGTGAGGTAGTAATGTAAACTGATGGAACAGTTCCACTAAATTTCTTCCGTACATTGGCCTCTTTTGCTCAGATTCTTCTTTTCAAAATTGTAGATGACTCGTGACGTTAAATCAAAAATTATAATAAAATATAATAATATTAAATTTGATTAATCTACTAATTATAATCAGTATCTATCATCTCACTGTCCAAACATAAAACCCGTATTTTCGGTTGTAGTTAAAGGTATGATGTTTAAATTATTACCGGTATATTTTATACCCTAATAAATATTATAAATGATAGAATTGTACAAATTTGAAAAATAAATCTGTCTGTTACGTTTTAACGCCTAAATCGATAAGAAGAAGGCGATTAAAATCCAAAGAGATAGAGACGGATAGAGACTTAATTTTATACCAGCTTACTAATCGAAAGAAGCCATGGACAAAAACTAGTTGATAATAAAGGCTAATCTAAAACCGATTACGTTTAAAAAAAATAAAAATCGTCTACCCATAAACACCATGACTGCATATTGAAAGGATGAGACATAAACGTATAACATCCATAGATTTGTAGATTCATTACAGCAAAGTGTACAACAAAAGCGTATGATTTACATCAAAACTGGCGCAACAGAACGCCATTTCTGAACAGAACATGAAATTTTCTATTTCAACGGACAAAGGGCTCAATTAACAGCGCCATTGTTCGAAGGGACGCTCGCGATTACTTCATTCTATAATTTTATGCGATTCTTTATTACACTTGTCATTATAAGAAAGCAAGGTTATGTTCTAATATATCTCTAATATTTTATTACATAAGCTAGTAATCTTAGTGCTCTCACCTTCAGTTTAAAATTTTATAGATAACATATTTCATTTGAGTACAAATAGGTACTTATAATAAAAATATTGGGCTGAATTTTTAAAGATCGAAATTTGATGTACCTTACAAGTACCTACAACTCTTGATTTTTGTCGTATTAGTTAATATTATCAGAAAAAAACATATTTTATAAAAAAATTACAAGTATTAACAATGCTATATAGGTAATTGAAGAGTTTGACTGAATGTACTTATTTAGCCCTTCATGTCTTTTAATTCTTATTGAAGAGTAACGTTTGTACGAAAAATATGTGAAATAACTTTGTTTTAATTATTTTGGTAAAAACGCCTTATTAAACGCAGTAACACCACGGATAAAGGTTAGTAGAATGTAAATAGCAAATGTATCCGTTAAAGACAAAGGCAGGCGTTCGTGGAAGGGCCGTCTCGATCCTTTGATATAGCTCTAATAATAAATACACTATGTTCCCTGCGCATTGTTAGACGAATGCGTTTTTGGATAATGGCATCGAAGTATTTTTGGAAATAAAACGAGATGTATGTATTGATTCAAAGAAATATTGTAACTGTTTATTCATTCGTGGAAATGTTGCGTTTTTAACTTCACATATTTTCTTAATAACTATATGCCAGTAAATTGAGCTTATAGCTTAAAGTTTAGCCTAAAAAACTAATTATTTTTTATCTGCGAAAACAATTTTTAAATGACATTTTTCGTTTAACATTGAATTGTCAAAATTAATCCCCTTTCGCGCTATTTCTTGTCGTTGGTACTTTTACACGAAGATTAAGATAAAAACCTACTCATTAAACCTTACTGTTCATTTTATTCAAACAACCGAGTTTTTTAAAATGAAATAACATTAAATTTTCGTATTACATTTTACAGCCTATATTATGACACCAAAGCTCAGGCAAACATCTAGTTTATTTATCCTACTATCTACAGTAGCGGTGCGTTCTTACATTGCCCCATGGTTGACATAAGAGATTAGCGGATGCTACTTACGATAACATGTTCACGGACGTATGTACGTACATACATACTTTCTACGCCTCGTAAAAATAAGGTACTTTTGGGTCAGCACTTCTAAAATAATTTGATTTGGTTTGATTTGATTTAGATTTTTGACCACCTTCAAGCAATGAGGATCTCATTGGACATAATTTTTTTGTATAAGTGAACCTACCTTTACTATATTTTTACAAGCTACCATTCTGTAAAAAAAATTCTCAAAAATATGCTTTTATTTAAATTTATTTTAAAATCAGCATGCTTTTCTTTTTATTTAAAAATAATTATAAGAAAATATTCTTTATTGTTATGTTATAATAACACGCGTAAAGTCACGGTTGTTTGCTTAGTTACATATAATTAACTTGTTACTCAACGACACATTTTGCTTTTATCAGAAAATCTTACGAACACATCTCTATAAAGTGTGTAAAGATATTTGAGATCCAAATTGCTTATCTATTGATAATATAACAGTGCTTGATAATGTCGGTGTCTTAGATGAATAAATAGCGAAGTTTCTTTGTTAATAAATATGTATCACGTCATATTTTAATATATAATATTCCCGTGTCATGATGTTAGTCCGCGAGAACCTCCGAATCTACTTATCGGATGTAAAGATTTTTTTAAATGTACGACTTTTTCCTTTTAATCACATAAAAATTATTTTTTTTTTATCGAAAAAAAAATATTTTCACATCTGGATAGGGATTCCGGAGGGAACTGAGAAATCAAGATAAAAAAATATAAGTCTGCTACAACAACGCGTGGCCAGAGTTGCTGGATGTTCTATAAATTGTTCCTAGTAGTACCCATTAATATTGAATAAATATTCTATTTCGAAAGACTAATTTCGAATTCTAGATGTATTGAAGAAAGTTCCGAACAAGCGACGCTAATAAGTATCTACTACATGAAAAATGAATTTTAGAGTATATTGATTTCAGTTAACCAACTGAAATTCTTATATCATTCAATTGCTAGGGATGTACTCGTACTATAAAGCATTAGCAATATATTATATTATTTATTTGAAAGCTCAATCGATAATCTTTTTATGCCTGACATTCCTAAAATAGCTCAGTACGCCTCTACCATGTCATCAGCATTATGTTCAGACAAAGCTATGAGCCAAATTCACAAGAAGGATGGTGTGTCAAAACGATTACACTGTCACCGACTGTTTTATTTGGAGGAATCTATCACATCGATAGGCATGCCAAGTGCATAATTAAAATAATGCTTTTAATAGGCTGGGCTGACTGCTGTGTTAATTTGATATATGAGCTGTATTGGGTCGTCTGAAGTGAGTACACGTGATGGCGTACTTATATATTTTTTAATAGTGTCATATGGATAGGTCATTCAAATTTATTTTAGTACGCTATTATATTCTGATATAAAAAACAACTGAGTGGTCTCTTTATAAAAATTGGCTTGTAAGATATTGTCTCTAGAAGTGTATATCAATTTTTATGCAATTTTTTGTTTCAATATGACCTTAGGCAGGTAAAAACATCAAGTTAAGCTATCAGTAAAATACTAAATAACATCAAAACTATTCAAAGCGGAACCAATAGAGAACTCCTAGCACATTATCAGTACAAGTACCATAAGTCAGGAGCTAATAAAGACGCTGCAATGCATCGCATGTCCGCTAAAACACTGGGCGGAGGGGCCCCGCCCAGACGGCTTTTAGCGCAAACTCGCCTTTTCGTTTTACGATCCACGTCCTTCACTATATTGTTGCGATCCAAATTAGTTTTGTAGACAATCGCGTGTTACTTACCGGGAAACGAAACGATTTGAGCTTGGGAAAGTATGGTTTAATGTCCCCCAAATAATCTTCCAATGGTAGAGAAAAGTGCTTTTACACATTTTTGAGTAAGGACTTTTTGACTGTTTTTAAATTAAAAAATACTGAAAAAAAAAAACATTAATTATACACTTAAAGTATAAACTTAGACTATCTTTAGCACTGTGAAATATATTACACATTAAGAAAAAGCGTATCTGTTAGTATTGAAAAATTTGTGTTGCGTGGGAAACAACTGTACATATAAATTGGGGTGGTATTCTAAGATAAATCGTTGCAAGTATCGAGTTAACAGGAGAATAATGAAAAAATCACCAGTATTGACGCTTGCGTGACCCCTCATGCATCCCTCATTGAAAAAACCACCCTAAACAAAATATAATTCGGATAGACATTTCGCGTGCTAGAACCAATTACGACGGTATAATTGGAATTTGGCATTATTGGTGCATACAGTGGGCAGTCCTGTTCGCACCTTTTGCGTTATTTTAATATCATTAGAACATTTGGATGTCGATAATGGGATCGTTATAAACCAACGCTGAACAAACAAGAATGTTTTTTTTTAAAATCAACCTAAGTTTAAACATAGAGTCGTATAGAATTAGCGAATAATTTTGTTTTTGTTCCGTGACTCGTGCCACAGCTATTACGGGTGCAACTAAAATAAAATATATTATTTTTTATCATCATACAAAAATGTAGCCTTGTAAATTGTAATTTGTTTAAGCGATGCCGATCCCGTGTTTATCAAGCTCTAAGCAAATGTTGTTTGAACATAGATGTCTGATCTCAGAACATCCGGCGTTATCTAATCTACGGTCAGTGATTGTAAAGACTAAAATGATATTCACCGAGATACGCTTCTCCTTCGACCGAAAACTCTCCATGGAAAATTTTATCTACATACAACACTAGAGGAGCGAAACTTGTATGAATTTGTAGTTTTTTAATCTTCATGAGGCCATCAGTGGCGCCACGGCTGATGTTAAGTGAGAATGTCGTGCGATTTTTTATCATGTGACCGTTTTTACCAAAATATAATACGGTATTTGATTATATTATACTGTTCTAATATTTAAAATAGGTAAGTCTTAGTGACATTAAGTTTATTTAGATATAAAAATGATTCGTTCTCTAAATGAACAAAAATATTCCTTGCAGGGCTATAGTGGTTATACCGAATTATACAAAAATTAGGTATTATAGGCAAATAAAACAATTTGTGGTGAGTCAAATAGTGATGTGACCTACGTCCATATATCGATCAAAGCAAACTCCGAGAGATTGTTTACATTCTCAAGTATTGTCACTACAGATTACTGGCATTACGTGTTTGTGGGCCCATTGACTTTTTGAGTGGTTTTAAACAAACACCATTGAGTCGAGAACAGGAGATCTGTTGTGCCCCTCGTAGGCAAATAACACTCTGTTGTATTTATTTAGAAAAAGACTAATCTCTTGAGTGTTTTATCGTATCCGGCTAGAATTAAACATTTAAAAAGAAAAATGTTAAGTATTCATACGAGAAATAAACCTTGTTAGTGTTTCTCACGTTTATACCAGTAGCGAATTGTATGAAATTTCTCGAAATAAATTAAATACAACGAGGCGCTGACACGTCATTAATTACTTGTACAAACACAACATGCGCGTCAGAGTTTTTAAAAGTGTTTTGGACAGATAATGTAAGAATTAACATGTCTTACAAATATTATCTGTAGCTCATGTAGATGGAAACATTAATAAACCTCATGACGTTTTCACACGACATTCATTAGGTATAATGTATCATTAGTCACATCTATTTCCAATACTTTAAAAGTTTTTCTAGGCGGAGACGATGCCAAAACTTGTCCCACGTTAGTCGACTATTAATTAATTTTAAGTGACGTACGTAGAGTAAAAGTTAGTTTAGAATCCTATAAAGGACCTGTCAAACTGACATCGGCTATGTTAAGGCGTTGACATAATGCCATTTACGTCATTCGAGAGAACATATTGTTCTGTAATATATTTTTTAATCTATTTGAGATGGATCTTCTTTTAATTTAGAACAAACTAGTTATTTTTTTTAGAACGGGTTCTTTCCACGCACCCGAAATCATTGCCAAAGACAATAGGTAAGACAGACTTTATGGTATTTTAATTAATTTTCATTATCTGTATGTCACTTTGAAACAAGCTTTTACCTACTCGAATAAATTGTATCTTAAAACCGAAATGGAAATCCTAACGAAGCGATATCATTTATCAAATGTTATTCTTAATTAACTATTCATATACGAGTATTCATTAGGGGAATGATTAGAGTGCGTTAATTTTGGTAAAGTGATAAATTTCTTGAAAGCGTGGTACAATAAAGCTTGAGAGAACTTTGACGATTTTCATAGTTACTGATTAAAATGTTTTTTTCTATCTATATGTATAAAAATGAATGACTGTTCGTTGGTCTCGCAATTACTAAAAAACGGACCCATTTGATTTTTACATTTTTTGTTTGGGGCCAACCTCCAGGCTTGTTTTAATTATAAAAAAATCCAAAATAAAGGCTGAAAACCTCGAAAGATCAGAACCTTTAAATATTATTTGAGTATCACTAGGATAAAATCCGAGCGAAGCATGTGTGTGTCACTATTTTATGAATAATTACTTCTTATCAAAAATACCCAATAAAATGTCGAATACATAGCCAAAATATAAAATTTTATATGAGACAAATTCCAAAAAAACGGCAACTGGTAAACGAAGATACATCCCCTATCATTTACACACTATAAAGCGGAACTGTGAGCGGACATCGGTCACTCACGTCACGTTGAAATTCAGCATTGACTGTTTCGATACGGTATAATTCTATAATTTACCATTTCCGTATTAATTGTAGGAGACAAGTACATACTTTGGTTTTTGTAGTAAATCGTATTCGCTGAAAAAATGTTTTTGCAACTTAGGTGTTTGTTTTAACAAAGCAATCATATCAATATTCACTGATTTTCAGTTGAAGTTATTGCATTTATCACAATGAAAGGTAATAATACTTTTTTTTTAAATACTAGAAAACCATTTGAACATCAAACTGTATTCGCGAAAAACTCATAAACAATTTTTTTACAGCTATACGAAATGGATAAAGAGTTAAATATTTTAATTAAATTTAAACGTATTAAATTAAATTAGACACATAACATTCTAACGATCAATTTTTGTATTTCTTTATCACAGAAATCAAACCCACTACCCTCAGCTAGCTTTGATCTGATGTAACAATAACAATTTCACTATACCAAATTAAAACAATATGTAACATAAATAAAACATAAACACTAAGTCACAAATTTGCTAAACTATCAGTACATTAATGCAGCGCACGTCGAAATATTCAAATAGAATAGTGTTCCATCATCGGAATACGAATACGATAGGAATTGATTTAACAAGGTGTTACACAAAGTAGTGTACGGTAAAACTAGTAGCATGTATGTTGGTTCATTAGATAAAAATAAATTTATTTTGGTACTTTATATGAAAATATTTTTTCGGGTTATTCGATTTATTTAGATTTTTTTATTTTGAATGGTATTCAGACATGGTGTTCAGTACTTGTGCTATAAAGCAAAGGAAAATTATTGCTGTAAAAAAACAAAATAGGTAGGTAGATCCGCGAAAAATGTAAAGAGATAGTTTAATTTAGAATCTCAAATGTACGCGTTAATCCAAGAAAGTTTGAATTAGTTGCTTATAAAATTAGTAAAGTTACATCCAAATTTGTTCGATTTATAATTCGTTTTATTATTGTGAAAGAATAGAGATAGAACTGTTCATACATTATTGAGCACGACAATAGCAAAAGCGCGTTTAACTTTTGATAAAAAAAAATCATAAAAATTTTAACCAACCTTAAAAATAAGGCAATCTCTCTATAATTTCTATTATCTTATCAAACGAAACCATATAACGTGTCTAGTCAAAAACCATTATGACGCAAACACTGTGTTTTTAGAGCTATTGCGCCTTACAATAGCATGAATAATAATGACGACTTTTTACATACCGTTGTTTTATCGTTTACGATCTCGATCTGTAGATACTAATAACGGCCCATACTAATAGTAGGTATATATGAGAATAATGTGGGCATTCCTATCTGAATGACTGGGGTCGCTGATCTTGGATTAAAACACGTATTTATATACATACAATGTACGTACATATCATTTCTTCTATGTACATTATACGAAATTCTTCGCTTGTAAATTATTTTGCACATAATTAATTAGTGCCAAATGTGTGCTGATAGAATCTACGTCTTTTATGTACTAGATATATTCTTTAACAAGCAGTTTTCCTAACGATGTTATTCTATAACGCATTGACAAATAGAAACCGTGTTAATCGAACATGGTACCAAAGCGGTACAAATGCTATATTTTATAAATAGCGACTCTGATTATATCTTTAAATATTTTTAGATTATTAAAAAGTTCTTTGAGATACATAAAAATCGGGTTAAAAGTAGCCTCTTTTCAGTCCACTAAATATTTTTAGGAAATAAATTACACCGATCAATTGTTTCCTCACAGAAGGATGGATGAACCATATCCCAAGTAAAAATAAACAGCTGTTCTTTCGCACTTAAGTATATTTAACTCGCTTTTATCAGCAAGAAGTAAAAGATAGATAATAAGGGGTTTTATAATTAGTTAGTTAGGTTGTAGATTTTTAACTATTTGTCCCATATTTACATTTTAATGGCGAGTACACATTTTTTCAGAGATATTTCACCGCAATAAAAAGTATCCTGTAATATGTTGACGCGGATAATAACGGTCCAGGGGTTTTCTACTGACGTGGTCACAGACAGAGAAAAAAGCAATTGTTTTGATTTTAATGAGATTTCCCATAAAATATTTAATGTACCGATTTGACCCAGAATTTTATTATTTGTATAGTTTAAAGGTATAATAAAGATAAAAAGCGCAAAATTTTTGTAAATCGAATCATTTTATCGGGCATTTACATCATTAAATTTTTACAAGTACCCTTAAAGACTGGCCGAGATAGTATTTTTGCATAATCCAGCATCACCCCAACCGGCTAACAAAGTAACACTTCGCTCGAGAGGCAAGTGGTTTCAAATTCGATTACCGACTAGTGCCGGGGGCCTCTAAATAACTTAACTCGCTTTTCTCGAGTGTCACTTTATTCGATTTAGCACCGATTACAATGCATAAGTGTTGTTCAGTTTGGGAATGCGGTTTGGGACACTTTTTGTCGATACTTTTGAGTTTACGATCGCCATAAAACTTATTTTATAGTTACATACGTGATATAATTTTTGAAACGATTTATTTTTTCTGTTGTGAGTTTTAAAGCATATTTCAATACATTCGGAGTTATAAAACTTGAATTAAATGGGTAGATTAATGTCGGATTATTATTAAATATAGGACGAGTATATGTGATTATGTCCGCCTTCTAAGTATTGTGTAATAATAATGATCAATTCAATATTATAATGTGAAGGAAGATCTTAAATACTTTAAATCTTATGTTACAAATACGTTTATGCAAATAACTTGTTATAAATACTCATTAAAAATACATATTTTATTAAAATATCTGTCATTAGTACAAACTGATCATTTTGTCTCAAACCCTAAACAAAAACCTTTAAATAAACAAAATAAATAACAATATCCTAAACTTCAGCCCTAAAAATATAAGGTTCTAATAAATATCCCGTAACGTAGTAACATTGCTCCATGCAAATTTCCCCCATACACATAAACGTGTCATAGGCCGTCAAACTGTGGAAACACATGCAATCTCGAAATAACGCTGTTCCCTACGATACGGTCTTAAGGGCCCATGAAGGCATCAGACGTCGAGACGCCGAGTATAAAATCGCTATGAGAGTGTTAAATAAAGCTCGAATGAGCTATAAAACACTCACGATCCTTTACGGCAACCTTCTTTGTTTAGGACCAAGTACTGAGTTAGGGTATCTTAGTTTATCTAAATAGTACGAAATGGGGACTAATTACTAGGAAAATACAGGGTATTGATTAGCAATATTTAATTAAAAAAATTGGACTTTTACAAATGAGGAAATTTGTGCGTTTGCTACTTTACAGTGAAATTGGCTGGACGGATTTGGATTAAACTTATTCTAAGTTTCATCCACATTCGTCCAGTCAATAGATTTTCACCTGGACTAACACATATACTAATGTCCAGCAGCTACAGACGCAAACAAGTGAAACAAGGGAATATCGCTAGTAAGTTCTTAACGCTCATTTGTTTATATAATATGTACTATAATATTTGGTTTTACTTCATTTAAAAATCAAAACAAAATTCCCAAACGTATTCTCATTATTCCTAAAATCAGAGTAACACAAACAAGCGGCAAATACGTCAAACATCCGTTGCAAGTCGTTGAACGGAGAAAACGGTCATTTCCCAAACAAAGAGCTCTTGTCTTTATTTAATCATCGTGCAATTGAATCCTCTCGCCATTTGACAAATTCGCACGCCCACTACATCTCCTAAACGCGCACTTAAGACGTACCCTTCCTTCACCCTTGGATGCCTCCATTCTTTTTATATCGCAACTTTATTAACGCATAAAGGTTTGGTGATGGCCCTTTAAGAATTAGGATGCGTCCCGTGGCCGGGGATTCAGCCGAGCTGAACAAATGGAGTGCCGGGACTTAGCTGCGGATGGCGACGGCACATCCCTACGCGCAATTAATGAAACCGTTATCGTCGCCTAAATTTGAATTGCGGAAGTTACTGGACTCCGGGACTATGACGTGACAATTATGTACTGATTAGACTCATAACTTAATTGATTTCTAATTTATGGGATTTGTTTATTCAACTCGATTTTCTGTGTTAATTCTAGATAAAAATGTCAAAGTACTTTAGAATGCAATATTTTGTAATTAAATAAAACAATACAGTTAGGAGTGACCTAACCATGCCCGTTTTTATCGATTTTAGTGTCGCCTTCCGGTTTTCTTTGGGTAAACCTTTTACGTGACCTACATTTTACTAGCAAGTTCCTGTTATACTCCACATAGTGAAATAAAGATTTTTTTTGGGGAGAATCCGTCAAAAACCTTCTAAATTCATACTCGTTAATATACTTCTGTGCTAAGTTATCTTCACATATATTTGGCAACAGCAAATGGAATGGCTTGTTTAAAGCCAAATAAAGAAGTAGAATAATTCTATTACGAATGTAATACATCGTATAATGGGGGGAAAACGTTCGGATATGGGTATTGACGAGAAAGCAATCCGATTTACATGTATACTGCGTTGTACTCAAACGAAATCATGAATGAAGCGCAGTATAGGAAACCCAGAACATTATCCTTATGCTGCCATTTTACGACTTTTACCCCATCCAGTCGAAAGGGTCACATCGCTACGACACGCTGTAAAACAACCCTCTCACTCCCTCTCACGGCGAGCTCGTAAAACGGAGAGAGATAATCACGAAGATGAGTCGAAAATTATTTTTTTTATTATCACCATCGGCGGTGCTCTTTTATTTCCTTTTTACGGTCCGAGTACCTCATAAAAAGACAATAAACTTACTATTTACAGACCATCAGGAAATTGTTAGCCGAAGAGGTCTCTTTACGACACATGTTCGGAGACGGGGGGCAAGTGATGTGCCCTTTACGATTGACGCGACGTTAAATGTACGAAACGATCCGTTACTCCGCTACTAGCTTCGCGATTATCTTTTACGTTACTTTCGCAAATAGACCTGGTAATATTTTAACGGTAATATAAGATATTGCTATGTGCTTCGATTTGGTCATAGAATGTTGTAGAATAACCTTAATATGTGCATAAGTCACGACGTTATAAAATAAATAATCAGACTACTAAAAAAAGATTTTGCAAAAAAAGAAAAAACTTACTATTAATAAAAATAAAATAAGATTGTCTGCTTGTATTACAGTTTTTTACTAAATTCATATGAAATTATGTATGTTACTTGTAAAAAAAACATAATTTTTAAAAGATTTGCACGTCTGTCTGTATGTCTGATTATTTCAACTAATCTTTTACAATTTGACAAGACTTTTACTTACAGGTAGCTGATATTATAAGGAGTAACTTAGGTTATTAATATTTTAAAACAAGAATGCTTTCGCCTTAAAAAATAAAACGTATCTAGAGAGTCTCTAGTAGAGACAAACCCAAGCGAAGTCAGGGCGAGTCGCTAGCAATTCATAAATACACAGATGAAAATAATAATGATGCTGTAATTAAGTATTTATTTAAGGCAGTGTAATTATAAATTACACGGCCGCGTCTACGCATATTAACTATGTTATTTAATTATTACGATTAGTTATTTAATGTAATATGTTTATTCTGTTTAATTACTCAAAACTGACTGAATTGATAGCTTCCGATAATAGCCACTTAAAACGACTATCAACGATTATAAAAAAGCTGTCAAAATTAATGGTTACGAAAATAAAGATAAGGAGACGCCATTAAATTAGTGCTTTTTGCCGAGTTTAGATGCTCGGATGAAAAAAAAAATCATAAAAATGTAGTCAATTGATTAGAGCAACCAGGATATCATAAAGAATTAGGTGGTTGTTTTGAAAGCTCGTTTTTATCGTGGAATTTGGTGAGGAGCTTTAATAATAGTTATTAAACGGTTGCTGGCCGGCTAATACACGCGTTAACCGCTTTTTATGATTTAACGCCGATTCCACCGATATAACTGGCAGTAAATCGTTCCCGGATTACCGAACAAATTGTTTTACGATATGTTTTTATTATTAATAAACAGACATTCACTTGGATAAAGAAAATTTTTAAGGCTGTAGGTGATTGTGAAGTCGTAATGTAAGCAAGCCAGAGCAAATATTTATTATTTCGAGCAAATGAAACTAATTTGAATTAGGAATATGTAAACTTGTTATTTTATTTTTAATCAAAATTTTTTAGTTAGAGCAATGTTTGTATGATTCGTACAAAAGTTATTTTTTTAGATTTTTTAGTTTAGAGTTTTGATACTCGTATTTTTTTTTATTTAAAAAAGAAATATCTACGAGTATTTCCTCAGCGAAGCAAGTATACTTAGTGCTTACATCTAGACTTGTTAGACAATACAAATAAAAATAAATTTAATCTGCCTTGATTGCAAATGCTTGAAAGATTCCAAACACATCGTTAAGGGGAGTACAATTTATTCGAACGTTAGTTCCAAGCAGCAATATCTTGGAGCAGCGCTGGCAAGGATTTCAATATTGTGAATTCTAAGGATGTTTTCGTATAATGAATTTGGGTATAGCACTGCGGTTTTTCGGTACCAACCCCTTAGACCCTCGAGGGGTATTATTTTCAGTTTATCAGTAGATACGACGGCCTATGTAAAGATAATTTTCGAAGAGAATGCGTAACCAAAAATACTTGGGCCTTTCCGTGAGCGGAAGACGGTACGCATCGCGACGTGGCACGGTAACAACGAAATATATGTTAATAAGGGCTGATATTATTTAGGTCCGGCAATTCGTATGATAAAACTGGAGTGATATTTGCCCCAGACGATTTCTATGGAGATTCCGGTCTTGTTTCGAGGTTGAATCTGAACGGAAATGATATATAACGGACGGCGAATTTTCCTTATGCGAAAATATTGAAGCAAGATTATAGATTTGGTGCGCCAGCGATATTAGAGTGGGAACCGTTGTTTGTGACCCATCTGAATCCACGGATTGGACTAATAATAGCCAATTGACAGAATTTGAAGACTCTTTCTGCTGAAGTAAAGTATTTTATGTTAGGTGATGTACGTGGAACTACTCGGATATTATGATATTGCAAAATTTAACAAATGTTGGCAAAAACATTGCGTTTGAAAAAAATATAAAATTTAAAAAAAATGTTAAAAATTAAATAATGAAATTAACTTCATTTTACATTTTTTTTGAGACAGACTGTAACAGTTATATAATGCATGGTCTTTCTTGTGACCATGTTTATTATAAAAATCAAAATAAAACCGCAAGTAAATCCAAAAATATAAATTCGTCAAATATTCGCGTAAATCTAAGAAAATATTAGATACATAATATCAACATTGCCTAACAACACAATGCTAGTGTATAGATCTTAGAAATCTTAGTACCCAACAGTACTCCTGTATTTTTTAAAGCCAGGTTGCCCGCTCAGCTGCGGTCGCCCGAGGCAGACCGTTCTAATTAAAATCGCTCCATTTCTCTCTGGTATTCATTTTCATCCTTAAAACGCCTTTGTTCTGTTCCCGGTTAGCTTTTTGTTCCCAGTTATTATTGTGGCCAACTAATTTACATGTTAATGAGATGGTTATAGCATAATTCAAAGTAATCGATTGGTGGACGTTGATTTATATTGCCTTTGGATATGATATAACTGACTTTGTGTTCTAGTGTCTGTTTTGTATTTTTTTGAGTTGTAACGAGTAATATTGTTGTAGTTTTGTTAATTTCTTAGATGAAATCCAAAATTAATTAATTGGTTTTAATTTATTTTACAAATTTATTATAAACAATTTGATAACAATTTGTAAAAAAACATGAGATGATGACAAAAACCAGAAATATGTGTATTTTTGATATACGAGTATAACTTGTCACTTACGCATAAGTTATTTTTTACCGAAAAAAGCTTCTACTAAATGCGAGTGAAGCCGCGGGCAAAAACGTATATTAAACTGACATTAATCACGTCGAATCATACACGCTTCCAACAATTACACTCAAATATACTTTTTTTTTGGAAGAAAAATATTGAAATGCGGTAGCATTACCACAATAAGGTAACCGAGTAGGCGCATCATTGTCTCCTTTATGTATGTTAATGACGCGGGTACACCTGCGCTCTCATAAACAATTGCTAGATGGAAATAGGAAATATCGTTTTCGTTTCAAACTCTGGCTACTGGGTTTTGTGGAATGGAATTTGAAATGTTTTGTTCAAATCTATTTTGGACTCTACATTTTTGCATGCAAAGATCTAACAGAAATAGTAGGTAATGTAGAGTAGGTTAATAAAAATCTATACATTTATTAAGATTCGGACACAAATCGTTCATTAAATATTTTTTGGCAAATCATATTGGTATACAATACTAGCAATTTCCGCGGAATTAAAATTTAGGGTTATAAGGATTTTTAAATGCCAAATCAAAAAAAAGTGAAAAATATAAATTAGGTCTAAAAATAAGAAAAAATATATCTGGCGATATACACAAATTAGAATAGGTCAAGCCGATTTGGAGGAGTTCGATAACAAACACCGTGACACGAGATTTTTATATATTAGAAAATTACCAATATTATAATATGTCATATACATATATAGTTTTTTTTTCTGACTATCTGCCTGCAATGAAAAACCCACAGCTCAGGACAGATTTTGATGAATTTTGATTAACATAATATTATACTTATAGGATCGGTTTTACTTCGAGAAAATATCGCACCTCTGAGAAATCTACAGTTACCGATTATTTAGATATTAATATAAAATTAGCTAAGTTTATCCACTATACAATTTAATGTCACCAGGATTTTTATGAGGTGTCCGGAATGTGAAGGTATTTCCTGTATGTTTAAATAAAACAACTTTCATAGTTTAAACTTGTTGCTATAGAACTATTAATAATATTAGGAAATTAGGCTGTTTTTAAAACTCGATATGTGACGTTTCGACTATTTATTTGAAACCTAGCGACTGACTCTGGCTCCGGTCAGGTTCGTCCCTAGATACGATTTAATTTTTAGTTTCTAAGAAGCTATTTTGCGTGGTAGATGCCATACCGAATATCATTAAAATCTTTCCATTTCTTTTTTCGTGATATGGTCACAGACAGACAGACTGACACAAAATTCTATAAAGATAGATTGTGAAGCTGTATCGATAATAAAGGCTGTTAGATTAATATCCCAACATATTTCTTTAATAATTATTATTATAGTCTCTACTCAGATAAAAATGTATGATATGTATGTAGGCATACATGAAATCATTTAATATTACGTTATATTTCTAGATTCTTACACAAATATTACAATTTGTACAAAACATACATTAAAAATTGTATCAAAATTGCAAATTTTAACATCATATCTCAGATTTTGTAATGGCTTTTACGATTTTTAATAACAATCGTGTAAAACTGGTTTTTCTTAGGAATTAACTATAAAGTGTAAAACAAAGTAACAATTAAGAAAGAGAAAATTAAGCGAGCAAGTACATCACGTATATCAAGTAGCTTCCAAATCGTTAATCAGGCCGCGTGTTAGTGCGTGAAAAAATTATAAACCGCGGATTTATTAACCGCACGACACTTTCCGTTCATCTCTGCTCTACAAAACCACATTTTACACCTATTTATAACACCTGGTTTGGATTGCTTCTGTCCTTTTAGAAGAGATACTTGTTAAGTTACTTTAAGTACAATCATTCAATTTTTTTAATAAGTTTTTGATATCTATACAATTTTTGTCTGTCATATCGCATCACAAGAAAACGATTAGATCGATTTTGATAAAATTTGGTATGGTGATAGCTGGTTTACCGGGTCATACCTATATGATCATTTTTTAGTGCAGGAAATATCACGTCTGAGTCATCATATGCCCTTTTTAACGTCCCACTGCTGCTGCACTGCTGGGCACGGGCCTCCCTCAGTACGAGGGGCATCAGGCCATAGTCTACCACGCTGGCCCAGTGCGTGTTGGCGGACTTCCCATGTCTTACGAAAACTTGCTAGGTTTTCTCAGGCATGCAGGTTTCCTCACGATGTTTCCTTCACCGTAAGACAAGTGGTAATCATGATAGAAATGATTCGCACATGAAAATATCAGAGGTGCGAGACCCAGATTTGAACCCGCATCATTCGGTTATACAAGCGACACGTTACCGCTGGGCTACTAATCTACACTAACCGTTACAACTTGCAACGTACCTAAGGAGGAAGATGAGGTCGCAAGTAGATCGGTAGAAGTAAACTATTCTTATTATACATTTTCCATAACTACCTCGGAAGTGTAGTATAGCATGCACGGTTGCACACCGGGAGGTCCTGGGTTCGAGTCCTGGGTCGGGCCAAGTTTAGTTATTTAGTCTTTCTGTTTCATAAGCCTCAGTAATAGCCCAGAGTTGGGAAGTTGGCGGTGTTTCACCCCCGTGTCTCGGAGAGCACGTAAAGCCGGTCGGTCCTGGGCCTTAACTCTCACTGGTCGTGTCGAGCCGTCGTCCCACCGAAATATGAGAGTGATAGGAACAGAGAGTGCTCTTGTGTTTGCGCGTACACTCGTGCACTATAATATCTCCCGCGCCGTTGGCTAGTCTCAATGACATTGTAATCGGCCGGGAGGACACATTTTCCATAATGAATGATTATGGTAAAATTTTGTCTATACAAGTACATAATATTATAAATGCTCCTTTCGCAAAATAGACACAAGATGTATATACAATATACATATGTAATCTTTCTGTATGTAAAACTCGATGACGTCAAGCTATTGTAATTTGTAGGTAGAAAACGAAATTAATTATCAACACATATTTTAGCAAAATGATTTCTAAACACTGTTGTTTAAGGCTCTTTTTCCTTTAAAATAAAAAGTTTAGTATATGGCGGAATCAACATACAATCGTCACTATATCTCTGTTTGCAAATCGACTTGCGTTACTGATTAGCATGTTTTTAATCGCAATGTTTAAAGGGTGGTCTTGACTATATTTATGGATTGCTTAAAATTATTATGTAAAGCTTGAAAAAGCGATATTGAGTCGTAAAACAACGTACATTGAAATTCGAT
Organism: Boloria euphrosyne; assembly: GCA_951802675.2. Classification (NCBI taxonomy): domain Eukaryota; kingdom Metazoa; phylum Arthropoda; class Insecta; order Lepidoptera; family Nymphalidae; genus Boloria; species Boloria euphrosyne. The sequence goes on from OX637888.1 coordinate 1,325,002, forward strand.
GAAATTAAAAATGATAAATTTAAATATATAATTCAAACAATTGACATTATTTCAAAAATTAAAAATATACTTGGTACTTTAAAATAATAGCAACTTATTTCCGCTTCGTTCGAGAGTATTTCTAAGTGCACTTTTGCATTAATTTAGTCTAATTATTATATTTCAATCAGAACCTCTTTCTGGCAAATTTTGTACTAGCAGTAGCCTATTCCTAAATTTAATCAATGTAATATAATAATAGGTACAAACTTTCGTATTTATATAGTAGTAGGTATATTATAAGAACGTATAGTAAAAGTATTTAAGTACCATCGATAAAAAGGGCGCGATTTAATTCATAAGACGCGAAGCAAAGTGAAGCATGGAGTTTAAGCCGATTATTTTAAAAGCCCTGGCTGTTATCGTAAAGTTCGGTAAAGCCATGTTTTATGGTTCTAATGTTGCTGGTGTCTTATAAACAAATAATATTCTTGGACCAATCTCTTCTTATTACTTTCTTTGTTATTTTGGCCTTTGAAATGATATACAGTTGATATTACATAGAAATGTACACTTAAGCTAGTTGTTGTCTGCGGCTTTGCTCGCGTAGTAACTGACGTGGAGATCAAAGGTAGACATGTCCATCTTCAAGATACAAAATGTTCAGCAGGTCTTTGCAAAAAACCACCCCATATTATAATACTAATTTTTTAATTTATTAAAAATGAGTAGTCAAAATGATGAATAATAACCAAAATTTCAACCGTCTAAACTTAAAATAAGATAGTTTTCGATTGCGAAGTTTAATATTAATTATTACTTAATATTAGTTTTGGCTACATCTCAAAATTCGAGTCAAAAAACGCCAAATTGAAAATAATCGTGATCGTCACCCGCAAAGGCATTCCAAACGTTATGTTCTAAATAGAACGCATCGCGGGGGACGCACGCCCCTTGCGGTAGACGAAAAAATATTTATACATGGACCAGTCTATGGCAAAATGTACTAACCCATACAATATTTGAAATTTATATTTTGACACCACTGCATTTACTTCATTTACTTTTTATATATTAAGACATTATTACACACAGCGCCATCTAGTTCCGTGGTAAGCTACGAGGCTTGTGTTACGGATACCCGATAGTTACACTACAAATATATAACTTTAAATACATACATAATATTAAAAATATTAACACCCATGACTGAAGTACAAACATTTGTGCTCAAATATTTTCGATTTACTATCGGTAGTTTGAGTAACCATTTTCTTTTTGAGCCTGTTGCATATTAACTGACAATAGGCTGACATACTCGTAGCATATGCTTTTGGAAAACTTAAATTATTTTAATAAAATTACTAGATTACTGGTTATTGTTCTATTGCTGGTTCTATTGCTAGCCTACTTCAAATACATAAACAATCGAAACGTATTCTACACTTGAAGGTGTAACACAATTTTTAAATTAATATTTACTAACTTAGATCATTTTGCTTCAAACAAAGTTTGTTCCCGCGTTCTAACATATTCACATGCGATAAATCATCTTCGGGAAATTAAAAACGTCTTCAAAACAATGCTTCTTTGCAACCCCCTTTCATTCCCTTCGCTACACTCGCTCTAACACGAACTGGTTATCATTTTGTGTAATGTTTGTTTTTGTTTAAATGTATACGAGCACACATATGAATTTACTTTTTACAAATTATTAAAAAATATATTTGAAGAAGTTGTAGTAATAAATTTATATAAAAAAATTTGGGCAGTTAATTGGTCCAGTCCATGCAGAAACCTTATAAGAAAACTACATTTTCCTTTTTTTCTCAGACTGTCTACTTTGTTGGACAAACCTATCTATCTTTTCCCCAAAACCTCAATCAGACTCGAAACAGACAAATTCCATCTAACTATTCTCAAGTTATGGGATTACCAACAGAATTTCATTTTTTATAGAAATCAAAAGTTTTACAAAATAACTTTTTCAATTTAAAATTCAACCGGCACAAAATCCATTTCAAACATCAAAACACCCCAAATGCACAAATCTGATAAGAAAAAGAAACAAAAACACATTAACGACTGGAATCTATTCGTATTCGAAACAAAAAAATCTTAATTACTTTTTCTGTCTATCACAGCGCGGTAGATAAGGCCTGTCTTTGTTATCAGCATCCCCTGGTACTTTCACCCTTACATTTTTTTCTTTTTCAACCCCTAGCATACCTATCTGGCGTAATTTTAAGATAACTAATGCTTACAATCATTAAGGGAGCATTCGAAGGCCGAGATGGGAAATAAGAAAAAGTCAAGTAAATGCATTTTTAATAGATGAAACAGTCGTTTTGAAATGGTATTGGAGTTGATTTTACACTTGCTTCGTGTAGAGGATAGAATAATTATTCATAAAAATAAATTATCGGATATGATAATAGTTTCGAGAACTTATAGAAAATGCTAAAAATATAGATGAAGCTGTTATAACAATCTTTACAGTACAGTTGAGTTGTAAGACGACCAGAGAAAATGTGTACATAGTATACTTTATATTATTACATTGACATAGAGCCTTATAAATATCTAGCGACTCGCTCTTGGTTTGCTCCTAAATCTTTTTTTATAAAAAATTGTCCAGGTGTTTCTCAGATTAGCGGCAGCAAAGAAACAGACAGAAAAAAATTTTAAAAATGGTTTTTTTTATTATCAATACCGTATAAATTATGCATTTAGTAACTTCAATTTAATTTATCTGTATAGATCTACTACTTTGAGGTCACTTACTATTATAAAACAGTTGTCTATCTGTTTAGTGCCTTCTAGCTCACCACAAAATACACCTATTAAAAAAACCCACCCTGCCCACACGCTTCGACCTCGTCATCACACATAAAACTGCTAAGAAAAATATTTATTACAATTAAAATTTTTTACTGCCCCATAAAATTTAGGAATGAAAAATCTTGTTACCTTTGTTAGAGCTGGTCTAATTGACCCTATATCGCTGACCTACGGTTTAACGACTCAAAAAATCCATATAAAATAAAATTAAACCCCAACGACAAGGTGTTTATCCATAGTATAACAATCTTACGGCAGTAAAACATCGGACATTTACTACAAATTCACGAGGTATTAGGTGAATCTGACAAAAAGTAAAAATTTATGTGCGACAGGACAGCGCAGGAAAAAACGGTTTTACGACGCACTAACTTCACTAGGAGGAATCCTAATTTGGAAAATCCATCAAAAGCGTAATTAACGTTATTTTTTTCAGAGATTATTATGACGGCCATAAAACTTTGAATCGGGAACAATTTCTCTGGTGTCAAATTAAAACGATGGTGAAGCAGTAATTTATGTGATTAAACAAAATTAATAAGATGATATACAAATTAGCTTTATAAAGGTGTTCGGTGGTGTAGTTGCTGGTTCGAGTTCCGAGTCGAGCCAAGATAAGTTATTGAGCTAAGTATAATAAGTAAGCTTCACTAACTATCGGAAGTTGAGAAGCTTAGTATTTACCCCGTGCCTCGGAGAGCACGTATAGCCGTCGTGTCAAATTGTCATCCCACCGAAGTACGAGAGTGACGAGAACAGAGAGTGCACCTGTGTCTGTGCATACACTTGTGTGCTATGATACAGATGACTATTCTTAATGATATTGTGCTGTGGCCGGAATAACCAAATTTTAGGTTTATTATTCATTATGTAGTTTCTGTAAGTTACAAGCAAGCCATTTTTCTTAATTTCTTTGGATAATTACAGTTATTTTATTATTTACATTTGGGTGGCACTAAACAAAAATGGGGAGTCTTTCATTATTTTTACTCACGTTTCAAAAATATTATAGGCATTGCTCGGAATGTTAAAAAGTAGCCTTGATTAAATAAAATGTCGCGAGGGGTGCACGTGATGCGAATTAGGCAGAGGGCCTATTAACTGTGAACAGTGAATAATAGGTCACTAAACTTTAGGGATTTAGCGTCCACGCCAAATTGAGTTCTAAATAAGGATTTTAAGGTAAACGATCGTGATTTTAAGGGCGAAAGCGAAATAGCAAAAGTGCTAATATCCCGTCATCTATTACCCTGTTTTATAAATACAACATTATTTGCTTCAATCGGAAATCAAACTGGCATATTATGTTCGTATATATTTTAGGATTTTAATAGTAAACTTAAGGTTTGACCACGTTTCATATATTCTGTAGACTAATAATAAAAGGCTCTAACGTAGAGTTTGCAAAATTGTTATGTCGTGGAGCCCAAAAAAGATACCTAACAAATTGCACATTCATACCAGCATACCACATAAATATCCGAATAATACATTTCATTGTATACGGAACCCGGAAAAATCACATGGACCGAAACCATTGTCGTAGGAAGTCCAATTTATTGGAGGTTTTCCCCACCTTCTTAGGGCAAAAATATTCTTATATTTATTCATGAATGTAAACATATTCTGTACCTACATATATACCCATGGCATTAGGTACTAAATTGAAAGAAATATGATTGTGAATTAGGCATTTTTTAATTTACTTTTATTATAAGTTTTAACGTTTTAACGGTTATTAATTTCTCAGATATGGGATATTTATTCGCATTAAAAAGTATCCTTTACGATGACTTGCATAACTCGGCTGCCCAATTTTAAAACACAGTAACTGCAAAATTTTTATACCTGATTTTTTCTAGTATTGCTGCATTTTTTACAACTAAGCTACTAGCAACTAAGCTTTATAACTAAACTTAAGACCTTAATTTTAAGTATTTTTTGCTAGAAATATTTATATTCAAGTATTTTCTATTCATAAATCAAATTTTTCATCAATTTGGCGGGCAAACTTTTTTTTAATAAGAAAAATTGAAAAAAAATTTTAAATGTTAGTTACTGTGTTTTGAAATTGGGCAGCCGATACTAGCTATCATCACACCAAATTTTATCAAAATCTGTCCCGTGGTTTAATTGTGATGCGTTCCCAAAACAAGACAGACAAAAATTCTAAAAACTAAACTATTTTGCCTTCTGCATCGTAACTAATGATTATTTCAATAATATTTTCCAAAAATATTTACTGTGCAGAGTTGACACAATTTTTTTTTTTTTATAAAACAGAAGATAAGCGTATTTTTGAGCTTATTATGCTGGACAACTTCTTTGTTACCGATTTATAGATTAACATATTGGTTTTACACTTCAGCATTAGATGCTTAGAGGAGAGGAAAATTTTTTTTACTGGCAACTCCAATACCTAAATGTCACCTTTTTCGCCACAATTCAAAGCCATTATGAATAAAAATCTATGTTTGGTCTGGGAATGACCACTGACTGTTTTATATTTTTAAGAAGAACAGGGCAATAATAGATTGGGAGGGTGCTAATTATAAATGGACATAATTATTGTAATCGAACTTTCCTTAGAAGTAAGATTGACTCAATTATTTTGTATTAATAATAATTAGATTTAAACGGATGTTTCCTTTAAAACGACCGCCGAGAAAAATGCGAGGGGTGTTTTTTACTACATACAGCAAAAAGTTTCATTAATCGAGCAATTATCGCTTTAATTAATATTGGAATGTCGTCTCAAACTTAGCATTTTAATTATAGATCCTTATAAAGAAAGTTAATATTTTTATTTAGATTACAATAATTAATTGTGACAAATAAGAACTTAATTTCCTTAAGCTACATAATAGAATAATGGATGAAAAAAAAAATGAAACGTCTTATTTATATTAAAAACATCTGTCAAAATAAATATAATACACTAGCGATTCGCTTCCGTTCTGCTCGTGTTCGTCCTTTAAAAGTTCCCTATATGTTGACACAGATAACCAAATATTGCACGAAATTTCATATTTATATTTCTTAGACTACAAATACCTAGAAATAAAATATACAAGTTTTTTTTGGATTTATTTGTTCTCTTTACAGTATAAAATAAATTTGTCATACAATTGTATATAGAGAAAATATCTCTCGTTCCAACAAGAAGTATCCCGGAACCCTCAAAACACTCTCACGCTTGACCACTTCTAATAAAATGGGCGCAAGGGGATGTGTAATTGCAAAAAGCGATGCATTTGAACGGACGGACACACGTATTAATATTTATATATGTCATATACGATTACCGTCGCACGTTCATCTACCTTTGCTGGTAATGTAATAATTGTGGGGTGGCTGTTGGGATAACCATTACGAGTATTTTTCATAGTTATCAAGTATGGGTTTTTGTTAAGAATGTATAAATTTCATATTTTACTCAGAAAATCGTTAAAATGAAAACAATTACGCATAGAGTTCGTTAAAATCAAAAACAACGTATAATACTTTATTAATATATCAACATTGTCTTATTATTCTGTTTTTATAATATAGTTTAAATATTGTACAGAGGCGGCGCTTATACTCGTATCTGCAACGCAGTTCATACTTTTGAAGTGTCATCTTAACCATTGTTTCATTATGTACAATAATACTCATTATTTATTCATCAAATAAATCTTATTTCATTTTATCCAAGAATACAAATTTTTAGGTTTAACTTAATTGGGATTTGGGACAGATAATATGAGGAAAGAAGATCCCTAGCAAGATTCGAATCTACGATTAATAATCTGATCTGCACTATAATTTTCAATCACTACTGAGCATATGCCTCTCCAATGAGAGACAGAAATAACATAAGAATCAGTCAAAATGGATCAAAAGTAATAACAATCCGATCGACTATCACATACTAACAAAATTTACATGTTATCCAAACTACAATAAACACAAAATCTAAACCGCATCACTCCAGTGCCAGCCTCCCTACTTCGCACCAGATTGACATCTGTCAGTGCAAGTGACCCCATTGGCGTAAATTTTTAATCAAAATATTTCGCCTCCCCTTCAAGAATGTTAATTTCTATTGTCAATTTGACACAAGTTAACTCGCGATGGGTGTGGCCAGTGTTGTATGAATAAATAATCATATTCATATCACTAAAATAATACTGTGATAAAATTAAAGGTAACTAACTGGTTAATTCCAAAAAAGTTGAAGTATTTTAATATTACTTGTATGTACGTTGAACTAGTTATGTATATGAAAAAGTTAACAAAAACTATAAACTTGCCTTGACATAATTATCAGAGGCACACCAACGCGCAAAGTTACGTTTACTATTCCACGTGCTTCGTCTTTTTATAGTAAGTAATAATAAGTATATTTCCATAAAATCATTTTATTACATACTGTTTCAATTATACATACACTAACTTTTAAGTATGTTGTTTTTAATTTGTTAGTTATATACAAGTGTATATACATAATATACTAGATCAGGGATAAAAAATCCACGTGGAGAAAAAAGTGAAATATTATACTATTCAATAACGCTAATTATCACAAACTATACGTGTTGAAACAACATATTTAGAACGTTACCGTTATTAATAAGCTCATCCATTAATAACTTTAAAACTGTCGTTTTACACAATTTCTATATCACATTTATCAGCACAACTTACGTTTGAAAGAAAGAGAACAAAGCATGTAATTAATTCAACTTTAAGCCCAAAAAGTTGCTAAAATGCTTCAATGGTGTTAAAAACCGTGAACGTTTAGTTTAAACTGACGAGACAATATTATATTATAAAATCAACGTTACGTCTCCGACATAGAATTTAAAATTACTTAACTCTGAAATTCTCTTAGTACCTATAATAAGAGTTAGGTTATATCGTACCTATAGTATATCCAAAAGAACATATGTTAAAATTGACAATAGTTTTAGAAGTGACACTCTTGCATAGAAGTTATAGAAGATATATAGGCAAAAACAAGCGTAATCGGTCAGATTCGACACGGCTATCAGACCACCGGAGAGAAATGAGTGATTTTAGTGATTTATGAATATGATAATTGACTGGCGTATATCTTTTGTGAGGAAATATCGTTATCGCTGTTGAGACAAAAGGTATACGAATAGTTCAAATTTGAATATAATTATAAGTTTAAAAAATAGTTTAAAGGATATATCTAACATAAGTAAAGGGCTGCGATAGAAGGATTATAAAATTGTTTTACATACAGTTTTTAAGTAAGATCAAAAAATAATCAAAGCCGCCACAATTTTAAAGTAATCTAAGGTAAAAAAATATAATTTACATATTGTTACAAAATAGTAAATTAAGTGTAATGCAAAGTAAAATGTATATACATATATCAGTCCTATGTAAGCCCGAGACGCTCTACGCTGCCATGCGGCGAGTGCGTCGCGTGCCTTAACCGGGAAATTAGATTCTTCGCGAACATTGCGGAAATACTCGCGGCATTCCAAATTATACAACTTCTCAGGTGAAAAATATGTTGAACTATAAAGATATTGTAGAAAGCACGGAATTCGCGAAATACCGGTTCGTTATCGAAAATAGGCTCTACAATCTACATACTCGTAGGTGAAATACAATGTGTGAAATTATAACTTTTTACAGGATTACACTTGCTATAAGTATGTAGAGAACTTAGTACGGTTCACTGTTCGTTTATACGTCTAAAGACGACGACGCCTTTCTAAAGGTCTACCTTATAAGCAATCAGAATACATATTATAATATATTTCACTTAAAAAACATTAATTCAACATTTCCTAAATTATAAATATAAGTACATTAAACCTTTGTCGTTGGTTTTACAATAACAACCGTTACTCCATATAACCACCTCCTTCGTATTTAATGATATGCTAGATCTCTCAAGCGCCATAAAACTCATTATTTTAGTTGAAATTAAATATGAACCACTTTAGTTTTATCTCGAAAATCTTAAATCGTTAGATACGAGTTTGTTGTAGCATTTAAAACTATCTAAACGAAAGAAATACTATTTTGATGGTCATTACGTATGCAAATGAGGCGTTCAACACAAAATTACAATGTAATTTTAAGACATGCAATGATTTATTGCTCACATTTGCGGCCCTTTCACACACAGACAAACAACCAAAAATAGGCTACTTGAATAAATATTTAAAACTTAAAAATGCTAATGTAGAATATTTTACCAACTCAAAGATCTCTACGCACATATTAAAATAGAGCTATAGTAAGGAACAGAAGAGGTCAAGATTTTTTGTAGCTAAGTTATTGTAAAGTACACGGTAGCTTACGTTAATATGTAGAGACAATTTGTACTGTATAATTATATTTATGAGATGCAAGAGTTAGAAAAATTTGTATTATTTTGTCAGACTACTGAGCTTTAACGGGCATAATTACTTCAAAAATGTTGTGTTTCTTTTAAATTATGTAAAAAGTATCAATTTTTTATTTTTTCAGTACTTAAATACTATGTATATATTATATAAGGTCACATAACTAACTCTACCTTCTTGGGAGATCGAAATTTTAATTTATCATCGATTCTATTCATCAGCATATAAAATTAAAACTTTTTAATTTACATGTTGTGATATTTCTTCTACATTACAAGATTTAACTATAACACGATAGTTATTATTGTCGATTTGTTCATCCCTTTCTCTACTCCCTTTTACATGCAGCTGTCATTTGTATGACGAATCACTTTGTCATTTTGACAGCTTTTTGTTCGTGGATGTAATTCTCACCCTTTTGATGGTAAAAAAAATTATATACACCGTCTCACTTTGAATTGTATTAGTTTTATTTGTATTATTATACGAATTACGAATTATTTGATATTCTTTTTAATTTTAAATATTATATTTATAATATAAATAAAATGACGATGATAGAGCCTCGCCCAAAATATTGTATTTAAACTGTATAGATACATAAATTGAATTAGATATTTTTATGTCAATATTAATCCTTGTTTCTTAAGTTTTAAAATGATACTAAATGATTCATTTTCACTGAAACTTTAATAACAAAAAGTCACAACGGCACCACTGTGTAGAGCGTCGTCTAATAAGTACTACAAACTGATATAATACAAGATTGCTCTAGTTACATTTCACGGACAAACAAACAGACTATCCCTCGATATATTATCCCAACAATTACCACGGATCAGCCGGCAAACATCAAAGGGTACAACAATACAATCACCCCGTATTGTAATTTCATTGCAAATCGTATAGAGCTTAATGCTTTTATATCTAAAGGTTTATACCCCATTCGAATCCTTTCTCATTTTTATACATCAAATAATATTTTTGCTGTGAAATTAAATTCATGATTTTACTTTAAAAGGCTCTTTTGCTTTTTTTATAATATGGCATCAATGATCAAACACAGATGGCCGGTGAATACCAAATTAATGTAGTCCTTAAATGGCAAATAATGGCAAATTTTATATTTATTAAAGCTATTGCAAAATCATATTAGATACATTTATATAATTCTCGTTTTGCCTACGATTACAACATCAACAGTTCGAGAAACAAATCATACTTTAGAATTTATAACATTTTTCTTGAACACGCGATCTAAGTTTCCATTATCAAATGAGACATTCCAACCAATCATAATACTCGGAAAAGCTCCGAACCTATCAGAACCACGCCCCGGGGATGCCGGGGCAACTCGCCCCATACTAATCTAATATTAACCACGTTCGGATATTAGATACAAAGTGAGCATTCACAGAATTTAATAATCCCACCTATTCGGCTACACCCGTCCCGTTCCTGCGTGAATTATTAACAACAAATTTTATGATTACATTTAGCACTGGTGTAAGTGCGGGCGACGTGACGCGAATGTCGATGCCCGGTGAAAAACAGCGGGAAATCGTTACCAGTTAATATTTTATTGGATTCGATAGGTTTGAGTTATGTAAGTCCGGGGTCCTGGTAATTTTCAATTTTGTGCCTGAAATATTGATAAGGTGAGGCCCTAGAGAATGTTTTATTGGCTAACTTGAAGGAATTAGGAATGCTTCGTCATGGTTTATAGATTAAGGGTTCATCGCTTCTTGAATGATACACTTTTGGTGGTTTATTTAACTTAGTAATCTGAAACCTCAATTTAAGTTTCGAATAACTTTAATTAATTAATTATAAAGTTGTAAGACTTGATTGCAAGAAATGTTACCAGTTACTTCAAACTTAAAATGAAATGCTAATAACAATTACCGGCTTGCTACAATTAGTGTAAAAAATCAATAAAAAGTAAACAAAGCAGCCAAATGGACAAGCGTGAAAGAGGCGAATCGATTTAAATCTTTCGTTCCGTCCGTTTGCGGCGAGGCGCGTGACGGTCGCGATGTGCCAATGAATTTATTATTTTAATTATATTTACACCATTTGTTTATTCTCGTACGAAAGTCAACGTTTATTAAAAAAACTATTTACCATTAATTTTATTTGTATAAACTAATATTTAAAAATAAGTACGGTATAACAGAATAAAATGGCGATAAATTAAACATTAATACAAAAAAATACGTTTAGCATTAACTTTTTTCAAAGCACAACTAACATTTAATAGATATATGGAGTAAATTAACAGTGCATCCCAAGATAAACTATATAAAATGACTAAAACGAGATAAGAATTCAACGCAAGTGGTCATCACGTGCGTCGAATAACAACAATGTGCCCCCTTAAAATAGGGCCATGACATGTTATGACGAGAATGGGAACGAACAAGTTGAGATAATTTTATTTAGAACCAACTCGCCCCGAACTCCCCGGTAACGCGATAATCGTATTGTCTACGAATTACACTTAGCGTTTCGGGTTTCGGATTAATGGTAGTGGTTTTTTTCTACGCGTTGTTTTGTTCCAAAAATAATTTTGCTGTTCCATTTTGTTTTTATGCCGAGCCGAGATAAGATCTTTGCAAAGAATAAAAGATATTTCTAAGATTTCAAAATGATATTTAAATATATCTTGTAGCATGACACATTCTTAAAGACAAGAGCATCAACTAATTTTAATGAGAGCCGTCAGATTCTTGTGGAATAAAACTAAATATTAATATTTTGATTTTGTTGAACAGATAAGAAATGTTAACATTATATAAATTAATGTCATATTATTAATATACTTTATCGGAAATTTCATTATTAATCTTTAGATTTTAAAATTTTTTAAAATCGGTTGCAACACTTAAAAGTGTAATCAAAATATTATTTTATTTTATGTATTATTAAACTTAAAAATATAATTACAATATTTCATTAAGTTTATGGTAGGTAGACTCCATAATTGATTCAAACAATGCATACATGAAATATATTTAATCCAACAAAAAACACCGACAGACAATTAGCCGAATCATCTCGGCTCATCCGAATTTCATCGCATAATTGTCAGCTATAATTGAAAAACGCAATTATGTGCCGAGCACGTCAGTTAATTAATATTAAATTCGCAAATAATCACCCCCTCAACCCCTCCGTCCTCCAACCCCCAGGGAGGGAAGCCATGATTGAATTATAGGGAAATTTGGAATTTTGAATAATTCACAGAAGTTAGCCCTTTAGTCAAGGGCTGGGTCAAATGACATCCTGGTTAGGGTTTTAATGTTTTATGAGAGTTTTGGAAAAAGCCAAAAACAACAGTAAGCTGGAAAGAGTTAAACGGTTAAAAAATGAAACGCGCCTGTGAAAGGCAAAGAGAATTTCGTTATTTACATTTTAGGGTTTATTTTACATTTATGAATCCTTGCATCGGCTCACCAAAATTCAATTTAGCCCATTCTGCAACGTGCCCGCCAACAAAACCGTGCAACAAACCAAACAATTACACAAACGCGTGTCGAAAACATAATTTTTCCACGAAAAAAAAAAAAGTGAAAATGTCAAAAAAAACAATCACTGACGCTTTGTTAGTTTCGCGCCAACACGCTCGCTATTTTTGACAGCTGTCAAAAGCTCGCCAGCGATTGCGTCTTTTGAAATCACACCTTTGCGTTTATAATTTAAATCTACTTTGAATAATACACAATGTAATCCAGCAAATTACGCAGTTCATAGACATATGAAAGCGATAATCGGACGAGATGCGTCGATACATGCTTCACAATACTGCTCGGCTCATTTCAATGGGCATTGTAGTCGGCGGCGAGACCGAAACGTCATAACTGCTTATTCAAAACGCACTCATCCGTCATTTCCGTACGAGATACATGACAATCGATAGGAATTCATAACGTAGTATGTCGTACTGTGCGACGAGTGATTTTGACGCTCGCCGCTGATTTTTGAACGTCGACACTTGTTCTGAACGCGCGGAGACTTCTTTCGAATTCTTAGCTTCCTTAGGTGACAGGAGATTGTGACGCGACGACGTGTGGCTGTCAGTTTTAAATTGCTTCTTGACGGGTGTTGACGCATCTCGTCTGATCTAGATCGGTGTGTGAACATGTTAATTGTTAGGTCCGGGATGCGTGGGAGACACACGCCCTATTGCCGGATCATTAAAAACCTGTCACCACGTGCCCCTTGACCTTTATTCTTGCGTCGCTTATTATCATAGTTGATTCGCATTATAATTTCAATGCAAATGTTGGTACAAACTGATTGCATTTTATCTGCATTAATCGAATGTTGAGGTTTTTTAAAAAAAAAACATTAATTAATGATTTTTCATTTTTCCATATATTTAATATTATTATCGTTTAAAGTTCTAGTAATCATACTCAGCTTTATAATTTAACTTGTACTCATTAGATAAGATAAGTTTCATAGAGGTACTGATTGACCATTCTATTATAGCAGCAGTTTTATGGCTTATCCCAATTATAGTTATATGACGAAATGTACGAAAATTTCATCATTTGAAGTAGTAATATTTTTCCTAATAATGCATTGCTTACGACACCACCGTATGTGTAAGAATAACGTACCGCTTATCAACTTTATCAAAATAAATCGTCCTCCGCGATATTTATTTTATCCTAATTATTACATGATGAACTTACCAGGATCCGTCGCGTCGAGGGTCTGCGGCGGGGGTTGACTGAGAGGACCGGGCGTGCCCCCAGAGCCTGGTGAGCGCACGTCGTCATTCACTGCGCCACCGTATGAAAGTGACGATGAAGGCGGCCTCTGTTGACAAATAAATTAATATTATAAATAATTTTATTCGATATATTACCAAAGCCTATGAAACATAAAGTCGGCCAACGGACGTGACAGCCTAAGCTACCATACACATAATGTCCCAAGCGAGTGTACGGCAGCTTGGGCTGGCTGTTATCATGATAAAAATACAAAAACTAAATATTGATGAATAATTAAAGATATCATCATCATCATCTCAAAAATAAACTACCTAATTTACTTACATTTTAGTAGACAACAAAAATCCAAAGTAAGATTTTTACAATAATAGTATTTCTAAAATACATAATATTCTGACACACTGATACTAGATTTATACCTACGTGTATTACTACGTGTATATGTCATCAAAACGTGTGTACCTACTTTTTGATGACATATACATTATCGATATTTTAAAAGAAACAGTTGATTACTTAAAACAGTTAAGCCTTCAATTTCAACCGAAACCATCTACCCAATTCTTCACATATAGATAAATATGTAGGTTCACAATTTCCGTCGTTTCGCTAGGTAATGAGGCGCGCGCGCACGCCACTCTGCCATTACACGACACCTGGCCATAATGGTCGATACGCTCAAATTAGCCTATTATCGTGATTCGTTAATGCTAATTCGTCTATTTGTTGACATTCCTACGTTTACTTGATTAGTTTAAAGCATGTGTTATGTAGAAAAATTTCTATCATTAAGATACTCTATCGTATTGGAGAAGTCCTGTTGTCTTGCAAGAAACTGGCAAAATACTAAGATCATTTGCTTAATGAAATAACAAGTGTCTTAAATCTAAATATATAAAAGAGAACGTTTACTCATTCAGTCATCACGAAATATTAAAAACCGCTTGACGTATAAAGATAAAAGGCAGGGAGATAGGTTATAGTTAGTTGACGTCCACTAAGAACGGATTTTGCGACAGGTCCGGATTTAAGAGGTCTAAGGACTCTCGCTCTCTCAAGTTTGTATGTAAGTCCCCACTTTTGTGCAACATGCTTTAACTTTGACGGGATGAACCCGGAGCGAAGCGCGGATGAGTCGCTAGTTATTTCTAACATAAAGTACGAACATTTAAAAATCATAAAAAGCAACGTAACAAATAGCATTAAAATTGAATATTTCATAGTAGTTTGTAGATAAAATAAAACTCAGTCGCCTAACAATTTAAATTACACATATTAAAGCTTTTGATTGATACTCGCACTAATTTCCTTTGATATATTATTGCAATAACTAAAAAACTATTTAATTACTAGTCGTACACAAAAGAGACTCTCTAACGATCGTTAGGTGCTTGATTACGACACACGATTGTTTTAATTTAAAGTAATGGTACCACTTAATTGAATATGAAGCCTTAGGCTAAAACCAAGTTTCAAAGACGTAAAATTTTTAAGCTCAGGTTTGTGTATAATTTTTTTAATGACATTTTAAAATAACGTTTTCTTTTCAAATAAGGAAACAAATTATGAAAAATAATGTAGATTGAGGAGTATCATCAAATCAAATTTTAAAAGTGTGATGTCATTTAAGTGACCTGACATTATTATAAAAAAAAATATGTCTTTTAAAAGCGTTTGAGATTCCTTTATTAATTTTAATTAATCCAATCAGTTAGTGAGTGGTAATTCGCTTTTATATAGAAATAGCACAAAAAATAATATTTTTTAAATCTTATTGAAATATTCATTATCATGATACAGAGGCCAAATCTATAGTTTTTAGAAATTTTTGTTAGTTTGTTTGAGACTCAGCATCTCGCCAAATCTCATCAATTTGGTGAGATGCTAGAAAACCTTATCCTCATAAATCAATACTAACCGTTAAAACGCACCCCGTATAAAAATAAGTATCTGCCATCATAATATAATCATTTCAAACTGTTTACCTGTACAAATTCACTTCGACTGCAAGTGTTTGGAACAGCGAGAAATTCCATACAAAAATAGACCTCGCATAACCGAGTGGCAATTTCAATAATCATTAAAGAAACGGAACAGACGGCGAATTTGAATTTGTATTTGAAACAGATGTCCGCCGCCAGTTTCAATTACAGAAGCGTAGTGACGATGGTCAGGTCTCCTAAATTTACACATGTTACCCAAATTCTGGGCACTTTCCGCTCAAATGTATGAACTGATGTTAGATTTGCGAATCTATTGATCTTCCTCATTCTTAATTGGCATTTATCGCATGATATTTATTAAATATATGAATTGCCTATTAAAATGATTCCTTTTCATTTTCAACACAACATGTATTGGATAGACTAGCAAATTAGTATTACTCGTTCACAGTCGAGGCAAAAAACTGTGAAGACTAATTTCGCTATACCTTTACTAGAGAACATACAAATCTTGTTATTTTAAATGACCAGCAAATTTAAAGGAACAGGAAGCAACTACTAATGCGTTCACACCATATGCACGAGTGTCAGAAATGGGTTTAACGATTTCATATTTGTTATAATTTTGTTTATCCACGGACAGGGGCATAATTTTATATCGTTAGTGAATACTGTCAGTCACCATTTGGCTAACGATCATCGGAATAACACCTTTTGTTGTAATTATTTTCCAATAAATTCCGTTAAGTGCCATAGACACGCGATGGGACAGTATAGTGAAAGTGTGGGATATCTATGGAGAAGAATATATTAAAAGTAAACCTGACATTGCGGCTTAGGTCGCAGGTGAATTCTAAAAGACGTATGCAGATGTCCGTTTAAATTTCATTATTTATTCAACGCAGTGTCTACTAATAGGTAAAAAATATATAAAATTAGATAGAAAAGTTGAAATATGCTACATCTGTGCGGGAAATTACGACGATTTGTTGAACGAAACATTTTTACACAAATTTCTAGTCTTTTAACTCATTTAAAATGTTTATTTCTATATTTTTTGCCTAAAACCACTCTCATAAGGGCGGGGTTCTCTCGTAAGTTGTAATTTCGCAACACATTGTGGGTCGCGGGTTCTATTCCAGGAATGGGCGGGACCGTCTGTGATTCGGGTGAAAGTTTTTTGCGGTCTCTACGTTTAACGTGTGGGAAAAAATTAAATGTTTTGTCATTTATACCTTCGCTTGTACTTGTTATTGTCAGTTTTTTTTATCTTTTTAACAATTAAGCTTCTACTGTCACGATTACCCATTTATAATAATAAGCCTTCCTTATCTAGTTGATTTCTACAACACAATGTATACAAAATATAATAATAATTTATTCTGGTTATTTGACGTAACTTAGATAGAAAACCTATGTTATCATGATTTATATTAGAACTAATGATTGAAGAATATTACCTTGCCGTAATATACAGTCATATGTTAGCACGAACTTAATTTTTGTTGCACTCTACGAGTATACCAATGTAAAGAAAGATCCAGAGCTTTTTGAGATCAGTGTATCCAAAATCGTTAAGACAACAAACATACACTGAAAGACAGTATTTCTTTTAAATAAAGAAATTATAATATAAATATGACTGAAACTTTAAAAAGTTTCTTCAATTACATAATAAGCCCGTTTAAGGTAATAAACTTCTAAATTATAGGTAGGTACATCTGCTCAAATGTGCTGTGTTTGTATATTGTGTAACCACATAAGTTATATAATAATAAATATACGGTTGAAATTATATTTTATATTAATAACTAGCGACTTACCCTCGCTTCGCTCGGGTTCGTCCCTAGACTTAGCGCGAGCGAAGCCGTGGGTTCCGCTAGTTAAATTAAATAAAATTTCTAGGATCTAGCCTTAGTTATTACTTATAACATTAGCTACCTGCACGTGAAAGTCCCGTCAAAAAAATCGGTCCAGCCGTTTCAGAGATTAGCCGGAACAAACAGACAGACAGACAGATAATTTTAATAATTCTTTTTTATTGTTAGTACCGTATATACTTTTATATGCATTTAGTAAAAAGCTGTTAATTTGATATTAAAAGCAGACACTTCCATTTTATTTATATGTATAGATAATTAAGTATCACAAAATATCGAATCGTCATGATATTTATCATGTCGCAGTATAATGTAGTTAGCGGATCGCAATTACTCGAGTCGGGCTCGACACTCACGCCACGCGTGCGATATCGGATGTCGTGGGAAACTTCAGAAAGATCAAAAGCCAACTAACAGAGAATATTTAAGAATAAAATACTATTATGTACAACATTTAACTATAATGCTATCTGATATGGCCATTTCGGGAAATATTTAGTTTGTTTATATCTTAGCCACAAATATTTTATACTCGTGACTAACCATGACTAGGCACAAGATGGAATATTTTCCGGCAGTAATTAGTATCCCATATGTTTACTTAGATAGTCAGGTATCATCATACCAAATTACATCAATATCGGTGATGCCATCACAGGTAGACAGAAAAAATCTCAGATTTACGCGAATATTCGACATTATAAATGAAACTACCTTTTCGGATTTTGTCGCGGATTTATTTTGATTTTTAGTTCTCGACGTCACGACAGCAATCATGGTCACGCATGATTGCTGTAAAGCATTCGAAACGTCGTCGGGTAGTTTCATTTATAAAGAAAAAATCTCAAAAAACTATAGATTCAGCCTCTTTATTGATAATAATGTCTTTTTTAATGAGATATTCCAAAATAATATTCAGTGTACAGATTCAACTACGTTGCAATTTTTTTCTATTTATAGGTAATTACTATTGTAGTAGGTACCATACAGGTCTTTATACGTATAATATTATGTGAGACAAAATATCCTCAACAAATATTTCCTCTGGTCCACATATACTGCTAGCCAAAAACGTATTAAATTACTTAATAAAATATTTACGTAGACCCAAAAAAGATCCAAATAACGGCATAAATTATAATAAAGATACGCCGATAAGCTGCGTCCAAGAGGACGTCCACCCTGAAGAGAGGGAGGGAACTTGAGTTTTCCATTACCATTAATCCTCCCAAATGAGAGTTTACTATTGTGTCATCTTGAGAGGTCATACGTCTTAATGTAGCTTTTGTTTCGCCAGTTTGTTTATTTCACTCGAAGAGAATGGGTTTTGCGATCTCACTGTGATGGGTATAGAAATAGCTTTATTTTTTCTTTTACATATCAACTAGCTTTTCCTGTGGATGTGCTTATATAATTTATACATTTGAAAATGATTCGCTTTTGATGTTTAATGTTGTGTAGCTTATAATCTCTCCTAAGAAGCAAACTATAAAATCTGTTTTTTTTTTAATTGATTGGTGGTTTCAGACATTAGCACGTACAAACTATCAAAAAAAAACTGAGCTTTACAATTTTCTACATTATGCCCTAAGTCTAAACTCTATTATTAAAGTTGATAATTATTACGACTATAAGTGATAGGTTCGATGACTGTGTTATGTTATTTTAAAACTTTAAGCACTAGGTTTATACATCATTATAAATATAAAACAATGCATAAAACAGGATATTTAAAATCCATATTTAATAGCAAACGAACGCGTATTTCGAAACCACTCTATCCCACCTGGCGTTTGGAAACTTGATCGTGCGCACGCGCCGTTCCTAAATCTAAATAAATTATATATCCTACAAAACCCTTTATTGTTCTTTTATTAATTTTTGAATTGTATTTACGTGGCCGTTGTAATTCTTAGACCTTTTATTTTACTCCTTTCGCTTTATTTCTCTTTTAATGTATTGTTAATGTAAAGGCGGTAGTATGATTTCCATCTGTTCCAATATTTTTTATTTAAGTTTTTTCCAGGCAAAATTAAATAGTAACCTAAATCGGCCTCATCATGCAATTTGTGACAATATCGTCGAAATTTGTTTAGCAATTTTAGCATGAAAATGGAATACAGGTACAGATTTTCTGTAACCGTTATACAAGCGTTTAGAGATATTATATAATAAAGCTATGTAAGACATTGTTTTCTTATAATTTTATTAGGTAACGCGGTTCACGTCATTAAAACTCCAGGACGGCATGATTTTTCAAACACCTTCAACAATCTTCTTCATATTTCAGCAAATAATATTTTGATGAATAATAATTTTACTGCAAACCCACAAACAAACAGACAGAAGCAGCATGATATTTTTTTTATAACATTATGCAGTGAAGTGTAAATATAGCTTTAGATAATAATAGTAACTTTTTCAGTCGTCATTTTTTCCTCTACATCCTAATTCGTTCAATTATAGAACTATAATTCTATATAAAGAAAATTATATATTCTGTAGTGGTATAGCCTACACCAAAATCTGACGTCAATAAATTATAATTAATCGATAGTATTGCCATAAATATTGTCGCGAAAACCTGTCATTAGGCGCCATATTTTTAATGCGGCGGTCGTGTTGAGAATATAGTAAGCGGAGTTACGACAAGCTTCCGGGACACTAACAATTAGTGATTGTATTGCATTATTTATACATTTACATTCACATTTTTGTTTATGGCTACTCAATTCCATACATATATAATGCACCTGGCTTTGCCTGTCATTTCCAAAATCTATAATATTCCACAAAGTTTTTACTTGTCATAGTCTATAGAACTACACATTTTAGCAAATCAATTACTAAGTAACTAATTGCATTTTCAATTTTAAGTATAAAAATGACAACTGTTAAAGTCATTTTTGTCTATCATGTCGTAATTTCATTCATACGTAATTCATTTTGTATGACAGACACACCTGCAAGAGGTATTATATAAGCAGCCAAGGTCAACTTTTATGATTCCTTAATCCACTCATAGTCAAGTTTTATAGTGTCCGTGATGATACTGACAACATGCGCAGGCGCCGGTGGGTCGACGACCGCATGGGAAAGGACACCATAACTTACCACCACGTGACGGACAGACTAGTCATAGATAAAGAAATATTTTAATGCTGATAAGCTATCAATTTCGCAATACAAGTGTTTGTGATGATTTTTTGGCCTATTTCTCAGAGATATGACCATTTGTCGTTTTCTTTTCTTATCTGGATGAGATCAAAGAACGATTAGGCGGTAATGGACTTCGATATCTAATTTAGGTAATATAAAATAATAATTCTACATTGTAAGTAGCTACAGCCTATTGTTTATTACTAAAAATCTGTGCTATCAAATTGTCTATGAGTTTGAACTAAATATTAAAGCAATCACAACATCATCAAGAAATTAAAGCTGCTCAGAATTTCTAGACCACCTCACAATTTAACGAGTAAAAACTCGTATAAAATGATCTTACATGCTAAAACTAAGAGAAAATTAATATTGTTATTTAATATGCAAATATCGTTTATCTAGCCTGTCCGGTGCGTTCAATCAAAGTGTCCTTTATCCACTATCACCGCCATCTTGGCCGCCATCTTAGCCGCCATATTTATTACCGGCGGCTATCATTAAGGATAATCTGTACAGTCTATTGGAAGAATTTTTAATCTGTGGTATGTGGGAAATCTGTGTGGGTGTCTTGGTGTCTAATAAGATAAGTTTTTGTCTTTCGTCGATTAAATCGCGAAATTTATTCACGCAAGTAATGTTTATTGTTTGAATAACTATTAACATTTAGTTTGTTAATTATAAGAATACTTATTAGGAGTTCAAGTATTAAATTATTTTTATTATAACAATTATTTAGTTTATAACTTATTTATTTTTATCTAAAGGTACAACAAATCTTAACTCGGGTTTAAGAATCGAATCACTTAGACACGAAATTATAAATCATAAATATAATAGTTGAAAAAATTAGGTCTTATAACCTAATACTCTATTTTTCTCTACATTTTTATTTGTTTGTAAATGTATAGTGTTTATTTAGTCCCAATTAAAATCTATATATCATAAGAATAGAAAATTCAATAGCTAATCAACGGTAATTGTGTTGCAATGGGTTATATTCGGTTACCATTGAAACCCGAGTCGGCACACTCCATCCCCTGCAGAACCTAAGGGAACGTGCGAACGACAGCATATTGCAAGCAGCATTGTAGTCAACCCATTGTCTGAGCTTTAGATGGTTTTTCTTTATATGGGGTACGCATTTGACGTTTCGTTACCAAATCAAAATACGCCTAACTCTCTTTTAATTAAAATTTTGCGATATTAAAAATTTGCAAAAATGAAAATAATTATGTATTACTTTAAATAATATCATAAAACTTTAATTTAAAACTAAAATTAATTAAATCTTCATATAAACTTGAACGTACTTCTAAAACAACATGGGGTAAAGCATAAAAAGTGCAACGAAATCTAAAATGAAATGCGCACACGCATGCTACGCGTATGTGGCATGTACCCCGCTGTGTCGTATTATTTTATTCTTCACTTGCCTCACTTCACTAAGTGCCAGTACCATTTATTAATCAATGCTTATACAGAAATAGATTTATATGTAACAAAATTATTTTATAGTAACACTAACGTTTTATTTCTAATCTAAAAGTTAATGATAATTCTAATCTAATACAGCCAGAGCCACGATGTCTATAGGAATTTTTCTATGTGTTAACAGTACAGCATTTATGGGAACCTCAGAATTCTAGTGAAACAAATTAACAAACAAACAGTATTTATGTATGCATTCGGCTGATCCGCTTCCAGGATGCACTTCTAACCTAGTACCAATTGCTATGTTGTTCACGTGGAGCCGAGACGATGGGCAGACGAACCCGGGTTATTAATATTAACTAACAGCAAATATGCGTTCGGACACATGTCATTAGTTATTCAATGTAACGGAACGGGAGGGCATAAATAATTCAGGAACCGTAGATGGTCAAGTAACTTAGCTGAAGGCTTATCTTTTGAAAGGATGAGCGGAATTATAAATGTTCGTTTTTGGTGTCGTAAATAAAAATTTTGGTTGATGGGTATGACAGTTTTACGTTCAAAAAATTTAAAGTATGTATTTTTAAGGCACTAGTAGCCCAGTGGTAACGCGCTAACTTGGAAAACTGAACCGAACCGAACTGAAGAGAGTTCAAATCAAAGTGCATGTGCGAATAATTTCCGACATGATTACTACTTGTCTTATGGTGAAGCATAACATAGTAAAGAAACCTACGTGTTGAGAGAATCTATCAAGTTCGAATAAATATACATGAATTCAGCCCTTTATTTAAAAGAAAAAACAATACGATGAATATTATCCATTTTTTTTTAATTTCAATCTCTATTACATTCCAACTGCAGCCTTATTTATTTTCTATTACTTATGCATTGTATCATTTCATTAATTTTCTTTTTGTATAAAAAAATAACCTGTATTACCATGCACCTGTCATAGCACTATGAAAAAAACATCTTCACATCAACCTCATTGTCTATAGCAATACGACGATCGCTAAAATACCAATGCCTAGACCATTGATATGCACCACACGATAGTATTAGCGTCAAAGTGTCAACCAGGATACCTAACGAGCTTCCTCCTTCCTGAATGCTGGGCTAATTGAATGTCTAATACGATTTTTACTGATGTTATTTAAATTAGATCGGGTCTAGACTCCGATTCGCCTCCGGCTTAATCATTATTGGGGATTCGTATACCCTAATTAATTGTTTTAACTCGCTGCAAGCGTAATGTAATTATTTTCTGATTGCTCTTTTCTGTTTCCTAATTTATACAGTGTAAAACATTAAAACTGTTTAAAAATAGTCGATTGATTTGAAAAAAGGCAAACTATACAGTCACTTATTAAGGCTGTTGAAATGATCTATAGGATAGAAGGAACTTCTTTCATACGGATTGGCTAGAATAATCTCAGAGCGTAGTAAAATTGAGCTACTGTACAATGATCGAACATTGCACATTAATTATATTTTACAAAGTTCAATTATTAAGCTTTTTATAATTATTTACTAGCTGACATAATAAGCTGATAACACGCTTTTCTGTTTCAATTTGAATAAATTTAATTCTAAGCTTTAAATTTAGTTTAATTCGAGAAAATCATTTTTCCAAAAACAAAACCTTTTTTTAAAATCATTACAAGCAATTCAAACTTAAAATTAACTAAAAAAATTCAAAAGTTATCGAGTGTTACGTTTTATTGGTTCACACCAATATAATTCGCGACAAACAACATGTTAATTTTTATTTATATAGATCATTATTTATTATTATTCTTTTATTTCTTTATACACCGCAATAGGCAAGTACCAACCAATCGAGCATGATCGCATGATCACAATCAACAAAACCTCGTATTTGCTCTCAACCCTTGTTTGACAGGCGACAGGCGTCTCAGGCATTGTAGAACCCGCTACCCTCACAAACTACTGAACAATCGGCACATAATGACTGCACTCCATACCGTGTTTTCCTTTGTAATCATCCCCTCGCTCCCCTAATGATTTTTCCTATTTGTTTTTGTGTGATAATTGTTGTTTGGTTTCTGGTGGATTGCTTGCGGCTAAGTTCAATAAAGGAGGTTTAGTTTCATGCGGATGGTATTTTGGCTTTAGATGTTCTGTTTAAGACATACATACATACGGGTATGTACAAGTTATATACATAACTAGGAAAAAACGACCATTTTTAATTGGAAGTAATTAAACATATAACCTGTGTAAAAATCTTAGTAGGAAGTAAATAATGGACCCTCCTAGTAGTTTGATTTAGTCCGTATTACAATCATAAGTACATTTTTACTTTTCAAACTTCAGTATACTATGTATCTATGTAAAAGCAAAATACAGTCAAATTATGATGACTAAAATATAAATTTGTCAAATACTTGATTCGTCAAATTTAAAAACAAATTCAAACTTTTTCTAAAATTTGATTCCTAAGTCATTTGATGTATCTGTGACTTATAAACTACGTCTACCTATTACTGTTCAAAGAAGACTCATCAACAAACACACTTTCTCATTTACAATATTATGTAAGCAAACTCCATATGCGTTTTTTGATAATATTTAAATTACACGAATGAAGGGTTCAAAAAATAATATCAATCCTAGAGGCCCTGAGAGACGTGGACACGTGTTGAGCTTAACTGCACTTACAATTAAGCTTTAAACTCCGGTTAATTTAACTCAGACTGTATTGTCGCTACCCTTTAAGCCGCCCACAATGCGAGCTTTTCTGAAAAAGCTCATTCAACGGACTATTGATGGACTTCTGCATGAATTGTATGGAATCTAAATAGGATTTTGATTGGGTTTATACTTCCGCTATTGACTGTATAATTTTAATAGAGCTTATGGTGTGTGGTTAGTTTTAATTATAATATTTAAAGTTTAAATTGTGAAGGGTTTTTGTTGATTAAATATTCAAAATATATGTCTGTTACCTTTCTTTTAATGCTAATTTATTCTCGAATGACTTTATTGAGCCTTTATGTGTAAAACCGGGTCTTAGTCTATCCATGAACAAAATATCCTCAAAATCGGTTCAGTTGCTTTAAGGAGAATTACTGACAAACAGACACACAAACATTGATATTTATAATAGAGCTCCGATCCCATTAAGTGTATATTTAAATAATATTGTGAATTTGAACATTAAACAATATATAAAATCTAGATTATATCTAAAACCACACAGACGGACAATCAACAGATAGCGATATGTACATACTACATTGTACACACGAGTATATTGTGATGTAACTAAACGTATACGTGGAAACTAAATGTATCGGTAAACCTCAAACGGTTAAATGTATCATGAATATTATTTGGCCTATTCATCTGCGTTTGAAGTGTATGGTTTGGGAATGGAGTGTAACGAAATGTTTTATATTTGTTATGTTATTCAACTATAACGAGTATATTATATAAACTGACAACTAGTTTTACCCTAACTCTGATCGCGTAGAAGTTATGGCAAAACTGTTCTTTGCCATTGTAAAGGGTATAAAATATTTCAATTTCAAGTTTAATTTCAATCCAATTAGAAGTAGAAAAGCCTTTAATGTTTTCGAGTCAAATAAAAGTTGATGTTTCTTTCAATGTATTTAAACTATTTAAAATATTGTACCACCCAAATCTCTTCACTGCGAGAGATAAAGCTATCTTTATCTCCAAAGATATGGTATCAAAGATTATAATCAGATGTAACAAACAAGCTATACATGAAAAGTGTTTCAATAATAATAAACTTAAAGAAATATTTAATCCAAAAGTTCTAACAAAACCAAGTGATAAAATAACACACAAAAATAACTATTTATCACTAAATTGAACAAATACTCAGCAAAATCTGCCACGAGAAGAGCATGTTAAAATAAAAGAAAACTTTCGATATAAAAACGAAACTTTGTAAAAAGATGATTGAAACAAACTCGTAGAAGTTCGCGTCACGTCGCTCCCTAAGTGTATTAAACCGCCCAAACTTTGTAAAAAGTGAAAAGGACAAAGTAAAATAATATAAATACTTTCAATAATAAAAAGTTCATATTGGAATATGTTTGTGTGGTGTAAGGTATAAGGTCGGGAGTGCTGTGATGTTATTTTGATGTCAACTTAGTATTCTATGTATTATGAAAAGTAATAATTTCGTGCAGTATTAACTTACGAGCTTATAACTGGCCTGCTTTACTTTGATAACTTTTGTAATTACTATTTTACTATCTATACAGATTTTGGCATTTTTTTACTAACATCATTTTATCTGAGTATCAATTTTCATCCAAATCTCTCCAACCGTTTTAGTTCGAAAAACAAACAGAACTCATATAAATCATTATATTTATATCATTCAAACATTCATTTCGGATGTTAGGTACAATTTGTATGTATCATACATAACTTCAATTTGACTTTGTAATTTAAGTTAGTTCCTCAATTTTCACTTAAAATGTATAGAGTTGCCTTTTACTCTACCGCTAGTGTCTATGAATGTAGAACCACAAATTGCTCGCATAATATGACTATCGATGCGAATATACCTTGTTTATGGTCTGAAGTTCTGTTTACGCCTTCCCACATCGACGGTGCATTACTTTGCTCTCACATCCTTGAAGAGAATTCATATTTTTAACTTATTTCATATAGGGAGTGCTAAGTTTTACAATTTTTTGTTTCATTTCGAAGAACACTAATCCTCAACTTTGTTCAACATTTGTTTTTTCTCTATTAGAGTATACGATACAATGATTTTAATATATCCGCATGCATTTTAAATTTGATGTTTGCAATATTTTAGCTTTAAGAGATGAAAATAGGTGAATTATTGATTTCTTATTAATAAGCACGAGTAATAGTAAAACGAATCCATACGATCTAACTCTTATTTATTATGAATTCAGAATAATAAAAATCTCATTTGTTTTATATAACATTTCTATAATCATCTAAAATTTAAATAATAAAGCTTTCAGTGTCCTCTGAGAAGTGCACTTAAACGAAACTAGATGATTTGTAAATTAAGGTTAACAATCTATACATATTATAAAACAAAGTCCTCCGCCGCGTCTGTCTGTCTGTCTGTCTGTTCGCGATAAACTCAAAATCTACTGCACCAATTTTCATGCAGTTTTCACCAATGGATAGAATGGTTCTCCAGGAAGGTTTTAATATATAATTTGTCAAGTTTTTTAAAAATTAATTTTTGTTAAAAAGAAAATTTAAAACAACATTATACAATTAACGGCGTTTGACGTATCATGTTATGACCGTTGCCATGGTGCGTGCAATGCACGAGCGAAGCGAGGGTGAGTCGCTAGTATGTATATAAAAATTGCTTATGCAATTGAAGAGTATATAAATAATATAAAAAGTTTAATGATAAATAAATATAAACTGAATAAAAAAAGGAAATATCAAAATAACTGCTTAAGTGAACGTTTTGTCCAAAATTTTATGAAAATAACAACGAGAAGGGGACAAAATACGACAGTATCGGAAGCCCATCACATCCCAGTCCTGAAAGCTTGAAACTTTTTATACTTTATTTAGAACCAATATCAATTTAATATGAATAGATGACAATGTTGTTTGAACAATTCTACTTGAAAAACTTTCTTGTATAGATTTGATTCAATTTATTCTTTTATTTTCTTTAGACAGTATTTAGAGGCGATAAATTAAGAGTATTACTAAATATTAGAAGTATTAAGTAGTATTTGCTCAATGGCAGAAGTTCGACCATAATTTGAAATATTAACAAAGAGATAAAAATGAAAATCCTAAACTTTTTTGTCTTAATTCTTGTTATTATGTGTAAGTGTGATTTTGCATATGACTTTTATTATTATACATATTAATACATTACAATGTTAATATCTCATATTTTGCTTTAGTCTTGTAACTCCTCACGTCCATCGAGTGACTTGATTATATAATATTTACAGATAATTAATAGTTTAACTAACTAAATATATGGATGCAATGCCATAAACCTACAAACACTTTGAACAAACCTTCGCATATAACAGCTCTATGATTTGCTGCACCGAACGAGAATCGAATCTGCCTCTAACCGCTATACCAGACCACAGTTAATTTGTAAATTTATTTCACAACTTATCGGTCATTTAGTTTGGATATCAAAACCTCTCATAGTTCCCATCATTGGATATTGAGTTTTATTGCTGCCAATATTTGAGTTTTATGACTCAATGATTTATGACCGATGATTTCTAGATAGCGCTAGCAACAAGTGTAACATGCAATTCAATTTATCAGTAATAAATCTTAAACTTTCTTTAATCTGGGATCAATAAAGTTATCAGCAAATCTAAATAAATCTTCATTAATGAGACGAAGAAGTTGTATACCTATGGTCAATTTCAATAATTCCTGTAATATTTGCCTTTTCAATTTCAATGATGCATTTTATATACAGCCGTTATAACGTCTCACTGCTGGGCAGGGTCTCCAATACGAGGGTGATCAGACCACCACGCTGGCCTAGTGCGGTTTGGCGGACTTCACATGTCTTTCAAAAACCTTCTAGGTTCTCTCAGACATGCAGGTTTCCTCACGATTTTTTACTTCACAGTAAGACAAGTGGTAATTATGTGATCAATAATTTCCACATGAAAATATCAGAGGAGCGATACCCGGATTCGAACCCGCATCAATCGGTTTCCTAAACGAGCGCGTCACCACTTACCACTCATACCAACACAATGATGAACATAACTATGTAGGAAAATAATACTATAATTTTATTTTGAATTATTATAAGAACTTATCTTCTAATATTAGTTCAAACTAACAAAAAATCTTGATAACTTAGAAAAAATATGAAAGATATCGCATAGATTTTATAAAATTAAGAATACGCTTTTCTCTATTTATATCCTAACCATAGACAATTTATCTTTTTTTTTTATCATAAAAACTTTACAGACGTAAAATATTTTATGACCAAAAAATAGATTGAGAATGAATAAAAGATATCTTATTTTGTATACAAAAATGTTCTGCATTTCATAATTAAACTTTCCTTTTACAATATCTATCACAATTTTTATTGCGTGTGATACAATCATTAGGACTAAATCGCTTTAGTGATGAAAACTATGAATTTTTATTAGATTTTTCTACATCCAAATTTGAGGTGTAACTCTAAAAGTATAAGGACGATAATCGCATGTAATTATTGCATACATATCTGAAAAAAAATCTTTGACGTCGATATAAAAATTACTCGCATAATACTTTGATAATAACAGTTGAGAAATACTATAAATATAAATACTGAAACAGAGAAAAAATCAATATCATCGGTTAGACGCACTTAAACATCTTACGAACTAACCGAACATATATTTTATTAATATATAAATGAAGATTGAGGATCTATTGATTTAAGAACTATGACTTAGTAACTGACCAAATAGATAGTAAACGTAATTCAATCCATTTTACACAACCGTCCCTAACGTAAATCAATAAGAAGCTTCCTTCATAATTCAAGGTAAGGTCTAAACATCCCTGACCACGAGAAAGAAGATGACCACGTGCCACCTGGTGGTCAAGTATGCAGAAGGAGATCTGGAGGGACAATCTGAATTGTCATGCAAGGAGATCAGGCTCTAGCTAAGCTCGTCGCTGTCATATACATAATATTAACTTAGTGTTAGCATAAATATTATATGCCATTATTTATAGTATTTAGGGATTAAAACACAATAATTTAAGCGATATTAAGAAGCATGTAGAACGAGAACTTTGCTAATGAGCGTTGAGTATATCATTTCCAAAGCTAACATTGGTTGTTTCTAATAATAGTAAGCACCCTTAGATCCACCCTTTAAGAATTCCTGACTAATAGAATGCGGATAGACTGACGTACAATCCATCACTTTCCCCTCCGATTTATTATTTATAGGGACATCCTGCACCCTGCTAATCTTTCAATATCTTAGAGTTTCGAGAATTTGGGGATCTATGTACTACTGATATCAACGGTATTTGTATAAATCTTATTTCTCAAGTCATAAAGATCATGGTCGTACAGCAAAAAATCGCTGAAGACGCAAATATGGCAAAAGCAGATGAAGAAACAGTAATTGCTGCGGACGAAAAATCCTTAAGATTAGAATGATAAGAACTATTTTTGATCAGCCTCGATAATTTCTAATGTTGCACTGTTACAATAATTGCAGGATTTGTTTGTTTTGGTTCGGAACGAGAGTAATGGCATTGCATTGGATGGGAAATGTAATTAATGGTGCTTCCTTAATGAATTTACGTTATGAGAACCGCGGCATGTAATCGACTCGTAATACTATAGCGTACAATGTAATAAACAACGTATTATTCATACATGGGAGAAGAAAACTATAAAAAAATCGAATGGTAGAAATACACATAAAAGTTATACCTAGTAAAGAATAACATTTTTGCAAAATGCATGGACGACACGCTTGCATTGATTCAGTTGTGTGCTAGCGGTCGTAGGTTCGAGTTCCGGTGAGGGCATTCATTAGTGACATAAACCCGAATGTTTATAGTTAAATTGGGACTTATATTTATACTATGTATGTATTTAAGGTTATATATGTGTAGTGATCCCATTGAATTAAATGGTACCATGTGTTAATTACCCAACATAACATTTGTTTATGTTCATTATTTAGACTTTATAGGCATTTATTAAATACCTTTAAACTTCTAATTAAGCAAAATGCACCGGGATAGAGTTTTTCAAGCTTGGCATGGAACGGCCGGCCGCCCTAAGGCGATTGGCTACAAGTGTTGTAATATATTTTGTATACGTCAAACACAGGCGAGGAGACTTGAAATCGTTCCAATTATTTCTTTAAAAGCATTTTCTAATATCTCTCCACTAAAATATACTGTAAATAAAGATATACCTACTTTATTTAGTAGAAACAAACTTATTACTGAGATCACTTTTATTTAATCAATATCGCATGAGTAACACCAAATCGTGGGCCTAATGCATTTAAGACGTAGAAATGTTTTGACTAATTTAAAAAAAAAAAATCTTAATTTATTTATGACCTCTTTGCAGAAAGAAAAATCGTGTTCGGAAACATTACATATATTTAATTGACTTAATATTTATATTAGTGCAGCTGTAGCTGACGTAACCAATTTTTGAATGAGAAAATGTACAAATTACAAAATACCTATTATTTTAGCTTAAGTTGTTAAACAAGCGTATATTTTATATTAATTAAATTTACATTATTACTATAAAACACACCATTTTATTAGGTTTTAAAATAGTTCTATCACAGCTAAAATCAGGAGCAGTCTATCAGACTTAGCATACAAATACAAAAACGCTTTTAAATGTAGATAAAACTAAAGGAATGTTGCATCCGACACTCCTTCTTACATTTCTATAAATATAGCACTTAGTATTATAGAATGGAGGGAAAACACTTATTTTCAAGGAGGGCCCAGAATAGATCCCTCAGTGACTCCGCAACATGAGTGACTTTTTACCTAATCTTCCCAAGGGATTCTACTTATTTTGTTCTTTTTATATTTCTTATGATGTAAGAAAGAATAAAATAAAGAAGGTATGATAATAATTAGTGAGTTATTTTACTTTTTGATATACGCTTATCGTATACTAGTAACTTACCCGCGCTTTGCTCGGTTGCGTCTCGGGGTACATTTTAGCGACCGTTCGACGTGTAAACTTAAAACAACATTAGAAACATTAATTGTGTTTCCCCGTGGGAATTATAGGTTTTGCTGTAGTAAAATGTTGACACAATAAATTATCACTAGGAACACAAAGTTTAGATAAAATTAGTTCAGTAGTTTTGGCGTGATTTCGCTTAGTTACTGTTTTTTTATGTCTATATTCATCCTATATGTATGACATAGTATAAATGCGCCATTACTATTTTCAACGCTACACAACATTTTCATCACAATAATATTACCCTTATAGCGTAATTAAGTAGAAATAGCCAAATCTAAACATATTAAAAGTAGTTATTAATGTTAGTAAAAATTTTGAGCATCGTTAATAACGTTTCGCAATCCACTAACAGGCAGAACAAATCAACGAGTGCTTAATTTAAAAATGCCTGTTCATAATCGATGCGCAGGCGCAACTCATTATGGTGGTTGTAACGACCGTCCGTAAATCAAGCGAACACCGGCCGGCGTCATACTGATGAGATCAGGAATATCGATTCCGCTTCTCCATTTCGGTATATCGGTTTACTTTTGATATTTGATTACAGATTACTCTCTGGTCATTAGACTTTCTTCAAAAGTAATAGTGCTGTATACAATACGTTATTCACCAAGTGTTTCATTTGATTTTGGTCAGGTTGTTTTTATGATGATTTGTATCATCGCGACTAATGTATAATGTACCTACATCTGTACATATTCAACTTTTTAAGACAATCTTTAAATACAAAATCTTATTGAAATAGTAATTACTATCGAAACTGAAGTTTTTAGAATTTTTGTCAGTCTGTCTATGATCACTTCACGAGAAAACCACTGGACACATTTTGATGAAATTTGATATGACGATACCTGGTTTTCTAGGTGAACATATTGGACATTTTTTGTAAAGTATATTGTCTTAGAGAAATGTATACTAACCGTTAAAATCAAGGGTAAGTCGCTAGTATTTACTAGTAGCCTTATAACCTATATAATTTTAACAAACAGTCGCTTACATAAAAATGTAAAGGTACTTAATCCAAAATGATTATTTTTTGTTGAGAATCATCAAAGAGCAATAAAATGCTTTACTTTTATATTTTAACAACACTATAAGCATTCAAAATTAAATATAAATCTCCATTTAAACAAAATTATCAGTGTGAAAGAGAAAACAAAGGTATTTGTTTATTATTTACTTTAGTTTTCAAATTTTGACTGTATTTTGTGGTGGCATGGTTGAAATTTGGTTTTCTGTGACTGATCTTGGTCATTGTGACCCAGAATGCGGCGATCGCTTGCCAAATAATTGACGACGATGTCATCGAAACACGTTGGCGCTGCCAGGAGATACATTTTGCAATCAAAGGTAGAATGCTTTCTTGTAATAGCTCGACAATAAAGCGTTTGGAATTTTATTTGTAAGATTATAAATACAATGTTTTAAATCTTATCTTCTTAAATTGTATATATACATAAGTGTGACCTGTTATTTTGTAATTTCTCCTGTATTGTTAAAAAGGCATGTACAAAGAAATAATATTTTTCAAGTTTTCTTCTAATACAAAGATTATTTTACATGTAACTAGTTAATCACCCGCTCTCCGCTCGGGTGCAATGCCTAGGTGTAATAAGGGGGTAATGCTTAGTAGGTAAATGTTGACACGAATAACCAATTTTTGTTTTCAACCACTGCTTTTCTTCTTCATGGGGTTACAGACAGACTGTCAGAAAAAGATTCTAAAAACTATAGATTCGGCCTCTATAACGATAATAAAGACCATTTCAATAAGATTTCCCGAAATTTTATGGTACAGATTCGACAGAGTTGGATTTCTTTAAATGTAGAGATTTCTAATATTGTCCTCAAAATATAAGCTACAAATATAACCTTTTTGAGCGTTTCAATAATATTACACTCATAATACAGCAATATGTAACAAATCAACAAATGACTCAAGCTGCGGGTAAAACTCTTGTACCAAGTTAATTACATAACTATACCAATCCATCAAATAGTAACAATTTAACAGTCTAGTTAGCCTGCATAGGGTCTGAAGTCCGAATTATCCAATTGTAATCGGAACCCGCATCAAAACAATTGGTTCGTTCACCCAACGTTGGCAACGCTCCTAATAGTGAACGGCATTCATCTCGGCCGTCATCGCGTCATTCCTGGCCTGTCTGCGAGACTGACGGGGTGGTGGTTCCTGACAAATTGACGAACGCCACCAATCACCCAGCCTCATTCATAGACAATGTTGTGTCACAATCGATTGGTTTTGTTATGATAACTATTGTAAATTCGAAAGTTTCAGTGTATGTCTGTTTCTAGTTCAAAATAAATCCGCTTGGCAAATTTGGATGATGTTTTTAACAGATAGATAGTTATCTGGATAAGCATCATGGAGAGTACGTTTCATAACGTCAAATAAAAGGTGGCCTATATATACTACCTCTATATTAGCGAGAAGTGACGAGAGAGAGTAAGTGGCTAGTTGTAGCAAATAGGAACATTTCTTAGAAAGTACTTCAATTACGCATTTCAATTAAATTAAATATGAAAATACTCAACAATCCAAAACGCCTCTATATCTAATTTAAATAATTTGTTTGTAAAGTCATTTATTATTTTTATTTTTAGTAGTTTCAAAGAAGAAATGTATATATATATATATTGTCCCCTTTGCAAGCAGAATACAAGGAGATAAGCGAACGTCACTCTAACGAGAGGTAACGCGACTCCGCAACCGATACGTTCATTAGCCTCCCGATATTACGTAAAAGCTTATAAATTCGTGACATTAACTGCAAACAAGAAAGATACAGCCTTAATGGTCTAATTCCGAACAAAGGAGTTGAATAACTTGAGATATAATCAAACATACTATGGACGCAAGTTAGCGGATTTTAAGGACAAACACAATAATTCAAAGTGTATTACAATTTTAGTTTTTTTGTGTTAAAGTTAATAATTGGAATATTTTTTAATTTCATCGGGAATCAGAAATCATGAAAATTAGAGAGAAACAATTCAATGCACAGTTTGCGTTGATTTTTAATCTAAAACATTCTAATTAAGGCATAGGTACGTAAATATCAGCAAAACCAAAGGGTGTGAAGCCATAAATGATACCACAAATCTAGTTCGAAGGTGAGTTACGAGACCTGTGTTATAGGCCAGAAAGTTGATACACTACACATATAAATCATTAAACACGTACACATTGTAAATATAAAGGTCCATTACTGGAATAAGGCTCATGCTCATCACACGAATGAATGTCCCTAGCGGAACCCGAACCCGCGACCGCTGACACAGCAACTTTTAAACTCTATGAATCTTTTTGGTTAAACAAGCTAATCGTGTAATCGAAATCTAGAAAGCTAACCTTGATAACATGTAGTAGTAAGTGTTGTACAAAGCCTGGTACGTACTGTGCCTCTCAATACCGGACCAGTAAAAAGTCGCCAAATTCAAACACCCGACGAGACAACACTGGATTTTTTGCAAGCCGACAGCTTCGGAACAAGTCATAAAATTTACACATCCTTTAGTTCCTGAGTTCCGTATAAAGAATATTTAGGTCTATTTAGGCATTCTAAGTTAATAAGTTTAGAAAATAACACATTAATATTATATCGAACTAAAACTATCTAAAGTAATGGTTTGAAATAAACTTTAAAAAACAAGTCAATTTGTTGGGACCTCAACGTACAGCAACATCTAGGTTAGCTTCGAAGCTTATATTAGGTATACCAGATATGAGGTTCATAAAAACATTTTACATTTTACATTGACTTAAGTACAAACATTCGTGCTCATCACATAAATGAATTTCCCCAACGGGATTAGAACCAGAGACTACTAGCACAGCTAGCATTATCAGGTAGAATCACTACAACCTGAGTCAAACGTCGTCTTTTGGACTGGACTGGACCTGGACTGTCTAATGGAAAAGCCTTTAACCAATAATTTATTTCCTTGCCATAAAAACAAAATATTCATAATTGAATTGATTTATATTAACCAAATTATGTTTGTTTATTTACGGCTTCAACAATTAAACAGAGGAACCATAAAACCTAATTAGCGGTACAATAATTAAAAACTATCATCGGCGTCGCAAAAAAGGTGGCTTTCGAATTTCGCTCCTCGTATTTCGAAAATCGGCGCGCGGTCATCTTTAAGACTGGATTCTTAAGTTCTTGCATCTCAACACAACACACATATAACACGTATATAGATAAATATACTCTAATCCCTTAAAATAAAGTTCCTTTTTACTTAACCAGAAATATCGAAAGCAGGAAAATTAACACAAGTTAACTTCAACCTTGATTCAATTTAAATACGGTCGATTCTTCTTTTATATAAATATCGCGTTCGGCGCATGCGTATAGTGAATTATTCGCGAGATAGTTTAGGAGATACGGTTGTTTAAAACAAAACTATTCGAGTGAGCAAATTGAGCTTTCGAAAGGATTCTAATCTTTAGACCGGCGACCATAAAGCTCTGACAACTATTTATTGTAGTATTGTAGATACATAATTAAGAGCTGGGATTATCTGCCCGTGCGTGGAAAAATACTACATGCATACATGTGATGCGAAGAATAAAAATTTACGAAAAATGATTAGTTGTTATTGACTTGTTAGTTTAAATAAGTAAACCCTTTTCAAAACATGAAAGTAATGAATAGTAGTGGAAAAATCATAGATAAAAAATATATAATAGGTAATATTTTTTTTCTTTCAATGTAGACAGAAATAATGAAAAAAGTATGTACTTCATTCATGTAATATATTATATATACATTATACAGTAAGAGATTACGGGTTTGATAGAAAATAAATAAGTATATGCATTAACTCATTAAAGCACTCATACATAAGTATGTATATAAGAACAACATTAAACATTTAAAAGGAAACCTGCACATTAAGAAATATGCAATTTCATGACAGAATAGTACGACGACATGGTCAGTCGTACGAAACCAAAAGTGGAATCGCCGCGGCCCAAATTTGAAATTGTAATCCAGCCAGCGGTATAGTTATATTTGAAATTTAATAAAACGAGATCCGTTCGAACACCACTTATACTTTTTAATTTTATATCTCGATTGACCTTCGATACAATGAACAAATGAATAACTCGAATCGATTTTTTTATTCGAGTTCAAGTTTTTGCGTTGTTTAAACGTAACGGTAAAGCGGTTAAAATAATACATGTTTTTAAAACTTTAGGTTTAACTTTACGGTGCTAAGTGAACACACGTGTCCCGGTTCGTATCCCGGATATATTTAGATCGTCCGTGAGGGTGAGGGCATCACTAACGAAGCTTTTTTTAGACGCACATCACTATCTCTACATATTATGATATATCAGAACTAACGAGGTTGATTTAAGAGTTACAAATGGTAAGATTGTTAATGAAAAGGTTTGATTTATCTGAACCTCTTGTAAGAACCTTGGATTTTACTTCCCTATGACATCATAATATACTAACAATATCAATATCTAATTAAACCAAAAATAGATTTAATTCAAAAAGCTTTAAGAAACAATTTTAATAACAGCTTCGATGAAATTTTAAAAACAACTCAAACACACAGCTACAGGTTGGTACAAAGTAAATTTTTTTATATCGCAAAGATTTTCCAGTATCCAGATAGAATATTTTACAAGGATCCGCGAAAATTAGAGGCATGGGAACCGCCAATATGTTGTGTGCGTTCGGAATAAAAATGACCAATTTTTACATGATTTTCCAGTAAAACCGGCGAGAGGCGTAGTCAGCAAGTTGCACTGGTGCCTGCTGAATACATAATGTATTATAAGTGCAATATTTGCATTTTGAATTACCCGCCCGCGGGTTCGAAGATGACCAAGCCTGAGCCAGCGCGCACGCAATTAGATGCTATGTAATGTGCCACAAAATACGCTTGATTATACTCTCCTGCTATGTATCTTGGCCATGCCCAAAGTTAATGGTTGGAGTTAAGTGAGTTGTTATATGAAATTAAACATGTAATTTACTATATCATCTTTTTCACCGTTATTTTTTGAAATAAGCTATTAAAGATGGTATTATATATATAATATATGCAATGAATTGATTGTAAAAAATTCAAAAGTTGTATTTACCTAAAATCTCAAAAAAATTGACGTAATCCAAAGCTCAAAGATCAAGAAGCGCGAAAGTTGCATATCAAATGGCTGATCAGCATGCGTCGTATGTGTGCATCGGTATTCTTCACACACGCCGAACCGAACGCGATCCATCACCTGCCAATTTACTTACATTCCTATGCCAATGTTGATAGATATTTTTATTAATCAGTCCATCTGACAGAAAGTGTAGCTGTTTTTGCTAGCTATTAATTGGAGAAAAAGTTTAATTGTCCATACTTGCTTAATTGCCATCGGAATGTCCGTCTGAATTCATTATTTTTTAAACATAAAAATAACTATCTAACGAAACCAGTTGATTATAATTTATATATGTAATACCTACAATACAATTATTACACGATCTAACTTAAATGAAATTTATTCAACATTCGTTCCCCATGGTATTTTATCAGTGAAGAAGTATCACGGAACATTTTCCATACGGCAAAAACCATGAGAATGGAGTAAAACTGTCGAGGACATTATGTATTTGGTTTAGGCGCGCGTGGCGGGAATGTAGTGTACGAGATATCGCGAGGGATGCGCGCGCGCTGCATACCAACAAGCCTTCTAGATCCCGAACTGTCACGCCAACTTTAATGATTATAACTTTGTCGGGCTCTTGTAATTGGCTATTCTTTATTGATAAAACTAACAACTCTCCACCTATAAATGCATGTTAACTGTTTATTCTTAACTAATCGTTTTTAGATTTTGGACAAATCGTGTAAAATGAAGAGATGACTCTCCCAATTTTAACATATTATTTATGT
This sequence comes from Boloria euphrosyne, assembly GCA_951802675.2. Classification (NCBI taxonomy): domain Eukaryota; kingdom Metazoa; phylum Arthropoda; class Insecta; order Lepidoptera; family Nymphalidae; genus Boloria; species Boloria euphrosyne. Next base: position 1,364,047 of record OX637888.1, read on the forward strand.
AGTAGAGAATTGCAATTTTTTTGACAAAACACTATTATTTGTATTTCATATTAAAATCTAAATAATTACTACAACTCGAGATCTTGATAGAGCGATTACTCAGCCGAATCAAAAATACGTAATTAATTCATAAAAATACGCGCGTGAAAAGTTTTTCCAACGACACAAATTCTTACTAATGTTGCCGACTTATTTGGGTGCACACAAACAAACACAATGGCCGATAAACGAGTTTAAATCGCGGCCCGTCCGGACGAGACAAGCATGTCATTAAGAAACCAACTTATTTCTACAATCCCCAAGACAGCGTACGCCTTTAACAACACTATTTATAAGGCCATAAGCCACCATATCCCTGTCCCCTTTTTTCCATTGACAAAAATAATTTTGCCACTATCAGATATTGGATTGACATATCTTGGAGTCAATCTAGCGTTTTCAAGTTTTTCAAGTCGATCGCAGATTACGGAACGTGGTGTGCCTTCATTATTATTGGCAGATACTAAAATCTTTATGACGTAAATTGTTAAGATTTTTTTATTTTACTAAATTGATACGTATTTAAGTAGTGAAGTTCTTAAATCGATTGCTTTTTTAACTGATTCTTATTCGAAATAAGAAACATTCTATCGCTTTAGTCAGAAATTGAGAAAGAAGTTCAATTTTTTTTCTGTGCATAAAATTACATACATTAGCTATTACTGCAAATTTTTATCTTATGAATTTAATGTTTGAAAATTTATTACTGAGTTAGATTTTCTACTTCATGAATTACCAGTGATGAATAGATTAAAGTAAATAAGTACATCTAATTAGAGCGGTTTCCTTGCCCCCAGATTCCAGGCGGTTTTCAAAGGAGACGCGTGCGCAGGCGACGCGTAGCCATCTGTCACGTCACAGCTGCTCCTCCCCGCTCCTGCTGGCTCTAATTATAGCTATGCTAATTAATTAGGAGATACCCTCGCCAACACTTTTGTTGCATTACACAGATACCACCTACCTATTTAAATATTGACGTTTACACTCTTAAGCCATTCATTGAGCTTAAAAAATTAAGAATGACGTAGTTAGAACATTGAACCCAATTCGTGACGCATTTTAAAATATCCATACATAATACAGACGTCATGATTAGAGGACCGCTGATGATAAACTGCGAACCCGCGGTGACAATTCACGAGAAAACGAGATGGAGATATATGTGACACGCTGAGTGCAAGCGGGATAGGGCTTCACACGTGAGGTATAAAAACAGAGGCCGTTGATTTTATAATTTATTTGTTACACATTTGTCGTTGCGTGAAGATCGAGAGATACATGAGCTTTTTGTAGGAGACTAGTGGGTAATACGCATCACATGTGATTTGAGGAATAATTTATGGTGTTTGTACTCTGGACGTCACTGCACGTTGTCGTAAACAAGCAGTTTATTGTAGACATTATGTTTCGACGAGTGGGTAAGCGACCGCAATGAGCATCATAAAGAACCCTACGGAGAAAGGATTTTCAACGTAATTAGATTTCAAGGAACATTAATAAGATCAGAAACTAACTAACGACGCGCAATAATAAAACGACGCTAGCTTTAATCTATTTTGTGGCATTTATTTTATTTTACGTCTCCATCTCTGACTACTACATATTAATATATAATCCTCTCCAGTATCTTGTTCAGGTGCTAGCAAATATTTCCGTTGGGTATAAATAGTAGATTGTCTAATCTGGCTGTTAATTCTCGTGCATGTACAATTTTTAACCAAAGCCGCATAGATCCATCACGTGAGAATTAGCTGCGATTCCATTCGCGCCAAGTTGCTGTCCGCCGCGACGCGCCCGCAATATTTCAAACGCGCTTGAGATATAGACCGCGTTTTATCAATGCATCGTCGCAATGATTTCTATGATTTATAAGCAATTATTATTGCGCTTGTTAATGTCGTTTTCACGGAGCATTCGCAACCGTCGCTGAGATAATTTCGTTTTTAATTTATGCGCCGTATAGAGATTAGCGTTATTGTTGAATTCGATCTACAACTCATGAAAAATCTTCATGGGCTCGCTTGTATGCTATTGCTGTGTAATGCTACATTATTTTCCTTAAATAATTTATTAATAAGATTTAATTGAAATTAAATATTGTGGTATTAAAATGACTATTAAATTATTGAAATTTATAAATAAAAGTAAAATAATAGAGGAAAATCCCTTAGCTCATGTCATATTCTAATTATAGCTAACTAAAAAACTTAATAAGCTTTTAAACTACGAGTTGAACGCCCTACAATCCTGACAGTTTACGTGGCGAGCCCAACCGGGGATAAAATATAGCTCGCGTTCAGACACCGTAGTGGGGAGGGGGAGGGGGAGCGTCCGCAAATAGCTGCGTCGAGCAAAACAATGCTATGATGTTATGGTACAGACTACAGATCAGCGAGCTCGAAAATATTCCAACGCTTTAGGTCTTTTTAACTTCTAATGTTTAGGCATACTCGCATCTCTTGTTGAATATCTTGTTGATATCCTACATTGTTTGATTCATGATAATATTGTAATCGGTGTTAGTATTATATAAACTCCTTTTGTAAATATGTTGTAAATAAAAAAAAACTTGACACCGTCTCAATCATAAATGATTATTTTTAATATCTTTGTATTAATTTACCACTTACTTAATTAACAAAGTTTACAACAATTGTTAAGACAAACAGGTGAAAATGAGTCTAATCCGGACCTGCCAACATGAAAAGGCGTTTTGTTTGTATTCCGAAAAATTTACAACCAGATTATAATGAGACAAAGAAACATCGTATAATGCACTTTATATATAATAAGCAGGACAGACGGACGAGCGACAGCCGCGAGACGGCTATAAATAAATAATGCGCCAACATTTTATTATTATCATCATCGGGCACGTGCGACGACATTCCGCCACTCTGCCAGCTTCTGAGATTCAAATAAACAGCTCAAGACTAAGCAACTAGACGAAGAAACAAACAAAATATGTTCTAGAAAAACTACGTTATTGTTAAATTACAAATATTATCCTTTAATCCTAATAAGATATATAGTAATCTGTTTGATAAAAAAATGGAGCAAAGCGATTTAATTGTTTAGGGTATTTTATCTATAGAAGCTCATTATTCATTAATAATCCTTTTCTAGTAAAATTCAATATAAAATAAAGTAGATTTTATGGAAAAAAATGTCCCTAAAAAAGTGTCTAACTTTTTTTGCGCTTTTCTCTTTTATTATTCTTACATTAAATATAGCTTTAAGTATTTTACATCTAAAAATAGATAAACTATTACCCTAGAAATATCCGTTTACATAACTAAGATAGGTAGTCTAGTTCTTTTTATATTAATTTTTCCCGCCGCGCGGCATAAAGTCGCGTAAACAGTAGCACCGCGGGTCAAGGTTCAGGTAGTTCATGCTAATTAATAAATACTTTTTTGTATTTCTCAAGGAGTTAAAAAGTGTTAAATACACATGGTTTATTAAATGTAATTTCTAATCGAATTAATTTATTTATATTTGAGAAATCTAATATTAATAACCATAAGATATAACAACTGAAAGCAAAACCTGAGATTAATTGGGTGGTACACCAAACTGCATACACTTGTAAAGTCTTAAAAGAACCTAATCAAGTTTATAAACATTCAAAGGTCGTTAATTTGAAACGAGTCCTTTACAATCCCCTGGAGATTTAATCGCCGATCGCGAACAAACACATTCATCATAAAAGATTATCGCTGTAACGGACCGCTAATATCCAATTAGCGAGTGTAAAGATTCAAATCGATTTCAAGTATTCGAAATAGAAACCGAGATATAGGTAATTGGAGAAACGTCAACGAAAGTAGGAAGTATTCGTGGCCCAGATAAATAACAAGCTATTAATAATGTACCCTTTCTTGCTTCTCACTAATACCTGCAGTCACTGCAACGTTTGACCAGTTTGTCTTATTGACATCATCAATATTTATAGAAAAAAATTTGAACTGTAAAATACCTATGAGCAGTATAAAAAGTTTATTTTATTCTAATGAACAAAATAAATTAATTACATATTCAAAACATTATAATTCTAGTGATGGCGATCAGATGGGCGATAGACTACACATATTACAATTTAAAATACATACATGATAACATATACATAAACATCCATAACTGGAGTACAAATATTCATGCTCGTCGCCCAAATTAATGCCCACAGCGGGACTCGAACCCGCGATCACTGGCACAACAAGTAGGTGACCCTAACACAAAGCCAAAAGAAAAGTCACTTTATAAATAGTTACTTTACATTATAATCAAAAGTAATTAAGCATGATATATTTACGAGAGTATTGTTAGTAGCATAATTATTTTGGTCAGTGCTATTTGCTAGGGTAGTCGCCTCATTGATTATTATTTTAACGGACTATTAAAATTTGATGACCACTTCTACTACGTTCATCTTCAACTCACTACGTATTAGTATAGTATTCTTGGCACTAAAAACTAAAACCAAAAGTTTTGCCACTTTAAATTTAACTTTATTTACGCTGATAAAAGATTCAATTTTAAACAAAGTTTTTCTTGTGTATGATCGTTTTCACTGCAATTGCTACACTGAGTGTCGGGGCTAAGCGTCAATAAAAATAGTAATAAAATCTGATACGAACACAAAATATGTCTTAAAACACTAGCTTTAAGGTCGCTATTGTTTAGATTTACTTAATTTAGTATCGCAGGAACGTGTGAAATAAAAATCATGCGTATGCACACATTCGTTAAGAATTGACACTTATTAAAGGGGATAATTTTTTTTAATTGGCATGACGACATCACTTTATTTAGTTGACCACTTGTAGCGTGACACTGTTTGATTTGAAATTCCCTTCGTTGGCTCACGTCAATCATTTTGACACTCTTTCTTAATGGCCTCTCAGCTGCTTCTTTTTTCCTTATACAGAAAATATATATTTGACACGCGCTGCGACTGTAACTGCCCGAACGATTTATGATTCGTTTACAATCCCCTTTTAGTCCGGATGAACCGATTTCGTATGAAGCTCACGATTTTTAAATTTAATCGAAAATCCGCAGATTCATTGAAACAGTAAACAAAGGAAAATTTGGGCATGTGTAATTAGACGTAAATATTAAAATGTAATTGAATATATCCAATTCAGAAGTCAGTTCCATATTGAAATGAGTCCGTTATCGATGACCACAAAAAGCTTTGTGAGCAAATCATAATCCGAAGCGGTTCAAATTCAAATTGCCCGATTCAGATTTAGAATAAGACTGCGATTGGCCTCCGAGCGCGTGACCAATCGCTAATTAGAAAATGTGTTCGACGATGTGCTTTTACGGAAGCCGATCGCTATTCTATAATTAAACTTTTAAATTTAATTCGAATTTTAGATTTCAAACGCCATTTCCACTTCTGGTGTTACTGTAGCCAGGTTTATTTTTATTAAAAAAAACTGTAGACAAGGCGCCTCACTCTTCTAAAACTTTAAGACGCTGTAACAGGTTTCTCATTTTATTTCACTAAGCGTTAACTTCTATTTTATTTATACTATAACATCTTGTAAAGTGATTCATGTAATTACATTTATGATGCAAATACTTTTCTTTAAAGGAATACTTTATCTTGAATTGTATTTTTATACAAATCTTATTCAATCGTACCGGATTATTACACTTACATAAGGCAAAAATTTGTGGAGGCTAGCGGAAATCTCACTGGTTTTGCAGCAAATAGCGCTGCGGGGTGCCCAACCCCTAGTCCAAGAATCCCAAACAGCCCCTCTTGTCACGGCTCCTGGTCGCAGGATAAATGCCCGGCCACGAGAAAATATTGCACTTTTACGGGATTCAATTTCCGTAATACTACTGTTTTATTTGTTGTTGTGTAGCTTTGGCTTTTATAACGGTTAGCAAAAGTATGAAGTCCTAAAATATAGGTATGTTTTATTACAATTCTTTGTCCCGTCCTATAATACAAAAATACGAAAAAATATTTAATCCATATCAATTTCATTATTTTATGTTAACTTTTTAGTTCTTTATTCACAACACTTCGGTTTTTATTTACTATAGGTACATCCAAAACTCCAAGATTTCTAAGGTAGAATTTATTAAGAGATATTGCTACTATTGACAAAGGTATAATCAATCCTAAATCGTATGAAGACATTGGCACCCCGTAGTGTGTTCGTGAAGCGGAACTCAGCAGGCTTTCTATTGACAGTTAAGTACGTACCATAATGATCAAGATATAAAAATTATGTCAGGTTGAAAAATGGGGGAAATTATTAGCAAATCTTTGTATATTACAAGATTATACTCAGTTCAATAGCAAGTAATAGTTAACATCAGATTATTTAAATAAAACGAGAATAAAATACAGATAATAATAAGTATTAGCACGATAAAAATTGTTCTTAATTTGAGGTACTAATAAACAACACGTGGTATTTACCTACAAGCTGTAACAATATAATTTCTTATAAAGGAAATAATTACGCAGAACGCCATGACAATAAATTACACGGCATTTACGACTAATTTATTAATAGAATTTTCGCGAGTAAACCTTAGGAGCGTCGTAAACAAGTAACCACACCGTGACCAATGCTTGATCGTAAAATTTGTTTCTGCATCCTGATTGGTAGTGTTCAAGCCAATGACCGTGCATTCTGGATTTAAAAGCGACGGTTTACGATCTTCAGGCGTCTTTTATATTTTGGCGCCAAAATTGATAATTTGAGATCAAATTTTATGACTATATTACATTAAAGTTTTAATTGAAAAATTTAACACATTTTAAGTCGCACAAAATGGAACAAAATCACTAGCAACATGTTCACCTCCGTGACATATATCTACATGAGATACTCTAAATGAAAACTTAGATGTATTTATGAGACACTCTGTGGCTGTATAAAATGCTGAACTAACAAGAATTTAGTGTGCAATAAAGCAGTCAAGACAGACGTACTGACAGACTAACGCATGTATATTAACACATGCGCAGGAGTACACCTGAATTGATCTTGACATAATCTTAATTATCATTTAAAAATGTTTATTGAAAATGAGCTCATATTACTGATTTGGTAGAGTTACGAGGCATATAACTTACTAGCAAGTGCACATCCAAGTTCTTATCTAAAATGGCTGACACATACAAACCTTATTCTATGTTCTTAATAATTGTATTAAATTATCACACATCATACCGTTAGCCAAAAAAAATTCATAGATTCTTGAAATATTCGTGTCAGCTGATAACAACATAGAATTACTCGGAAATTGCTTAGTACTTTAGTATTTCCATACAAATATTTATATATTTAAAGGTTACCTACTGTTTAGTAATAAACTCAGTAATGATACTCTTGGTATTCATTTAGTTCTCACATTCAATCACATTTAAACAAATATTTAGAAAATAAATTATTTATAGGAACTTAACACAGGTATGATGAGATCAATATCCCTACTATCTTTATACCAAATTTCATCTAAATCGGTTAAGCGGATTTTTAGGTTAACTTAAACTTAGGTTAACTTAGGTACAACCAAACATAGAAACATACAAAAAAAAACTTTTTTCTCTTCATAATATTTGTACATATTAAAGGAGGCCAATAATTTTAGACATAAGATTATTATAACGTCACAGAAGTCTAAGCATTAGGAATAAGACCTCCAAGAATATTTATAGAAAAATGTGAAGGGGAAATAAAAAATTGTCCCTTATAGTAATCCCAGCATTGTCAGCGTCACACGTACCGGGACGAATCCGTGACGAATTGTCGCTATCCTGGACAAATCCCGGGGCCCTTATTTCATTATATTTCTTATTTTCTTACAACTCCGACCCCAGATGCATTATTCATAGAATCGTTATCACTGTTAATGCTATTGAAAAATTTGGACAAATGATACCGAAATAATAAAAATTTATTTCTTAAATTATTTCTTTACTTCTGTCTGATAACTTCAGTTTAAGTTAATTATAAAAAATAAAGCAATTTCATGGCTTTGAAAATGATTAGCATCTCTATTAACATTATGTATGTCGTGTAAAATGAAGCATCTATTAGAGGACCGCCAATTATCCTAACCCCCTAACCCAGTCCCCCGCGGCTCAATCGTTAGCCGTCAATGGCAGACATGAAAAATAAATAAAATGTCAGATTGTCGTGGAAACCGCTCGTAAAAGAATCCGCCATGCTTTTACAGGAGCTGAAGGGTGTGAGCGCACTGCAGAGTATATTATAAGTTTATTTGTATTATAGGTTTTTCAAATTCTAGAATAATAGATGTAGACTGGATAAAATTTCAACTAGATTTCTAGATTGGAGTTTTAGACTTAATTTTTCTTCATAGTCTTCATCTTTTTCTTGAAGCCTCCCACAATGCGGTCGGTATATTACCTGATATCCAACCGCCAATAGAACTTTATTATCTAAATGAAGTATTTTCATCTCTCGATATTAATTATGATAGCTATCTATATTAGTCATAATCTATTCAATCAAAAGATAAATATTAAAGTAAGACCACTAAACAGCCGCAATGTATTTTTATTCAAGCTGTAGTGCGCGTGTATCCCATGGCGGGTACGAAAGATTATCGCGGGGTGCAGTAAACAGTAAAGAAACAATTTTCCCCTCCCGGGGCGCGAATCTGCGACATGATAAAAATACAATATTTTCCGCATAAAATATTCCCTTTACTTTTTTACTGTTTTCACCTTTGAAAGATTTAACAAGTTTATTTTTGTACCGTTGAGAAATTAGATCAACGATCTCGAAGGGAACTTTATGCTTCGTGATTGATATTTTCCTTAATTTTAAAAGCGATTTTCTCTCTTTAAATAAGCAGCTTCTTTGAGGATTTCGTATGAGTATGATCTTAAAATTATAAAAAGTAAACTCCCAAGTTATTTCAAACAGAACATTTTATTGTAATCCGTTCAGAAAAATAAAATTATAAAATTAAATCACATTGACATACAAGATGGACGTACACCAAATAGCATTAATTATACATTTACGTTAGAATAATGAAAATTATTTTAAAAACATAAGAAACCTACCGCGCTGTTTACACCTAACTTAGACTCCACTACACAAATATTTGTTAAAGAAAACTCATATACAGACATAAATAACCACGGAAGGAAAACCTTCTTTCCAAACAAGATTACAGAACCTCGAGTTCGGCTTTAATTACGGCTTCCATGTTAACAATGTGAGAAATAATATATAACACAAACAAAACAATCAGTCTCAACGTCCAAAAACATACCTTACATATCAATAAACAAACATACAAAAACGCTGCTGTTGTCACCAATTCTGTCAACTATTCGCGCCAAAATATGAACGTCATTTTCACAGATTAATAAGAAGTGACAGATAAAATCAATTTCAATACAACGTAATATCGATTCTGGAGTTGTAATAGTTACAGAATTGGCATTTACTACGTAAAGTGAGTAACCTATGTTACTGTGAATTTGAATTTTTGTATCGTGCAATACCAATTTAAGTTTTCGACCAGTTTGAATGCAGTGTACAAAAATACAGCAAATAATCTTAATTATTTAAATGTTTACTTATCGAAGTAGAGAAATAGTGGAACCACATTAACGGCACTAATTATTTTAGAAGCATCTAGATTTCTATTCATAACGCACATCCATATAATATATCCGATTATAATAATCGCTTGCACTTTAATCGATGGTCGTGATGGAGCTCCATTACAGACTCACGCGCAAAATGCAATCGATCGCAAACGGTCTAAAATTACACCTAGCGTATACTGAATACGTATTTTCTTTCCTTTAAACTAACTAAATTTATTTTTTGTGCTTCTTGTTAGTGAACGCAATCTGCAATTATCAACTATTTACGTATATACTGTTTACTAGCCAAAAGATAACACTAGCATCTACCACCTTTAAAACCAATGACAATAATTTAAAACTCTTAAGTAATTCTTATTATCTCACTTAGGCAAGTTAAAGTTGTGTTTTTACGTATACTTCGTTTTCAAATAGTTTCCCAATAACCTAATTAAGTTTTAAACTAAGCTCAGAATTGTAATCGTAGCTTCTAGAAAAAAATTATGGCAATAGTTCTGGAGCTCGAAGAAGAGCGGAGGATTCGAAAGACTTAATATGCTGTATTGACTTACTTTACTAAAGTTATTTATTAGTATACACATATTACAATCAACGTTATACGTATGTTTTTTTTAAATCGTATACATAATTCCGGCGCAAAATAAAATTTTGAACATCGGCGCAAATGTTCATTAAAAATCAAATCGAGATAACTCGATTGGATCGCACCCGTCACACCCCTTCACTGTATCGTGTGATCGATAATTTAGATAAATCAAATCAATATTCAAATGGTACAGTGCTAAGAGGTTGGCCAATTGCAAAAACGAAGATTTTTAACTTAAACTACTAAGGCTTTCTTGGAGTTTGCGAGACAACCTCCAAGAAGACCGTACAAGCTAGGGAGGCGGGATATAAACTAAAATGCGAGCACCCCCTGAAAGACTTCGTTTTTGCAATGGCCAGACTAAGAGCAGGGGTGCACGAGATAGCTCGTGGTCGAATTGGGTGCTAGCTGGGGATCGCGCCTCTGAATCAGGTGTGATTTGCTATAGGGGGTACTCACAACGTCGGGCGTAGACGCGCCGTCATGGCTGCTGTCAGGCGCTGACCGCTCGCCGTTCGTGTCCGGCGGCCGCGCAGACTCCCGCTCGTCGATCACCAGGTCGATGGGCATCTTGCCCTTCAAGCAGCTGATGTAGCGGTGGCAGAAGTTGTCGCATAGCTCGTGCACCTGCACAGATACAGCACAGTTAGTCGGATCCCGGAGATTTTGCTATACTTTACTTATGATAGTGAAAGCATAGTGCAGGTTCGATTTTTCCGACCTATCTAAAATGATTCGCACGTCGACTCTATCGCTTTACAAATAAATTAATATCTGAAAATCTTATAAACAAAGCTTATTTTCGAAAAGCAATGTTACATTCCAAATAAATTCATGTATTCTTTTTCTATGACATAAAATATAAATAATTCAAAACTAATCAAACAACATTGATTGCTTTTGATTTATAGGTTAATTAATGACACAATCACACATTTACATAGACATTAATACTGACGTATGCGACCATGTTTTCGACGTCTTCGATAGCATCACCTAATTATTAAAGTTAAAAATAAATAATATCGATGTAAAAAGCTGAATCATTGTATTATTAATGTTTTGTACGTAGTATTATGTAATACCTATCAATTTTGATACAAATTTATATTATTTGAAATACGAAATCGACAATTATTTGTAAGTTTTAGTGTACTATTTAAAATCCTACTAGATAGTAAACATTTACACATTATTCCTTCGGTGACACGGCTGAATGCTTGAGCAGCACACGGCGACCTCTGAACTAAAGTAATTTTAACACAAAAACAATAAAAATACAAAAGAAACAAAGGGAATACATTTCGAATCGGTCTTGGACCAACTGACGCACATTACGCGTTACACTCAGAATAGAACGTAAAAATTATTCCTTGTTATAAAGGTAAATACGTTCTTTTTTTCATTCCAATAAAATACGACCCCCACCGGGCGAGTATTAATTTTTACGTCGGGGCCTTATAAATTTTCATAGGCATAATTAACTTAGAAATTAACATAAGGCAATAAAAAAAGCTAACGAAATTTTTAGATAGCGTTTACACGATGGTGAGTAATAAAATGGCGGCAGGTGAAGGTTCGCGTTGAGAAAAAAAACAAAAAGAAATCGTCTTAGCGGATTTTCAGAATAGAACGCTGCGCAGGAAGCGGAAACGACTCTACCCGTCGTTGACAGCTAATTTTGTCTTTGGATAGTAATTTCCTAATCGACAACTTTTTCTGAAATCGTAAAGTATGAACACGTTTGTAATATAAAATATTTAGCACAGCTTATAGAAAAGCAGTCAGATGTGTCTATAAATGTTTATAATATTTTAATTTGACCCGTGTACGAGAAACGTAATAATTGTGGTCATTTATAGTAATTTGAATTTTACAGCTGTTGAAATCTATATTTATGGTTGAAGCACGGGTGTTCTTTACAACTGTCAAATGACTCAACTGTATCTGTCAAAATTTGATTGAGGACGTTATGGGGTCAAGAGATTTTCAAATAAATTGCACATTTAAATCAGAACACTTTATACTTTGACTTAAAATTATCTCTAAAGTAATAATATATACCTAAAAATTATATCAACGTTTCAAAACGAAACAAGTTATCCACAATGAAATTAATTCCAATAATTCGTCGACTTTGTGAGCGATGCCCAATCTATTCTTAACCAGAGAAAGCGACAAAGATGACATCGTAACTCTTCGAATATCCAAATTTGGGATTGCTGTTTCATCGGTCCATAAAGGTTTTATCTCGATAGAACTCATGGAAATATAGTCCCTATAACAACTATAAAAGTATCATAATTGTTTGTACAAAACTGTCAGATAGCAATATTCGAGTAAACTGTTGATGTCTTTAATGAGATATTACGGCATTCCGGGCCTCGACTCGGTCCGATTATCGTTACGAACATCAAACTCTTTCCAGAAATTTAAATTTGGAACCGGGATTGAGATATGGAGTGTTTCCGAACGAATTCTCATTTTTTAATTTGAAACGTGATATATAATGGCAGCTCGTTGACGTTTAGAGCGTCTGCCTTTGAATAGTGTTTTTTAAACCGAATTTCAAAACTTTTTGTTTATACTGAGTGTGTCAAGATTTAAATAGATTATTTTGTATCTTGATGTACACAGGTATTTGTATAGTATTTTTAATTTTTTTAAAGAGGGCTCCTGTCAGTAGAGTGCCAAAAGCGTGGGCAGTATAAAACCCGCTATGCAATGTGTGCCACGGACGATTCTCGATTAAAAGGGTTTTTTTCGTATAATGCCACTTCCCGCGATAATGCACCGTGGGTGTGACTAGGTAACATAAATTGGAACATAAATAAGAAATATCAAAACATTTCGCTCTTTAACTGCATAAAATAATTTATTTTAGTTATATATTGCAGCAGTTATTCATAATAATATGTCAAAAGCAAATTAAATAAAAATAAAAATTTGTCACTATATATTCTGATTATGACTTTTTCTACAACAGTAGGAATTGTAAACAGTTTCTTGTGAACAATGTAAGTAAATAGTTTTATTGATTAATATTTTACTCGTTAATATCTTTACTAAATTTAAGATTTAAAGAGATACTATAAAAAATTTGACGATTTGATCGTACAAGAAGCCAGCTTTCAACGTTGTTTTAAGTGCGTTTTAAAGAAAATCGAGCAGATTCCGACGAATTTAAAAGTATAACTAATATTATTAATAAAATAAACGTTAGCCTGTTCATAGTCGTAACATTAAGCGTGCAAAGTTGAACATTAAAAAAATGCTATCAGCTAACTACAGCTAACCCACACGGCGATGCATAGGCAGATGCAAAAACGCATCGGACGACATTTCTGATCGGCCATCGAATGTTCCCTTTGTACCTTTTTTGCCGTTTTATACTTTTTCCTTTTAATTTAAATAAAACCTGAACCGGCATTCAAATGAAGCCCGATTGGTTCGCACCTCACTTCACTACGATAACGTTTCTAGTCTTTAACAAGTACAATTTTAATTCTGATTCAAAATTCCTTATGCGTAAGGCTCAGCCTCTATAATATTAATAAATAAAACTAGCTTTGTTGTATACTCGAGATTTCATGATGTTTCATTGCAAAACTCATTTAAAACTTGAAATAACTTTTAGTTATAGGTAACTTATACTTATTTAAATGAAACGTTACTAATTAAATCCTTTTTCGTGAGTCGAAAGTGACCAGAGAAATCTTGTCGCACTATCGAGTTAATGTGCGTTGTAAAAGTTATAAAGGTATGTCGTAAAGGGTCCCAGGTTTGAGGCCCGTAAACCAACAAATCTGACCTACATCGTAAATCACTTAGCCACGCTGTTACAGATAACGTTTATGAGTTAGGAACAAAATATGAAATAAAAGCACGCATTCTAATCAGTTAGGGTTTATTAACGGCCATTTAGTGTTTCTACAGAGTTTACTTAACATTTCCACAGATTAAAAACTGATAAAAAATCGTTGTATACCTATAGTGTGTTGATGGTTTTATTTTTACGTTTATTTATTATACGAAAGGATGAATCTAATAAAGGTCAACATTACCGCAGGAATCTGGCTGTCTACCACATAACGTAATTAGGGAACAGACTACATAAAAAACCTGCTAGTGGACCAATCACCGATCGCGCGACCGAAAAGACCCATGATTCGAATTTCGAACACGATGTGACCGCCAGCGGCCATGTTTAAAATATTAAAAGCATAAATCAAAAATTGTTATTGGATATTATAATATACAAATAATTTTGTGTTATTTAATACAATATGAATGTTTAACAAGTTTTTCTATTTAATTTTCGAAATATTCCAGAGAGGGTAAGAATTTTTGTTCTAATGTACGTTTTTAAAACTTACAGAACCGTCATTTATAGTCATAGATTTTCTTTGTGTGGAATTCGAGTGTTTTTTGTACATGTTTTAATTATTATTTAAGCTCCAAAGCATCACCTGTGAACGGTGTGTAGTGAAGCGGAAATGGATTCAACTAACGGCATCTTTTTTCTTTGCTTTTATTTCGACAAAAACTATGGACGAGATAGAAGCTGACGTACGAGTATATAGGATATGAACAGCGCACAAAAAACTATTTTTCGAAACAAAATAGGTATGTTAGAATGGCCCTCAAAAGTAAAAGACTTACTCATCTCTTCCGTTTATTTACAAACTTCAATGGTTCTCATTTTCAAAATTAATATTAAATTAACAACAATATCACAACGAGACACGTCGTACTTTCACTGTGGTCGTTACACTTCTGCTTGACGTTTGACATTTAAGCATTTATATAAATCAAAATGTCAATGTTGCCATCGACTGCATCGTCTCGATTTTAACCAAATTAATAAATAATCGTTACTTATATTAAAAATCGACATTTAATATTAAAAAAAAACGTGACAATTATGAACTAATAATTAATTATTAAATTATTTCTGCCATATTATTCTATATTATATTAAAAATTAATATTTATGTTTAAAAAAATGTACAAATTATGATGAGTATGCTAACAGACGGCCGTCCTGTGAACGGAATGTCCCCATTCCGGCTCGGCCATCCGAGAAGCCCAAGATTAAATCTAAAAAAATAATAATAATAGTGAAACACAATAATATAGCACGAGAATTAATCTAAATAGTAAGAATTAATTTGAAAACAGAATTAATTGAAAACAGAATTAATCTAAATAGTAAGAATTACTAAAATTAGATTAAAAAAATCCTGCTTTCTTATTAATCTAAGAATTTTGATGCACATTCAGATGAACGACGCAGCTGGAATTTTACTGGGACACCTGTGAAAACCAAATAAAGATTAGATGTTGATATAGTATATAATATGTAAAGTATGTATTATTTTAATAAATTTCAGTAGTTTCATACAAGTAGAGTATAATGTAACACAACTCAACAAGAGAATTAATCTAAACGATCAGAATTAAATAACAATTCTTGCTTTCTCATTAATCATTTCTACAACCATGATCTAGAATTTTGATGTACATTCAGATGAGCGACGCAGCTGAAATTTTACGAGGACACCTGTGAAAACCAAATAAAGATTAGATGTTGATACGAGTATATTACATAATATAAAAAGTATATTATCATTTTAATAACTTTCAGTAGTTTAATACAAGTAGAATATAATTTTAATGATAAGCAAAACAATAAGCAATGGTTTTAGCCGTTTATTATTCACAGATATATTACACATATTTTAGAGTTATCACTGCAATATTTGACAAGATATTTCACTTGTCTGTGATTTTACATTTAACAATAGTGATCACTGCATTCAGCAGAATGTCTCACTTATAAAATATTTCGTGATCATTGCATAAAGTAACATATCTCACTTACCTATATATTCCATGATCACCGCTTGTAGAAGCTCACCTCACGTACTTATATTTTTTAGTGTTCACCGCATATAGCAGCATGTTACACTTATATATTTCGTGCTCATTGCATAAAGTAACATATCTCACTTACCTATATATTCCATGATCACCGCTTGTAGAAGCTCACCTCATGTACTTATATTATTTAGTGTTCACCGCATATAGCAGCATGTTACACTTATATATTTCGTGATCACCGGATATACCAGCATGTCTCACTTAGATGAATCGTGATCACCGCATATAGCAGCATGTCTCACTTATTTCGTGTTCACCGCATATAGCAGCATGTTACACTTATATATTTCGTGATCACCGGATATACCAGCACGTCTCACTTACATAAATCGTGATCACCACATACAGCGGCAAATTTCACTTATATATTTCGTGATCACTGCATATAGCAGAATGTCTCACTTATAATTAGTGATCATTGCATTCAACAGAATGTCTCACTTATAATTAGTGATCACTGCATTCAGCAGAATGTCTCACTTATAATTAGTGATCACTGCATTCAGCAGAATGTCTCACTTCATATGACCTAGAGTTTAAACAATGATCACCCCATATAAGGGTAAATTTCACACAATTATTCCTAGTGATCACCGCATACAGCGGCATATTTCACTTATATATTTCGTGATCACTGCATATAGCAGAATGTCTCACTTATAATTAGTGATCACTGCATTCAGCAGAATGTCTCACTTCATATGACCTAGAGTTTAAACAACGATCACCCCATATAAGGGCAAATTTCACACAATTATTCCTAGCGATCACCGCATACAGCGGCATATTTCACTTATAATTAGTGATCACTGCATTAAGCAGAATGTCTCACTTATAATTACATATATACTTATAATTACATATATACTTATAATTACATATATATATGATAGACACATAAAGCATCGTATCTGTGTAGTTAAGTATAATATACCACTTACTTATATATTTAGTGTTCACTGCAGAATATACTTTTGTATTACATTTTATAATATACTACGAATTACAGGAGTTCGGTTTTGAAGAGCATTAATAATATTATTTTAACAACAATTATTTGCAATTATAACAAAATCGTATGATATCATATTTATTCTTTCATACCAGTCTGACTTTTACCAGTGTTCCTAACAGTAAGTTGTCCTATTCTTGTTTTTGGAATTCTTTAGACTTTTCTACAATGGCGAATGAAGTTTTGTTTCTTTAGTCTTATTTTGAATGTTACTTTAACTCCATTGCACTTTGTTTAAGTGATTGTCTCAGACCTATACTCTATTTATCCATGGAGGGGTCGCGACTACATTCAAAATATCTTTGGCTCAAACTTCTTTTACATATATATGTATATATTGCCGAAGTAAAATTGCTAGTTCCTCTAACTGACAAGTTTGGTTTAATATCACTAAATATATATATATATTTTGAAATAAATAATAATATATAAATATTTTGGGACACTTACACACTATCTAGTTTTATGAGCCTTATATTAGGAATACCAGATGTTTGATACTACAGATATATAATTTTTTTTGATGTACATGCAATATACATATTATAAATATAAGCATCTATGACTGAATCACAAACATTCATGCTCAACAAATAATTACTTACATCGGGACTCGAAGTTAATTATCTTGCTTTTAAGGTTTCTAATAGTTTGGTAAATATAAATATGCTAAACCTATCAATGATGCCCAAAATAATAGATTACTGCTTTCACTTTTAAGAAATTGCTCTATATGGTCCATTTGCAAAGTGTGAACCCTTAGGTTTTAGGTGAAGCAGTATTTTTCATTGTAGATGCTTCGTTGTATATTATATGCTCCAGTACGGAGGATGCAAATCCTAGTCTTATACAAATATATTCATTTTAAAACAGAAAATTTTATCTTTGGTTTTATAATCTAGGGGGAGATGTCCAAACTCATCGTGGCTACAATGAAATATCCAATTCAATTCATTGCCAATTCTTATATATTCCGTTATCCTTTATGACGTATTGTTTTATAATAATAAGTATACTGTAAGTATCCAAATTAGCCTTAACTAGTTTTAATTTATGGTCAGTTAATTGCACCGCTTGTAACCATTCGGTTATTATTACACTCATTGTCTATAACGTTCGAGTATTTTCGGAATATTCAATTTGTAAATGGAGAGGGGGATTCTGGCCTAAAGCTTCCGCGTGCTGCAGTTGGATTGTTTTTTATAGTAAAATTGTGTTCCTGTTGAAACAACTACCATACCAAGAAACAACTTCCTATAAAATATATATAAAACTCCTTTACTGAAAGAACTTCGTCACGTGTCTTATTCTGAAGTATGCAACACGTTGTAATGGCTCCTTCTCATTGGGTCTTTGCAATAATATCATCCACGCGCGGTTTTACTTGCGTCACGCTTCTGCAATGCCCTTCGGATTATGCAACATTGCGAGAAATCATTCATCATCAATCACTCTTAAAAGTAGATTTGTGATCTTGACCCAATTTTCAAGATACATTCTTAGTCGTCGCAAGATTTGTCAATGATTTTGCTATGCTATTAAATCCAGAAATAAATCTCCGTGGAAAGCTTACAAGCCATACAAACTGTCTCACTTGGTGTACATTCATAGGTGCAGGAAATTTGAATACAGTATTCTTACTACCTAGTCGTAATACGTCGTAATACCTCCTTCCTTCATATATCAAGTAGTTGAGCTGTTTCAAAGCAAGAACAGTATTTCGCAGAAATATTAAAATTTATCGAAACTTAGCTTGATCATCAATGGTAAAAGGAGGAGATAGGAGATTATCCATATATCGAATTGCCAAATCATACGTATTCTTTCCGAGAGCTCCATTTACTATATGCCGAACCACAGTTGCGGCATAACCAGATTAAATAACATCCTCGTACATTTATAGTCCCCTTCTGGCGTCGTAAGTGCTGTTAAGTGCTTCGACTCTTCTGACGTTCATATTTAATACTATCCAGATTTAAGATTCAGACAAAACATTTTCTTAATAAATTGAGTAAGTTTTGCAACTTTTGTTCTTTATCTTCCATTAAATTTTCTTCAATACGTAATATTTCCGTATTAGTAACTTCTTGACTTATAGGCTTGTCAGGATATTATCGAGAGCAATTCGTCCCACTGTCAATTCAGTTGGAGGCTTTTTAAAGTATATTATTCTTGTACACAAAGGATGAGCACCAGCTAAAAGCTTTTCCTTCTTTACTAAAATACGCCAGGTATAGTACTAGTATTTTATTTTACCCTCTTTAAATGATATATTTCCTGGTAAGTTATGATATAGTTTTAAATCTCACTCACTACGTATCTGGATTATCGGTATGTATCTCACAACAGTGAAGTCTGCATTATTAATATCCATTCTATTCATTTCTTCCTTACACGAAAGCAAAATTAAAATAGTATAGGTATATCTATTTAATTCCAGTGATGTTTCTGTTTGTAATAGCAAATCCGTATCTAAAAATTCATTGGGTACTACGACACGGCTTTGAGGTTAACTTTTATAAAATCCAGAGAAACATTGACGTCAACCTTTCGTAGGTGATTTAAACTCCCAAAAGCAAAACCTTCTATAAGCGTTTTCATCATTCTAATCTACCGTGACAAACAATTGCTCAAATAAAAACTTGCGTTGACTGCCAAATTCTCTCAAACGCCACTTTACTTTTTTTTAATATAAGAATCATTATAATAAAAAGTATATTATATAACTCATCTTGGGTCGTGATGGAGAACATTGCAGGCATTTTGTTATTCTGTTCTCTATAGTAATCTTTAGAAATATTTCAATTTTTTTTTGTTTAAATCTCTTGTGTTTATATTTCCTTTCCGCCTACATTACACGAGCTGACAATACCTGGATTTATCATAACAGTATTCTTCAAGTGTATCCTCTCTATACGGTTCCTTCTTGCTAAAATTTCAATTTATTTGTCAACTAATTACGATCAGAAAATACAACAATAATTTTTATCTGCCACACTTTTTATACTATTCAACTGAGGATGAACTTTCATATCAGCTCCGTGCTAATCAAGACAACTTGAGCAGTGTATAAAAACCCGTTTGGGTGTCACTCCATTTATGTATAATTGCCATCTCCTTAACCCTATTGAGCCAAGTTTTAATGAACTGAGTTTTCTGGCTAGGGTTGAAGCTATTTCATGACCATCAAATGTGTTTTGTGTATGACTGCTGAGTGCGTTGACAAATCTTTCCATTAAGTCATTGTTTCTGCTGTATGGTTCTAGATTCGAACTGAATCTCGAAACTGACATGAAGACTTCTTCTTCCTAAACGCATTTCTGTTTTCCAATTAACTCTCCGATAAACGGATGCGCGATGCCGACGTGTTCTACGAGGTTTGTAGTATCTTCCTCATTTTTCTCTTATGTCCATCATGCGTCACTAAGCGGATAGCCACTTCGCTAAGAGTCCGAAATTGTACTGATAGGTATTGTCATTAGTATGTATTATTAATAGTAGTTATTTGAGAAAATAAATGTGCCCTGGAAACCACCTCGAAATCCATGTCCATTTCTCAAAACAAGTAGATACAGGACTAACTTAGGAAAATATCACCCGTTTGCTCGAATGGCGCGACTATTAAATGCAATACCAACAGTAGACATGGGTTTCGATACATTTAACACATTTAAACAAAAATGTTACGCGTACTCTACGTGATTTAGTGGATTCGCACATCTAAATTATTATTTTTAATTATTATCATTAGTATTAATTTTATTGTTTTTGTTAAAGATTTTGTTTTATTATTTTTCACTTTCTTAGATATATTGGTTTTATCACTAACTTTAATTAAGTAATGCTGTCAACACTATTTCGGTGCATGTTGTGTTCTCCAGTAATTGGGGGTACATTTTAAGCAAAGATTTAAAGGAGACTATTATTATTTTTGTATTTTATTATGTACTTCTGTTGGAGATCCTTAATAAATAAATAAATAAATAAATAAATAAAAGAAATATATAATTATTATTATAATTATAATAAGCAATATATTAGAATAGGTGTATCCAAGGTTATATAATATGGTTGTACCAGATTGATTATAAATGTTGATTATAGAATATTATTATTCTTATCCACATTAACTATGTGATTTTGAAATTTAAATCATGGTTAATGTAGATACATCAATAACGACTCTTTCTTTGAATACGGATATTTATATGTGACAATTTATTAAGTTAAATTATCATAGAAACAGTTATTAAAACTATGAAGTAAAAACATCGAACATAATGTCTCAAAACATATTATAGCAGTAAATTCATTATAATATAATTTATTCAATGTAAATAATAATCCTTTATAAAACATCAAATTGATTATTATATATTATAAATAATAAAATTAAATTAAAAGTCTGAAGAAAAATGTATTATTATTTTACTTAGGTATGTAATACACAACAACATCCTTCAAATTTATTTTCTATCTATTTTTTTAAATATTTGATTAACTATTAGTGTGATAATTGATAATAATATTATAAACTAATAATATAGATGAGAGAAAAAAATATAATTTTAGGGTAGATTAATAAAACATCTTATATCTCAACGATAAACTTAAAATGATATTAAGTAAGTACAGTAGTACTAGATTTCTATTGCAAAATGAACATTACTTGATAAAACTTTACTTCGACCGACGTAATGTCTTAAGTTCATTCTGTACAATTATATTATAAAACAAAGAGTACATACCAATGTGAGCTGATCCGTACCGCTTCTGAACTGTTAGAATGGCCCTCAAAAGTAAAAGACTTACTCATCTCTTCCGTTTATTTACAAACTTCAATGGTTCTCATTTTCAAAATTAATATTAAATTAACAACAATATCACAACGAGACACGTCGTACTTTCACTGTGGTCGTTACACTTCTGCTTGACGTTTGACATTTAAGCATTTATATAAATCAAAATGTCAATGTTGCCATCGACTGCATCGTCTCGATTTTAACCAAATTAATAAATAATCGTTACTTATATTAAAAATCGACATTTAATATTAAAAAAAAACGTGACAATTATGAACTAATAATTAATTATTAAATTATTTCTGCCATATTATTCTATATTATATTAAAAATTAATATTTATGTTTAAAAAAATGTACAAATTATGATGAGTATGCTAACAGGTACATGTGACTAATATTATGTGATAATTACTAAACATGAGAATATAATGGAACATTAAAGTGTACAAATGTATCGTATTCGTCCAAGTCGTTTCATTATTTACTTTTAATGGAAATCTTATTACACGAATTTATCATTCATGCACATAACTTCCCCGCGGTTATACTAAAGAGGAGTTATAGCTTCGGACCATTTCTGACTCGAGCCCGCGGCTCTCCGCCCGATATTTTGAATTTAAACCTCTTATTTTTATTCTTTTAAATGGCCTTTATCTCGCCCTCAGGCCAGCGATTCGTAGACGTATCACATTTCGGGTTATCTCGTTACAGACTCTTTGTTCTTACCTATACATACTTTTTACAAATTTACCGGTTCCGAAGTAGAGTAGATACATCGGCGCCAGATATTTTAAAGAATCTGTGGGAGCGACGTATCTAGTTTCCAGATCGTCGCGATAGACTTTACTCAAACAAGTTTTGTAAAAACGTGACCATAATATAGACAAGTCGGATTAATTCCGTGTTGCTGTAACTCACGCTCCGATGGATATTTGAATTTTATGCGTCTAATTAATGTCTGTACGCGTGAATCGTCCAATTTGATTGCGGATGGCAAAAAGCGTGGGTCCCGCCGCTTTACCGTTACCCGTCGAGGGTATAATGACGCGAATTGGCGATGCGACACACGCAAGAACTTGGACCGGTCTTGGACGGAACGCCGAAATGGGAGATTAAGGGAAAAACAAACACACAAAATGTGGCCCATTCACGGCTCGAACACCTGACTGCCAAATTAAAGAAGAAACTTTCGAACTACGATTCCGTATTAAATATTCATTATTTAAACACATGACTACATTTGTCAGATTTAGGTGACATGTGAGTACGACAGTTGCTTTCGTGGACTCGACAAAACAGATTCAAAGTTTAAGCATTGAAAGTTCAAACTAAAGGTGTGACCAGTTGAGTTATGTGCGTGCGCCACTTGCATGAGATCGATACGTTATCTCGATTCAAAATCGATACCCGAACACTGGGATAATCGAATCGATACTGGACAATGTCAGGTGATATTTTCTTTTAGGAACCGGTCCAGCGCGCCTCGAAATGCATTCCCTTGTAAATAAAACATTAAAACACTTACTTTTTCTAATTCTAATAGGTGAAACCGTAGGACTTGTATCGCTTGCACCATCTGGAAAGAAAGAAGGCAATGTTAGTTTGAATGGTTTTCTTGGACATGTTTTATAGTGCCTCGTAGGAAAGCAGCGGGCTCAATCAGACAAAGACAAGCCAGTACAAAGAGCTGCACAAAGCGCAACGGGACCCCGCTGTGCATAGGGATGCGCTCACACGATATCAAACCGAGAATATTTTCTTAAACACTGAGACGTGACTCACTATCGAATAAATTACTCCATTACAAGATAAGTAATAAATTACTACCTATTTGCCACATAGCAATTTTCAAACCAAATTATTTAAATCTAAAAAAATCTGATAAAGCTCGCCGTATCATAAATGGCTCCAACTTCTAACACCTCAATGAAATAATAACGTGAGACAAAAAACTTTATTCACGTACGTACTCGAGATAGTAATCTCGACTATGTTTGAAGATCTAATCGGAGTTTTGAATCGATATCTATCTCAAAAGCGAGGTAATGCTGTTTTAATAGCGCCATGATTCGTTTCTGATTGCCGAGACGTGCGCCGCCTTCCAGAATATTCTTTACCGATTTCAGCCTTTTGATTGATGAAGTTTATTAGTTGATTGGATTATGTTTTAATACCGGAAATAACGGAAGCTATAATTTTTAGCTATTTGGCTACTGTTACACTAAGTATTGTGACAAATTTACTCTCTGATATTATAAAATATTTACATTGTTAACTAATTTTAAATACACCTTCTATCTAGTTTCTAACAACAATATTTTTGTGATGATTTATTGAGTATGTAATAAATCATTGTGATGCAAATATTGTCGAACATAAATAGTAAACTTTTTAGAAAAGAAATAAACCTTAGATATATCTGAAGGACCACAAGAAGAACTCAATTGTACTTAGTCAATTATTTTGGATGCTACAGGGTGCCGCAATATGTGCAAAGCCGTATCAATTAGACGCCACCCCCGTTCGTTTGCTCAGGCGTCAGAGACACAGATAAAATATGTTGACATTGTACCATATCTTTACCCAAACTTTACACTTTGAGGCCTTTTTAAAACTTAAAATCTTTATCATAACATGCATAAGGTCGATAATACAAATTTTAAAATTATATAGTGAGATGTTTGCCTTGTTTGAGAGAGGCTCCGTCAACATTATAAACGTAGTCCAATCTGTTTGCTCGACAAGCCACTTAAATATGCTACCGTCTCAAGTAAAAACTTCTTAATTTTTTAAATAGTTAAATTTAATAATCAACATGTTACTCGATAGCTTTAAAAATAGGAACATCACTTAAAATATATACAAAATTAACGGATTTCTCGCACAATAATATTTATAATAATTTTAAAGCCTTTATGTTTCTTGTTAACGTTTTGTTTTTTTTTTTATTAAATATAAGATGTAGAATAAAAAATATTTAAATTTAGATTTAACATATTTAATCTGTTGACTTTATATGAGTTACTAATGAGTTGAAAGTATGTTTGCGGACGCGACCCTTGATAGTGCTAAGCTGACTGAACTAACACAGATGTGGTCCCAGTAAACAGTAGTTGTACATTTGCAGAGGGACCACGAAATAAAAAAATGGGAGAACAAAATATGTTATGAATAAATTATTTTAATTAATCCCATTTATCATACTTTACAACTGATATTATTATTATACTTGTAGCTCTTTATTAAACATTTTTGTTAAAGAAGGTTTTTTTTTTCAAATATATTTGTATTTCCTTATGTATAATAACTATAAATTACTTTTTATTTATAGTTAAAAATTATATACTAATATGATTTTATTTATTTTTCAAGATTTTCAGACGTTGTGGTCATCCTAACTTCTTTACCAATGAACTGTCCCAAATAGTTAGTCAATGGCCAACTGTTAGTTTGACTATTAAATATTTAAAACAATCTGTTGTTAGTTTTATGGCACCATGACCACACAAGGGTTGAGATTTATTTATGGCTTTTTTGGCTTTGACTTCATATAATATGCTGGATTAATAACACGTCATTTTATAGATTTATATCGATTTTTTTATTTTAAAAGGCAATACTAGTTGTTGTAACAGTAACAATACTTTAATTTTTAACCCATCACAATAAACCGTATGTGTTACAAATTACAAGCTCATTACATTCACACAGCCGCTAACTATAGTAAGTGCAAACACCACTGTCAGTTGGTGGAACGACAGCTTGGACGCAATTTGGTTAACGTAAAAGTGTTTAGCCAACAACAAAAGTAATAAAATAGACAAATTATACATTAAGTTATTATATTAATATAACTAAATTATTAAAATAATATTTAACGTTGATCCTAAAAAATAAAATTGAAGTGTGCTAATAAACAAAATAACAACTTTTTACTAAACAATACACATAAGAAAATACTATTTTTTTAAATTTGTAAGTGTGTTCCAGCGGATCTCCGAAACGTTTGGATCGATTTTGACGGGACTTTCACTGGTAGATAACTGATGTTATAACAAGTAATTCAGGACTGATTCAAAGGATTACAATTCTGCCCAAAAAAGGAAAACTGACTTATGGAAGCACTTGAGCGAAACAAGGCTAAATCTAGTATTAATAAATAGATTCTTCAATAATAAGCAAAACACAAAATACTTATACTGTTGTTGTTGTACGAAAAATATGTCGTACTAAAACACAATTAAAATTCTACTAACATAAAAACCTACATAATAATATCTATTTTAAAGATATTTTTTTATAAACCTTGTTTTTGTTTTCCGATGACAACAAATGCGTACGCAATTACCGGTCGCACCGCAAGATGGCGCCTTTCAAACGAAATTATGCCTTTCAAAAGCTTCATTGAAACTAAAATAACGTCAATTGAATAGCCGTAAACAAGTAACAAGAGACTTCTTAAAATAACCCTGAGCGTTTTCGTTTTAAAGAATTGGGTTGACTGTCGTGTGGCAATTAAGTACTTTTAACATTTTATTAGTTTGCTATACAATACAATACTGTGTTAGAGCTTTTAAATTTTAACTTTAAAAGCTCTAATATTATAATCTAATATATAAAAATCTCGTGTCACAGTTTGTAATGAAATTCCTCCGAAACGACTTGACCGATTTTTATGGATTTTTGGTGTATAGGTATTTGGTCTGATAATACGTCGAAGGCTATTTTTATTCCCCTAGGTGATAAGGGTAGCCCTCTCCAGGTATTTAATTTTAATTTTTAGACGAAATTATGTTTTTTCACTGTTTTATCATTTGGAAAAAAATCTTATAACCCTAAATTTTCATTCCTTGGGCGCGGGCGGAGCCGCGGGAATTGCTTGTGATATATATGTATGTATTGACAGTTTAATCAAAAGATTCAGTTATAAACATACATAAGCTTATGATTAACCTAAGGATTTACATTACATCCTTAAAATAATATGGGATAATTAATGATTCCCACTCATTCCCATATCTATCTGTATGACACATGTGGCCCCGGTGGCACCACATGACACTGTTTTACAAAAATATGTAAACCGTTTCTTGAATGTTTGTTAGCCCGGATGTAGCCAAGTTTGTTTGGCCTTATCTTAAGGTTGACGAGCATCAATGACGCTTATCAGAGAAGCAGGTAACTGGCACCATGCTTTATGGTGTCACGCCTCGCTACTGTTTTTACCTTCAAATCTTGATTTATGCTACTCTACTTTATAACTCGACGTAATCTCTTACAATTAATTTGTTCAGTTATCGACGCCCCACAATAAATTCCGGCCAGTTGAGAGTTTAAAAATTTTTTCCACTCTATAATAGCGGAAGAAAGCGCCTGCTTGATTTGATTAAAGCAATTTACCAAACAGAGTCAACATCGATCGCCTCCGCCGGTCAATTCGTAATGCCTTAGATTTTATTTGTTAAAAATCGGTTAAGTATCCGTGTCGAACGGCTGCGGTGGGTGGCCGCCATCTTTTTATTTCGCTTTTTGTCCACGCTAGCCGCGGGGGACGCACTGTGCGATTCAGCATTTTATGAGTGACAATATATATACAGATATAGTTTTTTAATATCATTCCTTTATTTTGTTATTCCGAGAAGAGTCTCGTTTACCTGTGGTTAATTTTAGACAGCTCTTTAACTAATCAAATCGTAAATTACTCGGTCGCCGGAGACGTGAACTATAAAATGTTCACTATTTTATAGCGTATTAAACTGAAACCATTTATTTACCTTGGGGACGGAGGACATAATAAAATTGTGGGATACTTACTAATGAGTCGACCTCTGGGTCTGCTATGTAATAAGGTTTTTCTTGACGTATCTGTGAAGAGAGAAGAGCATGTTATTAAAACGTTAATGGCAAAATAAATATTATTATTCAAAACCATACAATTTCTATTAGATTTCACAAAATTCGATTTAAAATACAAGAGACAGCAAATTTTAATTGTCAATGTAATATTACGTTGTTGGTGTTATAATATATGCGTATAGTAAAAAGAATACATAGACTCCAGAACGGGGCCGGGTGGTAATGCGAGGCTAATAAAACCCGCGCTCGGCTGCGCGCGCGCAGTCCTAGAATAAATGAAGGCAGAAGATCTTATCGGCGTGACCAAGTGCGATGATTACATTCCACAAATCATTGCAAAAGTGGTTTCGACCATGTCATAAACGAGTTAGAACACGTTTTAACTTTACCATTTAAAATTAGTTTTTTGTTAATTAAAATTTTTGAAACGTTCGTCACGATATATATAGCTATAAAACATATTTGTTTTATAGGTAATTTAAATTTCGTAATACCGACATAATTATGTAATTATTCCTTTTATATCAGCAAAAAATACATTTATTTTTATAAGAGATGACTAAATAAAAGCGTTTACTTCATAATCTTTATTGACATGAGAACCGTTTTTTAAAGTTTTACCTTAGCTTGACCGGAAATGCGATGCTATCACGCATCTATGCACCGTGCCCGGATTACAAATGGCTTCCAATTTTTATTAAAAAGCGAATTCAATGAGAAATATACAAAAACTACTAAATAGTTATAAATAAAGACTTATAAAGTCTTATAAGTAACAATATTTTATCAATAAATTTTGAAGATGTCAGTTAAAAATGGCTTGACTTCACTTCAGGTATTTTAACAAAGTTAGGCACCTGATAGACTTGACTGATCAACATAATATTTAAGAACATTGTTGAGAACATTACACCATAATGTGAAACACGATCTATTTGGCCTAAACAATAATTTATCCATCTCGATAGCCAATCTAAAGGCATGTGAGGTCACAGACGCCCCTCCTCCGCCGGCGGCGAGGAAGTCCCTCATTTTGGGAATCATCGACCCGTAAACCCCCACTTTTGGGCAATTAAATGCTAATAAGGTACATAAAATCCATTGGTACATACTTAAATAACAGATTTATGTAATATATTGCGTTTTTAATGTTATTAAGCCTTTCTTATCAAAATTCTTAATAATTTTAATTTTTTCATGCTGAATAAATACGAAAGTTTGTATTTTTTACTCCTTCACATTAAATGGACTAGACAGATTTAGATGAAGTTTAGTACAAAAATAGGGCTATAAATTGGCGTACGTAATACGTAAATGGTACCTATTAGGCACCAACGGACGCACCAGAGCGAAGCGATTCTTGATCACTACAAGTCTTTGTAAGTGTAATGCGCTCATAAACCCTTAAATACTATAAAACGCCTTATTCCTGTAACGGTCGTAGCTTTTATATTATAAAAACTACTCAGTAAGCAATCGAAAGGTCAAACGTATCAGTCGATTGAATCGAGAATTATATTTTCAACTACTATACTTACTACTTTATTAACATAATGGCAATGTTTTTAGTTTTACATATTATTAATAATTTATGTCTTTAATGGAACATGATATTTAAAAACCTTTTAAATGGAGAGAAAATATATTTGTTAATTTCAAAGTTTTATATACATATCAGCTAAATATAGTATATAGATAGTATTTAATTGACTGACTTCAAAGAAGAGGATAGATTACCTACCTCCTCGAGATATCTCAAGAATGGTGACATATAGATTATAAGGCAGAAATTATTTCTATGGAACGAAGTACTATAAAATCTGAAGAAGTTTGAGAAGTGAAATACGATGTAACTCTTGTTTTTGTGTCACCAAATTGTTTTGTTTAAAATCACAATCACAGATTAAGCATAGAGCTATTCACAATCTCTATTTTACAACCAATGGTAAAAATCCCATAAAAATAAACAGGGCTATTGAGAATAACTTTTGACTCGCCCTAAATATCTTTGTCCGATGACAATTGTCATTTTCTCCGTGACGTACCTGGGCTTTTATTATACCATCCTTTGTGCACTTTCAGGCGAAATATTGCATTGTTTGTCTAATTGAATAAATGCTTCATGTAAGCTCTATTGTTCGCTCCCTAGCTAAGGACGCGTGAGTTTACATCTTGACGAGATCGTCATAACCCATTTTTTCTACAAGAAACTTACTATTCTGTCGTTATAAATGAAACAAACTTTTAGGATTTTGATGTTTTTTTTTTAATTTTTTCGTAATACATATTAAATTATGAATAGGCATTGTCTATAGTACCTATATGAGACTTATAAAACCTTAGTCTCTCCCGTGATCATGATTGATGTGAAGCATTCGAAATATCGGAAACCAAAAATCAAAATATATCCGCGACAGAATCAGAAAAGATACTTTCATCGATGATGTGAAATATTCGCGTAAATCTAAGAAAGTAATATTCTGGCGTTCCACAACAAGTTTGTGACTGGAATAGTTCAGCTACCTGACTAAATTAAAATTCGAAACCTACAATTATATTTATAAGGCTATAATCGAATGTCAGAGTGGACATTACCCCCGCGATTCAAATTAAACTCTGCTAAACATAGATTACGGTGCATAATGAAATAACCGTTTAACCGATACTTATTATCATTCATATCGGTGGTCGCGAGCATCAAAATCGCTACCAAACGAGGTACCCTGTAATTTGTAATAAAAAATCTATTTATAAGATAAAATAAAGCATGGAAAGGCTACCTAAGATGTTCGTCGATCGATCTCGTCGGACTTTTAATAAATCAACCGTCCCGAGCCATTTTGACGCTTGTCAAAAGCTCGCATATGACTTAGATTTGTGCGTTAGTGCCGAGGTCCCTGCACTTAATTATTCCGTAATGCGTAAAGGTTGAATTTTGTAATTTAGTTAAGTCGCCTCCTATTTAATAACTTTTTATACGACGGACGGCGTGCAGGTGATTTATTTTTTTTATTTTATTGTTGGCCTAAAAACTGTGCGCCGGTACGCGGCTACTGAAGTAGTTCATGTTCAAAATTATAGTGTTTTAACATGGTGCTTTCTGTTACAAATTTATATTTATAGTGTGCGCGTGCGTCGTCGTGGTCACGTGGTCGCGTGGTGGCCGTGGCATGCCGCGGCCGGATTGTTTTGGCGACTCCGCGGTCGCATATAATCACCTGCGAGGACAACGACGTGCGAATATATTTATTTCGCCCGCTTTACTACCGCTGTAAAGGTACGTAATGAACTAACGTCTTTATGGCGCTATTGTAAACGTCAGATATCACTCATTTCTCTCCGGAGCGAACAAAAAATGTCATAAATATTTCTTAACAGAACGACTCCTACTGAATATTGTAACCATAAACGCAGGTCTATAAAATGAGGTTGGGTTGTTTAATTTTTGTTCGACTCCGAGCTGGAATTAAAAGAACTTAGACGTGGGACGAAACGGGACCTTTTGTTTGCTTAACCCTCGTGTCGCCTGCGCCATAAATATGCAAATGATAGAAAAGTATTCATAACTAACTGGAATTCATAAATATTTTACTGCTGCCAGTTTATAAAGGTATAGTAGAAATATGCAATGTCGTGGCATTCGGAACTTGT
This sequence comes from Boloria euphrosyne, assembly GCA_951802675.2. Classification (NCBI taxonomy): domain Eukaryota; kingdom Metazoa; phylum Arthropoda; class Insecta; order Lepidoptera; family Nymphalidae; genus Boloria; species Boloria euphrosyne. Next base: position 1,395,566 of record OX637888.1, read on the forward strand.
TCGCCCTACATTCGACTGAGTACGAGTATGGTGGCGCGCCTGATCTCTGAGCATCGTTTGCTTGGACTATTTATTACAATAGACCAATTTGTAGGATACCGTATTCTTCAATATTTAAAACACATGGTGAAGTGTGGGAAGGGACTAATCTAAATCAGAAATTTCAAATGATACTTCAGTGTCTGTGAAGCGTTATCCCCATTAGAGCGAGACAGAAAACGAAGTAAGAAAGAGACGCATAAAATGAAAGGAGAGTTTTTCATGCGTTTTTTGCCCCAAAAACCGTGCGTTCGAAAATTTTATTTTTAATACAAGTATTCAAAAGATACGAAGGCAGGTAGAAGACGGCCTGGTCGGGGTGTTTGCTTAGTTTTTTTTTATCGTGCAAAGAATTCAAGTTGATTTATGGCCGTGGTCTGTGACGATTTGTGACCTGTAATTTCTGATGTGAGTTTTGTCACTAACGGACGGTCTCTTGATTTATTAATTTATAAAACCTGAAGAGGCGTGATTCGGTTTTGACAGTTGTCTGGAACATGTAATTTTGTGTTTATGGAACGTATTATTTCGAACGAAATGATGATGTGTCGAAATTAGTAAATTAGGTGTTTTTGCTTACAGCATCCCTTATATCACTAGAGCCAGTCATTGTTTAAGATGTATGACATCAAAAATTTGCTCCATGATGAATTGAATGGGTAGTTAAATTATATTGTTAATAAATTAACTGGACTCCTTTTCGAGGTAATAAACATTGCAAGATCATGCATCTTCATATTAATTAAAATGCAAAGATTTACCACAAATAACGATAAAAAGCTTACGATCATAGTCCAGTGTAACACGATTCAATTTTATGCTGTGTTTTGAAAGTATTTCTATTATTATAGTTGGTTTATGGTACAATAAACAGTGCAAATCACGCATCCTCACACGGCAATACTTTTGCTGCGTTAGTTGAGCATTTAACCGGTCCCTCGGGGGTCATTTTAGCCCAGAAGGTCAGTTTTTCGGCCATTAACGCGTTCAGAGGGTTGTGGAGGAATTAAGCAGGGTTATAAAGGTGGTGCATAATGACTCACTCTGGGGCAGTCGAGTAGAATAGAGTGCAAGTAATAACATCATTTCAAACCACTAATATTGTTTCAACGATTAAGATACCAAACTACTGTTGCGACTCTCTAGGGAATCATTTTTAGTAGGGTATATAAATTGTTAAAGTTTATTCGGGTGATTGATGACCTGCTTTTTGAAAAAAATCAGCTATAGGTCAGCTGAAGCTAGGCCTACATTTTAATAACACTATAATAAGTGATATATTAAGTCTTAAACTCCAATTCTAGAGACCTAGGAAGTAGGAGTATAGACTAAAACAACTAAGCATCGAGCAAAAATTAAACAAATGATAAAATGGTTTTTTATTTTATAAATACTGATACATCCCGTTGTTATTTTATAAAATGCTTAATACCTATAATATATTTGGTGGATAAAAGCTCGTTATTATTTTAATATCAGATGAATACAAATGATGGATTACCTTTTTTTCAACGTCTTAGCGTGCATCGGATTAATGTGTTATGAAAAGGCAGATGTTTCATCATAATAATATTAAAAAAATGTCTCAACAAAATTTGAACAAAGTATTGTATATCAGAAATCTATACATATAATACAAATTTGGAATAGTATTAATGTATCTCCTTAAATACAGTGAACTTTAATATTATCATCCAAATACTTATCAACTATTTCGAAAAAAACAGAAAATATTGTGAAACCGCTATTTAAATCGTTTTGTAATACTCCATTTACCTGTGATTAATAAATCTCGAAACCTATTAAAATGTTTTCATTAAGCGTACAAAGCGGCAATCGAGGCAACCCTTGATATTTCTCATGACTTCACCGCTAAGGAGGTACCAAACAAACAAACAATGTATTCATAACGGTCCGTGTTTATAACAGAAAGCACTCGCACACGCTCGATTCGAAAATAAACAAGCCAAAGTGTTTTTCGACGGTGAAAAAAACAAATTTTAAACAGCGTATTGAACTAATACGGATTCCATAGAATACGCGAGTTAACCCTCAAACGCAACTACACACGTACGTAACGCACAAGCGCTCGTAGGCATTATGAATAAGTAAGTATTCGGCACCCTCGTTCTATCTACCTTTTTTAATTTCCACGCCACCCCAAATCCCGCAGGGCCAAAAATTAAAGTGTAATGGTGCAATGTTTAATAACTTATCTGCGGGACGAAATGTGTTTTGGCTTTTGTTAATATAATTTTTAAAGTTAATACCTTAGAAGGGTTGGAAAAATCGATGCCCGTATTTGCATATCGGCATTAGAGGTTTGTTACTTTATAAACGAATGGTGGGATTGGATTTTGGAATTACAATTTGGTTGTTTATTAACGCGAGTGGTTTAATAAAATCTGATTATTAACTTTGTTGGAAATAAGTATATTAATTATAAATAGAGTTGTTAACACATACTGGCAAATTTGATAATTATTTATCATACACAGTGTTTGTATACTCCGTAAGAAAAGTTGGCGAAAATAATTTCACGTAATGTTTGCTTTGCTTATGCCCTATATATAGGAAAAACCATCATCGGCTTACAGATCGGCGAGTTGACAAATATCACCCACTATGCAATATTTTACAATAATTGTAGTCAAGAAAAGGAGTGGTGTGATCTAATCCTAAAACAAAGTAAATTAAAAATCTACAACTTTGAACTATTTTAATTCGATATAGTATCGAACATATCCCTATTCGATTAAGGTTAAGCTCTTAGCAAAAACAATCCTAGGGCGATACTCAAAACAAATTACAAGATTTCGCCATTACCGACCCTAATCATCGACACATTGATGAAACAATTAGAGCCCTGGACGCGGAAGGGTTGTACGTAATCTTGATTGATCTACTACAAATAACTGTTTCTTCGTCACTTTACGCCACGGTTTGGATTGGGGATAACTTTTGCACTATATGTGTAGGGTCCAGATTGGCTTATAAATTAGTTTTGTGATGAAAAAAAATATTTAGTAAAATGGAATTTGTTAATGACTCACTCTCACTTCACTCAGATTTCACCTCTTATAAAGCAGCACACTAATTTTCTCTTAAATATAGTTAGCCTAAATTACTCTTTGTAACATCAGTAACCTACCAATAAAAGTTACATTGGTAACAATAAAATAAAAAATATTGGTCTAGCCGTTTTCGAAATTAGCCGAAACAAACAGTTTTTTTTAATGATGTTATTCTAATTTATTAAAAAGTTATTACTTTGACATCACAAGCAGACTTCAATTTTATTTATCTTTATAGATTATTATTGTTTTTCAAACAATTTTAGTTGCTAATGTATACGGTAATTCAAAATACAAATGTATAATTTAACCAATAATTTTCTATACAAAACGATTATACATTTTTAATATATAATAAAACTCAAAAGATATTATAATCCTGTATAATTATATTCCATTTCACAACTATAATGTCAGAGGTTAAAAAAATGTTTTCAACAGAAAAATAGAGAAATGAAAGGCAATTAAGTCAGACCACAGGTAATATCTAATTTTAAACTACAAGTCTCTAATTAAAACGATGAAGGGCTATTATTTCTAGGCCTAGGGTATCACGCAAATTGACTAAGACCTAAAATTATAGAGCACTTGATCGGGGTGAAATATGTATACTGAAGACACAGGGTTGGTAATACAAGGGTATGGAAGATTGTGTTACTTTTTCGCATACGATTTTAGCTCCTAAAATTGCTTTTTAAGGAGTATAGTTGTCTGATTTGCTGTTTTAGGTATAGCTTATAAAAATATGCTTAATGTGACACTTTTGTAGTAGGGACTTTAATTATTACCAATCAATGTCGACCCTCAAATAGGAACTAAAGAATTCTAAAAGGTAGAGCAATTATTATTGATAATAATATGATCAACTACTGGTTGGGAAAGGTACAAAATGTTTTATTCTTCTAAGAAATATCGTATTATTATTTGTTAATGGAACATGCAGATTTTTTTATAACGTTACAACTGAAAAGAGACTGATAAATATGTATACTTCGTCCATTTATGGATATCAATACAGGGAATTCTTACTTTTGCGTAATTAAAAAAATATTTTGGCTTTAACCTTTTTCTGTGACAAGTGATCCAGAAAATCAAACTTGAGATTTTATATAAGATATAAAGAGGCATGTTGAACATATTACTTTGCAACCTTAAGCAAGAAAACAATACAATAACTATTATTACAATAAGTACTATATTATACTTAAAATAAAAATAATAATAGCAACGCTATATCACATCTCTATAAAAACATAAAGTGTGAGACAAATTAAAACAGTTAGCATTTATAACAAAATTAAACACATCCACCATACAATTGATAAACATTAGGCATCGAAAAACGTTTCTACCCCATATTTGTAGGTAAAGACACCCTAATCCATGTCAGCTGCTTCTGACTGGTCGTAACACACCCCCACAGACCATACCCTTATTTACCGACAGTAGCCCCAAGACCTTCACTTACCTTAAAAGTGTATAAAACAGGGTGCCATTCTCCACTGGTCCTTTCGACAGTGGGCAAAAATAACTTGACCTACAAATATATACCGGCAGTCGCACGGTTGATACGAATAAGCTTGTTGTAGCGTATCAAATTAAGCTGGTCTTTGTCAACAGGGGCGCTTGTACCCTGTCAAATACATAATGAGTGTTTTTTTCTATTATTTTTAGAAATTACAGCGCAGGCTTTAAAGATCGATCCGCGTTTAATGATTTTTGCTATGGACACCGATTAAAACGCAATGTTATCGATACGTATCGAATAAATAATATCGTTTGGAACGAAAGCAAACTCTAAAAGGTATTTCATTAAGCATTTAAGATATTAACAGTAAACGACGGTACTAATACTGCTAAGTATATTGTATAAGCTCGAATGAAAGTATAGTACAGAGGTATATAACCCGACTAACACGATTGTGCAATTACATTTGACGGTTTCGTTAAACTCTACTGCCTATTTGTAAAGTCGGTTAATATTGAAGAAATCAGGATGTGTGCCCGGAATGCGTTTGCGGCCTTCATAATTAAACTTATTATACAGAGTGTTTTATTACAAAAATCAAACCAGCTTATAAGTAACACGATAAAGAAATTAAAATTGCTATTACTATCAGAAGAAAGAGGAGTAGTACGTCTAAGTAGAATTCAAAGAAAATAAATATGTACGGACGCTCGCAACCATAAACTTCATAAAACAAAAAACATCAACAAACGGCTTGTTGGAATTTTTCAATCAATACGATTAGATATCTTGATCAATCTCCTAGAAATGTACGGCGTATAAAAAATCACAACCTGTATCAGAGCCTAGTATATTTATGTCATTATTAACAAGTGCGAATTAACACTCATTTGGCGTTCATTGTAATCGTGAGTTTTCTCAACAAAAAATACATACCACTGCCATCTGTGTACCTGCTTTTTGTTTGCTCCCAAAACGGACTCTAATAACACCTGACACACTCACTAAAAATATAATAATTAAAATTATAATTATACACCGTTTACGTTAAAAGGAAATGATTTTTTTCAATAGTGGACTGGTTTTGAAAATGTTTTTTTATGCCAACTAGTTCTATAATTTTCGTCAGTGACTCTACTTGATGAAATGACCAATTTATATACCTATATAAAGTTATGTTCGGCTCAGTGAACTTTATTAAGGCAGAGGTAGCCTAGTGGTAACGCGATCGCTGGGAACACCTAGTTTATCGGGTTCAAATCCGGGTCTAGCACCTCGGTATACGAATTATTTCTAAAATGATTACCACTTGTCTTACGGTGAAGGAAAACATCGTGAGCCTGCACGTTTTCGAAAGACATGTTAGGTCCGCCAACCTGCACTTGGCCAACGTGGTGGACTATTTACTATTGGGGGTTGTAATAATTTTTGGTATAAAATTTGTAAAACAGATTGATTTTATCAACTTTGTCGATTATACCTAATAAGTAACTGACAGTCATTTTAACCAATGAATTTTAATAACAAAAATTTTCCAAAAAAAAAAAAGATTTTTCAAATCTTATAATTGGTCATTGTATATTCAAAATGACGTAGCGATGAAAGGACGTTGTGTTTAGTACATCGGCATATTAATACTGTTTTAAGCGTACAAAAACGCGATGCGAGCGACTCAGCGTGTCAGCTAATTGAGTCTCGCACGCTATCGCATGGTACCGGGGTTCAATCACAAAGTTTATACGCGAATTCCCTTATATCGTTCATTTTTAAAGGCAATGACCTCATAATTTATTGGATGTGATCAGAATTTGTTATATTCTAAATTATCAGACCTCCTGCGTCGATTTTTACATTTAATTTTACATGTTTATAGTCCTAATGAAAGCAATGTTTCCTGTTGTAAATTTGATATTTTATTAAGGCCTTCAATTTTTTATCAGCTTTTGCTCTTGCTCTTCTCACGTGGTACGGTGATACAATGTTTCTATTGATTGATGTAATCATATCTGTTAGGTAACAGAAAATTAAGGATCGATATAAAGTCAAAGATTAATTATTCACAAAGTACCTAATAAGTTTATATCACTAAGAAATTTCTTAATCAGTGTTATCTAACGTATAGACATACCAACAAGAAACATTACTCCACCAATACAAACGCTGAATGCGTTTAAATCGAGATATTGCGTCAATTATGCGTTCTGTTCGTATCTTCGTTTGCCATCTTTTGTTACTTAGAACTGAGAAAATTCTAGGTCAAACGCTATAAAACATTTAATGGCTGTATAGTGTATAGGCCACAATGCGTGCCAGGTATATGTATCGGACTAAGCACGAGTGTGTTTAATATTACATTGAAATTAAATAAACATATGCACTATGAAACTTGATTAGATAAATTGAATTATAGAACTTAAAATTACAATAATAATTGATATATATGTAGTTGTATTTAAAACCAAAATCGATTTCAGATATCGATCAACATTCTATAATTAAAAGATAACTCATCCTACACAAAGTAGTAAACAAAAAATACAAACCAGAAATAAAATTTCAAGAAAATGTGTAAGGAATTCGGAATGGTGAATCCAAAGGGGATGATAAAATGAAATCGCCGATGCGTTAAAAAAAGACGACTGCGTGCGAGTGGGACGCAAAAAACGTATCGTATTGCGGTTCCACTCTGGCGCGCTTGGCTAATGATGAATCAGGGCCATCAATTTGATTTTAAACTAGATATCACATGTGACTTCACTTATCTCTCTAAGAAATACTTTATATTATACAAAGTGTGTGTTAGTTGTTAGGAAATGTATGTAATCTGTAGTTCTCTTTGTTTCATTCCGTTAATATATCACGTCTTCAACTATTTTTTCCGTTAATTAGACAAAATATTCTTTTTTTATTAGAAAATACACACATTATATTTACTTACATGATTAAGTCAAAAGCTTTAATAATAATATTCGACCCGACAGCCCTGCGCGGGCGCAGCTGCATAATGTCCGTGTACCATTTATTTATTCTATATCCGCGCCAAAACATCGAATTGGATGATGGCGACAAAGAGCTTAAATTGCGCGTCCAAATCCCATAACAATAACGGACAGATGTAACGATTGCTCTTATAGTTATCCTTTGTAATTATGATAATACTTTAGAGCAGACAGTAAACAAACTGGAACGGTTGAGTCTTCATTTGCGTGATGAAAACGCTTTCGTTACTACTATAGTACTATAGTTTTTTCTACGCCAATTTTAATTTTAATTCGAGCTTAACAGTCACGTTTTTTGTGAAAAACTCGTTGTTTTTGGATAAAAGACATTAAAAGCGACGTTATTTTAGCAAACATATCCATTAAAATGCTACAAAATTCTCATGACACTTTTCAGTACAAAAACAATATTTAAACTATTATTTACAAAATCGTATGGTATAAGGTTGTAACGAAGTACAGATATCAAGCAGACATCGGTATGAGCGCTGTATAAGCCAGGTTTCTAAATCAAGATAACTCTACAAATAGATCATCTTCAAGTGGAGTGTTCGTGCATTGCTATAGTTTTTACCAGTTCGTTTAATTATAATATTTTAATACGAGATTGTACGTTTTTTGTAGGATAATTAACGCAGTAATATTATTTTCTTTATGTTTATTGCACTAATTTTAGTTGAGTGTGTATACGTTACGCTAGCGAGATCTTTCATGCTCCATATAATTATAAGTTTTTTATAAAGTTTAACGTTATTTGTTGATGGCAACCTATTTACCAGACGGTAACCGTTTTATATATAATATATTAACCACTGAACCGATGCTTTAAAATATCGTTATATTTATATAACGATACTATCAAACTAATGTCATAATTGTGATTTTGTGATGACTTTGTGTATGAAAACATATATACAGTTACCTATAGCTAAACAGATTTGAGTGAGATTTAGAGACAGGGTTAGAGGTTAGAGGTTCTTTAACTTCAAGGGATAATAACTACATTTTATCTAACATTATATATAATAGTGATTAAGTTACTGTAGACTTACCGCCGTACTCATAGTCGTTTAATGAACCATTAAGTCGTTCTTTAGAAGAGAATCTCTAAAGAACGAGTTAATGGTTCATTAAGTGACTATGAGTGCGGCGGTTAGTATCTACCATACATAAATTTGTACTAAATACTGTAGTATAAACGAACATAACTAAACGCAATCTGTCTTTTAATATAGATACAACGTAATCTGAATCAGTAGATGCTATAAAATATATTTTACTTCATTAGCGTATCCGTGACAAATGCCGATAAATTGTTGTTAATTATTTTATAATATTGAAATTCATTTATTCATGTTGTAAACTATTCGTTGCATATTTTCACACCTTGCCAGCCCTAGCATGTGATACGAATCAACACAGCTTTTGGTAACTTCATAGCAAATTAATTAGATGAGTCCAAAAAAATAGACGAATTCAACACGATACATGTGTTACATCATTTAAAGCTAAAGTTGTAATGTTAAACAATGCTTTGTGTATATCTGAATTATATACACAATTTATTCGAATTAAACGATGTAAAAACAAGTTAAAACTGACAAACAATTTCAAGATTATTAAAAATCGAGGTCAATTACATTTAAACCTTAAAAAAATCTTTTATGTTTAAACAATAGATTCATTTATTCACTCAAAATGTTTTCTAGTAAATGAGATATTGTATGAAATAGATTTAATTAACACGAGTATTTTTAGAGTTTTCGTCACGCTACTTGACAGTAGGAATTACAAACTACTAGATTTTAAGCACGCAACACGTTAAAAGCTCCGTCAGGTATTAAAAGAAAAAGCTATCGGGCAAGTGACTTTCAAGACATCTGCCGTTGGAATGAGATTATCCCACTTACGTGCTTTCGTTTTCTATAGTTTTAATGAGTAATAAAACCGGAATTCGATATCTTTTATTGCTTACAAATATAAAAATTTATATTTTGAATATGTTAAAGTTACGACTTGTTATGAAATTAAATAAATTACACAAATAAAATTAGGCAGTGGGAAAGTTAGTCGAACTATTTGATCGAATTTAATACTAATTAATTATGTGTATGCTTATAGTAGTTTAACAATATTAAAGCTATGTAACTTTACAAACGAATGGGTACAAGCTATGACGCGTGTTGCGATTTTAATGCCACAAATTACTCTTTATTCTAGATGGTAGAGGCTGTTATATTTTGTCAATAATTAACTTTCTTGTAAATTACATCTAAACGATGATATCTGTCGGTAGCCTTGTTGAGTACAATGCTTCTATTTGATAAATTATTTTAATAAGCGAACCCTATATTAAATTAAATTGATTGAACGTCGCGAATTGACGTCTCAAAATATTGCTAACGTACGTCAAACAGTACATACACTTATATCTATAGGTATATTTATTAAATGTGCGAAAATAATATAGCCACTAATTATGCCTCGACACTTGACGTATAACTGAATGGTATTTGTTTTTATTAAAAACTAGTTAGCACCTTGGACGGGTGGGTGATAAAAAGATCAAGCTTTTAGAATCTGACATTACTACTTGATTCCGATAAACGTTCACTCGATCACATCACTACGCCAGTGATGTGCCACACTCATGGCGATGACAGCGCAGGATGACAGTATCACTACTAAGCCGATCGCTCGCCACAGAGAACACTATATCAATCACTCCACAATCGTACCGCATGCCACTTAAATAAATTTATAACATATTAAGTACGTTGAAAATAAACACTTTACCGTTTATGATTTATTTCGTGCGCCGATGAATTATGGTCGTTGCTTATTAAAGTGTTCTAGAGAGGGAGGTCCGAATTTTTATCTCTTTTTGTGGCGATTTCACATGCCACCGCCACCGATAAACGTTTTATTGGAGTAATTAAAAACCAACGATTAGCTTTTGTACGTGTTACATATGGACGCATGATAAATGTGACACTTTACAGCGTAATCGGTAAACGATTTTTTTATTGCACTATCACTACTTGTCGCCTAATACTGATTTCGTAATTTATGTCATAATAAAAACATTCCCGTTTACGCTAACTATCTAACCTAAGTCAATGTAAAGTAAATAAATGAGTAACCGGTCAGTTCCATGACACTGACATGCTATCTGCGACGGTTATCTCCCAACCCCGGGGTCAGTCTGCAATATTGTAAACATAAATACTATAATATTTTAATAATTAGTTCATATAAGTCTTTGACTGATAACGAATCAATAATATTATTGTGCGGTTAAAAAGTGAAATTTATTCAAAGTTACTTCCGCATATACTTTGACATTTTAATGTCAGTGAAGACGTCAAAATTAGTTAAAATTGCGTTCCACCGCAACATGTCAGCGCCTATTCAGCCTATTCCGTAAAAAATAATACAAACAGCTTGTGGTATAATAAATTTATAAGAAAATAACATATCTCGATGATTGTCGGTTTGTGCCAGATTACCCGTTTCACAATACCGAATTGGTACAAAATGACTCCATTTAAGGCCTTTTTTGTTCAAATAATAGGTGTTACTGCTGATTTACATTGTTGTATTATTACCGGAACCGCATAATGAAATATTGAAAACCCTTGCTGTGGAAAATATTATCAATATATTTAATATTATGCAATTTACTATGTTCGGTTTGTATGGAGAATTCAATTTAATTTTTGTTACGGAGATTCGTGACGGGCTTATTAATTTTAATAATAATGATAGCTACTTTAAGAGAACAACTACGTTTCAAAACGACATAGGTAATTTGTTTGTTAATTATAATAATGATTTTAAAAAATACTGTGTCTTATAATGGATGACGCAGTACATTTAAAAATATAAGAAACAAAATGTAGATTAAAACAGGACGTAACAAATCGATTGCGAATGAATCAAAATCGATTTCGATCGATATTTGAACGGCACTAAGCGCTAGCTAACCGGTAACCCGTACACAATCGATACGTCGCCCACGCAAACCAATAACTGATTTTCCGTTGCTAATTACGCTTTATAGTTATTAAAGCTCGAAGAAATTGCCGCCGCTGATTTACGGGACGCCATTTTGCGACATTTTAATATCCGAATGCATTGGCGCGCTTTTTTCTTTTTTAATTCTGATGGGTAATGGAGGCAGGTGCGTCGCCACAAAGTTATTCAGTCCTGCATTCTCTCTTTCGCGAGTAATTTTCGTATGGTGTTTCTAAATGGGTTTTGTGTATGGAATCGAATTGGGAGGGCAAGAGTTTTTATGTTCTCTTTTATATTTTTTGCAATATTTTTTTTTAAAAAGAATGGTTTTTGCTGGTAAAAATATTGAATTGACTATTGATTAAAGTATGTTATAATTTATCATTTTCAAGTACTTTGGTTTATGTTATAGGTATACATGATAGAGATTCGATTAAATTTAGCTTAAAAAATTTAGAGATTATCTAAAATCAGTGGAAATTTTTAAATATATATGTCGAAATGACACGTAAAACATCTCCGGACAAAAACACTAACAAGTGTTTAAAAAATACTGCAGAAGTTAACCAAAGCTTACCTGTTTGCTGAAGACTGCAATGTCTTCGTTGAAGGATTCAGACGAGCAGACGTCGCCTCCGGCCACCCCAGGATCCCGGGGGGTACATGTGGCTAGCTCGCACTTTTCAAAAATCAGCGCCAGCAGGGGGAAGAGGGGATGCCTGTAACATAGATGTTGATCAATATATGAAACATGCTTTGTCTTCTAAATAGCCTTTTACGTTCAGTAAACTGATGCCATAAAAATGTATGTAATAATGATTATAAATATAAAATTTTATTAATGAACGATCAAAAATTAGTTTTTATACCCTTGTATAGAGGATACGTAATGAAAATATATCTAATAGAAGAAACGATAAGAGCTCATAGTTATCATAATGTAGGCGACAAAACCTCATCTCCTATCTCAGTAAAAGAATCCTATTCCAAAAAAAATATCATGATTACTTACATTTCATAAAATAAAAAACAAACATATAGACAGATATAATCATAATATAGATATGACCAGATCTAAAGATTTATTCGATAAAAGATATGCAAAACGTGATAGTGATATCATCGTTTGATAGGTGATAAAATATGGTACAGAGTAATAAGTAGAGGTTGCATTATTTTAACCGACTGCTTATAAAGGAAGGTAATGTTGTTTGAATATACGCTTTTTATAAATAAGTCAAGCTTATCTTAATAGCAGTATGTTTCTATGTTATACGATTTTGTTCTATCTAAAAGTTTTTTAATTGTATACATAACTCCTTACTTAAGTATTTTTGACTGTAACAATAAATTTTATTCAATAGGAACTGGACATATTTAGTCATGGTCACCATTGACAGAAACATGATGAAAAAAACAGCTTAGCCTAAAGACCCCATAAAAGCTGTAATTGAGAACAAAAGATAAAATAATATTGGTTAGACGTGACGCTGATACCATCAAGTAAAGGAAGTGTAACTGGTAAGGTTTGGTGATAGTGAGGGCGTGTTTAGATATAAATAACTCAGAAGAAAAATAACTATTTTGCGTATTTAGAATTTCTTAGTTATTCATAGAAGAATGTTGTACGATTTGAAAATATTTTTGGCTTCATTAAAGGTACTTCAAAATTAACAAAGGTATATAATCTAATATATAAAAATCTCGTGTCACAGTGTTTCTAATCGATCTCCTCCGAAAAGGCTTGACAGATTTTTATGATTTTTTTTTTGTGTAAGTATATTTAGTAGATCTGAGAAAAGGTTATTTTTTTATTCCCCTAGGCGATAAGGGTGCCTCTCTCCAGATTTTTAATTTTAGACCAAGTTTTATTTTTTATTTTTTTATGATTTCTACCACTAATCCCTATTTTTGATAGTGATTAGAACGTGGGCGGAGCCGCGGGAATGGCTTGTATTATATAATAATATATGTTAATTATTTTGACAAAATTACGAGAAGGTACACTGTACCATGCGATTCGAGTATAATCGTATGGTGATAACACTTGTTTGTGCTAAGTTAAGATTTATTATACTATATTATAACAATAAATATATTTGTGAATTAAATTGCAGAGAACCAAGGAAAGTATAGTGGACCAGTCCAAATATTAATTGAATATATTAAGAGATCCTTCGGGGTAGCTGATTAGTTAGAATAACTAATATACTAGGAAGTTGTAGATTCAAATCTTGTGTCAGTTATAATAACTAATTCACATAATAAAATAAGGAACTTCGTTCCAATAAATTGAATTATTGAGTTATAATGACGATTTTTCATTGACCTTAGAAAACAAATTTTCTAAGGCCAAACAAAATATAAACTAGATTTGTTTGATTCAAGGTAACAACTAATCTGACAAAATCCACCCAACTATTTTAAAGTTCATAAAAATTCCAAACAAACTGACTTGGTTTCTATTAAGCACCTACATGACACACATTCGAACTAATATATACGTCTACTTCATATTCAATGTACGTGTTACAGATCTATTTTAAAATATCTAAGTATGAATAAATGAAATCGATAAAGTAATATCATATTTTAAATCAATATTAATACGAGTAATGATATCTCGAGTAATTAAAATGTTAAAATAAAAAAAGGCGTATATATCTCTAATATATAAAAATCTCGTGTCACAGTGTTTGTTGTCGAACTCCTCCGAAACGGCTTGACCGATTTTTTTCATTTTTTTGTGTATATTTGGTAGGTCTGAGAATAAGTCGTAGGCTAATTTTATATTCCACTAAATGATACGGGTGGTCCTTTCCAGATTTTTATTTTAGACCAAATTTTATTTTTTATATTTTTATGATTTGGCATCAAAAAATATTTGTAACTCTAAATATCATCCTTCTACCACCATACCATTTTTAATAGTGATCAAAACGCAGGCGGAACCACGGGAATAGTTAGTTACTTATATAATTCCATCACGCGATACGTAAGTAATAAATATTCTTAGCAATTAACGATTTGAAATGTCGCGTTCATATAGAATATGTATCTTTTTTTAATAAAAACTAATATTTTAATATTTTTACGTATTAATTATCATGTAAGATGTACTGAGATAAAATCTTTAATTTGTAGATGTATATTTTATTTGACACATAACTTTAATTAACCTTTTCATATGTAAAAAATAATTTTAAATATTATATATATTTTTTGTTTTTTATTGTAGCTAAAATTAATATTTTCTATAAAGATCGATTACATATAATTATAATTAATTAATTTACTGCAGCAGTCTTGCAAAAAATTTTTCTAACAATGTATTGAGAATTATAATTACAAAGTACATGGAGGCAAAAACTGCTTCAATCATATAAATAGGACGATTAAAATACCGATTAACCTTTAAACAGTAAGAACCATGACGAATGTGTGGTCTCCTATCGAGCGAGTAATTATTTACATTAAAAACCATTAAAAATAATTGATCTGATAACGTATGATGGAGTAATTAGTGGACCCATTAAAATAATGAAAATTAAATCAAAAATTATAATGTTATGTGAAAGCAAAATTATGATTACTTAATACTATATTTATGAACGTTACTTTAGTTAATACATTTTCTATACGAGCTTTATACGTGTAGTTGAAATATGTGATCGGAAATTTGGAGGAAATAAATAATTATTATCGATAGGCAAAATTTTCAAATATTTAATAATGAATAATGTAAAACCGCTTTTCAACCCGCTTGTACTAACACCCAACACACAAACTTCTTGACAACTTTTGATCTGATAAACAGATCGTGAGGACAATCCGCGAAGCGTCGCACCTCGGGGCCATCTCTAAGCGATAGACGTAAGCTCTTAAAATATCGACTATCAATCTACCCTTGTAATAAAGAAACTTTATCATATTTGAATGGGAAAATACGAACATGTTTTTACTTCTATAAAACTGAAACTGACAAACCAATAAAAAAATAGAGTATTTATGATTTTTTTAAATCTAAGCTAAGTCTTAAAAAGCAACGACGACACGTTTGGCGCAGTTGGTAGTGACCCTACTTTCTGCGCCAGCGGTCGCGGGTTCGAGTCCCGCTGGGGGCATTCATCTGTTGGGCACGAATGTTCGTTCTCCAGTCATCGATGTTTATTTATAATATGTTATGTATTTAAAATTTATGTATGTGTAGGATATCAACTATCTGGTATCGTAACATAAGCACGTAACGTAGCTTACCACGGAACTAGATGGCGCTGTTATAATAATGTCCCAACAAAAAAACAAAAAATATAGGCAAAACTATCTTTATTTACCTCCTAAAGGTAATAATAATTAACTACTATTCTTTGACTTCTCTACATGCTGAAGTTTATTAAAACATATGCCATGTATTTATTTGTGCTGTTGTTTTTATCACAATGTAGAATAGATGTTTGATAACGGAACTCAATGTTACTTGTGGAATAAGAGTTACTACTTTAATAAGTAGGTATACATATGTCACTAAATGCAATTATAAATAATAATGATAATAATAATATACATACTCAACACACGCTACATTTACTTGGTTTCGGCCCGTAATGTAGTTAAAACCAGCTAAGAGCTGAGAAAAAAAACATACCCGATAATAATCTTTATTCAAGTGACCAGTGACTGAAAAACGACAAAATTCCGAAAAGGTAGTTTCATTTATAACATCGCATATTCGCGTAAACCTAAGAAAGTGCTCACTAAATGCTGTTAATTTTTATTGAGTAGAAAGAATAAAATTATAAAGTTCTTTCTATATGTATCTATTTTATAATTTTTCTGATTAATACAAATAAATCATTCACAAAACATGAACTCTTTATAAAGCACCTACTAATGTCCCTTCTCGAGGGCGTTCCTAGATAACCACCTAACTTGGTATAGACCAACTCGGTACTAAATTTTATCCAGATCTGTTTAGGGCATCCAAACCTTTTCAGAGTGAAGGAGTAACAAAAATACAAACTGACAAACTCGAATGTCAGTTGCAGTAGTTTTACAAAACTTTAAAAGCTCGGTCTTTGTCTACTTTTTAAAAGTTAATATTTAAGTTTGACATCAGTTCTATAAATCATTAAAATCGGTCCAGCCGGAAGGGCATTGTATCGACATTATCAAAACATACTGATTCTATATCGAATTGATATAAATGTTGCTACCGTTCATTTCGAATATTTGATAATAACATTATCAATAAACTGAATATGTTAAATCCTTAAGATAACGTCGCAAAGTTAGCGATTAGTGTTGTTGTGACGTTCGACGTAATTACAACGATAATGCAGTAGAAATAACAATGTCTTGATAAAGTACATCGAAGTAAATATAAAATTCTTAAAAGCGTCATCTTTATACTGACGACTTACACTTGCTTAGCTCGATTTAACGCGAGCGAAGCCGCGGGTTCCGCTAGTAAATGTATACAAAAATTGATAAATTATATACTATAACCTTCCTCGAGAACCGCTCTATCCATTGGTGAAAACAGAATGAAAATCGGTGCAGTAGTTTTTGAGTTAATAGCGAACAAACAGACAGATGCGGTGGTGGACTTTGTTTTATAATAGGTATTTAGCGATTAATCCTTTGCATACAGATTATTGGATAATATTGAGAAATATATCTTGGTAATAAAATAAGATATAATACGAGATTATACTCATTTTCTTTAAAGACTTGGGATTTTCTGATTTTACACGTGTTTTTGCATTACAAATGTCCTTTGTACGGTTACTACGTACATATATTTAATGTACTAAGTAGTTAATAATTAATTTTTTATTGAAGGTATACTTCTTTTGGCGCGTTAGGGAAAAATGATGAGAGAAATTTTTTACGATGCGCGCGCACACCGTCACGAATAACCGACACCCTGAAGTTAGCTATAGTCAAGTCAAGTTAGTTTTTTGTAATATTTAAATAAACTTTATTTAACTAGATAATAAGTTATAATAAAACTTTCAATGTATTAAATATCTTTTTTCTATTGTTAGTGTCATTTTTTCTACAACCGTAGAATAAGGCGAAAGATAAAAATTTTGAAAAGATTTTTATCTTGTCACGCCAAAGAAGTATAACTTCTAACGGGTGTACACACACACTTTTTAATTATTTAACAATTTTTTTATCTGTCATAGTACAGTGATGCGAATAAATAGTGATATATAAATGTTTTTAGGTTTTACTTAGTATATATTTTTATTCTTAAACCATCCCTGTTATTCTCCAACATAACAAAAAAAATTAGGGAAATCGATCCAGCCCTTTTGGAGAGAACTTTTTGATGAGACTTCGCGAACAGAAATTGATATTGATAATATAACATAGATACCCATAAAAAACCTATGTCAATACATTTACCAGTGAATATACGTATATTTTAACATATTAGTGTTTGTTTAGTTCGACCGAAGTTCAACCATAATCACAATTGAATAAATAATAAACAGTTTTTACTTAACCTTCATTGTTATATAAAAACCAACATTGTTGTTCATTTTTTGTTAAACGCACAGACAAAAAAAATTAAAAACACAGCAACAAGGCACTAAACGGGATGGTATTTGCCAATTTATGTATATAATATACCTTTTCTTTTTTTTTTATGGAACAAAGGGGGCAAACGGGCAGGAGGCTCACCTGATGGTAAGTGATCACCTCCGCCCATGGACATCTGCAACACCACAGGGCTTGCAGATGCGTTGCCGGCCTTTCAGGAAAGGGAGGGAGGGAGCAGGGAGAAGGACGGGAGTAGGGATGGGTAGTGGGCCTCCCGGACTCTCACTTACCGGACGAAACGCGACAGCATAGCTGCCACTTCACGCCGGTCTCCTGTGAGAGAGTGGTACTATACGGGGCGTGCCGGCCCATTCGGCTGCTACCCGAAGGTAACAAGCATGGCACTACCACTTGAGAATACCTACTTATATACCTATATACATAGAGTTATAAAGCAACTCACAAAACTCAACACCATGCCTATGGGGCCTGCGCAGTAAAACCAACATCACAAGTCAAAATATAAATCCCATATCTATATATAAATACATAATACATATATGATTTATCACAAAATCTCAAAAACTAATAAAACTAAGATTGTGCTTGACAAATGATAACTTATTGAATTTACGTGCCTAACAAGAAAAGGTAATCTAAAATACGTATTTAGGGATAAATATAGAAACAAAAACAAATACGTATGTAAATATAGCAGATATGTTTGTATTTGTACGTTTGAAGGTGAAATTCAATTCCGATGTAAGGTAAACATTTCACTGCTATACATAATTGTCCTGCCAAGTCCAGTCATATCCAAATCACAATAGAATTTAAATTTTAACTTAAAATCAAGCAACATCTACGTAATATTCTATAGTATCAAGTCACACTTTACCACCGGACTCACCCATATATCGCGTCCTTATCGCGTTTGTGGACGAGCGGTTCGCCGGGCAGCGCATGCGCAGGCGCAGCCGGCGGGGGGTAGTGCACGGGGGGGATGTGGGGGTGCGCGAGTCTGTGCTCATGGTACATCGCGCCGCCCTCCATGTAGCCCCCGCCGTGGAGGCTCTCGTCGTACTGGAAATATAAGGATTATATTATATATTATATAAGGACACATCATCATCATCATAGTAGCCGAAAAACATCTGTTAGACCTGCCTTAATTTCAATGACTGTTATTCTAGTGTCATCTGAACCAAAAGTGTAACCCATTGATCAAGTATCAATAAAAATTCAAATCTAAAGTTTAGTTATCTTTGAAAGATTACTTTTAATTACTCTAGTATCAAGATTATTTATTAATATAACGTGAGTTTGACGATATGAGAGCGTTGTATCATAATAATTACATCAATTAGGTACTTACCTACCAATAACATATATTCATAGGTCATTATTATCATATAAAAACAAAATGGCCAAAAACATTGCTAATTTACGTTTTATGACACTAATAGTAAAGAAAGTATTCAATTTAAACATTATTTTGAGATGCTTGCTAATAATCAGTTAAAGCAAAACAGCGTAACGGCTCGACGTAAAGCACTATTTATTTTACGTTCAATCGTAGTAACCAGGCGATTTATCTACCGTATAAACGCAAAAACTATTAGTATAGAAATTAAAAGAAACGCTCACACAAACAAAAAATGTTTGTACCGTGTTATGTATGCGAGGGTCATCGTCCATTGCGTGCCGGTCGTTACATGTGCTGCTTAAGTCTATGAGATAAGACTATGTCCACACATTTTGAATTTATATATTTATGCAAAAATTCCAACTTAGATCATATTTATCATAATAATATTTCAAATTGTACTTTGTTTCAAATTTATACTACAGTGTTAATGACCTCAAAAACTATTAAGTGACGTAGCAAGGATTGTACGAAAACGTCGAGTCATAGACCGTATCCACCATCTTTTACCTCCAATTAAATCCTCTTTCAAATATATCTCTACATTTTAAGGATGAGCTTTTTGAAATTTGACAGCCGGTGCTTTTGTGCTGTAATTATTTTAAGTGTTGTTTTAGTAAAAAGTGTAATATAACCATTAACTAAGAGAATTTACTCATAACACTTTATATTATATTCATTTAAAACACTTCACATGACTTAATTATATAACTAGCGATTTAACCTCGCTCCACTCGAGTTCTTCCTTAGATACATTTTAACTACTTTTAAGTATTAATTTTTCAACGAGATATTTCCTCGGCTTTTTATACAATAATATGCATGTATTATCCATACTAATGAACCTTCCTCTTGAATCTCTCTTTTGATGAAAACGGCATTTAAATCTGTTTAAAAGATCTAAGCGTACAGACGGCTGGAAGCAACTTTGTTTTAAATACTTTTATATAAATACTGAGATTATTAATAACATACAATAATAATAATCACAGAATAATATTAAATCTAATGACAATTAACAAATGCACACGTCGTATTGACTGAATCCATACGAATAACAAATGTAAAAGTTACAATTATAAAATAAAGGCAATCAAAAATTTAATGTGTAATTTATGCATTTTTTATACTTCTTTAAAATAGCGTTTAATTACCCGAGTGCGTACAAAAAATTACATTATAACATCGTAAAGTTTCCAGTTAACCGCGAAATGTTAAAAAAAATACATAAACAAATAGTCATGTATACAACAATGATAATTGTTAGCATCTATGCTAATATGGAGTCTTATTTTCGTATTTTTACGACTCATGAATATACATGACCCAAAACCGCGTGTCTGAAGTTAAGAAAATGGAGATTTCGGTTTGAGAAATCGTAACTTTATTAGTTTCAAAAGTCCCTAAAATATATACTTCTTTCATTTTATATAATACTAGCGACCTACCCTAGCGACTTACCCCTTTTGAATAAAATTTTTACAAACTTTGAATGTCTTACTTATTTATATCTAATCAAAAGCCTAAAAGATAAGTTTCAAGCTTGTAGCTTTCAAAATGACGTAATATTTCATTAAAATCGGTCCAGTAGTTTTTGAGTGTATTCGTTACATACAAAAATACAAATCTTTTCTCTTTATAATATTATTATAGGTGTAGGTATCTTAAGTAATTTAACTATTTTTCATATAAATATTAGCAAAATAAGCACCGGCTTGCAAATTTACAAACACCTGGTCTAGTAACCTATTTATTATTAGAATATGTAAATCATCGAGCATTAACTTTTCATTGCATATATAGTTTAAAACTTGAATTTAAATAAACGTATTACCTACAGGGCTTTTATAAAGACACATTTGAAAAAATATATAGCGGGCCATCAAAAAGAATGAGTAAGCATTTGTGCGATCGATAGCTGAGCAGTGGAGCATCTGTTCACGCCTTCAGTTTATAATTTTAATGGCCGACGTGTATTTATAGTTTATTACTATTATTTCACAAATAAATATAAAATCAATTATAGCATTAGTGTCTTTTCATTTAAATTTCAATACAACGATCCTACATTTTATATTAGCTTTTGTTAAACCAAAGTTTTGCAATCTACACCATCTTTAACTTTAAGCGGGAATCAAACTCTCGACCTCCATCGTAGATATTGCAAATCACATCCCACACTTGATGTACTGGTCGTTTAAAACCAATAAATATATATTACCATATAGTTTCTAAGTTATAAGTATGCAAACCATTTCATATAAATGTAAACGCCAGATTACATCGTATACCCAGGTTTATAGCTCATTCTGCATTGTGAATGTTTTATGTGCAGATTAGCACTGGGGTATTAAGTTCTGCTCCATACAACTCACCATTCCTAGCCTTTACAAAAACAATTCGATCTCTGTCAACTGTATTTAATTACTTTTAGTTAGTATTTGAAATGCAAACCTCGATTTTGTTTGGTAAGAAAATTAAATAGACTTTAAAGTCCAGCTGTATCTTCTGCAAGCGATGAACTTTTACTTTAATTTATACGAAGAAAAGGCATTGGTAGTCCAGTGGTAACGCGCTCGCTTGGTTAACCGAGTGAAGCGGGTTCAAATCCGGATCTCGCACCTCTGATATTTTCATATAATGCGAATTATTTCTAACATATTATGACTTTCTTTAGGTTATAGGAAAACATTGTGAGGAAAGCTGCATATCTTAGAGAACCTAAGTAAGTTTTAGAAAGACGTGAATTCCGCCAACTTGTACTTGGGCAACATGGTGGACTATGGCCTGATCCCCCTCGTACTGAGGGAGATCCGTGTCCAGCAGTGGGACGTTAAAAATAAATGAATAAAGCGCTCAAAGCTCGGTGCTTTTTTAAATACTGTAGTTAATCGAATATGCACAATTAAACGGATATTACTATGCGTATCTTATTTACCTAGAGGCGTCAATTTTTTCTGAAACGAACAACAATAGAAATTATAATTGCTAATAATTTTTGCGCTTTTATACAGCGCCGTAATTACCCGAGTCTGTACATTGATTACCCATAAAAGGTAATTAAACACCAGGTTCTATCACGACGTCTTTCACTTACTTTAAGTTTACATTTTAATCAAAATCAATAGGTATTGAAATTTTTTTTTGTAGATAAATAAAATTTAAATGTACCTATGTGAAAATGTCATATATGTATTATTATTATTATATACGGTAATTTTGAACATTTTTGTTTGTCTGTGAGTTTGTTCTCACTAATCTCTGAAACGGATGCACAGATTTTGATGAGAATTTCACTGATAGTATAGTTATGAGGAATAATTTAGGCTACTTTTATTTAAGTACAAGTATTAGGGTTTTGCTCAAAAGACTAAAATGAACCCAGGAAAGAACCTAAGCGAAGCAAGGGTGAGTCGCTAGTGCTTAGTAAAAGAGCATGTAAGTTGAAGGACTGGACATATATGATATAAATAAGTGCACTTATTATTATATATAGATGTCACGGTAGGCTATGCAGTGATAGCAAAAAGTTGTTATTTTGCAAAGTTTAAGTAAACAGAATAATATTATAATATGTTTTCTTCTATGAAGTTTAGTAATAATACTTCGTCTTGTTTGGTGTAATATTTTCTTAAATAAAGTATTTTAAAAAATGCTTTTTGCGAAGTTAAGCTATTTTTATTACTTCGGAGACAAGTATTAGTTCTGCAAACATTTTAGTAGCAAAATTGAACCTCTATTACTAAGTTACTAATTATTTTTCTTAATAGTGTAGAGCTGAGGTACCTAAGTAAATTTATTTTTTATAATAATTTCCTACATTTACGTGAATATTTGACTTAATTAGAATTTGTCCCTACTTACTTTTTTTGCTGGCTTTTGGAATGCTTTACAACAAGCATAGTCAAGGGAGAGACTTAGATTTGAGTCTCAAAAGTCAATATATATAATTATTTAAGACAAATCTACACACAACTTGTACAATAATTTGTTCTTCTTGTTTTTTCTACCTTCGAAAAACCTTACAACCTTGAAATACGTGACCCTTTCATAGTGACAAGACGAGCTATTCTAACATTGTAATGCCGTACCGTTTCGATCGACTTTAAAAAAAGGAGGTATCTAACTCGACTGTACTTTTTTATATATTATGTTACACGTGAACCGATTGTGAACCGTTCCGTGTCTTTTTAATGGTAGTCTTATAATTTTTATTATTTTATTTTATAACAAAATTATTATTTTATAGGTATATCTATATAATAGCGTCCTATTGATTTGATATTATATGATTAAGGTACATATAAAAAATGGGCCCTGTCTCTTAAACATACAATGTATTTCTCTGTAGAAAACATGACAAAATGTTAAAAAAACATTATTTGTAACATACAAAGATCTAAACTTTTAATAAACCTTGTTATTTATAGCAAATATTATTTTTAATTTGAAACTAAAGCAGGAATCAAACTCGCATACACGTTTCAAAGAAAAATACCTAATTATGCCTACTATGCTTATTTGCTTGTACAAAGCCACTACAAACATATTCTATTTTAAAACTAAAATTAAGACTAAGATTACTCAGATTTAAATAGGTGCTTTAACATGTCACGTATAAATAATGTTTCAATATTAATAATGAACACGAAGCGACAAAATGATTTCTATCGTGTCATGAAATGCATCTGAAATAACGTAATATTTTAGGCTTAGAACCGTCCAGGCTTATACCTGTTAGAACAAAATTCTTTAACGAATGCCAAAAGCTACAGAAAAAGGTCAATCTCTTAGAAAATGGTTAGGTTCTTAGTTTGTTTTTTTACGTTTTTAATTTTATAATAAAATTTTACAAAACAAATTAATTTACAGATTTGACTTAGAATTCTTTAGATTACTAGTAAAACTATATTTTCTTAGCGAAACCATTTTCATAATTATGTTTTTTTTTTTGTCTTAGTGCATACAACTTATATTACATATTATACTTTAATCAGCACTATGTACCTAATATATACTCGTAAATAATAATATCTTTCCCTTCTTAGAATTAATCAAGAAATGTAAGAGTGCCATGGCCTAAACAGCACAGAGCCGTATGCAGGCACTAGTCACAACCTCTGATTGCCCGGTCGACGACATGACACACTTTGGCTTACGTCATTAATTTGTAGGCATTTGACACTACATGTGGAACAGACTCCAGCAGACTTCAAGCGACTTCAACTCTTATATCACGACGTTAAAGCTATGCTAACGAATTTGCCGACTAAAAAATATTCTCCCATATATTTTTGGGTCAGTGTCGCCTCACATACCCGAACGTATTAAGGGATAGGGGTTATTTGAATTCTAAAATCATAGTTATCATTTAAAATTGAATTATATAACACCTTAAGCGGACTGCTTATGCATTTCATAACATAAAAAAAAACATAAATAGTTGTGAGGCGCTAAGCTGTCCCTTCGAAATAAAGTTAGTCATTAAACATTTCGAAAATATGTAATCACTACCTTTTGACGTCTTGAAAGCCGGTTCCGAAATTAAATGATACGTTTTCAAAATGGAATCGCTCAGTCCCGCCTTTTTTCTGAGATAACCTTTAGTCCGTCGGGTTGCCATAACGAAAAAATAATAAAAATCATACGTTTTAATTTTTTTAAATGACATTCCTGCGGTTTTTTCTCGCTGGGAATCTTTACTGAGTAATAAGTTCGTTTCGATTCGGCCGGTTTTTGCGATCCGTATGGTTTCTCGGATTTGTTTCTTTATGATACACAACATGATTAAATTTTGACGGTCGGTTAGTGTCGCGCCGACGTAAGTCAGGCCGTGGCCGGTGAGCTGATGAGCTCGAGCCCCGTTGCGATAATTAAAGCCTCGTGGATTAATCGCTTCAGTTATTCAAATTCTGCCCGCAATACGCCCGCTGGGTTGGTTTTTTACGATTGCGTCTCGAGATTAGCGTAGGTTGGTTCTGAGAAGTAAAAAATCTGTTTTGTGGCAATAATTAAAAATGACTAAGATCATATGTTGCGGTCGGCTATTCGAATATCTTCGAACGTAAAGGAATTCAAAATATAGACGCTGGTATATAAAAAACATGGTGAAAAGGGACGAGCTTTTCGAATACAGACGGTTGGGGAAGACAGAACCGTCACTTGTGCCCGACACGGGGTGGGACATGACGAACGCCACCCTTAGCGGCCCCGTCTCTCTCCGACGCGCGCACTCGCCCTTAGCTCTGTCTTGCTCCCTGTCATCTGGCAAAGCATTCAAATGTCTGGGGCTACCAGAAGCGATTCGTAACAGTGAATAATGTATTTGAATAGTTCACAATACCTAATAGTAATAATGCGAACCGGTACAAAATTCATCACGCTGCAGTGAACGCTAGCTTTTATTAGTTTGCCAGCGCAAACTGTCGTTTCAGTGAAAATAAAACACCAAACTGAGGTATGATGGCGTTTAAGGTGTGTTTTTATGTATTCTTCAAATTGATAGCGGTAAATCAAGCGTCGTTAGACCTTCCGCGACGCTCGTATCCAATTTTACTGCGCCACTCGACCCGTACGCAATATGACCGTAAAACTTAGAAAATTCTTTTATATTACCTGTTACATGGACGAATTGAGATGTATAGCGAGCGCTAGGAACTGCGTACTGACACCGGCCGCTTTAAATTACCAGCGAAATAACGTTACAGCGGGCGCTAGTCATAAATTCTGTTTCATTCATGATGCGACGCAGCAGAGCCGATGCATTCACTGCGTTTGTTTCTCGACCATAAATACTAATAAAACGACCTCGTTACGGACGGATCGAAAATCGGGCACACGACTTCTTAACGACACCTATTAGGATCTTCTGTCTGGTAGATTTAATTGAAAAATTGTATCCAGAGAGCTGCAAGAGTTGTATCCGACTCCCGCGCCGGATGCGGGCCCAGACGTCCATTATCCCATTTGCTCATCCGCATGGGGACACAGTGGCAGGCGATAACACCAACACGTGTCAATAAACCAATCGCGCGGGCGTTTCCTAGCATTTGGCGCCCAGACAGGCAGACCGGCGCGGCGGGCACTAACTATCGAGTGCGAAACGCGTAATTGCCTCTAACTCTACATTATTCTAAATCTGAACGCAGGACCGCAGACCGCCGCTGTGATTGCCTTGCTCGAGTTAAGTTTTCAATATTCTACTACAATATTTTCTCGCCTACAAAAATAGCATACGCGATGCCCTCCAATACAGATTCGCAAGCAGATCGTTATTTATCGTTATTATCGTTCGAAAAGTATCGGATACGATCACGATTTTAAAGCCGCAGATGAAAGTTTTAGCACCGTACACATTTTTAATTTCAACTGTTAAACAAACATCGACGTTCCCGCGCAGACTCAAACCGATCAGCTGATTTCAATTGAATCGCCGTTTTTAGCGTTATCAGATGCCAGAGTGACTCGTAAATTATTTATGTTCCCGAAATTAATTTAACGGATCGTTAACCTCGGCCTGCGATCGTCTTTACAAATCGATACTAGTCTTGACGTTATCAATTCTGCGCATACGGAATTTTATCAACACTTCAATATAAACAGAGAGGTCGATAGCTGGCATATGAACCCGTTGAACCCGCGCGATAGTGCGTGCCCCCTTATCTGCTGCACTCCAAGGGACAGTTTCAGACTCTCTTAGTCAGATTTTACGTAAATACGCCGTCGTTAAGATAACGATTTCCTTTCGACGCGACGGCCGTCTCCGTTTTTGCTTTTATTAAAATACATAAAATAAGTATCTACTTAGAGTATTTTCTTGTCAGTGAAATAAGTTGGATGTATTTATATGTCGCATCTACTGCGTGGCGATAAGTAGGCGTCCAGATACGCGGGTTTCGACTAATTTCGGAATAAGCTGGATAACAAAAAAATTTGAAAGAGGTGTCTTGTCATAAATAACGTTGACTTAAATCCGCCCACGCACGTCTTATTACCGTCTGTCCGTTTGTCCGTTCGTTACCTCCATTGTGAGAGTGAATGCGAGATTAGCCACACCGACACTCGTGATTGACTATTTAACTTCAACTCTGTGACTGACGCCTTTCTAAACCGAACGCAATGAAGTTTACTAAAGCTCTTATTAAATTTTACCGGTCACTGCCGTTTTTATATAACTTAAATGAGTTTTATAAAAAATATAATACGGCAGTTGAGTAGAATTTCGTATTATAGATATTTTTGTAAGCGACAATTCCTGCAGCCTGGAAAATGGTCTCATTAAACTTTTTAATTTTGTTGACAAAAAGCAGAAAGTTTGCGAGTTTTTTTTTTGTCAATTAGTTGGTGTAGATGTTGTTAATTTAGTTTAAGGAGTTTTATCAAGATTTATTTACGGACGGCGCGATGCGAGTGGGAGCGTCGGATCTCTGCAATAATTTGGTCATCGCCCCGGTCGCGACCGACACACGAAACTGACGTACCTGACCACCCGTGTATATATAGTTGTGATCTAATTCTATCATAGGAAAGGAAAGTTCTAAATTTATATATAGGTAATATATCCATTTTGGATGATAAACACTGTATTCCATTGATTTTTAATTTATAACGCCTGCATGATGGCTATTAATATTTAATTTACCTACATATTTAATCAGTACCTTCTCTTCCCTTCGCAATTTACGAAAAAAAAACTTTTATATGGAAATATAGTTTGCCTGCGCTGCCTTACACAATTTTGACATAAAAAAATAACCTAGTCAAGTCAGATGTAGCTTTCTATCAATCGGTCTTTTAGACCAGTATCATAGCGAATAAGGCTTACAATTTTCGAAACCTACATATATTTAATTTGATACATTATATCACATTTTATAACCAAAGAATATATTGCATTTGTTACAACTATCCCGCGAATTTAATAGAAAAGCCCACCCAATTGATAAATTAACGAAATAAAACTGTTCCATCAAACGACTAAAGCAAAGCAGTCCAATTAAGAAATTTGAAAAACTACACTAGAATACTTTGAATTAAGTTTAGGCTATCAGTAAAAAGTATACACTCGCGCCCCTACTGCTGCATCATCGTGCGACAATTAATAAACTGTAACACTACAACCCGACAGTATATTAGAGAGATTAGAATGGCCTTCGATCGTCATAGATACGAAATATAAAATACATTATATATTTAGATTGTTAAAATTTAAATACCTAACCTATGTGTGCTTTTTTAATTAACATAAAATTTTAGGAGATAAAAGTTATTTAGTAAATAACTATGTGTTATAGTATTTTTCTACGCGATTCGTGTTTTTCGTACATATATTATGTAGTAAAGTAATACCTATTATCAATAGTATTAACAAGATATCCCTGACCCAAAAAATACATAAAACGGACTTCGTTTTAGAAAGATAATAAATTGTAAGACATAGGTACGGTGCCGTCATAAAAGATAGAGTCTACTAGAGTCTAGAATAGATTTTAGATAAAAAAATATAGTAATGTTGTAAAAAGACCTAATAAATTATGTGAATAGGTATTTTAGAATATCTTATGCACACAAAATTTATGGTGAATGACACAAAAGTGTAGCAAAAGCTTTAGCACAGGGGTCGGAATATGATCATTGTAATGATTTAAATATGAGGAAAATGACATATGTGAATAGAATTTACCTATAAAAATCTTTCAATGATATCACTAAAGCTCGTCAATAGCTACTAAATATAAAAAAGAATTGATTGACGGACAGACAAGAAATCGATTATTAACTGTTTTGTCATTACCTATTTGGTGTGGCAACATTATAATTTTTTTTACATTGGGTAGAATTTGTAGCTTAGAGTAGCCTCTCTCCGAAATCCTTCTCCGAAGATGTAAAAATCGTTAATTTTACATTAAAAAAGAAATAACTAGGATAAAAACTACAATTTGAATAAGTAGTTTTGCAGTTCATGGCGGACAACATGACACAAAAATTGTATATATTAAGAGGATCATATAAAGGAAGCGTTTGAATAAAGTTATGACAATTAGGTACATTGCTCTATCAGGAATTCATTTAAAGTACATTTAAAAAGGATGTTTAAACAGTCGGTTACACAATAAGCTTCAAATTAGCGTTGGCGCGAATTACACATGAATCCAAACTGCGTAATTACAAGTCAATTCGAAAATGAAGAGCGATATTTAAATTGAAAAAGGTACGCGCCGTGAATAAAACAATAGATGGATTTAAAGCGATTCTAGAGCCATCTTAGATTGAAATAGAGGTTATACTCGTATAGTATGAAGTATGAACCCGTCGGAATACGACCGACGCATCTATAACACATAGCTAATAATTTATTGTAGACGAAAAATGAAAAATTGAATTATTATTATTATTCACTGTAGTGGCGTGCTTTACAATAAGTCGACTAGACGAAATGACATACAAACTCACAACGATGTTACCATATAGGAGTAACTATTATATATAAAATAAATAAAACTTAAAATTCAAGAATGGCAACCCAGACGCATTTATTACATTTTAAAGCATTAGTTTATCTATTCTACACTTGTAAAGTATTTCGTGTGGTCGCAAATCTAAACGAAAATGGGATTGAAGATTTGAATTTAAATAACAAATTAGTTGGTACGTTCTGCGGCGGTCATCGGACTTATTGATTTTTACGGCAATAGGTATAATATAAAACTTTTTGCGAAATCCGAAGTATATTTTAAACGTCTAATATGGATCTATGCATTTCTAAAGAAATTTTATCTCCTTTTATAGGCTGAATTAAAATTCAGCCTATAAAAGGAGATAAAAATTTTGGCATTTACCTTTTTCATTTAATATATAAAAATTTAAAAAAATATATCGCATATTAATGTTTTAAAAAAAAATGTTATTATGTACATATCAAAATTTTTACATTCAGTATGTGAGAATCTATTTCAACTTATTTAATTTGCCATATAATGTTTTTTATACTTTATATATCCTAGCTATGTATCCTAGACAATTTTAACGATATAGCCACAACTTAGTATGGCCAATTAATTGAAATATAATTAAATTATTTCTACACATCGTGTAATTAAAGTATCTAATTAAATACGTGTTTTTATCGCTTGCTTGAGTAAGCATTTAATTAAAAAATAGTTTTTGCGTATGTTATGTCAATATTGTAAACCTAAGTGTAAATACGTTATACTTTTGTAAAAAAAGTAAATGTATGTGTAGGTACTAGAAGTATATTCAAAAAAGTACTTATAAAAAGTTTCTGTGGTCATAGATAATAATTAGTAGAGTTGTAGAGTTAAGTTAGGAATAAAAATTCAAAACTAATTAAAATTATTTACGTTTTAAAATTAACAATTTTAATTATAACGTCAAGTCATATAAATAATTATTTAATAAGCTATTATTATAGAGTTAATTCTATTTTCATCGTAAAATCAAGTACTAGACGCTTAAAAAGTATTTTATAGCTAATACACAGGTTATAAATCATACGCGACATTTATAGTTCGATAAGAGGAACTACGAACTTACATGACAAATCGTAAAGATTAAAAGTGAATTTTTGAACGGTAATAAAAATTAGTTTTTGTTTTTGTTTCTGGTAATACTTTCAGCACTGGCAAGAATCTGGGTACCTAATTAAACGGGACCGGTGGAACCATTATGTGTACTATTAATATTTCTCCGTCGCTATGTGACTTTGACACTTTGCCCAGATTAAAAAATTACCTATACGAAAAACGCCTACGTAAAGCCGACATTAACGATTTTAATATTGAACCGTGTAACATTTCATGTCACAACTCTTTAATCAAACGGAGAGTTTAGAGCAAATCTCTCCGTTTTTTGCGGAATAATTTAAGCGACACTCCTAGCGCGAGAGCGAAACAAATAATACGTAAAAAGAAGGCAGCTATTAAATTACCTTCACAAAACCGTTGTTGTATAATTTAGTTTCAAAAATACATATATTATCTAATCAAAAGCATTCCTCTCGGACCGGTCTTTAAAATTTTCATATATAATTTAGTATATACTCGTATATAATACATCAAATGTTAATTTATTTGGGCGAGCGTTGAGTTAAGTGCTATTTATCGGTCAGAAATGGAGTGGAGTAAAAGTAAAGGAGATAGCTGAAGTTGTTTTTTAATCAATCTGCTTTTTTTGTAATTTTTCTACGTCTCAATGATACTGGCTTTATTACTTTTATGATATTAATTATTAAGTATATATTTTATATATAATGAATCTATTTTTTACCATTTAGTTTAAATTTATACCTACATTTTTATACGAACTCTTAAGCAATAGTATTATATTTTATTTTAAAACTTTCCGCTTGGATTCAATTATGTTCTTGGGTTTCAGGTTTTCACAATTGTTCTACGAGAATCGAACAGGCGACCTCTGACAAAGAAAACTATGTTAGTAAAGTTAGTATTTCACTGCGACGGTATTCAGAATTTGAAACATTGATTGAACGTTGTTTGAAATAATATTTTTTAATATATTTACGAAAAATTGTCTAATTACTTTACTAGAGCTTAAAGTTATGGTGTAAAATCAAAAGGTCACGTTTACAAAGCTTTTGCTAACAAGACGTCTAACGTTTTCAAATCAATGGCCTTATCGTTGTAAGTAACAATAGAAGTGGAAGTACCGAGTTAATATATTATCTAGTTGCTTCCTGAACACGGTAACCTATGTACATAGTTTGTACTAAAATTAAAAATTGCGCACGTTTCGTTATCGGCCCGACGCGACCGATAGCTTAAGTGGGTAATTGAAATTTTCAATGGTCTTCTTTTAAAAATACTTTTTTTTTAATATTACACTACAGATACAACAGTTTTTACAATATAATCGACGAAGACGTAAATGTTGTGAATCGATATAAAGTTGCTAGGCGACGGCGGTGAACGCTAAAACTAAAATAATGTATTTAACGCGAGTTTTTTTTAATCTTCACACATATTTTATATTATTTGAATTGGTAAAAGCAATAAATATTTACTTTTTTGTTGTTTTAATATTATACTTGTGATCTACATAAAATCGATTGACTCTTATGTTGCAGCTACTTTTAGCATCACTTCATTTGTTTATGAAAGAAATTGGTATATTGGTTTATTCGTCACATTAAATAGCCGTAAACATATAAAAAAATATAGTTGTTAAATACATATATGAAAAATATTATAATAACAATAGTAGCTCAAAAAACGCTTTAAAAATACGTTATGTCATAGATAATAACATTTTTAATGGCGTGTAAAAAGAAAATTTTGTTCCATTAATTTTTACCTAAACGATTATATTTGCGCACACAAGGTTGAAATATTACCAGTAGTCGTTAGAAATGTATTTTTTTTCTACTTTATGTCTATTGTTCATAGTGTTGCTATCATAACCATTTTACTTAACCAATGCGTTATTTAATTGACATTGAGAAAATCTTTTATACATCGTATATAATGCAAAAAAATCGATATTTGTAGTTTTAAAAAAATCCAACTTATATTACTTATATCAAATTATCAAATAGACTTAAATTACTTTTTTAAGCTTTCCTCTTTGTTCCTAGAATTTTTTTAAATGGTTTCAGGTTTTTCACAAGAGTTACGAGAATCGAACGGGCGACCTCTAACAAAAAAAACCATTTTAGCTTTACTTTGACGAAAATCAACGAAGTAATGATTTTTTTAAATATATTAAAAAAATTTAAGCATTATGACTAAAGTAAAAGTTTGAACTCACGTATAATCTTAAAAGTTTAAGCCACTTTTAATTTACTTGTATACGTATATTGGCGTCTGTATTCAATTGTCTTATGTTTGAGCTTACTTCGCCAATGTCACAAAGGGCAAAGACACGAATATTTATTATTATACTAGCAATTCGCGCCACTCCGTCCGCGTTTTAATCACTATTTAAAATAGGGAATTGGTGGTAGAAGGTTAAAATTGATGGTTATAAGTAGTTTTTTATGCCAAATGATATAGAAATAAAAAATAAAACTCTAATCCTAACTCTAATCTCTAACCTATTCTCAGACCTACCAAATATATAATAAAAATTCATGAAAATCGGTCAAGCCGTTTCGGAGGAGTTCGATAACAAACACTGTGACACGAGATTTTTATATATTAGAAGTAAAATATGATTATATTGTAATAAGTTTCGTGAAACAAAATATTTGCAGTAAACTTGTTAATATTGTCATGCGTAGGGTATCGTAAATTTTACGATCTGATAGCGATTATCACTTTGTCCACTATTACAAGATACGTTACGCTGGCCCACTAAGTACTGATAATAACATTTTTTTATGATATTACAACTAGTATTCGATGGATATCTCTTGACCAAATTTTGTATCGATGCCACGGATATATTCGTAATTGCAATTTACTTTGACCGTCGCTCGCGTTAAATTTATTTTTGTATAATGTAATTTTCATCAATATTATTTTTACCTAAGGGAGTACCTACTGCCGCCGGAGGCCGGAGCACTTTAAGTTTTTGTTTTTTTACTATACATAGAAATATAACCATAATAATACATTTTACATGATAGAACTTTGTTAAACGAAGGGCGTACATTTAGCTAAATAGCATAGAGCAAAAGCTTCACTTATAAGTTATATTATACGAGACAACATTTACGAGAACTTTGCCTAATTTATTAAAAAATAAAAGTAAGTTATAATATGTAATATGCCTTAATCACTAACAAATTTTTAGTTACCTGCATTAAGTTTTTAAAATAGGGCTTAAGTCAAGATAAATACGCCACTGAAATACTCGAGATAGGGTTTTTAAAAGCATATGGATGTATAAAAATAAATTTCTTTTTGTTTATCAGTTCCTTATCGTTTTAAGAGCCTAAATCCTCGTTTCGAAACATTAGCACGTATTACTAAATTATAATAATATCTCCCAAATGTGTAATTTTATTGCAAGCAAACGTAAAAGTCGTTTTAATTGTATATAGATATTTTATGAAGGCTTTTTGCTAAATATTTCATGGATACAATAAGATAAGATGTGAAGTCCTTTGGCTGCTTTTTATTTGACATTTATTTTTAAACACCCATTAATATTATATATTATCTTTAGGTACCTATATAATATACAATAAAAGCCAAAAAATTCAATATATAAAAAATATATTAGTTAACACTTAATAAATGTTATCAAACACTTTATAGTTGCAAAAAATAAAAACATGGCCAAATTTCGCGTAATAAAAAACAAAATGGCCGAACTTGAAAACATTTGCCACTAAAATTAAACTTCGTTTATTACGTTAATTATGCATTCTCATGTTTATTCACACTGAATTTATTAGAATTTTATTAAATCCTAAGCACTAGGTCATCACGGCAATTGCTTTTAATTTTAAATGTAGCTTTTCTTATGTTGTAGTAAATTATAAAATGGCGGTAGGAAACAGCATCGCGCTTGGTCTTTTGAGGAGTAAACTGACAATTTCCGTCAAAGTTGGCGGTAAAAATATCTAGTATTGTTCAATAGATAAAATTGGAATGTATTGAATTTTTTATTGAATTAATAATTACTATTATTCTAATATTGGTAGTGTTATCACATAATACCCTTATCACTCTTGCTAATGCTCATTGATTATTCAAAAATATAAAATGGCATATTACAGATATTTTTAAATTATTTTATTCTTACGGCATCATTTTTTAATTCTATTCCTTTTTCGAAATATTTACTTGTTTAATTATTCATTAATATTTTTTGTTTAGGCTGAATAGAACTAAACGCTTGCCTCTTTTATTAAGTTAGTGTTAGTATAGGTAATAGTTTGGAAGACGGACTACAAGAAAATTCTTAAACTAAATAAAATATAAGTAACAAACAAAATATAACCTTATTTAACTTTCCTTTTTTATTTTATGTCCAATAGTCATTTTTCATTATACCTAATTAAATATATTATAATTTTTATTTATATATTATGCAATACACTTTACTTTTAATGTTATTCACAATGCTTATAGATATTATGAATTATGTACGATTAATTCAAATATAAACTCATATTATACAAACAGACTTATATCAGTATTTATATATTAGCACATCAATCTTCATACTCTAATGAAGTGTTAAATTAATTATTGCTATATATTTTCATTGACAAGTTAATAACAAAAACTTTGAAGAAAATTGTAATATTGAAGACTTTATTTTTTTTTAAATTACTGTATTGTGAAAATTTATTCTTTTTCAAAATTAACCAAATTTTTCAAGGAAAATTTAAGTTTAATTCTACATTTAGAAAGATTTACATTGTTAAATACTTTTTATATTAACAAATCATTATTAATTATAATTCTTATTACAAATTATTAGTTATAAAAATACTTAAATGCACTTTGCAAGCCCGCGTCGTTTACCGTCGGCACTGATATGCAGTTACGAGTAAATCAAAATGTCGTCGTGTAAAACGTTTATCTATTATTTTTAATTTAGTATTTTATTATCATGTGGCTACTTCATTTTTAATCAGTTTATCGCACATTGATTAAATTTGATGAAATGAAATTACTTTTTTTATAAAGTGTACTGATATCAATTATATGTTTACTTTTCGCACTCAACGGTAATATTTGGAAAACCTATATTAAAAACGCACATCACTAAAAATGTTAAGCAGTTTGTTATCTACGTAACTGTTATTAGGTCATAAATCAAGACGTCAAGCTTTATTTTCTAAAGTAAAACTTTGCCAGTGCTCGATTATTTATTATTAAACATGTTATACTTTATAAACGGGATGTCCCCAATATAAAAGGAAGATTAAATCCACTACCTGGCTTAGCAAAAACAATGTAGCCCTGAATCTTTTAGAAAGTCCCATTCCGTTAGGGTATTTTTGTGGCGCGAACAAACTTTTTTCTTTTCATTGTCAATTGAATTTTATTGTTGGTTTCCGAGATAGGCCCTTTTGTGCTCAACCGTGCGTTTAAAGCCGCTTGTAGCTGTATGGCGTACCTACGGGGTTCGTCACCCATAAGAGCAGCCAGCGACAATGGAACCCCATGATGCCATTTTATCTTATTTATTGTGGAACAGTTTTAACCATCAGGTGTCCTTAACATTTTAATACGTAGCAATTTTCATCTCTACCATTATGTTCATCGACTCTATATTATATGATATAATATCAAATTGTATTAGCTTAATAATTTTGATTGCCGGAAAGACAGGTTATTGCATTTAGATCGTGTTATCTAAGCTTTTATGTGTATAAAGCGCTCATTTTGTTTTCATTATCATCAGTAATGCGTCTGGTGGTGATTCTACGCATTTTAAACCACAATTAAGTATTCAGAGCGTGTTCGACTTGTTAAAATAGCTCCCTTGACGGGACGCGCCAGTATATTGTTTAGGACATACTTCCCAAATCTCTAAGTGACACTGATTCTTTTATATATAGATGTGTGGATGTTTGTTTTAACTCTTTTATCTTATAACGCGACTCTATCCTATATATAGCGATGGTATCGTGTGTTCATACTGCACATATGGTTAACGCTCTCATAGCCTACTGTCAAACTCACGTGTTATAAAAACACAAGTACATACCCTAGGCTGAGCCATGAAAGCTCGGCCCGAGCCCGGGTGCAAAGCTCCGCTGGCCACCACGAACGTTTTTAGAGCCTAACACACCACACAAGCACGTGAACACTGACACATATACACCGTCACAGCGGCCCGCTAGCTCACTAGTGTCATAATGCACTCGCGGTAGAGTTTTGGAAGGTCGGAATCGCGTGGCCGAGCAGGCGCGGGGTGCGGGAGGCCCGACGCGCTCGGCAGTCTGGCGGACACTGGCGAGGCCCGCTGAAGCCGGCCGCCGCGGGGCGTGCCTGGCGCGCATCGCCGCCCAATCGCGCTCGGCCTCGCCGCCCCCCGCGCCCCCCGCCGCACGCCGCGCCGCCCCCCGCCGCCGCACCCCCCACCGCGCCCTCGCCTCCTCGCGTCGATCCTCGCCACTCCTCAGCACACCGCCGAATGGCGTACACGTGCTAAAATACCAATTTTTGTCTTTGGTTGTTTTAGACTATATAGCTAGTTTTCTTAGTACAATCAACTGTTAGATCTACATCTGCTCTATGCATTTATTAAATTATGGATGCCACGTGTATTGATTTATATGAATTATTGATAGATAATTTATTGTGGATTTGAATTTCGAGGATGGTTCGTGAAAGAGTCAAAATACGAGCACTTATGATATCGAAGCGCGAATTGGTAATACAAGTACATAAAACATCAATTGAATAATTTGATTAAAATAGATTCTTTTAAAAATAGACTATAGATTATTTGCATTTAAGTGACTTTGGAAGCCACTTTAGATAAGGACTGGAAAAGTACACACGTTTTTTTTTTAATTTCAAATATATTATCATTATACTTATAACGAAATGTCAGTATGGTAAGAGGTATATTAATGTTATTATAACGGAAAAAAACTTATTCGGCTTAATGCTGTTAATATTTAAAAGGCATAGGTATTTAATAAGATTTTGCATTGAAATTTGTTAGTAATACCCATTTTGAAGAAAACTTAAATCATTAAAATAAACATACATACAAAAGTACTTTGCGATGTGGTTAACAGGATTCTCATTATTTTTCCTTTTTAATATAAAATGACATGAAATATATTAAGAAAACATTATCTTATTTAGATACGCCTTAACTCTACATTATGTAGTGATATTAGAATAAAAACGACACCTTATACTCTACATGTAATCTCTACATCTTATGCCTTTATCATTGAATTTACATAAGTAAAAAATATTACAATCTGGATTAAATAAAGAAATTAGATAAATTTTGTTAGCCGTTATAAATAACAACTGTTCATTATGATTGCAAAATAATATCAATGAAAATGGATTTTTGTTGCTTATAGTTGATGAGAAAATTAATACCAATTTTAGATTCAATGATGCATTACTTTAAATTGCTTCTTTCGTTTTTATTTTGGCTTCATCTTTAAAATGTTTAATTTTTGCTTTATATTTTATTTTATTTATGATTTAGAAAAATTTTACGGTTTATATATAAGAAAAACTATTCCTAGCCAATACATAATAGTCATTTTCAATTAGTTTACGGTTATATAATAAAAAAATAGTAGAGAGGGCTGTAGCAGTCTCGAATGGAAAACTTTGCGGTAACCCAGACTGCATAAATTTATACAACCCTAGTGTTTACCCGCTGCTCACTTCACGTGGTAGGTACCTACTTAGTATACGCAAATCTATTAGCTGTTAGGTACACCGTAAAGAGGTTACAAAAATACTCAAAAACTGTAGATTTTATATATATAATAACATATTGTGTATATACCGTGAATCTGATCGCGATTTTTGTTTAGTTTTTATATACCAATGTGAACTTTAATTATTTTCAATCACTAAAATTATACTACACTTCATAGTAGGCACTATTATTGCCTATATTACTGCCTAGTGGTTGTACCTATACTGTTTCTTATATAATATAACATTTCGTCTAACCCATTACTAAAAAATGTTGCTCTGTCAAAAAAAAATATTTTAATTAAATTTATATTATAAAGCTTAGATGTATGTCTGTCTGTTTAATAAAATTATTCTATGGAATAGTCATGTTTCACACGTCATTTTGCCATACACGTAATATTTATAATCATTCAAATACTACACGTTGAATTTATTTTACTTACCTAAAAGAGATACCTACATATCATTTAAAGTTTATTATATAAGTAATTTTAAATCTATCTATAGCATAGTGCTTTTTAATCATTGTAATCTTCAGTCTCCTTTCTTTATACTTACTAATCCTTATATTCTAAATGTAATAAATACGAAAGTGTATCTCCTATATTGGCTTATACTTTTGTCGCGCGGAGCTTTTGATGTTGTATTTTAAATACATACAGCTATATTGATATTTTCGCGGTTATATTCAGATTTTTATATCCGACGTTTCGAGTACTTTCTAGAAAACATGGTCACGGGAGAGACTATAAGAATACTGACGTCTTAATATTAACTAGTGGTCGACCAGTAATCAAAATTCAACCATAATTAATAACTAATATATTGTAATAAATGAATTTAATATGGTTATGTTTGACATTCAGTGTGTCAAATACATTGTATGTATAATACATTGTAATGTTTTGTTTATTAATTTAATGCATTTTTTATGCATACTTTTAAAAAAATATTAGCATACTGCACTCCTTCTCTATATAAACTATAAGTGTGCGAAATTTTATTGTCCTCCGTCCGCGCAATTTTCTTAAAAAGGGGTACAAAGTTTTTGCTTTTAATATTAATTATAATAATAATTTTGGTTATTACAGGCTGTGTTGGAAGCAAAGAGATATCTTGCCGAAGCTTTTAGTTTATTTTTTATATCGTATTGTATTTATCGAGAAATAATCGAAATGAAAATTTGAATAAATATTTTTATCACAATACTAAAAATTCACTAATATAGTAATATTTTTAATATCGCTTTAAGCACAGCGTTTCTTAATATGGTCGAAAATGTCAAAGTCCACTGATTAACTTGAACTTTCCCAATGTAACGTTTCTTCATAACTTATGTAATAGAAAACATTCAAACAGAAGGTCGATTGTTATAAAAATTTTGTTATTTAACAAGTGTTGTTTAATTATTTTATGTAGAGCTAATGAAATATCAAATTATTATTAACGAATATGTTATTCTAATAATATTTTTTAA
Source organism: Boloria euphrosyne (assembly GCA_951802675.2). Lineage (NCBI taxonomy): Eukaryota > Metazoa > Arthropoda > Insecta > Lepidoptera > Nymphalidae > Boloria > Boloria euphrosyne. The sequence goes on from OX637888.1 coordinate 1,435,961, forward strand.
TCTTTAAGTATAAAATTTCGTTTCACGTTATTTACCCTCAATGGCCTCCAAAACTACTTATTCAATTTTTTTTAACTAAGTGATTTTTCCCAACTTAAAACATAGGATAATTTTTATTCTAGCTATTTCTTCTAGGAAATATTTTTTGTTGAAAAAAATTAACAATTTTCATTTCTTCAGAGGGATTTTCGAGAGAGAGAACCTGAGAAATAGTCGTCATAGTATTCCATTACTTCTCTCTCCAAAGTTCCATCAAAATCGGATAGATGTTATAAAAATGCAAGGATTAAAAATGTACAAGAATTAACATTCATTTTTATAATATCAATTAGGTAATGTTCATATAATTTTAAGAGTCTTTCTAACGAACTTTCACAAAGGTCTAGCACTCAGATTAAAAAAATTAAGAACATCCTTCTACTTATAATTATTATTTTAGTTTACTTTAAATCCACTAATTTGCCTATAACTAATATTGATTTCGCATACTATTTCAAAACAATATTATCTATTATGTCTATGTTAAGAAATGCGTAACACTTTTCATAATACGATATACGATGTATAAAGTGAGTTCTAAATTAACCAAGTTTCTTAACCGTAGCTATGAAACATATTGAAATCTATATATACATATAATAAAATTTTTACTTAGTCCAGTCTGTACATTGAATTTTTTTTGGAATTTCTTACTGAAATAATCATTATTATCGATACAGAGGCCGAATCTATAGTTTTTAGAATATTGGTCTGTCTGTCTGACGGCTCGTTTGGCTCAGTTGGTAGTGACCCTACTTTCTGCGCCAGTGGTCGCGAGTTCGAGTCCCGCTGGGGGCATTCATTTGTTGAGCACGAATGTTTGTACTCCAGTCATGGGTGTATATATTTATTATATGTACGTATTTAAAATGTATATGTGTAGTATATCAACTATCTGGTATCCGTAACACAAGCTAAGCTTACCACGTAACTAGATGGCGCTGTTGTAATAATGTCCCAAAATATTTATTTATTATTTATATGTCTCTCTGTGACCGCATCACGAGATAACCACTAAACAGATTTTGATGAAATTTGGCATGATGATAGCTGGTTACCCGGGGTCAAGATATAGTATACTTTTTACTGTGGGAAAGTGTCACATTTTTAAGAAACCTCAAATAACCGTTAAAAACCGACTGTAAAACATCACACGGTATAAAATGTATGATTTTTGAAGTGAAACTTCTTTAGAATCATTGTGATTTGAAACTCGATGAAACGAAAATGCGTCACGATAAAGAAAGAAATACATAAAAGTATAGGATTAAGTCGGAGTCGAACCGTTGTTTTTTTTTGACATTTCTTTTTTTATATATATTCATCTCATTCTTTTGTCGATTTACTGAAGTTTCACTTCTATCGTGTGTGAATCGCACACACACCTTTTTTTTATTTTTTCTGATCCTTAGAAAGCGGGCGGAGCCGCAGGAAGTGCTATACTAGCACTTTATATAACATATTATATATAAAATATTACTTCACAGACCAACAGACAGGTGAAATTTACCGTAACTATTCAACTAATAAGCTTAGATATTATTTCTTGAGTATTTCTGAGGAAATGCTTATCAAAAGAAAATAATACGTAGGTATATTATGTGTAATGTAATCATTACAACATTGTAGTTGTATTTGAGATCTAAGCGACATAATTCGTAATACAACGGTTTCTACAATGTTACATTCTTATCTACCAATATATACATTAATATGTAATATAAATGTTAGTTGGTAAGTGCGACTCTTAAGAACGGTTGAACCGATTTGTCTAATTTTTTTTTTAATATGTCTAATCGGTATAGGGTTTTAAGAACTAAACGTAAAATTATTCTGATAGGTTCTCTTTATAAGTTTCACGCCGGCACTTCTCAGCACAACTTTGAGAGCCATTGGTACCTTCTTCACAGACTTACAGATATTTAATTAAATTCTTTATTATATATTCTTTATTCTAATACTACAAAAAATTACAACACGAAAGTGCTTGTAAAAGTTTTTTTGAATAAAGTATATTTTGATTTGATTTATTGCCCGGAAATTGTAATGCATAGAATGTATGTACAGGGAAAACTCTATGATTTTTGTACAGATAAGTTGTACGAATTTAGAGGTTATAAAATGTTTTATATGAATAGGCAAAAACTAAATTCTGTACATTTCCTCTTTTATTATATTAATTTATTTTAATAAGTTTTGTTTAATAGTTATTGGTGTTATCAATAACATAATATTGAATTTCGACTAGGTACTGAAGAACACTCTTTTATTGAAATTTGTCAGAATATCTGTAGGGATTTTAAGATATTATATTCATTACTAGATGCGAAACGTCGGGACGCAAAATAAAATAAAAAATAAATAAAAATATTCCGTAGATTTAATAGGGGAGAACTTCGTAAACACACAAGCGAAGCCACAGACAGTAGCTAGAGTAGTATAAATTATAATATGCACGCAATATTTAAAATGTGCAACTAGAAATACTTACACGCCACGTCTTAACGAACGTTTGCAAAGTTCACAATGTTCGCGATTAATATTGTTTTTTTTACAAACTATCCATGCATAGCACCGGAGTGAGAAGCGACGGTGTTACTTCATAGATTATAATATCATTATAATATGTAAACTAGCTCTACCCGGCGGTTTCGCTCTCGCCTTCAATAAACCAAATATTTGCAAATGAAAATATCATTGAAATCGGTGAAGCCTTTTTTGAAATAATAGGTAAATACTACGAGTACCTAGAATTTGTGGCGAAATATAAAAGGAGTTTGTACTCGTATATACATACGCTTCGTCAATTTTCGAAAAGAGAATAAAAAAGTTAATTCATTTTTTTTTATAGTGTTGTAATTATTTTTATAATGGCAGATTCTATATTGTTCTCCAAATCATTGTTAGGTATACATTATAGCTAATTTAAAAAAAAACAACAGCATTTTTTCAGTGATAATTTTAGCTTTGGCTTCCAATTGACTATTAGATTAATACCTACCTTATCTACTTATTTTTATATCAATTTCTGCACGGAAAAATATTGTAACCTGAATGATTTAGTGTATAATTTTTTAATTTAAGAATTACAATGTTATTCCTAGCAAGTGTCAATACCACAGATAGAAAATTTAATTTTATTTAAAATTGAATATTAAAATGTTGATTGTATATTAAGTTAGATAAGAACTGTCATAAATTAACAACAAGCAAGTACAATTTTAGACATTTTTTACAGTGGAGATGTATGTCGAAACGCTCTATGATAACTCTACCTACTTCACAAAGGACACACTCAACAGTCAAATGTTCCTAAGGCCTTAGCCATCTAAGAAATAAACTTTATTCTAATTTAGATTAATTACATGACAGGGATACTTTTAAAATTTTCATAACTAATCATTTATAGTGTACATTTTATAGTTTTAAAGTCGATAAAGAATACCGTAGATCAATGATATTTTAACTATAGATATGTTATACGCTCACTAAACAACCGAAAAAAGTGTTCCGCGCTGCACACATACACACTTTTCATTCAAGGTACATGTCAAAATGATAGAAAGGGGATAGTCGATAAAATCAATAAGAAAAAAAGAGACAGCTAATGTTGTCAATTGCGCGTCAATGTACACAAACATTAGTCTAGCGACCGATGACATATCAGAATATTAGGCAAATAATTGAAATATATTAATAAATCGAAGTATACTGCGTTCTTACATGTGGTATGAGATCCCTTGTGTTTTATTAACTTTGGTATCATAATTGGTGCATTTCCTAAATACACAGGATGGTATTTTTTTAATTTTGTAGCAGCGTACCACTCGTCGCCATGCGGTGACACAGACTAAAGGCAATACGTCCTAATTAGGATGTTTTCGAGTTTTCACGATTGCGCGCTCATAACATATCTATAGTTAAAATATCATTGCCGTAGATACACTTCGTTCTAAGCACCGTTGTTGCCACTGACCAATGAGTTCAACGTTTTATAATATTTCATAATACATCATGTTTAACCGTAAACAACAAAGAAAGAACTAAAAAAGGCATTCTAACATAAAAAAGAGTTTAAAAAATTATAAAAAAAACTTTCAGTTCACGCAATTCAGTCACGAATGAAGTAAAACAATGGGATTGTAAATTTTTCGCTATAATTGCGTGTCGGGAATCGAAGGCGTTACCGCCCCGCCCGGTTTGCTTTGCGCTAATGGTATACGTTATATATAACGTATTTGGTATTATTAATATTAATTATGGCTAATGTCTAATAGAGTATTATATTTTTGATCAACATCATACATTTTTCAAGTATTTACTTACATATTAAAGAAAAGCCTTCGGAAAATGAAGAAAAAATATAAAAAAATGTAATGTAGAATCAGATATGGAAATTTTAAATAATATTTAATTTTGCGAAGCTTTTTTTAGAAACAAATAAAAAACAATAATTAATTTTATATTCGAAAATTTAATAAACATTTTTTTCATTAAAATAAGCTCTATCTAAAAATTACAATAATACAAGCATCTCTATATTAATTACAGTGTAATAACATATAGCGATAGTATAATGTACTCTCATACCCATTTTGCTAATGGCTAATTACTTCACATCAATTAAAACGAAGTAAATCTTGTTATTGAAATTTTTATTAATGTTACATTTAATTTAGTGAACTTTTAATTATAATCAATAGTAAACAATTCTTAAAAAATTAATACCTTCTCTAATATACAAAAATATCGTGTTCGATAACAAACACTGTGGTTTGTTATCGAACTCCTCCGAAACGGCTCGACCGATTTTTATGATCTTTTTGTGTATACTTATTTGGTGGGACTGAGAATGGGTCGTAGGCTACTTTTTATTCGCCTAGGTGACAAGGGTGGCTCTCTCCAGATATTCTATTTTTTCTTTTAGACCAAATTTTAATTTTTCACTTTTGTATGATTTGGCATCAAAAAAATTTTTATAACCCTAAATTTTCATCTTTCGGGCGCAAGAGGAGCAGCGAGAATTGCTAGTAACAGTGCACTTGGAACTTTATTAGTTCAAATTACAAACCATTTTTATTAAATTTATCTACTCTCATGATAGAATAGATAGAAAAAGTGTAAATAAAGGTAAACTGAAAAAGGTGTAAATATATTATGTACTTCTCTCTATCTCTTTATAAAATAATATAAATTTCGTCAAAAATAGTTTAATCAAAGTGTCAGCAGTGAAATCTTAAAAAATATGACTATGACACATAAAAATAACTTATTTGTCTATAGACGGGATAATGTGAAAGTAATTAACTTAGTGTATAACATTTAGTTCTGGCCTAATATGCGAGTGGAACCACGGACCAAACTAAGTTTGATGTATACATATAATAAAATTCTGAGTCGAATCTGTAGGTACTTTAAATATTTTTTGAATAATCTCATTGAAATTTTTAGAATTTAAGTCTGTCTGTCTTAGGATACTTTTTACTGCGGGAAAATAACTCATCCCTGAAAAAAATACAAAAAAAGGTTAGAAATAAAACCACGCTTGCATTTACGTCTTTGACGCGGGCGGAGCCGCGGGTATTGCTAGTATATTTGTTGCGGGTATAGTATTATATATAAATCAAACTTACTTTGGTCTATCCTATCCTTATCCTCCATATCCTTGGTTATATCCTATGCTTTCATTCAATTATGTCATATTTTTAGAAACATTATTATTCTAATCAAATGGTTCTTTTTATGTCCTTAAAAATATTATTAACTAAGTAATATATTATTGTAATTAAAAATATATAAACAAAGGTTAAAGCAAAAAAAATATGGTACGAGTTTACAAAAAAAGTGCGTAACAATAGAAGTAACCTTCCACACTTCCACTAAAATGCTATCTGACCTAAGATAGTCGTTTTTAAAATGATTTATGCTATAATTATAAATCAAAAACCTTGTTTTCATATTTTATATAAAAATTAACATTTACCGTGTTATATTTTGTTAATTTATCATAATCAAGACAACTATTATTAACATAGCACGAACCAAGTACATAGAAGTAAGGACTTTAGTACTTTACATCTAATAAAAAAAATATTATTTTTAATAAAATTATATTAATAAATGGCAATATAAATAAATAAAAAAATAAAAATATGTTTATTATAATACAGTTAAAAGTTCTTTACGTTACTCGTAACGCCATCTAGCGCCAAGTAGCAGAACTATACAACATATTAGTTTACCGAGTTAAAGAAGTTTCATCGTCTCTTTCATTGCTTCTGTTATAATGCAATAGTGAATATTTTTCTAAGAAAATAAAATTAGCAGCCAACTTTTTTAAATTATTATCTATCAATAAAATAAAAAAAAAACAATATATTAAATACGTATATAGTTATTTAAGTTTTGTATGTATGTCATTTTTTTTATCTGTAAATCTTAAAATAAACATAATTTTTGAATATTATACCATCATGGTCGAAATTATTGGCATAAATGTGAATGTAAGTAATTATTTTATTATCTCTACATAGTACAAGCAAAGTCGCTTCCCGTCGTTTGCTTAGATTTTTTAAACAACACGAGTGTTAATGCGATTTTCATCAATAGGCAGAGTGATTCCAGAGGAAGGCTTATAATATGTATTATAAATAAATAAATAAATAAATATGTTGGGACATTATTACAACCGCCATCTAGTTCCGCAGTAAGCTACGTAACGTGCTTGTGTTGCGGATACCAGATAGTTGATATACTACATATATATTAATTTTAAATACATACATATTATAAATATAAACACCCATGACTGGAGTACAAACATTCGTGATTAGCAAATGAATGCTCCCAGCGGGACTCGAACCCGCGACCGCTGGCGCAGAAAGTAGGGTCACTACCCACTGAGCCAAACGAGTCGTCTAATACTTATATATTATAGTAAATAAAAGCCGAGAAAATATCTAATTTCAGAGAAATCTATACTCACCGTTAAACTCATACCTCTTCCGAAACTTACATCAACTAGGAAATAAGGAAGCCTCAAAAACTTACTGCTTGTAATAAATGTTTTAGTAAAAAATGTAATTTATATGTTAATTTAAACGCAATGAATAAATTATAAAGTTCCAACTTTTTGTTGGTAAAATCACAGTACTGTAAAAGCGATACTATCGAATTTAGATTTTCGACTAAATATCTATATCACTAGAAATTATAAAACAAAGTCCTCCACCGCGTCTGTCTGTCTGTTCGCGATAAACTCAATAACCACTGCACCGATTTTCATGCTGTTTTCACTAATGGATAAAGTGGTTCTCGAGGAAGGTTTTAGCATATAATTTGTCAACTTTTTGTATACATTTACTAGCGGAACCCGCTCGCTCACTCTAAATCGCTATACGTAGTAACTAATACTTAATCTGTGCTATATATGTATAAATATGATGCAGAGGTTTATTTCCAACTAGCAACTCAACCCTTGCTCCGCTCGAATTCGTTCCTAGATACATTTTAACGGTTATTATAGATTTCACAGAAATTAGATCTTTTTTCAGCATTAATCTACTATTATATGTAAGTAAGTATATATTTATTTACAATAAAGGAAATTACAAGTAAGCTTAACTATATATACAAAGCAAATGTACACTTATCACTTTACAATTATTACTGTACAAGTCGTGTCCGCGTGGAATAGTGGCAAGAATGCTAGCTGCATTCCCCCGTTGAATGGCAATGCCGATTCTTTGGGCGAAAAATGAGCCAGCTCTCCTGTCACCAGTGGAGGCGATAAGACAAGGTGTTATGTCTTTTAAAAAGTGCTTAGCACTTTGACTCCATGGGCCAAAGGGTTCTACATAATTTGTACAGGTTTCTATGTAAGTATTATACACATTATAAGCCTTCCTCTAGAATCACTCTATCTAGTTCTGAAAAACCGCATTAAAATCCATTGCGTAGTTTAAAAGATCTTAGCGTACAAACGGCGGGAAGCGACTTTGTTTGTACTATGTAGACTACTACATATATCCTAGGCTACTTAAACATACGCAAATTTAAATTATTTCTGTAACTAAATATTTTTAATTATAAAACTACTCTATCTACATAAAAGGCAGTGTTAGCACAGTGGGGACCCGTTCGCTTGGGAATGAAGTACGTTGCTTAAAGTGCTTTTTATGTTTTGTTTGTTATAAAAAAGTTACATTTAAGTATTATGAATATAACTCAAATCCGTTTAGCCGTAAAGGTGTAACAAACGCTTATACTTTGCGTGTATAAATAGACATATCAGTACATCAGTACCCATAAATAAAATGGAAATGTCTGTTTTAATTTCAAATAACAGCTTTTCACTAAATGCATATGAAAGTATATACGGTAATAACATCAAAAATTCAATTTTTAAAATTTTTGTTTGTTCTGGATAATCTTTGAAACGACTGGAACGATTTTGACGGGATTTTCACTCGTAGATAGCTTGTGTTATAAGGAGTAACTTATTTTAACTTACAACCAGCGAAGGCCGGGTTTCCTAGTATTATACATAAGAGAGGTTTTTATCATTTTTCACACTTAAACATAACGCCCACTCTATAGCAATTAACTTTACATACCTTTTTTGCCGATCACTTCTTTTCAAGGAAGTCATAAGTATTTCTAACTTACATTCATGTAACTATCGCCGAAATAGCTCAGTTGGGAGAGCGTTAGACTGAAGATCTAAAGGTCCCTGGTTCGATCCCGGGTTTCGGCAAATATTTTATATATGTAAACGCTTATCTGAATACTTTTTTTGAGTAACAAAAAATAAAACATCTTTTAACAAAAAAATATATTTTTCACTGCGCTCGGATTCATCCCTAGGTGTCTTTTAATTATTTTTGACTTGATACCATCCGCTATTTGCCAGTGAAGACCCATCAAAATCTGTCCAGCCCTTTCAGAGATTAGTGGAAACAAACAGACATGCAGACAAAAATGTTAAAAATTGTATTTTTCCTATGTACGGTACATACCAATTTAAAAGGCTGTTAATTTATAGCTACAGCAAAGATTAAAGTAAAGTAATTACTCGTATATAACACAATCAGAAGTAAAAAATCATAAGCGTCTTATAACATCATTCAGTCTTTGGTTGGAATGAGAATTAGAACAGAAAAAGGGCAAAAAGATAATTATTCGGCTTAGGCCTTTCCGCGTTCACATTTGTTAAGATTTTGACAGGCTCGGCTAGTATGGAAAGGGATTCACTTTCAATTTTATTTTATCCACCCTAGAGTTTTAGAACAATAAATCAAAAAACAGGTAGTAAAAGTAAAAAGATAAGTGATAATAAAGATATCATTGAAATTTTAAAAGTAATTTACGGTTTAACAGTTTCTTAACTACTTACCGAATACACTATCGTGTAAGAGGTGTTATTATTTGTCAAATTTATATAGGATCATCTTTTCGTATTACCTTATTTAAGAAATGAATTCTGAAATTTATTTTCATTAATGAATGACGAAAATATCGTATTCAAACGGACCTTCTAATTTTAAAGTATGAGTGAAATTTCGAATGAAGGTAGGTCATATTTTTATTTTATTTTTTGTTTTTAGCTATTAAGTATTAAGGCACGTTACTTTCTTTGATTCATATACTATTATTATCGATTTTTTTAGGACAAAACTAAAATTTAAGTACATTATTATTATAATTATCATTTAATAATAAGTGACTTATAGTAAGTGCATATTTTAATTATTTTCTTCAATCAAATAATATTTATTTTCTACATAATATAATATACCTGTGCAAAGTGCATATACAAGTCTCTTCCACACAAAACCAAGCGACACATGTGCAAGAACATGTGCTTGTCCTACACCATTCAAGGAATCCGAGCCGTACCTATTCACTTTAAAAGAGGATTATCATTTCTGTCACATCCCTCGAAAGCTTATTAATAGAAAGTATACTATTAATAAGAAATGAAAATAAATATATTATAGTATGGTACTAGGAAGCGATTTGTTAGGAGGCAATAAATGGCCAAAATGGCTATAAGAACGACTACTCGGCCGACAATTTTTCGTTCTCCGACTATCAGTATATTATGTACCTAAATAGAAATATATACGTAAAAAAATTAAATTCTTAACGTTGAAATAGATGGACAGATTAAGATGAAATGTACTACACGTAGATAATCTATGATCATAGATCGAAGATTGTAAGACCTAAGATTCTAAACTTAAAATAACGCTTATGCTTCTTTCACTTTAAAGTATGGTGAAAATAATGAGATTAGGCGTCGCGTATAATTATAATATCGCGTATTATAATATAATATTTATGTACATTTGGTAGGTCTGAGAATAAGCCGTAGGCTATTTATTACTCCCTTAGGTGATAAGGGTGGTCCTGTACAGATTTTTTATTTTTTATCAATTTTTTTTTATATTTTCCATCAAATTTTATTTTTATTATTTTTTTATGATTTGGCATCAAAAAATACTTATAAACCTAAATTTTCATCGTTCTACCACCGCGGACGGAGCCATATACAAAAATATACAAGTATTTTCTGAATTAGAGAATTACTTACATAACTTGTTTTATCTCTTTTTAACAAATACATATTATCAAAATCGCTGCAGTAGTTTGTCTTACAATGAAATTGTATAAACTATACAACTTTGTTTTTACTTCCGCCAGGTTATCATCAGCCGAAATAGCTCAGTTGGGAGAGCGTTAGACTGAAGATCTAAAGGTCCCTGGTTCGATCCCGGGTTTCGGCATTTTCTTTTGATGTCTTTATGAAACGTTTTGAAAGATGAAAGACTTATAGAATTCTAAAAATAAATCTAATTTGTTTTTTTATTGTATTACTGTAGTATTGATTCTAAAGTGACTTTCGCTAATGCAAAATTACTGAATGTATCTACAGTTACAGATTCATTACCTATTTTTCACAATAGAATAATAATAAGGTATGTATGTTCCTATTCAATGAAACAAAATGTACAAGATATTTTTTATTATTAAAAAGCTTACATTCAAAGTTATAACTAAAACTATTCAAATAACTTAAAAAGTGGTTCTCAAACATTCACTCTTGAATCCCTTTGAATATATAGGCATAAAGCTGCACATCCGAAGCCCTGGATTCAAGTCCTAGGTCTGACATTAGATCGTTTTTAACATAAATAATAAAATAGTTACTGCGTTTTTCTGTTAAAAACAATCTTACTAACAGCACTGAGTTTGAAAATTGACAGTGTTAAAGTCCAAAGCAGCGCCCCAAGAAAATGTGCTATTTCTTCTCACTCTTTTAACTCCTAAACAATTTTCGCCACGGCAACCAATCTGACGGCGCGCAAGAGATATTGTAGTACACAAAAAATGTACCAGACACAAGTGCACTTTGTTCCTATCACTCTCATACTTCGGTGGGATTACTACTCGCCACGACCAGAGAAAGCGCAGGACCGACGGCTTCATGTGGTATCCAGGACAAATGTAATACAACAGTACAATTAAGCTGTTATTCTAATATTTCAAAGTCCCTTACATTGTAAGGATCAGGTTTGAATCCTTGATACAAATGTAGCTTTCACTATGCTAATTATCAAAATGTCAATTCTTTAGTACCAAGCATTCTTCATAAATGTACACGGCAATATTTTTGTTTTTTTTATGAGTACATAAAAAAACAAAAATACATATTTATTTTATCTGTGGATTTGTAAAAATATTAAAAACACACAGTTGTGTATAAAGTATTAATTAGTAAAAATTTTATTAGTATTATTGTATAAGCAAAGTTTATTTTTAAATTTTGGAAGCGCTGTCTTTTAAAAATTTTAAGCACATTTTTCTTTAAATTTTTTGCAGTGAATGTTTTGAGTTTGGAATATTTATGGGCTGTGAAGCTAAAGATGGCGATTGACGGCCCATATCTGTACACTTGAGCTTGATTTATCTCGACTCTATGAGTGAAAATATTTAGAAAACATCTCGAGAACGATCTTGAGATAGTTTCTGTTTCTATACAAATATTTAAATATTATAATTAAGTTAACTATACCTAACTGGTTGTTACTACGTTGGATATTACGGGTTCGATTTTTGGCTTTACTAGGCAAAAGTTATGATGTCTTAAAATACAAACGAATGTCTCTTTAAATGTATGTGTATTTAAATATAGTTATAGTATAATAAAACGATCAAATTAATAATCGTGGTTGCATTTTAATTAAAAATTAGTTCTTGCCCTCAGCTCTACATGCGTGGTAAGCGAGGCGGAATCAAAAGCCCTTCCTCATAATTTAATTTTATGGCCTTTTCTTAAAAATCTGTTCAGTAGGTAGTTCAAGTGTAAAAATTAAACAGACAGACATAAAAGTAGACAAAATCTCTTTCACATTTATAAAAATATTACTTGGTCATACACAAAAATTGAAAAAAAAGTGTTCACTCGTTGTAAAATCTATTTAGTCAAAACAATACAAGCTTAAGTTGACTTCATTATTTAAAGTTTCTTATTATATAATATTTTATGCAAAAAATAAATGATTTTAATTGCATTAAATTTATAATTAATCATTGTTTAATACAAAATGTCTCCTCCTGTAGTCTGTTCGGATATGGAGTACTGGATTTTAAGGGGCAATTAAAAATATTTAGCATTACATTATTTCATTAAAAGTCTTAGCACAATATTCTACATTTAGATAACTTCCTATTTAGTAACAATAAAAAAATAACATGGGCTTTATTACTGAAATATAATGAATAAACATAGTGTTCTCAATTTCATGGTCATTTCTGTAGACACAAAAAACTAACCGAAAATCTGCGTTTAAAGAAACGTATTTGGTTTTATATTTTTTAAATTGGCAGCATTGTAATACCTGTCACTCATTGCTTGTAAGTCTTGTACCTAACGGTGCGTGCCAATTATTATAAAAACATATTTTTAAGATAGTACACAAGTTTTTGGAAAACCTCAGTGCGTCTTTCCTTGGGGATGTGCTTAAAAGTAAGTACGATGAGTAAAAATGTTTAATAATAGTGGCCTTGTATATTTTGAGGAGCAGTACTAAAATGCTTAGTTGTTGAATTTCTAACCTCAAAATTCTTCGGGGTATCGTTTATTAACCACATGTATGTCTCTTCTGTAGAAATCTTTTCTGTAGACACACTTGTCTTCAGAAGAGTCAATGTCTACAGAAGGGATGTTTATCTTTTCTATAGACGCATGACATCTCTCCTGTAGATACTAATTCTTCTATAGGTGGTTGATTTTTCGTATTTATTAACATTCATTAACATTTGTTTTGAAATTTGAAACATCTTCTATCAAAACTTAATATTTTTTTTTTTATTTAAGATGATTCTTACAATGCATTTGTTTTCTATAGAAATTTTAATTTAATAATTTAATCGCACCTACATATTCCGGCTATTATCTTTCTCGGGTATCAGCTAAAATCTTTGGGAGCATGTATGAAATTCATTTTTTTTTCTTATAGCATGCCACGAATAAGTAGGTCGACAGCGCAACTATCTGAAGAAGAAAAGATAAAACGAAGGCGTGAACAGAAAAAAAACAGCATTCGTCGCGCTCGGGCAAAAATGACTGAAGCAGAGTTAGAAGAAAGAAGGAGAAAAGATAAAGAAAGATATCAGAAGAAAAAGGAACAAGGACTTATTAAAACGATAAAAGACTTCACTCCTAGGGAACAAAGACAAATGAGAAAATTGTGGAGAGAAAAAGCAAAAAAGAAACGTGAAAAGGAAAAAAATAACAAAACTATACGTAATTTTGTGGAAGCAAATACTCCACCATCAACACCCACCGGATCTCGTGTAAACAGTGGTAGAGCAGTAGCAAGACGTAATAAAAAACTACTTAAGACTGAAAATATTTATCTGAAAAAAAGGATTCGCGAGTTGGAGTGTAAGCTATCAAAATATAGAATGCGAAATATTAGAAAGAGTTACTCAAACATAGAACACAAGAAGAAGCCAAAAAAAATTATCACTAAGGCAGTTCTAAAGACAAGAAAAGCAGTTTGTGAATTTTTATTGCAAGATGAAAATAGTAGATCAACATCGGGAAAAAAAGATACGATAACGCGCAAGAAAATAAAAAAACAAGTACGTTTTTTGAACGATTCACTCTTAAACTTACATAAAATTTTCATAAAGAAAACTGGCATGCAAATATCTTACGAAACGTTTCGCAGATACCGGCCGTTTTGGGTTCTATTTCCAAAAGCTGATACTAGAAATACCTGTTTATGTGTTATACATACTAATACAAACTATCTAGTTCAAGCACTTCATCACGCAAAAATAATTCCATTTAAATCGGCAACTGATTTGATTAAGTCCTTATGCTGTAACAATATTTTAAATGTCCCTTGTTTAGAACGCAAATGTCATTCTTGTAAGAATAAAGATATTACTTCTACTAATTTTTACGATCATGACTCCATTACGTATGAAAGGTGGGTCACCAAAGATGTCACTGTTGTTATTAAAGGTAACTCTAAACAATGTAAGAAAACTGTTAAAGAAAAGGTTCAAACTACCAACAGAATTCTCTTTAATAAGTTAAATTCAGCTTTACCTTCATTTATGAAACATGTCGCATGCATGATACATCAAATGAAGGCTATCCAGGTTGTAAAACAAAATATTTCCCCTATTGATGGTCTACTTCATATTGATTTTGCTGAAAATTACAATTGTAAATATAAAGAAGAAGTTCAATCTGCTCATTTTGGTGGTTCGAAAATACAACTATCTCTACATACATCTGTTTACTATAGTACTCAATCAGAACCTCCAAATAATTTTATAAGAACAACATCTTTTTGTACTATTTCTGACAATCTCAAACATGACCCTATCTTAATTTGTGTTCATTTGCAAGCTATAATAACCAAAATAAAGGAGTTGTCTCCTAGTTTAAAACATTTACATATATTGAGTGATGGTCCGTCAACTCAATATCGAAACAAGTCCTTATTCAATTTGATCGCTACCTTTATTAGTAAAGAGTTTGGTGTTGACACAATCACATGGCATTACAGTGAAAGGGGGCATGGTAAAGGAGCACCTGATGGTGTAGGCGGGTGCATTAAACGACTTGCTGATATGCATGTTGCAAAAGGCAACGATGTTTCAAGTCTTGATGAATTAATGTCATATTTACATGTGAATACAAAACGAATAAATGTTTATAGGATCGATAGCTCTATAATACCTAAAGTTCAACAAATTTTAGACAGTAGTGTATTACGAACCTTTAAGGGTACTCGTAACATTCACCAATTAACGTGGGACATTAAAGAACCTTATGTTATACACGCTAGACGTTTAAGCTGTTTGACTTGTGAGTCACACGAGAAATGTCCTCATTATGAACTGGGACAAATAGATGTAAACTGTGAGCATCTCGAAACCTTAGATGCTCTTAATATGCCAGAAGCTTCAAATAGTCCTGAAGTCCCAGGCACCCCTGATGCTTCGACTGTATCAAATTCACCGGGTTTAAGTGATAGAATGACACCCGAGGGAAACGTTGAAGCAAACGAACAAAATATCAGACCAACTAAAAGAGCTCGATTAATCTTGGCTGAGGAGGAAACGGAAGACTCCGATTCCTCCTTGGAAATATTTAAAACAAAAAAATCCTTGTCAAAAGTTTGGAATGACTCTGCTCTCAATTCTGATGATGACACTTTATTTTAATTTTAACCTACAGAAAAGATGTCATGTCTGTAGACAATTTTTAAAATATTTTTTAAACAGTTCCTAAATATTTTTTTGTTTTGAACAATCAAAGAAATAAGAATGAAAATAAATTATGATTATTGTGAACGTACAATGAATATCGTATAATGAGTGGTTTCTTTATATTTAATGCTAAAAGGCGTATTTTGTTATGTTCTGTTGACAAAGTGATCTCATCTGTAGACCTACATTAATAACAAATGTGATTTTTTCTTAAAATAATGGAAACTGATCTATGATAATATTTTTTTAAGACTGTTAGTGATTACGTATAAATAAATAAAAAATCACAAAATCAACAACTAAGTTTTATTTTTTATTATTTTTTTAATTCACATTTTGTGTATGACCCTAATATAGTACTATCAACTACATATTGTAATCTGTGATTTGTTTTTTTTATTTTATTTGGTTTCTTTAGCATTCTAAAATAAACTGGACAGATTTAATGAAATTTATTATATTCTTTATTGCACATTATATATTGATACAGAAATTATAATAAAGAGAACAATGTGAGCAAAGGTGGACTTATCTCTAGAAGAGATCTCTTCCAGCCAACCTATGGAAGTGAGAAATAGTGTTTAAAAACGGGTACACAGATAGATTATTATTTGGAGAAAAACATAGCTTTCACACTCATTAAAATTAGAGGCAAAAACTCTCTTCACTCACTCTCTTATCTCATTCACTTTCTTTTAGTTCTTGCTAATTTAGAGTACAAACCAAATCTGTGCCCTAACAATTTCGATTATATAATTTATAAAACCACAAAGAATATAATTAATAAAAAAATATATATATTTAATTTTAAAGAGTAACTCATTTTTAAAATCGGTTAACGGAATCGAATTTAACTACACAAAATATCTAACATATCTTCTATCTATCTATTAATACAAAAAATATATAAATTTTGTATTTTCTTAACACATTTCTTTCTCGGAAAAATCGATTACGCGTATTTCAGTTATTTATCGAAGTCAAAATTGTATACAGGCCGAGTGTAAAATGTTTCAGGAAGCGCGCGTCTAATATTTATTTTTCCTCAATCGTATGAGGCTAACAAAACGTTACGCTTCTCATGCCGGTGAATATGCCAAAAATTGTTTAAATTATAATTATACTAACAACTTACCCTTGCTTCGTTCGTTTCCTACGTAGCCAATAAGCTAATTCAGGTCATAATCTATCAGTGTTTTAAATTTCACTCAAATATGTCGAGCAATTCCGGAATAAAAGAAGACAAACATGTACATTACTTACATATAATATTTCTAATTTATTTTTTACTGTAAGTAATATGCTTTATAAATGTACATAGCCTTTGTCGCTATACTGCTGTAAAGTTTCATCATAATTCGTTCAGTTCTTTTGTCAATGAGTACACCCAAACTCGTAATATATTTTCTATTGAGTAAATACGTAGACTAACTAACCAAATAAACAATTATTATAGAGAATCACAGTGGCAGCAAGATTATAATACGAATGATTACGTATAATTTTTTATCTAATGTCACTATTGTTTGGGTTACTTAAAATGTATAAAGGTAGGTATATTAACATCAATAAAATCATAATTACACCGCACTAAGAAAATATTTGTCTTGAATTTTATGTCTTAAGAATGACCTAGCATATAAAAACGACTTATAAAATCTAGCAAATTTAAAATATTGTTTAATAATTTTCTACATAGGTACTCTTAAATTAAACTTGTAATTTTCTCATAATGTTTTCCTTCACCATAAGGCAAGTGGCAATCATGTTATTGTAACATCAGTGCAAGCGGGAATTGAACCCGCTTCACCGGGTTTTTCGAACGAGCTACCACAATTCACAAATAGTAATCACCTAAATTAATACTAACATGCTGGTTTTTATTACCTACGATATTTCATAGCTATTTTTTTAAATGAAGTCGTGCGTAAGTTTTAACTCTTGACTGGCATGCGAACGCTAATCTGCAAATTAAACTCGTACACGAAATTTCCTTTAGTGTTGTGATAAAATTATGCTATACTAGCGATATACCCTCGCCCCGCTTTGGTTCGTCCCCAGGTACACTAAAATCTACATATTATAAAACAAAGTCCTCCGCCGCGTCTGTCTGTCTGTTCGTTATAAACTTAAAAAGTACTGTACTGATTTTCATGCTATTTACACCAATCGATAGAGTGGTACTCGAGGAGGGTTTTAGTATATAACTAGTGAAACCGCGACTTCACTCGCTTCGCTCGGGTTCGTCCCTGGTATATTATATTTCTCGAAATATAAGATATTTTACTTCAGTAAAATATCTTATACGTTGACCCGGATATAGATATCATCATACCAAATTTCATCAAAACCTGTCCAGTGGTTTCTCGTGATGCGGTCACAGACAGACAGACTAAGATTTTAAAAACTATAAATTCGGCCTCTGCATCGATAATAATAAGTATTTCAATAAGATTTTCTTAAAATAATTTAATGTGCACATTCGACTCAGTTATAATGTTATTATATGTTTTGGTTATTAATCTACCTATATATAAATTGCAATTCAAATCGAACACAAAAAGAATATTTAACTATAAATGTTACGATGTATTCCTAATATTATGAAGCTTAAAAGCTTAAATATATAAAAGCTGCAAATTCAAAAAACAGGTCAGAAATTACCTCAGATTATAGAGAACTAAGGACTAAAATTAAAACGTAGTAATTACAAGCCACGTGTAGCCATGTTGTAGTGCCCCGCCCACTTTACAGCCACTGTGGAATTTGCATGCCGCGTACAGTGGCCATACTCTACCTCTTACAAAAATATAAATCAGAAACTCAAATAAGCATGTTTTCATATTACTTTGTTAGATATACGCGAATATTTATACTATATTTTAAATGATATGATATTAATAACTAGCTTATGGAGTATTTTGCTGATTGCTTTGTATTTTTTTGTTTTTGTAACCATAAGTTCCTGAGATAACGCGTTAAGCCAAACAAACAAACTCTTTAACTTTGATATAAGTATAGATGAGTAGTATAAAAATTCCTCAGTCAGAACTCAGAAGTCAAAATTATTAAAGTGATTTAAATATTACAAGAAAAACCTGGCAAATAACTCATTTCAGTCAACGTTGGAATCGATCCCAAGACTCTTAAGTCTTTTAGACCAATAAGGCAAGCAATAGCAAGTATTTTATAAAAATACACTATAAATTTATCAAATACAGACAGGCAATTGAAACGTTATTTTATATAATATTTTCTTTACATGCCAATACTGAATGACATATTATATGAGTTACAAGTTGTAGTTTTCGTAAATTTTTATTATTTATATTGTTTGAAACATACAATTTTCAGTATCATGAAGTCAGACGAGATAGATCAACAATGTTTAAAACGTTCCAATATACTTTACATCGACAAATCGCTATCGATAAGTCTATAATATATTATTTTAAGACTACTTTTGTATAGCTCACTAGCGCAATGTTGAAGCATTTTTTAGTGATTTATATAAAGATATATTTTTGTCCGACTTCCAAAATTTTGCCCTTTGTCAACAAGGAAAGGGGTTATTTCAAATAAACTTTCTCCGACTACTGCGAAGCCCAAATGCGAAGTCAAAGGCAAGAGAAGTAAAAGGCAGGTATATATGTATATATAGTATGTGCGTCTGAGGTGAGGAAAAAAATGAAAAACTAAACATATTAACTGAAAGTATTGCTACGTGTAAAGTTGTACGAGTATGACTTCGATTTCAATGTTCTGTTTCTTTATCAACTTCACATCTTAATACTTATACACAGTTTTTTTTGTTTTTTTGTAAAATGATGGTCACTCCACATACCTACACGACCACAATTAACACGAATGGAGCAGTTTATTCTGTTAGCTCATTTTAATAGTCCTCAGGCAACTACCTAGATTCTATTGATAAAGGCCGCACGCGGTTTCGTCTAACAATAAGTGGACTAGAAACTTAAAGCTTTCCCAGCAGTGGTCAAAGTATTACTCTATTAGGTACACTATACTCGTACTTGGCCTATTATTCTATACAGATAAATAAAGCTTAAGTGTATTTGTAATGCTAAAATTGTAAAACATATATGCGTATGATGAAAAAAAAATTATGTTAGTCCCGCCGATTTTCTTTCGCCAGTTCTTCTCAGGTCAGCGGCTTCTTCCTTCCAATCTGGTAGTAGACTCATGACGTTCAGTAAAAAAATGTAATAATTTCACGCTGAATAAAATATTTTGAATTTGAATTTGAATTATAATTATTAACAGTACCTACCTAGTACCTACTTATGTTTAGAAAAAAAACAATATTAAAATGTTTGTCTGTCTGTCTGTCTGATAGTTCGGATAATCTCCGAAATGGCTGAATTGATTTTGACGCGACTTCTAGTAACAAATAGCTGATGCTATAAGGAGTAACGTAAAAAGAAAATTTTAAATAAGCTTGTGTGATACAAACATTATAAATATAGTTTTTATAAACCTACAGAAATAACCATTATTATATTCACCTATCTATTGATACCTCAACAATTTCTTTTATAATTACTCAAGTCTTACTTTCAAGTACATGCGTAAA
The DNA here is from genome assembly GCA_951802675.2 of Boloria euphrosyne. Taxonomy (NCBI): domain Eukaryota; kingdom Metazoa; phylum Arthropoda; class Insecta; order Lepidoptera; family Nymphalidae; genus Boloria; species Boloria euphrosyne. Next base: position 1,456,392 of record OX637888.1, read on the forward strand.
GCACATAATATCAAAAGTCACCTCACACAAGTATTCTTTAATGGCGGCTTCAGAAAGCGCAACGTCATCATAATCAATCACCATTTTAAATATCTAAAATGATTATATTAATTCCGAAGGCATTATTTGACTAAGTCTAACAATGGACGAAATGAGTGGCGGAAAGCTGAGGAATGAAAAAAAAGTATAAGAGTGCCTCTGGTGGAATGACATGTCAATTATAATACTATCAATTGTTGTTTTTGTGACATAGTAATAGACTATTTGGAGCCGTTGCGGTTTAGTTAATAGGTAGGTTCTACGTGTGGGCGATCGCTTCTTTTAATGAAGTCGTTCTTAAGATATCTATAGAAATTTTCATCCCTAATTTAGTTAATTTAGGGGTGGAAATGTCAAAAATCGTTTCACTTGTGCAATGTATTTGGTCAAGATAAACAGAGAGATGCACGAAAATTTTTACATTTGTTTTCCTTATACCGTTATGTATAATAACCGTTAATGTACATAATATGGCTGTTATTTTTTTTTTTTGTTACATATTTTTTATGTATAGCTTTTTATTGTATGAGTGTAATTCCATATATCTTGTAATATTAGATGCCTACGTACGATACACTTTTCAGAAGTTAGATATTTTCCTTTGCCTAGCTTCCTAAACTACCGACCCTTCAGGTTCAAAAAAAACTTGCAAAAATTATAATAGTAAATAAAATTTTCGTTTCATTTCGAGGGAAATTCGGTCCAAAAAAGAACTAATAACTACCTCCCTGCAAAATTTCTTTATACGTCCAGCGGTTTTCTCGGTTTTCTACATTTCGTGAGGAGTGAATGACCTCTCTTTTATAAACATAGATTAGCAGATTGTGTATTTTAGTAAAAATACAGAATATTATAAAAAAAAGTTCAAAGAAACGTTATAAATTATGTAAGCCTCTTAACGTTTAAATAGAATTAAACAGCCGTAGCAGAATGTCTTACAATTGACAATTTTATTTACAAAATACGCTGGTTAAATAAAAAATTCATTGTTTATTCCCAACACTTGAAGTGCCTCTAACGGAACATTGAATACATCCTTTGTTATCTCATTTTTACGAGTTAGATATTTTTGAGAAATACATCATGTAATTTATGGCCCATAACTCTGTGACTTATTAAAATTTAATAACCATTTAATGTTAATTTTATTGCGTATTTAATATAATAAATTTGCAGGTCATAGTACTATTACACGTCCGTACATACGACTATATTATATTTCAAAATATATTTCACCTATAAGGCAGTGGTAGCCCAGTGATAATACGCTTGGGAAGCCGATTGAAGCGGGTTCAAATCCTGGGTCACGCACCTCTGATAATTTCATAGCGAAACATTTTCAACATACAACCACTTGTCTTATGGTGAAGAAAAACATTGTGAGATAACCTACATGTCAGAAAGAACCTAGTAAGCTTATGAAAGGCATGTGAAGTGCCAACCCTGGAGACAAGCATGGTGGACTTTTTTTTTTTTTTATAGGACAAAGGGGGCAAACGGGCAGGAGGCTCACCTGATGGTAAGTGATCACCGCCGCCCATGGACATCTGCAACACCACAGGGCTTGCAAATGCGTTGCCGGCCTTTCAAGAAAGAATACGCTCTCTTCTTGAAGGTTGCCAGGTCGTAACGGTTCGGAAAGACCGCCGGCTACAGCTGGTTCCACAGAGTGGTTGTGCGAGGCAGAAAATGCCTAAGGAATCGCACTGTTGTGGAACGCTGGACATCGAGGTGGTGTGGGTGGAATTTACGGTTTTGGCGCGATGTCCGATGATGGAATTCTGCGGCCGGGATCAGTTCGAACAATTCCTCAGAACACTCCCCGTGATAAATGCGGTAGAAGATGCAGAGTGATCCAACATCTCTACGCAGAGCTAAAGTATCAAGCCGATCGGAAAGAGCTTGATCGTCTATAAGTCGAACCGCCCTACGTTGAATGCGGTCAAATGGAAGTAGCTGGTACTGGGGAGCTCCTGCCCAGAGATGAGAACAGTACTCCATGTGCGGCCGAATTTGCGCCTTATAGAGGTTAAGGCGCTGACCAGACGTGAAGTACTGTCTCGCCTTACTGAGCACACCAAGCTTCTTTGAGGCCAATTTGGCCTTATCTTCCAATTGACCACGGAACTGGACTTTGCTCGAAATGTCGACGCCAAGTATTCCGATACTGGCTGTGGCAGACAGGGGAGTGTCCTCAAATTGAGGAGTTACGACAAACGGCACAACGGAACGGGACTATGGCCTGATCCCAATCGTTTGAAAGGAGGTCCGTGCCCAGCAGTGGGACATTAAAAGTGCTAAATACACACATTGCACCTTTGAGTTGCTATACGTTTGAGTCGAAATAATATACTAATATACAGATCGCAAGTAAAAGTTAGCTACATAATTGGTTATTTTGTTAATTATATTTTTATGCTTTATTAAGTACACAAAGGGGAGTTTTCTGTACAATCTACTACGGAAATCTAGATTATTTCTAAAAGCTATAAATTTAATAATTATTATATTATTACACGTACATTTTAACATATATTCTGCAAAATAAGTATTATTTTACTTGAAATTTAAATATTCAAAGTATTTCCGTTTCTTAAACAAACGAAACGGCAAAAACAAAGGCCTCTATGAAATATGCAATAGCGTCCGGCATCTAATGACGAAACCTATTTGATTACCTACAATCAAAATGTCCGACAAAATTTTTGACAAATGACGAATTTTATGCAATCTCACTCCATCTCAATTTTACACATTAGAATAAACAAACACATTGCTCGTAAATCTTTGGAGAATGCTAATCTGTCGGAGCGACGCCCATTAGCAAATTTTGTAATAATACAGATCGTTCGCACAAAATAATAATTTTTGACAGCCCGTCGCCCATGTGCTCCGAACGAACCTAGCATGTGACGCCCGAATTGTTCCTCCAAAGCGGTCTCATGCTGGGAACCAAAAAAATCTCTGGACGGCCTTTTTTCTACCTTTTTGTACCATTGTACACCGACTCGACCCTCACTCTATTAACAAGATTTCGTATATCCCATTGTCGCTAACACTTTCTATACTAGAAATTCAATTTTTTCCACCCAGTTTGGACATTTCGCTTGAATTATACCAGTTTTGTTAAAAGGTTTAAGGATATTGCTCTTTTTTCCACGTCACCGATGGGTCGGTTGACGTGGGTGAGCGCGTGTATAATTGCTATCAGGTAGTTTCGAGCTCGGATTTTGTAATATATCGATAATTAAAGTACGGCTTAAGGTGGAATTTTTGTCAAACTTTATAGTCTTTTTGATTGAGGTTACGATCCGTTGTTCCCGAACAGCCCGTGAAGTAATAACGCGCGGCGCGGCGGTAGCTTTATGTGAAATATTAAAATATTCATCTACCATCTAGTTTCGAGTTGGACCGATTTGTCTCGGTCCATTGTAAATACATAGAAATTCGACGTTAATGCGTTACGAGCGATAAAACGTAATGGAACTCCCTTTATAAAAGTTCATTAAATGTGGAAATGGGGTTTTATTGGGCCATTTTTGTTATATCCAATCTATACAGTAGGTTATGCTCATGGTGATGGGTTAAAAACATACATATTTCGAATTAGAACTGGACCGAGCTTACATTTTTACGACTAATAATTAAATAGTTTGATTAGTTGTGGAGCATAAATTATATTGGGTTGAGTTTATAGTACAAAAATAAATAAATGAGTTCTACGCATGAGCTCTTACGCTTAAGGCAAAGGAAATCGTCTCTATTACTAATATACAAAAATGAAAAGTAGTATAAATATAAATGTAAATGTGAATGTTTGTACGTGTGTTATTCCTTTGCACTGAAACAACTTTTTTTATTTGGTGTTATTTACAACTCAGACAGACTCTATCCTAATACATAGGCTATTGTTATGTATCAAACCACTCATGTATACGCTGAGAGCGTATAAAAACAGCCAAAAACATATTTTTTATGATATTTTTAGCTCTTAGCAGGTTCTCGGAACGGCCCCCGAACCGAGGAGTCACCAACTTTATGTACGTATATAAACATGAAACGCGACAGCTTCGCAACTGAATGTGACATAATTTGATTTATTTCTGTAATAAAGAAAGCGACAGCAGCCATTGACATTATTAAAACACCTTGTATGCAGATTGTGTCGCATTTTATTTACCGTATGCTAATAATATGCTAATTAACACCTCTAGGTTTGAATAGTTAGCAATAAAATGAAATAATAAAATGATTCACTAACAAATACATATTAAGTTTATTTAAGACTAGTTTCTGATCACGGCATCGCTCGTATTGTAAACGGGACGGGGATGACAAGTAGCCTATGTCCGTTATATAGGTACAATCTTGTGAAGTTACATTGAAATTCGGATTTTGGTTAGTTGTTAAAGCTAGCAGTATACGGACAGACAGAGTGTCCGTATAATGCGACAGACCGAGTCTGTATTTTGTTTTGACGATAGAGTTATTTCCTGAATCAGTTTTTTTTGTAACCTACTTCTTATTTTTTGTCGATGGTTTAAATATTTTTTAATATTTGCATATTTAAATATGGAACATTATAGGTCCTTTTAGAGTAAAATTATGTATGTAATAGAAGTACCGAATAAATAATATCTAAAAGTAAGGAAAAAGAAAAAGGAGTACCTAAAAAGTATCTAACGTCGAAGTAAAATTCCCATTCTATAAATAAATAAAAGTAAAAAATATATTTTTTCAACCATAAATTAAGGAAAACCTTAGAACATGTACTTATGAATAGATTTGACGACACGTTTGGCTCAGTTGGTAGTGACCCTAGATTCTGCGCCAGCGGTCACGGGTTCGAGTCCCGCTGGGGGCACTCATTTGTTGAGCACGAATGCTTGTACTCCAGTCATGGGTGTTTATATTTATAATATGTATGTATTTAAAATTTATATGTGTAGTATATCAACTATCTGGTATCCGTAACACAAGCTTCGTAGCTTACCACGGAACTAGATGGCGATGTTGTATTAATGTCCCAACATATTTATATATTATTTATTTAAACCTGTCTATACTAGCGGTGGCCCGGAATCGCTTGACCAAAGAGGGTAAAACACCCATATGGAGTTAAAACTTCTAACGTTACACTCCACGACTTATTTTACTAACAAAATTACTACTGACAACATTAAGTCAAAAGTACAAAACCATTTTTTGTAGGCACTTATAATAGAAATATATACTTATTTTGATTGTAGCATTCACGAATAATGTTGAATTACATAAATCTTAGTAATTTTTAATGTTATCTTTATTTAAAAAATATGTAAAACTTTAAAGATAATAAAAGAAAAAAGTATTTAAAATACAACGGGAAGGAAAATTAAAATTTTAAAGCAATATTTGCACAAAACTGAAAATATTCTATCTTTAAAACTTACGTTATTTAAAGAAACAGTAAAAAAGGAATATTTAAGAGTAAGTATAAAATTAAGTGGCTATTTGCATAAATTCTTTTGTTCAGTTATTACTTCTACACTAACAAAATAACACGTTTTTCACTACTATTGTACGTACAACAAAATATGTACTTATAGTATATTAAATAATAGTAAAGTGATATCTATTTTTTATAATGTCATTCAAACCTGGAGATCTATGTCGCAGTTAAACTTTTTTATTATCTAGCAACTTCAATCACAAAAGTACCTAACATATACCTATTTTTAAAAGAAAACAAGATAAACAACAAATAAAGCATAATATATTTAAAGTACATGTATTTCCTATACGCTAAAAACATTGTGAATACGATTTTTTATATGACTTTATTTAGTAGTTTGAATTTGTTACGCAAATATCTATGTAGGTTTGCAAAAATAGGCAAAGACTTAACAATTCAGTGCCTTTGTGAACCGCTTTTCTTTTTATTAATTTAGTGGTTTTTGTCACATTCGCCTATCAGATATTTCTAATATCATAAAGCATTGTCGGCTGGCACCAACTTCGAAAATATCTATTAAGTAGGTACCTATCTATGGTAAATGAAAAGCCCCGTTAGATTTTACTTTTAGTATCCGGACGTCGTTTTTCTTTTTTTTTACGTTTTTTTATTAGTTTAGCAATTAAGTATATAATATAAAAAAACAATAATGATTATGGTCGAATTTTCACCGGTACACTAGTATCAATAAATCTTCTTCGTATTACGTTTGCGGACCGGACTTTATCTACCGTCATTATCGTATCCGACATTTATAAAGAGATCGTTTGTTATATTTTTACAAACTTACAAAAAAAGTAATAATATATTTTAATTCTTATATGAGAACGCAATTCCCGCGGCTCCGCCCGCGCCTGAATGATGAAAATTTTGGGTTATAAGAATTATTTGATGCCAAGTCATAAAAAAGTAAAAATTAAAAATTTGGTCTAAAAATATAAAAAATAAAATATCTGGAGAGGGCCAACCTTTATACCTAGGGGAATAAAAAATACGTGGCTATCTATTCTCAGACCTACCAAATACACACAAAAAAAACATGAAAATCGGTCAAGTCGTTTCGGAAGAGTTCGATAACAAACACTGTGACACGAAATTTTTATATATTAGGGGTTAAAGTGTAGTTTCGAACATCAAGTTAATATATTATGTACTTACTATGCATTTTAAAATTCTATACAATTACTCGTAATAAGCCACTTAGTCAAAATTTTTTAAAGTTTGGCTTTTAACACTGACAAGACTCTATCATTGAATCTCTACATGTTATCAAATTAAAGCTTTTCTTGACAAATAAATAAATAAATATGTTGGGACATTATTACAACAGCGCCATCTAATTCCGTGGTAAATTACGAGGCTTGTGTTACAGATACCAGTTAGTGAATATACTACACATATACATTTTAAATACATACATATTATTAATATAAGCACCCATGACTGGAGTACAAAAACATTCGTGCTCAATAAATGAATGCCCCCAGCGGGACTCGAACCCGCAACCGCTGGCATAGAAAGTAGGGTCTACCCATATACTCGTAATTTCTTTGATGATTACTAGACGAGGACTTCGATGACTTGCGTACCCAACTTTATTAGTGAAAGCATATTTAGACAAAATAATACACCTTCAATATAGTTATTAGACTGAAGGAAAGGAAGAAATAAATAGCCGCTATTCTTTGGGCCTTGAGCTTTCCTTGCCGAGCCCGTCAGATCGTTTTACCTTTAACTAGTAATTGCCCGCGGCTCTACTACGACATTGATGAATTATTTGGGATAATCAATGTTTAAGCTTCCTTAATTACTCAAATGCTATATTATAATTATAATTATAATTAAAATCGAATATCATTCGAGTCCGTTGAACTTTTAAATGTAAAGCAATGACAGACACAAGTATTATCTGATATACCTACCAATACAAACTTTTGTATCCATACGAATATTTTAAAGCTGTACAGTGTCTGTTTGGTTGAACTTGCTAATCTCAGGAACTACTGGTTAGATTTGAAAAATTCATTTAGTGTTGGATATCCCATTTATCGAAGAAGACTATGGACTCTATAAAATTACGAAGTATAAATAATATTACTTATGTAAAATCTGGAAATTTAGTTTCCAGACTTTAAAAAGCGGGCACAACCGCGGGAAGTGCTAGTTTATAAAAGCTTTGGATTATTTTTGGAAATGTAAACTTTTTTACAACTTTTACCTTTTTCCTCGGACATATTTTTTTAAGTTAAATATACCTAAGTACATAATAGGATATAAAAAATAACGTAAAAAATGCAAAGTCGCGAGTCGCGATTCACACTAAGTAAGTATAATAGTGTTACTCATATTAAAAAATTATTAAAATTATACAGTATTTATAAACGTACTAGCGGACCCGACAGACGTTGTTCTGTCCACATATAAATTTTTTATAAACTTTTCCTCCCGGTGAAATGTTTTATTACGCATTCGCAAAACAACATTTACTTCGCACCTCCCAGTATGTATTCGCTGATTTAATTACCATTGCACGCACCATGGCAACGGTAATAACATGATACGTCAAACGCCATTAATGTTATAAAGATTTTTTTTAATTTCCTTTTTTTCCGCACAACTTTCATATTTATTTACCTTTAAAACCTTCCCTGGACTTCCACAAATAATTCAAGACCAAAATTAGCCAAATCGGTCAAGCCGTTTTCATGCTATGTCGTGACAACGGAAAACGGGTTTCATTTTTATATATGTATATAGATTACCCACAATGTACCCGCGGTTTTGCTCGCGTGGTTTGTGCTTAACTAAGGTTCATAATGAAATGGTAAAATCTAAATGGCTATCATGAGTATGAAAGTGACTCTGTTTGCCTTTTCATTTTTTTTACTACTAAACAAATTTTGATAAAATTTTGCAAATACATAGATTGTATCCTGGAGACTATCATTAACAGCGCAGTCATTCAAAAGATAAGAGCTTTAAATAAAAAACACGAATTAACAAACAAACTTTATAATATTAATATTAAGCAACAATAATATTACATTTTTTATTTAACATAATTTAAAACCTCGTATAAAATAGATCGTTTAAATTCAGGTTAAATTACTTTAGCCATATTTTAATGAGAATAGCCTAGCTTTATGTTATATAGCTTCCTTTACGTTATTGGTTCTTTTGCCTAATATTTTCTAGTTTGACAAGTTCATATGGCGCAATGGTACACCTTCATGCTGTAATACTACGAAGGTCGCCCATTCTAGCCATGATAAAAACTACAATACTTTTACTACTACTAAGTACTACTAGGTACTACTACTAAGTACTACTAGGTACTACTACTACTACTACTACTACTACTACTACAACTACTATTACTACTACTACTTATTCTACGACTCGAGCATAGATTTCTTAGATATGAGATATAATTCCCACGTTAAAAAGTTCTAGTGGTAGTCGAAATTCGACAGTAATCGATAACTAATATTATAATATATTGTATTAAAAAATGCATTAAATGAATGTAGTATTTAGTGTAATGTTTTTTTATTAATTTAATGTTTTTTTTTGCATAATTAAAAAAAAAATGACAGCATTATGCACTCCTTCTCGATGTAAGCTATAAGTGTGCTATATTCTGATATATAAAAATCTCGTGTCGCAGTGTTATCGAACTTCTCCCGATTTTTATGATTTTTTTTGTGTACACTTGGTAGGTCTGAGAATAAGTTGTAGGCTATTTTTTGTTCCCGAGGTGAAAGGGTGGCCTTCCCCAGATTTTATGACCGTATAACCAGCTATTAGGTACTAGATACCTGTACCAAATTTCATCAAAATCTTCCAGTAGTTCTCTCGTGTCACTTTCCCAAACGGAAGATAAAAATACTAAAAACTGTTATATATTTGCTTCAGTTTGAATTTTATTATACTTATGTGTAAATATTGAAGTATATATTATGTTCGTCACTCTGTAAAGTTAAAATGCTGGACAAATTTGAGTGAAATTTTGTACAAAGATAGTCTACCTGGAGTAACACATAGGCTGAGTACTAGACATGAACGTAAATGAGGCGGGTGTAAGTCATTAGTCCGATTACAATTATAATAGCGAAAGATTGAATGTGTGTATTTTTGTCACTCCATCGTGCTGACAACTGGACAAATTTTGATGAAATTTAGTATACGGGTAGAGAAAAAAATGTCTAGAGAATGCGAACGGAGAAAGGTTAAGTCACTAGTGTTTGAAGTATATAGTTTACTGCCAATGACCGCCATAGCTTGCGTTATACTTAAATAATATGACGCCACTAGCACATATCGTAATTATCTGCATAAAAGTAGACAATTAAAATGGTAATACGTCTTAACTTAAATGGTTGTTGACTTCATCTATAATTTTAGCATTTAAAATATCAAACAAAACAATTATATGGCGTTAAATGTAAATGTCTATTGTATAAAAACATTTAATATAGTCTTGTGAATTTAGACCAGAAGTGAGCTTCTTTTAAAAAAAACAAGCATACTAAATCGACCTCAATTTATTGTAAGTATCTGAAAACGCTAAAACACAATTAAACTAACCAAAAATACCACTAAGCTACCAACAATGATATTTTAAAGAAATAAACCAACAGAGTAACGATCTAACAATGCTACCACGACAAGCGTCAAGATACAACTACCCCCCGATGCCGGTTATGCATCGACTTTTATAGTTTTTTCCCCACTCTAACATCCTCTCTTCTGTTCATCTTCCACAATAGTTTATTGCGCTATTCTTATAAAATAACTGTCAAAAATTACGGTGAGTGAATGACAAAGAGAATAAATGCGAAATTGAAGTTTTTAGGCACAACTTTAATTTTTTACCAATGACTTATCCCCCTTCGTCCCTGTAAGCGTTTTCATTTTTAAGTGGAACCATAATTCTGTTTCTGAAAAAAATGTTGCCTAAGTTACTCCTTATTACATCAGTTAAGCAGTAAAAGTCCCATCAAAATCGGTCCAGGCATTACGGAGATTAGCCAGAGCCCAGAATAAGCTGACAGACAGACGGACAAAGAGACAGAAAAAAAATTATCGTTTAAAAATTCTATAAAAAATGGTTTGGTCGGTACCTACTTCAAGTGGTAGTGCCATGCTTGTTGCCTTCGGGTAGCAGCCGAATGGGCCGGCACGCCCCGTCTAGTACCACTCTCTCACAGGAGACCGGCGTGAAGTGGCAGCTATGCTGTCGCGTTTCGTCCGGTAAGTGAGAGTCCGGGAGGCCCACTCCCCATCCCTACTCCCGTCCTTCTCCCTCCTCCCTCCCTCCCTTTCCTGAAAGGCCGGCAACGCATCTGCAAGCCCTGTGGTGTTGCAGATGTCCATGGGCGGAGGTGATCACTTACCATCAGGTGAGCCTCCTGCCCGTTTGCCCCCTTTGTCCCATAAAAAAAAAAAAAAAAACCTAAGAAAAGTCACCTTGGATAAATAAACAAAAAGGGATAACTCGAAGAATTTGAATTTTGTACAGATAATATCGACTAAAATTGAATATTACATTTTTTTAAAATATTTATTAAAAACATAGGTTAGGTTTAGAAATGTGATATTTTCCCGCAGTAAAAAGTATCCTATATAGATAACCAATAATTATCATCATACCAAACATTTAAATTTATCCAGTGGTTTTCTCGTGATGCTTTCACAGACAGGCAGACAGATAGACAGACAGACAAAAATTCGAAAAAATACTCTCTAAACTAAAAAAACTAAAAATAACTCGGCCTGTGTATCGATAGTCGTAGGGATGTAACTACCTATATAATATGACCTTTTTCTTTTTAACTTTCATGGACAACGCCATCTGTTGGTAAATTCAGAACCTAACTAGAATTTATATTCTTAGAGCTAGTCCTAGATATTTTATTTGAGGTATGCGCCGTTCAAATCTATACAACAGACTACATTTAGCATATTATTATTTTTTAAACAGATTCAGTATAAGCACTCAAACAATAACGCTTTGTAAGAAACTACATTATGTTTGATACATCTGCCGAAATACCAATGGATAATTCGGTTATCTGACAAGAGTGCTAGCTGCATAGTTCGTCTGTCACTAGATTGGCCCACACTAATTAGCGTAGTGCCTTGGTTGTGCCCATTATGATTGGGTTGAGAAGATCCGCAGGGACGCCCATTTCGTTGTGGGTTTTAGTGAGTAGGAGACAGGAGTCTTACAGTACCTGACAGTTGCTGGCCCCATGATGAGTCTCTACCGACTAGCATCATCAAAAAAAGGTCCTCGACGTCAGATCTGTGATGTCGCAACTCAACAAAAACCCGCCGCAGAATTTACTTAATACTTAATTCTCAAAGTAAACGTTTTATTTAATATTAGCTATAATAAAAGCCTTACTGATATACTATAACTGGTTTTCGATATATCCCATATACTTAGTCATGTAATACTGCGCATATAATATTTTAGAAAGTTACCGTATGACAGTCACACGTTTATTTAAATGCACTTTCTAAATAGCAACATTAATTGTAAACAAAAACAAACCAATTCTAGAATCACAATGAACACCAATTAACTTTAAGACTTAACGGCGGCCATGTAGCTAAAATATTGCGCGGTAAATTAATATTTAAATCGCTCTTTCATATGTCGAAGTCAAATTTTAATTCTAAGTATTTAAAAAGTTAAAAGCATAGATAATATATTAGAATTTCAGAATAATATGTAAACTAAATAGTTAATTATAACGTATATATATATATATATATATATATATATATATATATATATATATATATATATATATATATATATATATATATATATATATATATATATATATATATATATATATATATATATAATATATATATATATATATATATATATATATATATATATATATATATATATATATATATATATATAGTTTATGTGCTATTAAATAAGGATAAAAAAATTAATTAATAGTATGTAATTATTAATAATGATATTTATAACAATCATTTAATAATATAAATAACTACCGACTAACTTCAAAATATCTTAAGTAATAATAATTTAATAAACAATTACCTACATTAGATTTTTTTCAATTTATATGGTTATTTAATAAAAGTTAAAGCTAATTATTTTTATATTTATATGGAACCATATTTAAGAACGCCTATTTGGCGATATTATTTAAAAAAACGTGCAAACATTCAGTTCCTCTTACTTTTTGAACTTTTATGATTATGTGCATAGATAAGCTATTAACCTTGACTTTGTGCATTCATAATGAGGAATGTCAATATGATTCTATCACAAATGTTTATCTCACTTTAAAAATGCTAAGCAACAGGTTTTATGAAAAGGTGTGTGCAACATCATACAGTATTGTTAATTCATGAGAAAGCTTCGGCGTTAATAAATCTAGAAAATTAAATTTGAATTATTTATTAAAGTCCCATCGAGCTGAACTGAAAGACTATTAAATTTCTCATATTCAAAAGTAAATAAACTTGAAGATACATAATATAAGTTTAGCCGTATTACAAAAAATGCGCAAAAGCACTTCAACTCGCAATCAACGTAAATGCCATTTGTTGCAGTTTGGTTTTTCATTCATAACTTTTGGCCCTTATTACTATAATCATTTTTAGTAAATAGCAAATTATTTAGTGTCTTATTATTTCTTTTTTAATACCTACTAGAAAGTATCATTTCGACCATTATTATCTACTCATCAACTTTTGTTTCTAACTACAATTAACTAGAATGCCTATCCCACTTCCTGCTGCTACCCTATCCATAACTTCATCTGGGCCGAGAAGCTGCTACTTAACTTAAAAACTACAAAACTGTACTTTGTAAATGTTTATCACTATTAGGTACTTAATATAAATAAAAAGGTTAAATATTAAATAAATGCAACTTCAAAAAATACCATTTTTACCCCAGTAATTTAATAATCACATAGTTCAGCCTACTTTCTTCTTTATTTCAGCCATTTTTAAGAGCAAGACACAGCCGAAATAGCTTAGTTGGGAGAGCGTTAGACTGAAGATCTAAAGGTCCCTGGTTCGATCCCGGGTTTCGGCAAATAGATTTTTTTATTTTTTTAAAATATTATTCAAAATCTATTTACTATTGCCAGTGATTATTTGAATTATTACATATTTCAAAAGTACCTTCTAATAACCTGGATTCCATTAATATTTTCATCTCCTATTTAACTCCTATAAGGGATGAAAGTTGAAATATTTTTAACAATTCACAGCTATTTTAATTAAGACAAATATCCATTCTTCTGGTCAATGACAAAATGGACCTTTTAATTATATAAATAGGTAGGTATCATCATATATTGGAATTATTTTTAAAAGATAAACCATCAGGTTGTATGAATAACAGTAAAAAGCTGTGATCTACCAAAAAATCTCATAATCTTGAAAATATCTACAATAGATAAAATAATCTCATTTACAGCTTAAAAATAATACTCGTATTTACAGATAAAAAAATGTCAGCTACTCTTATTGAATTCAATTATTTCTTTAAATGGCTTCCAGAAGTGCCGATTGGGCACAGTTGACTTCGCCAATGTCGCGTAGAATGGAGAATATATACTTTTATCAGCTAGTTACTCTACTCTACTATATACATGCCTTTGCACAGAATGCTCACTTTTGTGGCCATTAAGTAGCAAACAATATTACTCAACAAAAATCGTCAGCTTTATATTTTTTATTAAAATCTATTTAAAATTGAGGCCGCAATCATAATTATGATATGAATTGAATTATTAGCATTAAATGTTTATATAATTTACATAATCGTACAATTACGATTAATTTTATCATTCATTAGTTTTTTAATTGACTTTATTTAAAGTACTCTGTTTGATCTAATCTGTGCAACTTTAAAAATTTAAAGACTAACATTATATCTAATAGCTATTTCAATAAGACTGCGAAAAATATTTATTATACAGATCCGACTAACATAGAATTTTATTATATGTAGATTGTAGATTTTCCGTTTTACAAATTAAATATTTTAATTCTCAAAATTCGAACTTACAAAACTGAACAATTTCTAAATGTAGTTTTCATGATTTCTGAATTTTTTAATACAAAAAATATCTAATATAGCACAAAATTCAGTGGATCATCAGCCTTCATTAGCTCGGTCCGCTCTTACGTCTTCATTTCACAATACATTTTAAACCACAACATCGTTTATTGCTAATTGTTCCTTACTCAATGACTACGAGTATTCTTCGAAAGAAACGAGTTTTCTCAGAAAAATGACCATATTCAATATTTATGCATTGACATAAAAATTAAATATATCGAAGCTAACAACTTATTCTTCTTGAGATCAAATTACAAAACTAGTTTAAATACATGGTTTTCTTATGTTAATATTATTGTAATTAGTGTTAATGAAATAGATACATACATACATATGTAGGTATATTTAATAGTAATCTTTATATTTCTGATAGTTATCATAGTATACTTAATACTAATAGGTACTTCGATTAGAAATTAAGTATACTCGTTGATAGTCCAAATAGAAGCTTAAAGCTTTTCTTGTTGTATACTCAAAAGATCCAGATGGAAGAGATAAGTAAATACTCTAAATTTAAGAAGTAATTAAATTAGAATTGCTAATAATACTTTTTAAAACAACACCGAATTTAGGATCTTTTAAAGTATAATACGTTACAAGCCACTGTTGGGGAGCTTTTCCTCGATATAAATGTAAAGACATGTTGATGTGAAATCCACCGCAACACGAACTTAGCCGGCATGGTAGACTATGACCTGAACGCCTTGTATTGGAGAAAGGCCCGTGCCCAGTAGTGGGACGTTAAAAAGACTATCTTTTCAGGTTTTGTCGCGGATTTATTTTGATTTTTAGTTCCCGACGTTTCGAATGCTTTACAGCAATCACGGGAGAGACTAGGGTATTTGACGTATCAGAGTTTAATATACGAGTACTTGTTACAGACAGCGTCTACCCACAATTTACTTTGATGCCATTTTGAATTTTTTTATATATTTGTGTGCAAATGTAAGCATATGTGTATGTTACATGTATTATACAAAACTCAACTAGTTGAACACAATTTTACGCATAGATACACTAATGGGTACAAAAATATAACATGAAGCTTGTATACTAAGGTTCGATAACATTATTGCTTATGTAAATGCACATGCACAATGCACATGTAGGTAAGCACAAGAAAATGTAGAAATATTAAAACCAAATGAACATTTGGTTTCCTTGTAGCTTAAACATCTCACTCTGCATCACGAATTGTTATCTCCTCTTTACTTATATATCTTTGTAGGTTAGTTGAGATACATTTATCTGATTACTATTGTGAAAACGAAAATTTGCAAAAGATTATTTTGTTTGCTACTCTTTCACGCAAAAACAGCTAGAAGAAAATATTTATTAAAAAAAAAGCAAAAACCCATTTTTAACTGGCTATGTTTATTTAGATGTCGTTTTTTTGGAAAAGTATTCTTAATAAATACGTATTTCAAAAAACGTGCTAGATTTTTTTTTATATTTTTTCCGAGATGTAGATACCCAAAGTAACATAACCGTATATATTCCATTTCATGAATTCATGTAAACTAGTGCCTACTATTATCTCTTATTATGAACTATTACGTATACCACCTGCATTTATACATGTGGTTATGCAGGACTTACCGGCTAGATCCAGTCCTACTTATTAAAACCCAACCCCGACAACTACCACGGTGTTAGTCCCACGGGCCACTTTGAAATCTCATAGTGGTAGTGCCATGCTTGTTACTTTCGGGTAGCAGCCGAATAGGCCGGCACGCCCCGTATAGTACCACTCTCTCACAGGAAACTGGCGTTAAGTGGCAGCTATGCTGTCGCGTTTCGTCCGGTAAGTGAGAGTCCGGGAGGCCCACTCCCCATCCCTCCTACCTTCCCCCCTCACTCCCACCTCCCTTCCTCTCCCTTCCTCCCCCCTTCCTCTCCCTCCCTCCCTTTCCTGAAAGGCCGGCAACGCATCTGCAGGCAGTTGCAGATGTCCATGGGCGGAGGTAATCACTTTCCATCAGGTGAGCCTCTTGCCCGTTTGCCCCCTTAGTCCCATAAAAAAAAACCAGGAGTAACCCCCATGAACCCCCATGAACCCCATGCACCCCCATGATATACTACCTACCGAAGTAGGCTCTACTTGTGTGGCTAGCTGGACTGCCAAACGCTTATAGGGCCATCTACCACGACAAAATGAACACAATATATCGCAGGTGAACTATTATATACGAGTATCTATTCCAGTTTAAGTTATTAAGGTGGCGTTGTCTGTATTTATATAACTTAATATTTTCAAAAATAGGAACAAACTTTATTATTATTATTATTGTGTTGTTGGGTGTGGTGCCGAGGACGGCCCTAGCTACGTCGACCAGTTCTGGTCCATTGTAGCTCCCTTTATAAAGAGTATTTAGAGTTCTCCGCTTAGTCCCGTTGATTCCAGGAACTTCCAGATTTTTTGAGCAGAGAGCTTCTGTATCTCTTCTGGTTGCATGATATGCTGCCCTAGGTAGATACTTCTGCGGTGCATGAGTGGTCCGCACGAGCAGAGGATGTGCATAGCAGATTCCTCTGACTCATGGCATAGTCTGCACATTGCGGACTGACTTAGGCCGAGGGTAAACATATTATGTTTATTGAGTTTGCAGTGGCCGGTTAGTATTCTGGTTACTGCACTGGTTTTATACTTGTTGAGTTGAAGCAGCTCTTTTGTAAAGGTTTTGCAATACCCCTTAATTAGCGCTTTGGAGTGAGTTTGTCCAGTGGCGGATTGCCACTCTTGAAGTGCTTTGCGATTGCAGTGGTTTTTGAGAATTGAATAGGCATGTTGTTTGGCAATACCACAAAAAGGCTCGGGACCACATTGTGGGGTTTCAGCACCCATCCTAGCCAATGCATCTGCCTTTTCATTCCCATCTATACCTGAGTGACCCGGGACCCATCTGAGGGTAACTCTGTTGGATGTGCCCAGGACATTCAGATTATCCATGCAGTTCCTAACCAACTTAGAGTTGGTTTCAAGAGAATCTATAGCCAATATTGCTGCTTGGCTATCGGAGTTGATGTAGATATTTTGGATAGTATTTTGGTAGGAACAAACTTACATGACGAATGTGATTATATCGTTATAGCTATTATAGACATACATATTTAAGTGCAATAATCATAATTGCCATCTATTAAGAATCATATTATTTGTAATCCGTCAAATCATTGAATGTGTACAGCGTAGGCAGGTACGAGTTACTGAGAAAACCTTAACATGTAACATTACAATTATTTAAATAATAAATATTGTTGATAAATGTTTACTAACTGTATTCATATTACATAAAGCTTCAATTTTACAAAACTAGCGAAATACCCTCGCTTTGCTCAAGCTTTTGAAGCTTTTGACTTTGTTTTTTTTTTTATTAACTGTTAACATAAAATATGTAAAAATGGACTTATTCTGATTGTATGTTACACGGTGAACTGTGAATCGATGTTATTTTGATATTTTGTTTATTTTTATTTTTTTAAATTACTTATTTAAGGTTAAAATAAAGTACACAAAACTGAATATTTGTTGGCTGAAAGGTAGGTCAAACGTCTATTTAAAAATATTTTTTTTCAATTCGCACACATTGAGAACGTGTGCAAATTAAAAAGTGAGCTACTCTTTAAAATAATAATGAATAAATATATTAGGATATCAACTCACACAACTAAAAATTATTTAGCTATCAAAACTTTAACAGTTATTGTTTTAGTACATCTAATTATTGCTTAACAGAATGTGCGCTTAAATAAAGTAAGAGTCGGTGTCTAGAGAAAAATTAAAGAAAAAAATAATAATAGGTATTAAAGCTTTGCATTGGTAAGATTAATGATTGTATGAAAATTTGTAATAATTTATAAAAATTGCCTATATTCATTTGCATTACCAAATATTAGTACATTCAACAATGACTCTAATAAAAAAAAATCGATACAAATAGGTATAGGTTTATTATTACTTTCAATTACCTACTGCATAAATGACATACGCTGAAACTTAGTCAGCCTAATGATAACTGAGTGACTACTTAGGTACATTCATAAAAAAAATGTTTTATATTAAATATGAATATTTTACTGTATTTGCCTCAAGGAAAATATCATATGCCCACTTCAGTCGCTAATTTGTTTTAATTTTGAGGGAAATAGTTGTTGCATTGTTAGCCAAAAGTCAAATATTATTAAATAAATTAAAAATAAAAATTGTACATATATATAAAAGCCTAAAAATAATTCTATATATTTTACTAGTAAAAATGAAAATTATAGTAAAACTGCTAGATGAACTAAGTACTAGGTACTTTTAGAGATTACGCTTCATTACTCGCTATTTGTGGCGTCCGCAAATATACCGATAACATTACTTCGAATCGAATTAGATTCAAAAACGTATGCAGATTTTAAAATATATGTAAGAAAACTATTTAAAACCAGAAGCTCTGGCAATATTTTACGAATTTTACAGGCTTGGCTATTTCGTAATTAGCTCACGTGTTCTTGATACCTAACAAAAACGGATTGTTATGATACTTTAGTGCGCTGTATCTTTATTTACATTTCCAGTGGGCTTCTACTTTAGCTGTGGAATTTAGTTTAGAGCTTCTCTTGGGCACACATCTTATAAGATAATACAGGTATCTGAACCTCGAGCGCCTGTCTCCTTGTTGTTTTACGTCTTTATCACGGTGCTAGTTTTAATAACATTGTTTGCCAGCTAATCCCTGCATCCTCAGTTGGATGCCAAACGGTAGCGCTAAATTTATGACATACGGTTATATCTTATCATGACCACTCACCAACATATGTTGTACTAATGGACTTCATTAAACACTCGCCCTAAAATCTAAATTATTTACTTACACATCGCCTGTAGCACAGCGTGTCCCATTTAAACGTTTCCATTTTGATAGGACAGTTTCCTCTGCATGTATATTAAAGTACAAATTAAAGTTTCCAATAGCTGTATCGAATCGTTTTCTCAGCGGTCCACTAATTCGCGCCCTTTCACCCGTCAATCAGATGCCAAGGCGGCGTAAACTGCGCGTCGAGCCGAAATTGGCGATTGCGAAACGTGCGTTTGCAAATTACACTGAATTTTGCGTAATAAGAAATAAAAGCTATGATTTAAAGGGATGGGAAGGTTAAAATAAACTGTACATCAAGGTTTCCTCGAGTATATACGTCAAGTTGACGCGGTTCGCTGTTTAATTTCAAGACGAATCTCCCGTTGAAACAGTTATGCTGATAATTTGGCGTGGTGTCAAATTGTGGTCGCAGTACGCGGCGGAATGGGAGCGCCGCATCAACGGTCAAATGACACGGCTATCAACAGATAATAGTAATTAATCTTTTCATTTCCTAACGTATTCTTCATTAGTTTTAATTATTTATTTATGTTATTTTAGATGGTAATTATATGTAACAAAATATAACAAATACACAATAAATAGAATATTGTTTAAACATTAACAGTTTTGTTTTTTTTAATAATATTCTTGTAGACCTAATTAATGCTGGCTAGTATTACTTAAAAATAATTACTGTATTGCTTTTTTATTACCTACGACCTATTTTAAAATTAGAAGCATTTAATTTTTAAATCACAAGTGTATGTTCGTGCGCTATTACCTAAACATACCTTTTATATTTAGGTAGGTAGCTGGTAAGGAATGTCACATAAAATTAAAAAAAGTTGAAAAGTATGGGAACATTAAGATTTGGCCACGTATTATAGATTGCAATGTTAATTAAAAAAATAATTTTGTGACATTCCTTGTTTTGCCCCTGTACCCTTCATTTAAGGTCTTAAAAAAATAATTTATTTCTAAAGTAAATTATAATTAGTTATTTACGTGATTTACTGCAAATTAAAAAAAAAAACGAATTTTTAAGCTTAAAAGCTTTTCCAGTTATTTCCTCCACGAAACCTTTGAGTATTATTTTTGATAATTAATTATGTATATAAAATACAATATTTTTTTTTTCTTCTGTTTTGAAGGAAAAAAAATGCGAGAATAATGTCTAAACAAGGAAGTTTATTAAGTTAGCATTTTTAGTTAGACTTAAAGACCTAAATAAGATACACTTATTTTTCTTTGACTTCCAAAATTACGTACGTACCTACTTACTACTTACAAATTACAATAGAACTTTTCCATTGTTTTTATTTTAAATACCAACATAATCTTATTTTATAAACATGCCCATTTCTTAAAATCTATTTAATTTTCATTACTTCTGTAAATTGGAAATATCTAGAACAAGTCGAGAGTCCAGAATGATCGTGAGTTAAATTATTTTAATTAAATTAAATTAATAATTTGTTAGGTGTACGCGAATTCTTTAAATAAAATTACTAGTGGCATACCTTTATCCTATCCTTAATACCAGCAACCCATCCTTAATATATCTACTAAATTAATAATTATCCATAACACATTCTTAAATTGTGGTGTAGAGGTGGAATGGTGCTAAATATATAAACCTTATCGAGAACAACAATATCATACCGATGTATCTAGAAAGCTGTGCGTTGATGCGATGTATTCATAATCAATCCTAAAATAATTAGGTTAATCCTATACCAACTATAGTAGGTTATTCATTCCCTAAAGCTTACAAAACATACGTAGGTATGGTGAGCTTTTGCTATTCAAACTTTGCGTAACAATCTACGATCGCTCTCTACCTTTTATGTATCTTTCATTAGTGTAATATAATAATTATTATGATTTTTATTGTTGGTTCTCGATTGCTTTACGGCAATCATGGTCTCGGAGATACACAGGAGTCTCTATGAATAAAAAATCCTAAAAAATATTTTTATTTAAAATGTCCAAATATACATTTAAAAAGTATTAACGTGATATTGTTTTAGCAAATCTATGTACATAACTTTGTAGATTAGAAAAATATGTACCTATACCTAAGTCTATACTTAGCTCTATAGTAAGGCGATATATAACTTTTATATGTAACTCAATAAAAATACTTCAATTTGTTTACGCACAATAACTTATATTCTTGCAGTAACAACAAAAACTATAACGATTCGCACTATTACTAATAAATATTGCCAATTAGAAAGACACGCTACGACGACTCTAGTTTTTTTTTTATTTTGCCGTTAAATAACTTCAAGTAGGTACTTCTTTATTAAATAATTAATATTAATATATTTGACGATACGTTGGCTCAGTTTGTTGTGACCCTACTTGCTGTGCCAACAGTGGCAGGTTCGAGTCCCGCTGACATTCATTTTTTGAGCATAAGTGTACTACAGTCATGGGTATTTAAATTTTTAATATGTATCTATTTAAATTTATATATGTGCTGTTTATCAACTATCTGGTATCCGTAACGCAATCCTTGTAGCTTACCACGGAACTAGATGCCGTTGTGTTTAATAATGTCCCAACATACTTATCTCTAACGGCCTATCCGCACTGCGAAATTTCACCGCGCAGTTTTTTTTCTGCAATTCTGTAACACATGGAATCTTATAGAGGTATCCGCACTACAAATAAAATTTCGCGCGATTACTCTCAGTAGATCCCGATATTCCGATCGCGGAAAATAAATCGCGAGGATAAAATTCGCGCGGTGAAATTTCGCAGTGCAGACAGGGCGTTAGACTGATTTTTATGAAATTATTACACAAAAAAATATTTCGGAGGTCTGAGAATAGGTCGTAGGCTATTTTTATTCAACTATGTGATAAGGCGGCCCTCTCCATATACATATATATTTTGTTTTTAGACTAAATTTTAATTTTTTTATGATTTGGCATCAAAAAATACTTATAACCTTAAATTTTCATCCTTCTAACACCAACTCCTTTTTTATTAGTTGTTAGAACGCGGGTGGAGCCGCGGGAATTGCTAATAATTTATAATTTAATGCCTATATTTGTTTTATAGTCACCCTGTAACATAAAGTACATAACAACTGGGGCTGTCAAACATGTCACACCACTATCATAGTGCTGTCCTTTTATTGATAGCACCTAACATTGATCAAATATACGCTAAATGCTCTTAACAATATTTAATTTATCTAACAATGTAGTGCTACTATAAATACAAACACCTATCCAACCTTTTTAATATGTCGAGATAATTTAACACTCTGTGTAATTGAATATTTGAAGATAATTTTAATCTACTTGTAATAATTATAATGACGATTTTTAACTTTATTAGTATGACAAATTAAACTGATCTTCTATCTGACCGGATGATGGAGTAAAGATGTAAATAAAAAACTCGATAGTATCTTATAACTTATTCAATAATTTATTTTTGGCAAAAATAAATTATTGAATAGCAAACGACATTTCTTATTTTTATCTCTATAATTGCAATTGGT
Source organism: Boloria euphrosyne (assembly GCA_951802675.2). Lineage (NCBI taxonomy): Eukaryota > Metazoa > Arthropoda > Insecta > Lepidoptera > Nymphalidae > Boloria > Boloria euphrosyne. The sequence continues at coordinate 1,479,425 of OX637888.1, forward strand.
TTTTATGAACTAGGTACCAACCCAGTACGTCTTAATTCGGTGGTAATTAAAAATTTGTTTGAAATTCTGAACGTTGATGTACATATTTGTCGTATAGGTATAAATAAATGTACCTATATGTATATGGTTATATACATATCAAGATGATACAATTGCCACTGAAGCAAAAATGTAAAAAAAAACATATCGATGGCACAATAGTTTCTTGATATGCACTTAAGCTAAAAAATAAGCATAAGCGCTATAAATTACAAAAATAAATTAATTTATAAAAATTGTAAAATAAAATTTGAACAAGTATCGTAAAATTGATAGCTGTTTAAGATTACCAAGTATTAATGTTCTTATAATTGGTTCAAAGGAGCTAAAAGTGATGTAAGACAATAATGGGTTTTTTCTAAAGGGAACTACTAAATTAATTAATATTATATAACCTAAATATGTAATATCAATAATAGACCATTCTGACGCTTATACAATCGCACAGTGGGCCCCAGATGTTGCGTGTGTGTCAACCCCAACACCACCTACTAGGCCATCGAGTGTGCAGTATATTTTGTTATATGTCAAAACCATGGGTGGTCGCCAATAAACAACCAAACACATCAAATTTTTAAATTAACATTTCTACTTTAATAACATAATAAGAATCGTAGGAGATATAATCAAATGAAAATATGTTATGTAGATATTATAACACTACAAGTCATGTCCGTGGAAAATTTAGCTTTAGAGATGACTTCATTGTTGTTTTTGCTGACCTAAAATTTTTAAAATAATAAAAAAAAGTGCCAAATTTTGTATCTATGAAGACATTAATTTTAACAATTAAAAAACAGTAAAAGCAATTTAACAGTTTCAATAAAAAATAAAACTGTCATATCAAAATCAATAAATATGGCGATGCCGTAATTATTACCTATGTAAAAAGTCAACTTACCACGTGCTAAAAATACGTATATAATATTGTACCTATATGTAGGTAAAACGGTTTTATTACTCAGACAATTTGTTAAACTTTTATAATTAGTTAGATACCTGTTAATTACATTCGTTTAATTAATGGTGAATTGTGATTAAAATTTTACACTATGTCAGATAGGTAGGTATATAATATATCGTAAATTATAATTTGATTTTAAAAGTTACAATCTATTTTTACATAGGTAATGAATGGATGAGTGAAGAGAAAAAAAAATATTTTTGTTTTGACACATATTAATATGTATTTAATACATGTTAAAAGTGTAGAATAATATATGTAATTGTGTTCTATAATGTAGGTATATTTTAAAATGTAAAATGAACGAAACTACCAAAAAAATCGCGTTGAAAAATTTAATTGAGTGGAATTGAAAATATAATGGCTCTGGTAAAGTATTTATAACTAACGCGAGATTTATTCCTCGAAATGTTTGAGGATATCAAAAATAAAGCTATCATCTGCTGTAAATTTACTTCAATGTAATTGATTAGTGAATCATTTTATAAATAATAATGTGAAGGTTACCTGCTCCAAAATCATTAATACCACCGTTTGTTTTAATACTTTTGGGCCTCGATATACTCGTAAATTATAAGCACCAATGTAATAGTATAGAGACTGAAAAATAATCGAAATTAGTAGAGTGAGCGAAAATAAGACTTAAAATTACTAAAGTAACTACAGATTATAAATAATTTTTACCTTTCTATACTTTAAGATTGTATTTTTTACGTTTGTTGTTAATAAAAAAAATAAAGTAAAAAAAAAGGTTACGCATTAATTTAAAGTAGGTAATGTAGACGTATATTCGAAGCTTTTGAATCTCATAAAAAATGTTTGCATTGCAGGTGTATACAACATCTGTATCATGCAGTGAATGAGAGCTAAATTAAGAACCTGTATTATGAATGGACTAAATATGATGATTGTTTCAAGAACATAATATAGCCCAGTTTACACGCGAAAATTTAAAAGATGAAAGAATGATATGCGAATTTAGTTTTTGTCATGTTTGTAAACTTCTTATTAACAGTTTATAGTGCATCAATCTCCCAACTAATAAGCTAATCGACCTAAAAACCTCGAGTAACGCCCACCATCCCAGATCAATCCATAAATCCACGTATTATTTCATAAATCATATAACATGCATAAAAAGGATTTAATATCGTGTAACATACAGGTGTCGTTTCGTTCTTCGTCATGGCCTAACCATAAAGAAACGCTGAAAAAAACATTTACTTTCAAAAATAGAATTCGAATTCCCGCGCTTAATTGCGGAACTGCCAATGAGAGTGTGTGTGAGAGGGACAGCACACAGACGCCGCCCAGTTAACAACATGGCGGTTCTGTTGATTGGCGGGCTTCATTTGCTCCTCCTTTGAAATGTGTGACAAAAAACAGTTTAAGGCAAGGCATTAGTAAGATGGAAATTACTATTTTCATGTGTTAATAATTTTTTAATGATTTTTTTAAGTAATAGAGATCGTAAATAATTTAAAATGTCGGGTTGAAAGTAGAGGTGTAAAGTTATTATGATTTTTCCAGTAGATAACATTAAGCCGCTTCATTAAATCATTTTAATTAAATGAAATCGTCGAAGTCAATACATATATTTAAATATATTTATTAATTTATACATTTTTTATTTACACACTTACGTTACATTCTTAAATAACAGAAAAAATATTTTAATTGCAATATAAGCTAAGGTTTTTTGACATTTACTTCGTCACTAAGCTGAACTTTGTTTAAAAACTAATTAAATTCTAAAAAAGATCGAGTGGTTGCTCTCCAACAAGAAGGACCGATCACGTAAATTCGTCGTCCATTTTCTATACGGTTGTAAAAAACGCACTGAAAACCGATGAGGTTCATCATCCGCTCCAGATACAATCTCGATGCTGACCACGATCTTAGAACATGAGGGACCGACCCCAGGAAAAGAGAGAGAGAGTATATTAACTATAATTAACATAACTTTGAAATATAGGATTTTTTTTGAGTTCGGTGAAAAATAAAGCTTTTAAGTCTAGTCTCTATCTGTGTGTCTGTCCTGTGTACATGTCGTAAGTATTTAATTACATGGATCGATTATAGTTTGATAATAAAAATTTCCAGCTAATTATAAATTAGCAATAGAATTATTCTTAAGTATTTTTTTCGTTTTTAATCGCAAAAAAATATTGTGTAATTTGGATTTCTTGGGACTCGCTGTACAGTACGTGTAGGTATGTATTACGTTAAAATACGTTAGATAAAATACCTATCAAGTCCTTATCGTCCTGATAAATAGCATTTATGATCCTTTTTTGTTCCAATAGTAATTTGACGTCGCCTTAAGTGCGTCAGAGAAACCACTGCAGTAACGAAATATGTACCTATCTAGGAAATTCAATGTTAGTTTCTGACGCAGTTAAATTCAGTAGGTATTTATTATTTCATTTTAAACGAATTGTTGTTTTTCTATTATTTTTTTTAATTATAGGCCTAACATTCAGTAGGACTAACTAAGAGACTATTCATAATTATTAATTAAGTAATTTTTCATACCAAGTAGGTACTATAAGTTTAAATGGATAAGCGAGTTTAAGGAACCCCGATCTCTTCCTCGATTATAGAGGTTTCTCACTAACCCGAGTTTCTAGTGTTTCTCACTTACAGAGGTTTTAAAAAATGCAACAAATGTGCAGTAATAAACATGTATGTATTGTATCGATATTATTCACCAGAATTTGACTTAATTTTTTTTTTATTTTTTTTTTATCAGTCAGTCACAGAGGTCCACGAATGATGAAGACTTTCTGTAATAGAGGTTTATGTTTCTTTGTTATAGAAGTTTTAGAGGGATATAAGAGACGGTATCTGGCTATTGCTGTCACTTAAAGAGTTTTCTCGCTTACCCAGTTCTAATGCACTTAGGTTTGACTGTATGTACACACCTCACATTAAGGTAAGTATTGTCCTATAATATATATGTGGGAATATGATTAATTTTATTATTTAGTTTATTTTAATTAAAGTGATATTCAACCTCTTTTTACTTTTAAATTATAAAGAATATTGGTTAATGTCAAGATGTAAATTGTAAATATAAAAGGAAGATGATGACTTATGAAATAGATATTAAGATGGGTTAATAGAAGATTGGACTTGTGATGAAAATATATAAAGATGTTTTACTAAAGATTAATAAAGAATTATAATTACAATCCCGCTCAAATCAATTTAACGATCCCACATCTTTTTTGGGGGCTCGTCCGGGATCGTAAATAAAATTGTTTTGAAACGGATTGATAATTTTGAAGACGAAAGATGATGAAAAGAATTTGAAGATTTTGACGACGTTTGTACAGCGATTATAAAAGAAGTAAAGACTAGAAGATTTAGATTTTAATCATATTCAAGATGCTACCGAAAATAGATTCGACACGCGGAACTGAAAATGACGATCAAAGATTTGACGTAAATATTTCTTTTAGAGATTTAGAGAAATCGATGAATATTTTTACCGGAGATGACACCTACCCAGTAAGCTCATTTTTTGATGAATTTGAAGATACTGCGAGTATTATGAATTGGAATAGTATTGAAAAATTGATATACGCTAAAATACTTTTAAGAGGTACTGCCAAACTGTTTTTAAGATCGTTCGGAAGAGTAAAAGACTATGCCACGTTAAAGAAAGGACTGTTGGAAGAATTTGGCCCTAGGCTTAACACTGCTGTAATTTGTAAGAATACGCTTAACATACAGAAGAGACAAGAAGAGGAAGTTTCTTTTAAAAATATAAGTATTAGAGAATTGGACATGATGGCGGAGGTAGATACAGAAGGCGATGTCAATATAATTACGGAAAATGAATTTCAGAAAATAAATGGACACAATATAATGTTAGTTGACGAGAAAGACATCAAAGATGAATACGATGAATGTAAAAAGCAATACACGGAGAAGGTTTTAAAAATAAGTAAAGATTATGCAAATGAAGAAGTAAGAGTACCGATGGTCGAAGAGATAGAAATACCCAGTAAACCTGATTTTCCTACAGTTATTAAGAAAGATGGATCTCAAAGAAGCTACAGACGACTAAATAAGAAAGTGATTCAAAAACGATGTTTTATAATAACTAAAGTTACTGCACCACTAAAGAAAGCACAAGATAAAGACTACCATAGTACTAAGACATACACAAAACAAAGACTAAAGAAAAAAGTTCTACTAAGAGAAAAAGGTGACCTACTTAAACAGATAATGAAAGAAGAGACTAGGAATTTAGATACTAAATGAGGACAAAAACTCGGGAATATAATGAATAAATCAATACAGACTATAAAGAAAGAAAATGTAAGAAATTATAAGAAAAGAAAAAAGAAGATGCGAATTTGGTTTCGACTTGATAGAGTTCATCTGAGGCAGATGAATGAACAGGATGGCCGTGTGGGAATATGATTAATTTTATTATTTAGTTTATTTTAATTAAAGTGATATTCAACCTCTTTTTACTTTTAAATTATAAAGAATATTGGTTAATATCAAGATGTAAATATAAAAGGAAGATGATGACTTATGAAATAGATATTAAGATGGGTTAATAGAAGATTGGACTTGTGATGAAAATATATAAAGATGTTTTAAGAAATATTAATAAAGAATTATAATTATAATCTAACTCATTTCAATTTAACGATCCCACATATATACCTGGAAAATGCTTTTTTCCTAGATAGCACTTACCTACATACTCGTATTTTACCACTAAGTCTAACAGTAAAAAATCTTCATTTTATTTTCATAAATATTGTACTATGCTTATGTCGCACTTCCATGATTCTTAGCATACATATCAAGCTAAACATCCTAATAGATAACTAGAAAAAAACAATTTGTGTTTTAGAGTAATGCAGCTGTAAGGAAGAGTGTGGAAAGATTTTTTGTATACTATTCTAAATTAGTGCTTGACTACGTTCCACCTGATGGTAAGTGGTAGCGCAGTCGTAGATGGTAAGTCGCACTAATTCAGTAGCCACCTATTCACTCTTGCCTTGAAGACACCCATATTGTAATCGGACGGAAACACTGACGCAGGCAGGTTGTTCCAATCCTTAGCCGCACGTATAATAAATGACGTAGCGAAACGCTTCATCCGGACGGTTGGAATGTCTACGACATAAGAGGGCCTAGACAATGTAACAATCGATTAGCGAAAGCGATATTAGAAAAGTCCAAAATTAAAAAAAAAGGTTTGACATATGACTTACATATTATGTCACGTGATCTGTTGTCAACGAATAGATGGTAGACAATGTACATTCATTTCAATTATTAGTGATTTAAAGTTCAAGATGCATAAGCTGCGTTTAAGCGATGACGATTGTAGAAATCGAATCGCTTCATAACGAATGCCGGTTGTCTATAGGCCAAGGATGGAGACCAGCAGTTCGTCGGGTCGTCCGATGATGGAAAGGGGATAGGGGAATTAGGTCGTGTAATTCCTGCGCACACTCTCCGAAATACAACCTATAGAAAACACAAAGATGGGTTTGAAGATCAATATAAGCAAAACCTGCATATAAACAGAATCGTATTTATTTTTAAATGAAGAACTATTTAATAATCTTCAAATATTTGCTATTTTTATATATTTTAGAAAAATAAAAACAATATCAAAAATATTTCACCCCATCTTACCCCGAGATGGTGGTAAGATAGGTTACAATGGATCATCACTGGTCGACGTAGCTAGGGCCGACCTCGGCACCATACTCAAAAAGCAAATAATAATAGGTTACCCCCCGTGGTAAGTTAGGGTATGTTTAACTGTTGGGATAGTAATCACATTATTTAAGCCTTAATAAGCTCCTCAGCTTACGGTTGATTTATATTCGACTGTCATTTAACTGGATCTCTGTAGTCAAAGAAAGGACAAAATCTGTTTCAGAGAACCTATGCGGAATATATGGCGAAACTCCACCCTTATTAAATCCATTTACTGTCGTACCTACACATTGTGGCAAAACACGGACCCATTTCGTTTAAACAAATAGAAATCAATATCATTCTCATAATGGGGCAAGACGAGGTAGTCATCTCCCACTCTTGCTTCACCATATTATTTTGTAGTAATATTGAAAACAAATAAAAACTGTTATCAATTTTAAAAGAGCACAATGGGTATCTTATTTTGGGTTAGTTTAAGCGTCAATAAAACTCACATCTCTTTACACAACCACGTGTCAAAACCAGAAGAAGTATTTTAAGCACTTTGCTGTAAAACAGTTTTTTTAAGATAATTTTGACGATGTACACTTATGAATAACAATAACCTAGCTAGTGATTGGTGTTATGATAGCGCATCGAACGATGTGTAAATAAACAAGATTGGTTAGTTTAAATCGCGATTTTACCCCTTTTACTGTGTTTTTACCCCGTCTTACCACTCTTTCCCCTATTTAACGATTCAAATTATTCCTATACGTATTTCGATTCTTTTTCTCTCATCAAACTAGAGTTTAATAAAAAAAAGTGAATAAATTTTCGAGTCAGTTACGTAGAGCTTTTCAATTTTTTTTTGAGCCGCAACCATCTATATATGTATATGAGAAAATCAAAAAAAGCGAGCGAGCCTAGTAGCATTTGATGTGTACATTAAATCAATTGATTAGCGACAGAAATTAACATCAATTTTAAAATTTTATAACACCTACTTAAAGTGATGATAATGATGATGATGCTATCTAGCCGATTACGGCCACAGCGATAACTTTTTAAGGTGGTTGTAGTGAGTTTTGGTGTGTTGCTCTCTCATGTGCTCTTAAAGTAATTAGGCAGTGTTAAATAAATGAAGTGGGTTCAAATCCGGGACTCGCACCTCTGATATTTTCATGTGCGAATTACTTGTAACATGATTATCGTTTGTCTTACGGCGAAGGAAAACATTTTGAGAAAACCTGCATGTCTGAAAGAACCTAGCAAGTTTTCGAAAGACATAATATGAAGTTCGCGGAGCCGCACTTGGCCAGCGCGGTGGGCAATGGCCTTAAATGTTTATTCGAATAGGTAATTATTAACTATTAGGTACCAACTTGCATTTTTTATTAATGATGTGCACTTTCAAACACTTAATATCATCAGTAAATACCTACATTTATTTATGACGGCCAATTCTTTTCAATATCGCGCGTTTCCCCGGCTTCCCGTTACCCACTTCCGTCCCCTTTTACGAAATCACTCCGGCAAATTGCAGGAAAGCGTGAGTATAGATGTTACACATCAAAATTTTAATTTTTTTAGTCAAAATTTATATTTTTTGGTCTTCATAAAAACACCACCATTTATATATAGTATATACTCGTATAATTGCATGATAAGAAGATATTTATTAATAGCATACCTACTTTATCAATTTTTTTATCTATAATGTCATAACGTATTTAGACCGAAATTAACATAATATTGATTGTAACAGATAATAATAAATCTCTGATAGAAGTACCTGCCTATTTTAACAATTTAAACTTTACGACTAAACTTAGGTATGTTTTTTCAACATTTTATATTCAATTCAATATTCATTTGTACCTAATTAATAAACGGCTTAACCAATTTCAATGATTTAATCGCCTTCAGATACATACATCTCGATAAACCGAGTATCTTAATTTGGAATATCATCAAAATCAAAAACTCTTAGGCACCAATTTGAGTGAATGAAAAAATTTACTTGCAAGCCCATAGTGTGGGGCAAATCAAGTTTTTAAACGGCAATCATGTAATCGTACCAACAATTTATGTTAAAAGAAATTAGATTATCAAATTGTTAAATAAAACACCCACAAATAATAAACTCTACCGAACTAAAAGCACGAAAATAAATTGACGAAGGAACGAGTTAGGTACAACTTGAAGAAATTATGAAAAAATCCCTCCCAACAAGTCTCCATCTGCACCACACTGTGATCTTCGCAACTTATTTTGATCTTTTTACCTCTTAAGTATCTTAGATTTAATGGGCTAAGTTGGTACAGAGTCACGATTTAAGCTTTCCATTGGCGGTAACAACGAAATAGAGAACAACAAGTTTCACTATTGTTGTCTTGTGCTTACATTTAGTTTGCAACTACGAGGTGCGAACTAAATGTAAACATAGGCATATGCAATTACTCACCTATGTAGGTTGCTAATAAGAAATATCTAATATATAAAAGTCTCGTGTCACAGCGTGTGTTATCGAACTCCGAAACGGCTGAACCAATTTTTATGAATTTTTTGTGTAAGCTTGGTAGGTCTGAGAATAGCGCGTAGGCTATTTTTATTCCGCTGGGTAATAAGGGTAGCCTTGTCCAGATATTTTATTTTTTATTTTTAGACCAAATTTTTTATTTTTTTATGATTTGGCATGAAAAAATACAGATAACACTGCACTGCACAACCCTTGGAAGTATATACGGTACTAACAACAAAAAAACAATTTATAATTTTTTGTCTGTCTGTCTGTTTATTACGGTTAATGTTTGAAGCCGTTGGACCGACTTTGACAGAACTTTCACTCGCAGATAGTTAATGTTATAAGGAGTAACTTAGGCTACTTTTATGTTAGAAATTTTATTTGTTTTAACTAGCGGAACCCGCGGCTTCGCTCGCACTGAATCTAGAGATGAACCCGTGGGTGAGTCGCTAAGCATAGTATATAAAATCAATTGCCGTTCGTTAGTTTCGCTAAATCTCAAACATGGAGATCGATTAAAATAATTAATTTTGGTTTAGTTAGGGGTGTGTCACTTCACTAGCCTGGTTTATGTGTAAAAAAATAGGGAAAACCAAGACAAAACTTCTGGGAAATGTACATCACTTTTATTTTGTATGGAAATCACTAACCTAAAAACATAGCCAGAGAAGACCTAATCGCAGCGAGGATGAATGATTTAAATGAAAGTATCTTTTCAAAGGTTTTTTGCGAATTTATTATGATTTTAGATTCGGACTTCGAATTCTTTGTGAGGTATAATACCTTGGTTTCCCAAACTTTTTGCTTATTGGACGTACATAGGTACATCTAAATAGATAGTTTTGTTAAAATTAAAATAAATGAAAAAAGAGATTATTTTAGCCTTTTGGTGTTTCATCAAAATTGGATTTAACAAATATGTAATTCAATTAATTTTGTTTCTTTAGTGGCTCCTTACAATGATAAGAAAGATAAAAAGTATTTAAATCAGAAAATGTCATAATAAAGAAATAAATTTAGAATACATTATAATTTAAGTTTAATTAAAAAGTAAAATAAAGTACATTGTTAAAAATTAGTACCTACTTACTTCTTTAATTAAAAGTATGAGGTAATAGACAAATGTAGATTCATAAAAATATGAAGCCGGATGTTAAATTAAAATAAATTATGCAAACATTACACAAAAGCCGAAAACAATTCTTAACTTTTTGCCAGAATAACCAATTAGGAAATTAGAATAACACACAAAATAAATTATTTTTATTAGTTTAGTAAAACCGTTCTTACTAACATTTATGTACAGTTAATTTATTATCTGTGCTAATATTATAGTAAGCTAGCGACGCACCCAAACTACGCTCGAATTAATATTATTCGATTCCTATAAGTATATATATTATAGTTACGATTTAACGCTATAGATTTCTTAGTGATGTAATGTTTTTCCGCATTATTAATTAATATATTTTTATTACTAAGGGGTGATATTTAAAGCGTATGGTTTTTCATTTGAAAAAACTGGTCCGAAACGCACCAACTTTACACTATTGGATATTAAAATTTAAAACATCCATTACTCATAGGTTGCGTACAGAAGAGAATATTTAGGTCGAAGCCAGCCGATATGATTGAAAAAGTACCTTAAAAAATAAATGGCAAGTAATGATTTTTAACTTCCCAATGTACATTTTATATTTAACACTATATAGTATATACCTAATGGTTTTTTTTTTTCAAATAAAAAACCAAACGCTTATAAAATCATCCGTTATATTTTGACACGTATGACGTAGGTAATACAAAATTTCATTAAAATATGTCTAATTCTTTTCTCGTGATGCGGTCATAACAGACGGACAGACAAAAATTATAAAAACTATCATTTCAGTTTTTTATCGATAATAATTGTGACTATTTCAATCAGATTTTCTCAAAAAATATTCGATTAAATTAAAATATTACGAGTATTATATTATACGTATATAGGTAACGAGAAATGTACCTACGAGTAGGTTTATGCCTCAGAATTTTTAATAAATTAAAAATGTAAGTCTTAATAAACGTGTCCTTAGTTGTTATTTGTTCACACTACAATAATTGTTGAACTTTACGCAAGAGAGCCATTTGCTCTATTTTAACAATGCTTTATTTCTAAGATTTACAAACCTATATAGATAAAATACATAAATACATGCGGCTTTATTAAAGTAAAATGTATATTTTACATTTAAAAATATATTTGATATTTCAAAAAATTTACTAAGACTGCGATATAATGTAACATGCTCAATTGATCTAAAGAACCGAACAATGGTCCTACATAAATTGTACTTGACTACGTTTTAATATTAGCATAGGTTTGTAAAAATTGATTAATGAAACTTAATTGTATACTCTAACTAAAATCAAATAAAAAATGATTTTTTAACGAACTGTCGCAATTACTTATGATATTAGAACTGAAAGTTGATAATGTTTGAAATAAAACTACATTAGTATTCACTGCGTGTTGGATAAACAAAGTAAATATCGATATTTATAGTATATCTCTTTTCAGTTATGTGTATGTCGAAAGGAAACTGGTTATCACTCTGAAGCAGGTTCGATTCTCGCACAGACCAAATTTATTCACCGGGAGATTGTCTGATGGTGGAATATGTAGCCATTTAACTAAGAAATTACTATGATTCCTATATACGCAATACAAAACATATAAAAACCAGCATTTAACGTTGTTCTTTATTTCTCGTTATTATTTATTACCTTCATAAATTATTAACGTGTTACAATTAAAAGCATTGTAACAAATTTTCAAATAAGTATTTTATTCAAAATTATGTAGTACTTAATTATTGTAAAAAAATGATTAATTTGATACATATCTTTTATTGCGATATAGAGTATTACAGAGTATATTATATACCTATACAAAAATAATATTGTGTCTATAAGCCTCGTGCCTTGGCATGGTACCTACTGTGTGTTACCCTAACATTTTTTTTTAAAATAATATTGGGTACAGACCATAGATGAATAATAAGCGTACAGGCAATGATATTCTAATAGACATAACCAAGACATAACCCTAGACATCAAGCTAAACAAATTATAATATTGTAAAATAATGTAGTATATAACGTCATTGATTTTAATGGTATTATTTTACCGACCAATTTACTTCATACCTTTTCCATTATACCTACCTATGACATTGACGAAGTAATCTATGCTTAACTGACATATACGTAAGCTTTAAAGCCTTTATCAAGCAAATTGAGTTTAATTCATAATATATAATGTTTTAAATTATATAAAAATTACAATTTGTATACTGAGTTATTAGTAAGTATATGGTAATATAAAAATTGATAAAGAAAAAATCATAAGCTAATTGCCTAAAGAAGATTAAAATCTATTTTTATTATATTTACTTCATAAATACATGTAGGTATATATCAATTCAATTCAATTCTTTGGTTTGTTTCCCTTACAATATATTTTTTTTTTGACATTGACATTTTTTTGGCGGACAATTAAAGTAGCTTCGCGATATATTAAGTGACGTTAAATACCTACTACTTATACTACGAGATGTACCGAAAATGATCAATTTACCATAAAGAATTATTGTATATCCCTTTTTATATTAAAACGTATAAAAGAATTGTGAGTTATGAAGAATCAGTAACTTAAGGCGCCTGAGAAAAATAAAAAGCAATACATCATTACAAGTGTCAATAAGTATATAAGTATAGATTACTTAAAAAAGATGTTAACTACATATTTAATTAAATTAATACTACTTTGAATGATCTTTTAAGTAAAACTGATATTTTAATAAAACCTGTATTCCTCTTGATATCGATACCGATTAACTATTAATACGTATCGTAAGGTTATTATCAGATCAAGTTAAATCAAGATCAATAAATCGTTACTGCCTAATTGGTATATTTTAATTTTAATTTAATTCTCATGACATAAATGCCTACGATTAATCGGGTACAGAGCGAGCAATGAATATTCAAAAATACGTAAAAGATATTTTTGTATAAACAAAAAAACAGCACAATTTTTATTTTTTCACAGCTATCCCATAGAAGTCGTTTTTTATCTAATTTTTCAGCAATACAAACTATTTCAGTGCCAAAAATGCATCACTGACATCGTTTTAATCGTAAAATATTTTTTTGTCAATTGATTAATTATAGTCAAAAATATTTAAAACCAAATTATAAATAAATTACTGGCAACACATCGGAATGTGTAAAACGGTGAAATATTCCCTTTACAGGTAAAAGATAAATTAAAATTAAATAGATACCTATCTTCAATTTCATGTCTGTGTTTTATGTCATCAGTAAATATTGTTGCACAAACACTTACTTTCACTCACTTTTTTATTACATAGTAATGTAATAAAGATAAACATTTTAGGTATTAAAATCACAATACATAAAATTTAAAAAGTTATTAGTAATAACAGAGCTTTCTTAAAGAATAAAGCTCTCTTCGGAATTTGAAGGACAATGTCAAAAAGCGTGCTGACAGTGTCAATTTCTACGACTACTGTACCCAGTTCTAATATGAAATAACATATTATACATTCGAAGCTTTCAAAAGCTCAGACCACACAAGGTGGTTAAACTAGATAGTTAGAATTAATTAGAAATAAATTATAAATATTTTTTATCATATCTAAATCTAGACGAATAAAATTGAAGAACTGTTTGTATTTTTAAATTAACAGCTTTTTACTAAATGCATGTGAAAGTTTATACGGTAGTCCCACTGCTGGGCACGGGCACTCCCTTCAATACGAGGGGGATTAGGTACCTACTTACATAAAAAAAATCTGTCTATTTGTCTGTTTGTTTAATACGGCTAATCTCTGAAACGGCTGGACTAATTTTGGTTGGACTTTCTTTGAAAACAATGTAGAATTTAATTAAAAAATTAACATTATATTTGGAAAAGCTTTCAATCAAAATTGAACATTTCTTAATTTAATTAAGAAAAGGAACTATTATATAATACGAATAATAAAATTTCGTACACATCGCCAAACAGATAATAAATCACGACGTGCACTTGTTGTGACAGCTCTACGTCGGGAACAGCGGGGGCGCGTGTGTGTGGTCCGATTGACCTAACATCCTAACATATTTTTGCAATAACCTATTGAGGATCGAAAGGAAAAAGGATTTTGAGTTACAAAAAACTAAACATAATTTTGAAATAATTTGTCGTATAAGTCATTAAATGTAACTCGTGTAAGTTAAAACCGAACTAGTGAATATTGAATAATATAGAACTTTTCTTAGTACAACAAACTAGCGACTGAGCTTTATGTTACCTCAGATCTCGGGCTTTTTAATAACACTATCTTTTCGCATTATTTCGGAGATTTATTTAGATTTTTCCCGACATCGAACCATTACAGCAATCTTAGTCACGGGAGAGACTAGGGATATATAAGCAGCATACGTACCACATGCCTCTTTCACTTCTAATGTTATCATTCTGTTCATACATAGTCCACGAAAGTGGTTTCTCTAACCCTCTGATTACCGCACAGTTAAATTTATCTCATCGTCATTAGGAAAACTCATCCTGATAACGTAAATACACAAATATCAAATCACAGGCGACGGCTCACCATCGTGAACCTGAACTCTCACTCATTAAAATCCTCAGCGGAACCGAATGGCCGTAGTTCAATGGGGTGTTGCAGGATCGCTTACGCACGCACTTTCATGTTAGTACCTATACCAAACATTTCCTGGGACTATAAAGTACTGTATGTTCGTGTCGCAATTACCTAATTTTGGTGTAATAATTTACTGTAAATTAAAAGAAATGTGTAAAAAAATACCAGTATTTTCCCTATCTTCACTTATCATAATGTCTACAATACACAGTTCACACCTCAAAACTCATCGCTAACATAATTTAAACACCCTCGAGTAAATTCCCAGAAGTGCAACACTACAAAACAAATATAATTAATTAACCGAAAGCTCGGATCGCAGCTATCGCGCCCATCGCGGAACACTTTGACAAACTAATCGATAGTTTATTTAAAATTCATATATACTACCAACCTTCTTTATTCATGGTCTGCTGATTAAAATATTTCAATGAATAATGTTGTTTTGATATAAGTCTAGTTAGTTATCTATTAAATTAGCATTGTATTTAAGGTTAGTTAGTTATTTTGCATTTTAATACTTTATTAAAATAATGTAGTATTCAAAAAAAGTTTGGGAAAATAAAATAAAGTCTAATAAAAAGCGCTAATTTTATAAAAATTATAAACTATAAAATAAATTACCACCGTAGTTTAAGTAGGTATCTAGTTGAAATGAAGTAGGTACTTATTTACCTACATATACATAAATGAAAATAGCGGAACCGCGGATAACTAAATAATTAAAAAAATACATATTGTAGTAAACCAAATTGTGAATCTAAACCATTCTCGAATCCACTCGAGCACACACAAAACATTTCATCACAGTCGGTCCAGCCATTTAGGAGGAGTTTAATTACATACACACGCACAGAAGTGCTTTATATATAAAGATATTTAAATGTTAAACAATTTGTTTCTACTATTATTTTTTTGAAGTCTATGAATCGGATCAAAAATTTCGTTGTCCTGTGAACTTAGCTCCTGCCTTCGTCAGCACCAAGAGGGAATCATTTCTCTCCAGTCAGTATAAAAAGTGCTTGATCTCTCGTAACATGTAAATTGTTTTTAAAGAGATACACGATTAGATGTATCAACTATCTGGTATCCATAACATAAGCCTCGTAGCTTACCATGGTATTTGATGGTGGGTTAATGGCCCTAAAATCTACATATTTTTAACTATTTTATATTACATGTATTGATAAGATAATAAAGTCTGTACTTAGTCTTCATTATTAAACAGGATATTTTATACAATAAGAATTTTTCAATTCGCATTAGTAGTTCCTGAGATTTTCCGTTCAAACAAACAAACAACTACTTCGAT
Organism: Boloria euphrosyne; assembly: GCA_951802675.2. Classification (NCBI taxonomy): domain Eukaryota; kingdom Metazoa; phylum Arthropoda; class Insecta; order Lepidoptera; family Nymphalidae; genus Boloria; species Boloria euphrosyne. The sequence continues at coordinate 1,495,662 of OX637888.1, forward strand.
TATTATATAATATTAGTACAGATGACTTAATAAACTAACATATATAAACAAATACTTTGATTCTATTGGCGGCCTTTTGCATAAGTATTTAATAAGCCCTGCTTTAAGGTTGGCGGCTGGTTAAACATCTGCCATGATTCACGAAATACGATGTACGAAACCTTGTGACTGCAATATGTTAAATATTATATTATTAATAAGGTCGTTATGTCGCGACCAATCGTTATAGAAAGTCATCAGTTAATTTAAATAAGAAGGTTAATTCGAAACAAAGTATTATTATTGGGTTTGATTCAAGCAAGGAATTTTTACGATTGTATTGATTATAATTAGAGATAACTATGAAGTAGACGAAAACGGTCAAACTGGTATTATTTAATATGACCGATAACCAATTAGGTCAAAACTTACCTTTCTGAGTAAGGTGCTTTTTTGTCACAAATTTTCAACTACTTACTTTTAAAGTTTTACTTATAGCAGAACTTTTGGTCTGCTTCACTCTATAAAGATCAGTCATAATAATGTTCTCTGACCGATTCCGGCCATGGCAGCCAATTTCGTTGAGACTGCCAAAATTATTTTTATGTAGATAATGTTGGTATTTGTGTATGTTTCAAATGAAAAGTGATGTAGGTGCAAGTACCTAATATTTTTAAATGTCATGCTATTAGGTGAAAAATACAATATTTAAAACTTTAGTTTCTATTGGAACTAACATAATTATAAAACTTTAAAACTAAACACAACTAAAACTTCTAGGATCCACAGACAAAATATTTCCTAAAGCATTTCTTTCTTTAAACATTTATAAGACCCTATATAATAATCACAAGCGGACGCCACAAATTAATGAGTAAATAAATGTTCAATTAATCGAAGAGATTTCAATTAATCACACATTACTGTAATAGATGAATAAGTTAGAGATTGGATTATACCATCTCCTGGCCGGCGCTACCGTTGCCAACGGCCGCTGATCACATGCGTTGATACGAATATTTTAGCCATTAAAATATTTTAATGATTCTTATAAATTAGACTCGTGTAATTGATTGTATGACCGTTGCTCGTTAATCGTAGTTATGTTAATTTTAATTGAATTAAATTGTATAATTTAAAAGAGGTGTCCGGTCGGAAACGTCATCGATCTTAATTTGTTTACCCGAAATACGCTACAATTTTGTATAAGTAGACATTTTGTATAAGTAACTGATACGTGTGGCAACTCAGTCTCTGTCAATTTTAATTTACTACTAGTGTTTTCCCGTGGCTTCAGCCGTCTTCATTTTTATATTATTGAATCTCTATAAATGTAAAATGTATATAATAATATTACAATAAGGTTTGATTAAAAACTGTTCAGTAGATTTAGCAATGTTTTATCCTTTTGTCCTCAGAGTGAGATAGAGTTATTTTTTATTTGAGTATTATTTTAGAAAAAAAATTAGATGCTTTGGATAAGTGCCTTTTAGTTTTAACCGTTTACATTGATGTTAATTTCAACCCCCTATAATATAAAAAAATAAAAGTCTTCAGACGTCATGAAATCAGATTCTCTACTGCATATTATCATCAGATTTGAAAATGTTATCTTTCATGAACCCGTTGCTGACGTGTTCATTTTCAACTAATGTCCTTCTACCACGAAGTTTTCTAGTATAAAACACTGTAGGCTGTACCTGCAAATCGAAAATTATCTATATTAACACTAGCAATTCCCAAGGCTTCGCCCGCGTTCTGAACACTATTAAAAATAGGGATGGGTGGTAGAAGGATGATATTTTAAGTATTTTTGATGCCAAATCATAAAAAAATAAAAATAAGAAGTTGGTCTAAAAATAAAAAATAAAAAATCTGGAGAGGGACACCCTTATCACCTAAAGAACCAGCGTCAAATCTGCGCACGAGTCCGAGCAAAGCGGGGGAGAGTCGCTACTTGAATATAAATTATGAATTGAGCTATCTTTTCGGATTTTGGCGCGGATATATTTTATTTTTTTGTTCCCGATGTTTCGAATGCTTAACTGCAATCGTGTTCACGGGAGAGACTAAGGTTTTTGACATCTCAGAGTTTTATATAAGTAAGTACTTGTAACAGATAGTGCCTACCCACGATTTACAAAAAAATTTCAAAATGGCACCAGAGTAAAGCTAAGAAATTATTATTGAATACACATGTCAAAATCCTGTATGTGGAAATTCCTTTCAAAATCTATAATCAGGTCATTTATTTTTAATCTTTGCGAAAAGTAACGAATAGCAAAATACGCGAGATAATGAAGTTCTCAAATCACATAACATAGTGACTGTGTATTGTAATTTGTACGATAAGTGGCACAAAGAGGTCGGTACGCGCTCGCCGGAACAATCTCAGTGAATGTCTTACGGTCTAAGTAATGAGAGAATGGATATGTTCTTTTATTTTTCTCTCATTTGACTAGATTATTCATACTAATATTATAAATGTGAAAGTAATTCTTTTACAACTATAAATTTTAGAATTAACAGATGAATAAGTAAGTAAGTTATATTTAGAGATAGAAATATTCTATGTTATTCTCCATCACCCAGATGGAGGATATCTTAGACTTCTTAAAACCCCGTACATTATGCATTTAGTGTAAGGTCAAAAAACCTGAGGCTAAGTGGATCATATCCGCAAATAGGAAATAAAAAAATAATAATAGGTAATAAAGGTCGAAAAACAACATTAACGAACTAAGGTTAATCTGATAAATGCATATTGAAATGATACTTATATCAATTACTTTGTTCATTCATTTACTTATTAATATGTCTGTCTGTTAATAAAAAATGTAGTCTGTCTGAATGTTCTCATCTATCTACTTATATATATTTAGTTGGTAGATACGCATTAGTAATAAGAAAAATCTTATATATGCCATTAAATCGGATCCTATATAGAGCTAAGTATCAAAACAAACATAGTACCTAAATATTTTTAGGGAGCTTTTGATATGGGTCATCGTGAGAATTATACCTCTACCACCAGCTTGAGTTTTACAATGGACAAAATGTTAAGCAGTAACAAAATAGACAGACAAAAATTCTATAGAGTCTGCCTCTGTTTCGATAATAATGACTATTAATAAGATTTTTCAATAAATATTAAATATTTAATATTATGTCTTACCGTGAAGGAAAACATCGTGAGGAAACCTGCATGTCTGAGAAAACCTAGCAAGTTTTCGTAAGTGTGTGAAGTCCGCCAACACGCACTAGGCCAGCGCGGTGAACTATGGCCTGATCCCCCTCGTACTGAGGGAGGCCCGTGCCCAGCAGTGGGACGTTAAAAAGGGCTGATGATGATGATGATTTAATATTCAACTTAGAATTTCAGTATACCTACTTGAGTATAACATTGGACAAAATGTTAAGCATTAATGATATAGACAGACGAAATTTACTGTATAAATGTATAGATTTATTAACGCGAAAAGATATTAATTCATTGCCGCAAGTGTAGTTAACAAATCATGACAGGAAGTTTGTTCTTCGGCGTCTATTGCGTCAGCGGTCTGCATCTGTAATTGTGAGATGTAATAATTATTCCATTCATTAGTATTATTATTACACTTGTTGTGTACAACGCGTTTGTAGTAAACTTTCGTTGCTTCGCGAAATATTTAAATAAAATGCATTAATAATAACAGTCTAAATAATTATTTTTAAGTTTTAACGTACACTACGTTAAAACTTTTTACTTACTTTTATTGTTAACTAGAAATTTTCCCTCACTTCAATTGCGTGCGTCCTATAGGTATACGCTTTAAATTTCAAACGAAAATCATTTTTTTTTCTAAAATTAAACTAGTCTTTAGTTATAAACTTATTAGTCCTGTCAGAAACAATCCATTTCGAAGATTAGCCAGAGCAAACACACAAACTTTCTGATATAATTTTATATGCCTTTAGTAAAAAACGTTTATGTGCCTGCACATCACTTTTATGTTTATGTAATATAGAATCGAAATCGATTACAAACTAAACATCGCTAATTATAAATAATATATTCTAAATATTTCGTTTGTGCGAGGCAAAACATAATAATCACCGAGATTTTATTTTACAATTAAAAGGCTTCTCTTAATTTAAATTGGAATTATAATTTTAGGAATAAAGTAATTCTTCAATTTTTATCGATAACAGAAAACTCATAAGATATTGTTATGCGCCACTAATTCAGTTGAAGATTGAGCACCTACGAGTACGTATACGACGACGTACGTATTTTGACGTTTTTGCCGCGGGACGTATGATTTTCTACTGCATGTATAAAAAAATAATTATGTTGACTACCTACTAGCGATTAACATTTCAATATTTTACTAATAATGTATTTTATATTTACTAATATAAAATACGTAAAGCTACAACCTGAAACACATCATCATTGGAGTCCTATCACCCCTAGATGGGGCAGAGGGCGTCTACAGTGCGTCGTCATCCCGGTCGGTCGAGAGCTTCGCGCTTCATATCGTTCCAGGTCTTCCCTATTGCCTTCATTTCTGCAATGATTGAACGACGCCAGGTTTGCTTTGGGCGGCCACGTTTTCGTTTTCCTTGGGGATTCCAGTCAAGGGCTTGCCTCGGTATGTGGTTAGGGTCCCTTCGGAGTGTGTGGCCAATCCAATTCCATTTTCGGCGTTTGATCTGTTGGTCGATTGGTGTCTCATTGCAGCGCTCCCAGAGATTTTCATTGGAGATTTTCTCGGGCCAGTGTATACCCAGAATTCGGCGTAGACATCGGTTAATGCAGACCTGGAGACAGCGCGAGATGTCCTTGGTAACCTTCCACGTCTCGCACCCGTACATCAACACGGTTTTAACATTAGACCGGAATATTTTAAGTTTTATTCTTCGGGTTAGTTTTCGTGATTGCCATACGGGGCGTAGCTGGGCGAAGGCTGCTCTAGCTTTGGCGATCCTTGAGGCGACGTCCTCTTCAGTTCCTCCAGTCTCTGACACAACACTTCCGAGGTACGTAAATTTTTGGACACGTTCCACAGTCTCTGAGTCGATGAGCATCGGCAGAGAGCTTTTTACGCCACACCTCATCTCCTGGGTCTTCCGGGTGTTTATTTTAAGTCCAGCCTTCATTGCCTCTCCTCGTAGGTCGTCCAGTTTAGCTTGCATGTCAGCGTACGTGTGACTAAGTAGGCATATGTCATCGGCATAGTCCAGGTCTTCCAAGATGTTACAGACTCCCCACTCTATGCCGCGTCGCTTGTTCGCTATCGTGTCACGCATTATTCCATCGAGGACAACTACAAAAAGGAGAGGTGAGAGGAGACAGCCCTGTCGTACACCCGCATGAACCTGTATATCTTCCGAGATAAGGCCATTGTACGTTACTCTACAAGAGTAGTTCTTGTAGATAGCCTTAATTATGTTGGTGATTTTCTCGGGAACACCGATATCATGTAAACGCTCCCAGATGCGATCCCAATTTAGCGTATCAAAAGCTTTTTCGAAGTCTACAAAGGTCATATATATTTCCCTCTGCCATTCTGATGCTTGCTCTAATATGATACGCAGAGTATTGATTTGGTCAGTGCAGGATCGATTGGGTCGAAAACCAGCTTGTTCCTTACGGATGAGGGGTTCGACAGCTCTCGATAGCCTGTCCAATATGATCCGGCAGAGCACCTTAGAAGGGGTAGAGAGCAAGGTAATACCTCTCCAATTGCTGCACTGACTAAGATCTCCCTTTTTTGGCACAGTTATGAGAAGCCCTGAACCTGAAACACATATGGTATTTCTATTCAGCCCATTTAAACGTCTCACTGCTGGACACGACCTTACCTTCAATATGAAGATGATCAGGCCATAGACTTCACATGTCTATCGAAAACATGGTAGTTTCTCTCAGACATGCAGGTTTCCTCACGATGTTTTCCTTCACCGTAAGACAAGTGATCATGTAAGAATAGTGATTCACACATGAAAATGTCAGAAACTCGAATTTGAACCTGCACTCGGTTATCTAAGCGTGATTGATACTACTGGGCTACCACTGCCTATATTCTAGGTAGTACATCCGTTTGTATCGATTAATGCGAATGCGATTAATGCGAAAGTTAATCCCTCTATTTGCTTAGGTTTCACGGCTGATCTGATTTCAATGAAATTTTATATCGGTTAGTTGAACTTTAAAAGAAAATCGAGAGAAATTCACTTTCTTAAAAATTCATTCTCCATCGAGTGAATAAGATTTACATGGAAAATTGATATCACCGTAGTCGTAGAAACTTCAATTATGGTATACTTAATATTTTTACGAATAATTAAACATTAAAAATTTCATTAAGCTAGCGACTTGCCCTCTCTTCGCTCGTTTCATCCGTTATTATGAGCATTATTTTTTTCATATATAGGCAACGTTTTGGCGCAGTTTCAGCGCAGCCCGGTGAAGCGGTTTAGTTTCAAATATAAAAATTTAAAACTAAAAACTTCCTAAATCACAATGAAATCTACCCTTATATCTTTCAGTTAGTGCTATTTTCTACTAATGAAAGATTTTTTTAACGAGGAAATATATAGTTCCAGAGATAACGCTCTACATACTAACAAAACCAACCTCTTAATTATTAAATCATAGATAATAAATAAATGAGAGTAACAAAAAAAATACAAGCAAAGCTAGAATTTCTATTAAGAGTAAATAACAGGTACAATATTTTATCGGGTAAATGTAGCCACTTAAATACACATTACCGCGATCCGCAGCGGAAGTCCGCATAGCATCCCATCCCGCACTGCTCTACGCAGTGTTTATCACTATTGAGTGCGTTGCCCATCATTACATCTATAAAGAGAAAGGCAGGTGATAAATACAAGTTAGTTATTTCCTGCAGCTCTGTCCACATTCTGTGATAATTTAATTATATCCAGCTGTCTCGAAAAGAGGACCGTAATGTTTTTAAAGTGTATGTACAATGTACATACGTATGTCCTTAGCTTTATGCACTTTAGGTAGCCTATGTGACTAGATGGATTTATTTTTTGATTTTTGTTTCCAGTTCACCTTTGGAATGCTCTATCAAGCCATCGAATCTCAGGAACCAAAATTACTAGGAATTTTTTTCATAACTTTTCAATAACGCAATTATCTAGTCAATACGTCCAGTATTGTCGACACGTTTAGCTCGACTTGCAGTGACAAGCGGTCGCGGGTTCAAGTCCAGCTGCATGCATTTTTGTGTGATGAGCACGGAAATTTTGTACTCTAATCGTGGATATATTTATAGCATGTATGTTTTTAAAGTCATATAAGAACTAATAAGTGTTTGTCCAAACATATTAATTATTGATTTTATTAATAAAGAAAAATCTTTGAGAATTAAGCTAAAGAATTTCGCATTAGTGTAACTATTTTTTTTAATTACTTCTATAATATACTAATATTTATTAAATTAGCTCTATATGGGGTAATATACCTCTTTTAATTAAAAACAACGTTTTCTTCTAACTAACCTCGGCTTTAGTCAAAACATACTGAAAATGCGTTGATCCAATGAACTGGAAATTGACACAAAGCAAATACGGCTGAATAAATAACTATGGAGGCATGTTAATGTGCGTGGGCATCTACTGTCATAAATCATATTAAAGTTTCTGGCGTTAATTACAAGTAAGTTCAATTTACTATTGTTTTCCGTACATCGAAAAGTAAAATAATTCAGATTTAAATCAATACTGTTATTTTAATAATTAAATAAAATGCATGTTCTTAATCTTGTTTTATCATAATATTTATATACAATACCAGTTACGCAGGCAATCTCACTCGTCCATCACATGTATGAATAGTACAGTTTGTCGTTGGCGTATCAACTTAAACACGCACCTTGCTGGACATAGGCCTCCCGCAAAGATCTACCACGTCGTTATTGTACCATCTGCATCCAAAAGGTTCTATTGACTTTGACCACTTGTCATCAGTCCATGTTTTTCGACAAAGACACAGCGAAGATTTTGAGAGATAACACCTGAATCTTATCACTGCAGTGCATTAGCGTTGCACGATCGTGTGCACGCATCACGTCCAAAAAAATTTTTACAAATCAATCGAAGTTCAACAAACACCCCTATAAACAATGAAGCCTACAAAACTATATGTAAACTATTCTTTAAGGTAGTGGTAACTTTATGGCAACGCGTTTACTGGTAAAACCGTGTGAAGGGGGTTCAAATTCTCGTTTTTACACTTGCGATTTTTTCATGTGCAAAGCAATTCCAACATGATTATTGATTACCACTTGCCTTACGGTGAAGGATAACTTTGCGATGAAAGCTGCATGGTTGGGAGAACTTAGTAATTTTTCGATAAGCATGTGAAGTCCGCCAACCCGCACTTGAGCAGCGCATTTTCATATTTTATATTGATCTAGTAATATTTTTTTATATATATTATTACCATTATCTTACTGTACTTACTTTTTAATTATTTTCTTAAATAAGTTCTATTAGATTCTATTGTACCTACTTTTAACCATTACATGTTATTATAAATGTAATTTATTTACAATAAAGCAAATCACAAGTAAACTTAACTATATATACAAATGTACATTTAATTATTACAAAGTGGCAAGAATGCTAGCCGCATTTCCCCGCTGAATTGCAATGCCGATTCTTTGGGCGATAAATGAGCCAGCTCTCCTATCACAGGTAGAGGCGATAAGACGAAGTGTTATGTTTTTTAATAAGTGGTTAGAACTTTGACTCCATGGGCCAAGGGTTTCTACAGAAAAAATAACAGCATTATCTACATCAGTTACTTTTAAATTACTATATCATGATTCAAACGAGGGTACTTGAACATACAAGTTAAAAATAAAATAAATTAACATTTTCAAAGCACTTCTCGTAATAATACACGTAGCAGACACCATTTGCATGAATATGCAAATGGTGTCTAATGGTGTGTACTCATCAGTTAATGAGAAATGACATCGGAGTACCATAACTTAAAGAGAAAATTTCTAGTGAATTAATATAATCAGGGCTGTTACTCGCTATAGTAATATTATTCAGAATCTATCTATCTAACTGCATAATATGTCTTGTCTTGTCTTCAGCCCTTTCGAGTCCCACTGCTGGGCACGGGCCTTCCTCAGTACGAGGGGTATCAGGCCATAGTCCAATGCGCTGGCCTAGTGCGTGTTGGCTGACTTCACATGTCTTTCGAAGGTACTTGCTAGGTTCTCTTACATGCAGGCTTCCTCACGATGTTTTCCTCGGAAGGCAAGTAGTAATCATGTTAGAAATGAATCGCACATAAAAATATCAGAGGTGCGAGACTTGGATTTGAACCCGCATCACTCGGTTATCCAAGCGAGCGCGTTACCACTGAGCTAGCACTTCAAAAATTACACAATTTGCTAGCAACTGACCAAGAATTTTACTTTAATGAACTTGGTTAGTTAATTTTTTTTTTTATTTTAAGTTAAAAAAATTTAATCTTTTTCTTACACTAAATTAACTACAGACACTATTAAATACAAATTCGATGTATCAACTGCAGTAGCCATATAAAATAATATTTGTTTCTCAATCTGCACGCGTCAGTCATCAATAGGTCCTGATACGGAGAAAGTATAAATCTATAACTAATTTTAGTACTTGTACTTTGGCTCTAATGTAAGAGTACTAGATCTCGCTATCTTTCTTCTCATTTTATAACTATTTAAGTATGCCCAATTATGCATTAATTTTAATTTATAATAATAAGTGTCTGCTCTTATAACATCATATTATGATATAAATTGTTATATTTATCAATTTTATACTAATCTTTATTGCAATTAAAAATAAACAGTAATTATTAATACTTTCTTAGGTTTACGCGAATATTCGACTTTATTAATGAAGTACCTTTTCAGATTTTGTACGGATTTATTTTGATTTACAGTAATTATTATTTTTTTGTTTAAAGGTTTGTTTATAAAAATTAAAATAATAAAAATTTTAATAAAATGTCTTTATTTGTAACAGATCTCAAAGGTAAAGTTAAAATTTTTAACAAAAATAACGTATCATACGTTATTTTTGTTAAAATTTACTTTTTACGTTTATTAACATTTAATTGTCCTATCATAGCAAATCAAAAATTAATTAATATTAGACACTTATTCAAAATTTGCCAAAATTTGTGCTAAATTTGGTTCATATAAAAGTCAAGCATCTTACATCTAACACGACTTTCTACAAATGCACGTTACAAAAACAAAACTAACATATAAAACTAAAAACAAAAAAAAGCCTTATTACGCCGTAAGCGCACTATCAAATAATGTCCATAACACACTGTTACCAATTAATGTTATAGAAAATATTAGACATACATTGCTTTGTTTTGAACGATTTAAATGATCTTAGGTGTAGTAAAATCTTCAATGTATTAGCGGTAACTCGATAGAAAGGAACAGTTAATCGCATCTAAGTCTTCTGAGTACATAGAACCTATCACTGAATGGAAAGGCATGCCGTACATTTCACCAAGTATAAAACGCTCGTGGGGATCTCAAACTGCATCAGTCAATACCAAGGAGCCAACACAAACTAAATCCGACAACATGATTGCTTTCGTAAGTTCTTTAAAGTTTTTTTTAATTTCTATTACGCTATTCGGATATCCGCACTAAAGAAATTTGCAATTTTCAATTAACTTCTACATTTTTTTAAGATTTATCAAACTCTATTTTTTTTAAATTATAATTTAATGAAAATTCCTTTTTACTTACTCTATTTAATATTTTTAGAATATAACCCTTGAATTTTTAAGGCAAAGGACTCTAGAATTAAATAAATGGTTCCGGTTCAAAAATTAATTTCTTCCAAGCGCAAAATAAAAAAAATAGTTGACACCTTCGTACAAAATTGTTTTAGTTGATATAATATTTATTTTATAATTGCTTTTGAGTGAAAGGGTATCTGTCCTTTCACTTCCTAGTTCCTACGAGCGTTATAATGGTGTGCATTCCTATCTAATGTCAGGTTAAACTTGCAATATGAACTATTCTTGCTAGATTAATACTTCCTTGGATATTAAATGTTGCCAGCATCCGCAAGTTATGTAATTTGAATTGTTATTGCTTTATTACATATTCATGGATTTTTTAAGACCTGTTATTAAGTACGAAGAAGATAAATGGTTTTACGTAACCGATGCTACTGTTGAGGCTATAAATCAAAGATTATTTTAAGTTTTTTTTTTTACACAAATTGTACTACTTACTCATGATTCATTTACATCATGACTATAAGTCATTCTGCAGAATTGAAAAGAAATGTCTTCCCTGAATAATGTTAACTAGATTGTTTTAAAACAAAAAAATAATTGCAAATAAATATGAGTTCTGTTCACTTAAAAATAATATTAAAAAATATGAACTTTTCCAGAAAACAACAGCCATCCTCTTGCTCGTCGCATACGCCAGTGCCAGACCCTCTGAAGAATGGGAGCCTGAAGGTCACTCTCACTCCGAGCACACGAAGCCCTACCATGTGACTGTGGTGAAGAAAATTGGTGTACCTATTCCTCATCCAGTAGCAGTTTCAGTGCCACAATACGTGAAGGTCCCCATCCCTCAACCCTACCCCGTACATGTGACAGTTGAACAACCGATCCACGTACCCGTTTATAAGGTAAGATAAACCAATGAATTTTAAAGTACACGTACTAAGCGATAGCACGCGTTTAATGACCATTTAGTTGATCGTAAAAATTTTAGCTGCTCTTAAGCGTATCTTACGGCTTTTTATTAAATTTCAAAGGTTTATTTTATAGGTTTTGTAGATAAACTCTACTAGATTCGTTGCTGCTTTTAATGGGGTACATTGTAGAGTACGAGAAAAAATTATATGCGATTTCATATTAATTTACTTTTATTCAAGCTTTTTATTTTGAGATTTTATCCAAAGAACCTGGATGACTGAGCTTTGCTTGGCATATTTTGGCAAGTTATACATTCATATGAACTTTAAAGGCAAAACTTTATCTAAATACATATAATTTGATTCAAATCGTTACAGCCATTGCCGGGATACACGATAGAAAATTAATACATCAAGTATATACAAGAATTGCTCATATCATATTATAAATTATATGTAAAATCAAAAAAAATAAAAAACGTAATAATTAAACATACTTATAGCTCTGCCAAACGTACTAAGTTAACAAATAAACAATGTGCTAAGTAAATTGAGCATAAAGTAAATCACAAGCATTTAAGTTTTTCGATGTAAGATATTTTCTCTGATCGTGAGATCTATTATATCACTCCCATTGTTTTTTTGTCATCGACTGACGTGTAACATTGACAATTATTATCTGTTATTATGTAAGCTCGAAAGTAAGAGCGAAGCAGCGAAGCGTGCGCTCTACAAACGATTTTGTGACATCTACTACATAATTGGGTTAGCTTTGGTATTTGGGTGCTTCTTGCGTTAACAAAGAAATTAAATGCTGTGATAGCAATCACAGTTATCATGTCTTGCGGTTTTTGACAAAATAAAATTGTTTTCTGTATTTCACTTTATTATTAATTTCAGGTCGTCCCACAAGTGGTAGAAAAGCCAGTGCCCTACACAGTAGAGAAGCCCGTGCCCTATGAAGTCGAGAAGCCCTACCCCGTAGAAGTTGAAAAGAAGGTCGAAGTGCCAATCCCTAAGCCCTACCCCGTCCACGTGCCTGTATACAAACACATCTACCATCATAAGGGAGGAAAGCATTAAAAATCTTAATAAGAACCGGAAATACTGGTTAAGTTCCGGCTTTAACCAGTTTTAACCGGATATAGAGCCAATAAAAACTGGTTTACTCCAGTTACATGAAGCTCTAAGTTCAACTGTAAATATAATGTGAATAGTTGTAAATCGCCACTTTGTTATTCAATTGTGATATTTATTGTGTGCAAATCATTTCTGTTGTTTGTTGTTCGCATCGTTGTTGACTATTGTGTAATTGTTTTTTAGATTATAATATATGACAATTTTATAAGAACTCAGTATTATTATTAAGTAAAATAACCCTAGATATTTTCTTTTATTAATATTCTAATTATGAATTAGGAGGCATAGGTATAGGCGTATAGAAAGTTGGGGAAAAAATATGAACTATTACAGTGTTAGTTTTTACTGATCGCATAATATAAAATATATTAAAGTAAATAAAGTGAATAAAAATGACACAATAATGTAGGTAGATTTTATATATTATGTATCTCTTCCTTTTTTGCCACCTTTTACACTACACTTGTCAGGGAATTGCCACAGTTTTGGGCTTTAGGTATCATAAACACTAGAACTTCAAGATTACTCCGAGTCGCTTACCTCTGAGACTCACTGAGAATAGCCAGATTCTCAGGAGATGTTATACCAAATGATGTGACGTGTCCAAATGACGTTACTTCGATACGAAAAATCAGCGTTAAGGCGCACACCTGAAGGCTTTGCGGCTGCTCCGAGGCACGGGGGTGAAACATCGGCAACTCCTCAACTGCAGGCCCTTACTGAGAATGTCTTAACAAAAACTTAGTAATTAAACTTGCCCTTACTTCCATCCAGGACTTCCAGATAGCAGTAGACCTACATGTTAACCTCTAGACCAATTAGGCAATATTAGATATCATATTGTGTGTATGATCATTGTTACGTCGATTATTCTTTCTTTTGATCTAAATAAGACTTCTTATTTACTTCTTTTTATATTTCTTGAATTCGATTAAGGTTTTATGTATTTAGGATACGCGGCCTTACCTCAAACTATGCTCAAGTTCAAATTAATAGTTTCAAAGATGGAAGCGAACAATGAAAATAAATATACACTATTATGCAGTTGATATTTTAATTGATAATAAATAATTCACTATTCGTAGTCTAATAGGAAATGAACAGGTTCCTTTTATATTATCAAGTTAATTATCGAAAGGTCAATTTTCTATCAATTTAACCTTTATGTCTATTTCTAATTTAAATTATTATTTTCATATTTACTTTCAACAACAACTTTATCTAATACACTAAGTGACTTCTTTTTCGCTTCGCTAGTTCTTTCCCTGGATATGTTGTAACAATTAGTATAGGGTTTTCAAAGATATTATCTATTTTTCTGCAGTTAAAAGTATCAAAATTCACCAAAATCTGACAGACAAACAGATTTACATTCTAAAAACGATAGTTTCGTTATATCGAATAATGAATATTTCTAGAAGATTTTGCAATAAATTTTTAATGTAAGTTAGACAACGTTCGAATTGTATTAAGTATAATATTATGTATAATTAATTCTCAGAGTTAAATAAACTAAAAATTTTTCATATTCTTAGACCCTTTTACATAAGAGTCCACTCTTAAACATAACTCAATGTACCGAAGCTGTAAGCCGAAGCCACTCGACAGTTGCAGTGGACACTCATTTCCCGACAATCGGATCGAGACTGATATCGTTAGATAAGCCCGTCCCGTCGGTCCACTTTCACTGCAGCGGTCAAGGCTGCGGTCGACGACACCGACATACTACTATATACTTACTAAATGTTTCTGTATATGTTATCTGTGCATACAATATTTAAAAAAAAACGTGTGGTGTCGTGGGACACCGGATAGGAATGAAGTTCCTTATTATAAAAATATTATTTAAAGTTTTATTCGAGGTTTAAAGAAAATAATTACTCGGGTATACATTTTTTATTATGATTTTTTTATTGATAAAAAAAACTACTTTACAAAGTTATCAACTTTATTTTATTTGCAAAACCAGACGGTGTAATTATCGAATGATGTAATAATAATAACATACGTTAGACACTGTATATCCATCATACAAAGACTATACATAAATAATAAAAAAATTACATTTCTGACGTTTTTTTACCGGTTAGGGTACTCCTCCGCAGGAGCTTCGTTCCAAAAAAAACTTTAAATCTATGGAGATATTAGTCTTTGTCTATGATCAAGGTATGATGCTTTACTACAGTTTTATAATCAAATAATTTGCTAGTATACAATTTTAAAACGAAACGAAACGATATAAAAAACAAATCTAAAATTAAATAATGTCAATAAAGAGCTTAGGACGTAGAACGATTTTAATTAGATACAACTTTTAAAGATTTATGTTACACTTGCCAAAGGAGTACATTTTGTTTTCAAAGCTTAAAGAATTCAACGTCCAAGTACACTCGAAAGAATAAGTATTTGTAATAATTAAGGCTTGAGATTTTTTCAGAGGACAAAGTAGTATACGTACAAAAAAATCAATGATTTTTTCAATTGAATTCTTTTGTTTGATGGCTCTTAGGAGTGGTTTTTTAGATATTTAAAAGTTAACGTGACATTTTCAAGTATTATGAATTTTGAGCTTACGCAATTATAGGAATGCTTCCAATACATTATAACATTTTAGTATGGTTTTTTTTAATTATTTAAACTTATTGCAATTTTTTAATTATTTTATTATTACACAATTGCTTAAACGTAAAATTTGATTGCAATTTGGTAAAGATCCAAATTGTAAACTGTACTCGTAGGTCTATAATATTACCTATATTTTTAATTTTGATTTAAGGAGAAAAGGTACTCGTGAACTTTAAAGGAAGTGCTTAGCAGATAATAAGATCAATCATGTCTTCAGCCCTTTTAGCGTGCCACTGCTGGGTACGGCCTCCCTTAGTACGAGGGGGATCATAGTCTACCGCGCTGGCCTAGTGCGTGTTGGCGGACTTCACATGTCTTTAGAAAATTTGCTAGGTTTTTCTCAGACATGTGGGTTTCCTCACGATGATTTCCTTCACCGTAAGACAAGTGGTAATCACGATAGAAATGATTCGCACATGAAAATATCAGAGGTGCGAGACCCGGATTTGAGCTACCACTGCCTTTTGTACAACAATAACAAGAAATATGTTTTGTACTTTTGGTTACTATTTTTTCGTTGTTATTATTAATTTACTTTGAAGTGGAGGGAAAGATAGTGAGGAAACCTGCATATCTGAGAGATCCAAGCAAGTTTCCGAAACACATGTAAAGTCATGCAACCCTACTGATTCTAACTGAGCATTACGGTTTACTGTCTTGATATATATGTACTCGTATAATACCTATAACCACCATTACAAAAATAACCCTTAAATTTAAAAAAGGACCTATATAAGATTACCTATGCTCTGACCGCAGTCAAGCGAGAAAAATAAAGTTATATTTTAATGCAAACCAAGCAAAAATACCAATATATAGGTAAGTATATAATATATTAAGTACATAATATAGTAAATATATAAAAAATATAGTTCCTAATCATTAAAATAAATAAAAAATAACAAAGTCAACTTTAACTTTGTTACACAATTTTATTGAGGTTCCGAGGGTTTATGTCCAAAATAAATATACAAACCAAAGTACCTTTTACATCTTCGTAATAAATTCTAAATTTGCATGTATTTTAGTAAAATAATTACATTACGTTTTATTGACCTCGACCACTCGATCCTCCCAGAGGGGGTTATATTGGAATTGCAATTTTATTTCATACTAGCTCTTACACCATATCTTTGTTAAATTAAAAACTTATTTTCCTTTTACATAAAAAATTAAACGAGATATAAATAAACCGCTACAGTTACATAATATAGTGTTCTCTGCGGCGGACTTAGATTCAGGTAGTTTTTTTTTATTTATTCATACAATACCAAAATTATTGAATTAACAATAATTAACCCCTTTTTTGAAGTCCCACTGCTGGGCACAGATTACTGGCATTAGGATAAGTAATGTCTAAGATCAACGCAAACGACAACACTCTGGCCCACATATCTTTCCACTTTCCAGACAATCTAGGCTGAGGCTCTGTCAAATAATATATACATAGGTTGCTTGAAAAGTAGTTATCATGTACAAAGTGATTTACACATGCAAGTGGTAAACATATCTATACATATTATAAAACAAAGTCCTCCGCCGCTGTCTGTCTTGTTCGCGCAAAACTCAAAAACTACTGCACCGTATTTCATGCTGTTTTCACTAATGGAAAGAGTGGTTCTCAAGGAAGGTTTTAGTATATAATTTGTCAAGTGTTTTAATTTATTTTGTATACATTGGCTAAAATGTCGCAAAAAAATACGGAAGCGAGAATAAACACAAAGGTATTAAAATACCCACCAAAACGAAGTGATCCCCATCTCTATTCAAAGAAAAGAAAAAAATTGCTTTTAAAACGACTTAATGAATCCGCGCGTTCTTTTACACAACGGTGTACCTATGCTTCAAGTTTGGATTAAGATTGTTATATTCGCCGGTTGTAACCGATTTTCATTTTTTCAATATCACTCATACATTTACTTATTTTAAATAATTTTGAAAGTAACGTAGTTGTTTAGATAAACAGTATTTATTACTGCCATCCTAAAATTAATTTAAAATTTCCGCTTATTTTTCCGTATAGATATCGAGCTATTTGTGTTAAAATATTACATTATTGAATATCCAAATTTATAAAATGCGCTTAACATACAAAGTTGCATTATTACAATATTACAATATTAAGGTATTGATATAGATCAGAATTATGCGCGTGAGTCAGTTTTACGGCCATTTGATACGTTGTTTCATTTATTCTCTTATGCATTTTATGTTCGAAAATGCAGATAAGTGGAGTCCTGGTGTTTTTATGATGGCAAATATTGTTATTTTTACGACTTTTCAATCCGGAAATAAATAAAATATATACTTTTTAATATAAAATAACAAGCTGTAATAAAATCTGTTTTCGCATTGTATCTGTAACAATTGTTTGGACGCATTTTGTGTTTACAATGTTACTCTAAAAATAACGTAACTTTTAGGCTTATTACTTCATTTAAATCGGTCCAGCTGTATCAAAATGAAAGTAATAAAAAACTATAATACTACCCATCGCATTTATACTAAGTTTATTAATAATTTGGAAATGCTGAACTCGTTTCTTCTTACGTCTAAAGTTAAATATTTTATTACATTTTTTTTATTCCATACGGCAATGGCAAATGTTATATTCCGCCAATAATAAGAATAATTTTAATTAAAATTTTAAATACAATACTTTAAATAATTTAAATAATATCGGACTGTGTGCTTAAATTATTATTATTTTTTTCTTTTAATCCATATGGATTAAATACATAAACCTAATACAAAAGAGAAATCACTAAAGTATATTTTATTAAAACATTAGCACAGTTATTGTACTATAATCATCTTAATTTAATCAATAATATTTAATCTGCGTGTGAAACGTCAGCCGATGAGGCGAAATATTCGGAAATAAGAAATAATAATAATAATTGTATCTCCTGAAGAGCGATTGGTTCTGCCCGCCGGCGCGCTTCGGCCAAGAGTGCAAGGGGCATCCATTTTTTAGAGATCCCATGTTACTAAGTAAAACCTTAGGAATAGAAACCTTAAGATTTTACTTAGTAATGATTAATACATTATTAAGCGTAGAACGTTGAAAAGAAGTTTTATATATTACCTACATACCCATGTCGTCAAGGGATATTTGCTTGCCTTTCATGTATATAATCAAAGTTGCTTGCATTCATTATATCCTATGAAACCTGTTTCCAGACGTTTATTACCTGAGATTATAGCGGAAGAGAAATAGAATATTTTTATTATAAGGCCTTATGATAAACACTAAAAGTATTAATATTAATACACTACGATATTTTATAAATCAATTTTAATAATTAACGTACATATAATTTAATTTCTTTACAAGGAAAAAGAAAAATTAATTTACATAATTTAAATTGCAAAATATTCGAAAAAAGACTCTACATACGGCACCAAACAAACAAAATCTTATCTTGTCAGAGTTTTTGTGTATTTTTTTGAATCGCCACACCGAGTGCGTACGCACCTGCCAGCCCCCCGCCGGGTAGCCGCATCTCTCAGACGGATTAATGACGGGTTTTCTTCAATTCTCATAAAAAACAACCTAAACCTTCTCAAGAGATTTTAAGGGGTCATTATTATTTTTTCCAAACGTGTTTTATAAATAACACAATTGACCCAAGCCGATCTCTAAGAATTTTATAATACTTTATAAGGTATTTTCTGTCATTGTAAGTCACTTATTAAACGGATATTGTCGGTTTAATGTGTATTATCAAAATATTAATGTAACACCATATTTAAAATAAATTACCTGTACTAAGTTTGCAATTTATTACAAAATCTCAAATCAAACAATAATAATTTTAATGTGTAAAAGTTGCTATTTGTAAACCATTTCCGCCATGTTCCCGAATGTATTTTTGTCAGACCATAAACAAAACGAAAAGCGCGCGAAATCTGGATAATTTCTGGTGTACGTCAACAAACATGGCCGCAAAAAGCTTGCAGAAACGTTCAGTGTATTATTACGTTATTCATAATTTACCAAGTGCTTATTTAACGTAGGTATAGTGTTAGTTAAATTTGTATTGAATGAAATTAAACGTAATTTCTTGTAGTATTTAAGTAAATATTTACAAATAGAGAGATCGCAAAATCTATGCACGTAGATCATTGACGTAGAGTCTATTATTCATAGAAATTTTAATATTTTTACACTCTCAAATAAAACTTATAGTAATATATAGTGACATTGAAATGGGTTGCGGTTTAGAATCGTTTGGCAGGATGATGGTGGTGGTAGGTGGGGGAGGTAAAGAGGGGATGCTCCCTATTATCCCTATATAACTCCCTTTACAAGGTAATTCATAGTACCTGAGAAAATAAATTTTGAAAATAGCACTCGCCGGCCGCTGCCGCGGCACGCTTCGCTCAGCTCGTGCGATGTGGTCATATATCTAACCTAACCTAACCCACCTAGAAATAACAAAAAATTCTTAAGATTAACCCGCAAAACCTATGTTATCCAAGTCGAAAGAAAGAAAGTCGGACTATGGCACTCGCCGGCCGCTGCCGCGGCACGCTTCGCTCGGCTCGTGCGTTGTGGTCATATATCTAACCTAACCTAACCCACCTAGAAAGAACTAAAAATTCTAAGGATTAACCTTCTGAACCTATGTGATATGAACCAATCTGGATATTGAAAGAAAAAAAATCATCATATCTTACAATAAAAACACATTCACACAAATCGAAAGAAAAGCGGAACTAAATTTGGCGCCATTTAACACAGATAAAACATTTTTTTTTGACATAATAATCGTACGTCCTTGTCTAACATATACGAAATCACATTTGTTAACCTACTCTAACAGTGATAATATTACTTATAAGAGGTTAAAATGGCCGTTAAGTTTTTATTTAATTTTCTCTAAAAATATGAATTACCTTCTGTTGTGATTATTATTATTGTGATCAGTGAATATACCTCTATCAAATATATAAATTTCAACCACCAACTTCTGCCAAACGATTCTAAACCCAACCCTTGAAATGAATGTTAAAAATCTGCAAAAGGTAGAAACTTAATACTTATTTATAATTACTTTTTTCATATTATATTTTTTTCTTATCCAAATGACAATCTTAAATATTATAATAAATAAAAATGAACCACCGTTCGTTAGTCTCGCTAAAATTCAAATTTTTATTAGGGGTGTGTCAAGGGTGGTTTTATATTTTAAAAAATTGGGAAATTCAAAAAAGCACTAACGTTTATTAATCATTAACGTTAAAAGTGACATACATATTCGAACCCGAGCGAAGCTAGGTAGCTGTGTTTTATCATTAACTTTAGATATAAATCTATACTAATATTATAAAGAAGTAAAGTTTGTGTGTTTGTTAAATTGTAAGGGGTAATCTCGGGATCTACTGAACCGATTTTAAAAATTCTTTCACCAATAGAAAGCCACATTATTGCTGAGTGTCATAGGTTATATAAAAAAACGAAAAATAATCGGAGAAAAAACGGTCGAATGAAAGCGTTTCTTACGAGCGCTGCCTTAACTATGAAAGATATATTTTTGAGTTCTAGAGAAAAGATGTGGAGCTTGAAAATGCCTACAAAAAAGTCAACGACAGCATATGTCTAACTTTTATATTTAAGTTATAAAAAGTAGTTTTTTTTAATATTAGTACCTATAGATAATTTAATTTTTAATATTAATAAAATACCTACGTATAACCCTCCTTTTTCCAGTTAGAAATTAAAACATAACACTCTGTACTAAAAAAGGATTATTAACATTATGCCCAACGAAGTGGGCACGGGTCAGCTAGTCATATAGAAAGCAGTGTGGACTATCTACTTTATGTTTCTGGAAATTTTTTAGTCAATTCTTGATTTGGTCTGAAAAACTTTCTTTACACCTATATAATTTCTCGTGTGCGTTTATTACAAAATACTCCTATACCTATCGAATATTATTAAACTAACTAAATACTTTTACGAAACATCGTTTTGTTTGAATATTGTTATTCTCAATAATAATTAATAGGACGTAAACTTGCTACTGTTGATCGTAAGCTACGGTAAAGTGCATAATACTAACCATTTACTATCCTGCATTGCTGGTTAGGTACAAATTAATGGGATAAATATTATAGCACATAAATAAATTAACTCTATATCCGAAAACCAATGTATATTAGACCAAATTTTAATAATAAATTAAAATTGTTCATAAACTTGGACTTAAATTATATGTAGAGTCGTAGGTAAATATATAAACGTAAAGGCCAATGGCTTACATTTACTGATTAGGTTAAAGAATTTATTTATTGTACAATTGTAATATTGTAAAATAAAACTCAAGCTTTATTTTACCAATTATTTTAATGTGTTCCAGATATTACTCAGTTGTGTAATTTGCTACCAATTAGATGCATATAAATAAACAGCTCTTCAAAAGTAGGATTATATAAAATTGTATTGATATATCTAGTGAATGAGCCACTATCTTAGAGTGGTCAATCGGACTGCTAAATTAAACGCTGTTAAAAAATTGTCTGGTAAAAATAGCTGAAGGAATTTGTAAGTAACACATAGCCCATAGGCTAGCTACTGTTCCACCAATGTGCGTTCATCTTGTCGTGGTGGTGGGCTCATTAGTGTTCGGCAATCCAGCCGATCGCGAAGCTAAAAGACGCACAGAGACTCTGAAAGCAGAGTGGACTTTGTAGCAACTCCTTGGCTTTGTGGTCGGCTTCCGCAGACTTGCCGTCGGGGCGTCATAGTTGAATGCGTAAGCGATCCTGCGACACCCCATTAGGATAGAAGATAATAATCTGTTGAGTTTAAGCGGTACTCGGTAGTAAGTTGGCTTTTCTGACCGATGGGTCCCACATTACTACTTATAGGTATAGAGGTGCTATACGTAATTGCATTGCCCAAAAATTAAAAAAAAAGGTACCGGTGTTACCGGTTGTAAGCGGGTATAATATTAAAAATATCTAGAGTGCTAGAGACAGGCAAAAACGGGTTAGTCAGTCTTTAAGGAAATTTTTAAAAACAAAATACTTAAAAGTCATTAACACCAAAGAAATTTAAATGTTTCAACCGCAATACTATGATAGAACAGTGGCACAAGCCATCAGTTACCAGCCGACGTCGCGTGTATCGCAAATTGCATCGCGCCCCGCCCAGTGCATGCAATTAAACCGCCCTGCACTATTGACATGTAAGTTTTAAAAGGTTTTCGCTATCTAATTGTTTTAATGTGTTGAAGTTAGCTATTGTATTTTCTAATTTGATGATTAAATAAAATGCTTTTTCCATTATTAAACAGCCAGAAGTACTATTAATGGCTCTTAGTTTAACTTAATTAAATTTTAATTCAATCAGTCGATTTAGATAATGTAATTTTTAGTTAATTTACTATTTTACGCTGTTATTTTGAAAAACGTTTTCACTAGTTTCGGTATAACTCGAAAACGGCTGTATTGATTTGAATGTTTTTTTTTTGTTTGGGATATGTCATGGTTAAGTATAAAAATATAATATATCATTTGATTTTATTTTTTAGGTGGAGACCTAACTTGAAATTTGACACTAAAATCAAAAACGTATAATTCTTTGGATTTTACCTTAATTTACAATCTTTAAATAATACTTTACTCGCAGATTTCGATATGTGATTAGATACGTTGCCAAAAACTACGGATCGAAACTACTTAAAAACAAAATAACGTTTAAAAACATTAATTAGAGATGTTAAGCTATTGTGGAACAAACAAAAGTCATTTAAAAGGTCATAGGCAACTGCAATAAGTCAAAGCTCGCGTGCAGTACTAATTGCGCCACGCCCAGCGCAGTCGTTATCCCCACCTTGTATTGACATTTAAACTGGCTTAATAACATTAACCGCTTTTTCGATTCCTATTTTGCGAGAATTTATTAAGTACTAGACTTAAATTGAATAATAAGTAAAGATTTCTCAAAAATTCAATATTTTTCAGCAGTAAAAAGTATCCTGTGTGTATCCCGTACCCGGATAACCAGTTTAGTTTCAGTTTCAGATAGACATAAATTATTGTATAAACTATGGGTTTGGCCTCTATATCAAAGATAATGGCCATTTTAATAAAATTTTCCAATAGAAATTTAAGACAAGTGTTAACCATGTTAGAAATGAGTCACAACTCGCACTTGAAAAAATCAGAGGTGCGAGACCTGGATTTGAACCAGGTTCAATGCAGAAAAGCAAAGTTAGAGATGGACACTGGTAGATGATGTAGTGAAGAATAAATCGTCGTATCTACAGACTATAAAGTATTTAGAAACGCAAATCGTTACTGTTACTGGTAAATAATGCTATGAATAAACCTCTGTAGTTAGTTTCTACAAAAAGTCACTAGGTACTAGGTAGATAATGTTTTCTTAATTTTACGCGAATATTCGACATTAGAAATGAAATGGGACTGACCCGTGATCATGATTGCTGTAAGGCATTCCAAACGTCCGAGAACCAAAAATCTAAATAAATCCGCAACAAAATCCGAAAAGATAGTTTCATTTATAAAATCACCAGATAAGTTGATTAACGTCAATAGTCTACATATAATGCAGTTGAACTTCCTACATTTGATAATAGCTATAAAATAACAGGAAAAAGTGATTAATCTATATTCACAGTATCTTCGAATGGATTAAAACAGAGTTTTAAATACATGGTCAATTTTACTGTAAAAGGACACCTTTATTTTAGGGATGCCATAATATATTTCTTTCGTTTGCATAATCTATCTATACCTACTTATAGTAAAATTGTGAGTTGAACCTATTAATAAAATATTTTTTGGCAATAGTACTGAAATTACGCGAGCGAAGCTGCGGGTTCCGCTAGTAGTATACAAAAACTTGAGGAGGACATTGTTTTGTAATACTATGTAGTGATTATTATGGAAACAGAGGCCGAATCTATAATTTTTTTTAATTTTTGTCTGTCTGTGACCACATCAACGAACACAATACCCGTTTACTGGACAGATTTTTATGAAATTAGATACGATGATAGTTAAAAGGCAAAATATCTCATCTCTGAGAAATGTATAGGAACCGTTAAAGTAGACGTAGGGACGAATCCGAGCGGAGCGTCAGTGAATCATTAGTTAAATAATTAACTTATCATATTTTTAAAGCTCGTACACGCAGGTCGAGAATTAATTTTATTAAGAGTCGAGTTATCCTATAACTTGTAAAACATACTACAGTTCCCATGCCGTTTTTGTACCAACCCTAGCATTCTAAATTTAAATAAAAGCGGGATGGTCTAGTAACTGTGCTATCTGTGCTCAAAACAAACAGACTACAGAACATAAGGCAGTTGACATTCCAACCTCCTTTGAATATTCTTGAAGATAACACATCTCGGCTCTAATCGAACGATCCGATCGAACAGCTACTAACCATGTTATGGAACTGCTACAAAAATATTTATTAGACTATATTAAACTTTAAAGTGTATATGATAAAGAGCATGACCTACTGCGACAATTTCTCAACGTAACAACACACAACATTCCTGGTTGTCGATTCGGGATGACTCAATTTGAACGAATTTATCTTTCATAACCCGAAGATACGTTTGACTGATTATTATTAATACATAATTCTTGCTACAATACATTTTGACATAAAAAATATTACCTTATGGACCTCTATCTCAAATCAGAGTGTGAGGTTCTCTTCTTACTGTGTACGCGGACTGTAAAACACCAAATATATGCTTAAAAAGCTTGAACAATGAACATTTTTAAAAATTTGTACTAAAAGATGCAAAAGTAAAATGGCTTATTTTATTTATTTTTGAAGCCTTTGTTTATCAGTTTGACTACCTGCCTATTTCATAACAAAAGGTATAAATCAAAACGAGTAAGACGATCGGAACTAAAAATAATAATGTAGGTAATACTTTATATAAAATGATAATATTGATGTGTACTGTTGCAGGGATTACTTTTCCGCAATGGCTGTGTACTACTAACGTTAGTTATAAATACTTAACTATAACAGTTGTCTTTACTTTAATATTCTAGTAGTCTTACAACAGTGACATTTTTAATCGTTTTTTTTTTCTGGAGCAATTAAATTACTCATTATGTAGTTAATGAAATGAATGTATTCGTTAATAATACTGATTTGCTTATTTTGCACCTATATTTTAATTTATAGTTATATTCAATGTATTAAAAATCATAAAGCACAATGGCTCAAATATCGATTAACAATAAATGTATGCACGTAGGCATCTTCGGCTATCATTAATATTAGTCGTTGACACCCTAATTCGAAACTTAAATCTCGAACGTCAAACATTCCGCCCATTGACAAGCATTTATCAAACTGTCAAACGTGCGCAGAACTGTCATTGAACTATAACTCCGTCAGTGACCAGTAGTCGAAGTTAAAAAACGTTACCTACATAAATTTTCACGTAGATACGAATGGCGAAATGAAAACACGTTATTATCCCATTTAATCGAAGCGTTTGTTTTTTTAGAAGATGTAAAAAAACTTTTAAAATGAAAAATTATATATAGTCAGTCATTTCCTGCAGTTCGTGTGAAGTAAGACGTCACATCAAGGCCCAAGGACAATGGACGCTGATGTATTGTGACTTGTTACCTGATTTTGATTAACTATCCCACGAGTGACATATTGTCAAAACGTATAATAGAGTTGGTGAGTTTTCGAATTAATCGATGACCGCATTAACGTAATAGGACGTTCCTCGTTCATCACGCTGATAAGTTGCGGTTAAAAATCGCCCAAATAAAGCGGTAGGCAGACAACAATGGCGGGTCATTTGAATTGAATTCCTGTTACTGCTGTTTTGTTTCGCGTCTATGTTTTAGTGGACAGTGACTAATATATCTAATTTGCTTGGTCTTAACAATTAAATATTTTAATTATCTTTTGAACCATCAATTTTGTTGGCTATAAACACTGATCTATATAAAATGTAAATATTTTGCTTTTTTCAATAAAATGCCAAACATGACAGTTTGATTACCACTTGGTAGTAAAATAGTCGTAATAGTGTTAATGGTTTTTTTAATGACTAAATTTTTACTATCTGACTAATCAAGATATAATAAAATCAAAATTAAAATTTTTAGTATATTATATGGTACCTACCTATTATAAAACTTATTACTGTTTTGGTTAATATTAGTATTTTATATAATAGTAAGTATTTTAGAAGCAAAAGGTTTCTTTGGATTACCCATTTTGTAATATACAATATGCGTTAAAAGTAATTTTAATGTAAAAGTATTTTGCACATACCATTATTAAATAATATTATGTAGAACCTAACGAAAAAACAGCTGTGAAGACTTAAAAATAAACTTTATGTTATGAAGCTTAAAGATATTTTTCGTCTACATTAACAATTAATGGTATTTAGGTATATTTGGAATGAAATGCGCACGCTCAGCTTGCTAGCACCTGTTATTCTTTGCCGCCATTATTCTACATTATTGTTGTCTCAGCAAAATACTGTTACAATAAAATATTACGTGTAAAAATATAGAATTCATTTGAGGTAGGTACTTATTTTTAATTAATAAAGTATAGCATTATTTATTTCTGTCATTGCATCGGTGTAATAAAACTTTACTTTTAAATATTGATTATGTACGTAAATAATAAAAGCCGTATTCGTTTATTTTATAAAATTGCAAAAAATCTTTGTCATATTTCTACTAAAAGTTAATAAATGTAAGTACTTAAATATTTTTTCTATTTAAAGAAATGACATTCATATATACCATTCTTTTAAAATACAATATAATTCGTAAATCTAATATGTACTTTGAAGCTAATTAAAATATTTAATTTAATTTTAATTAATAATTATATTTATTAACTAACAAGTAGTCATTCGACAACATTACAAGCGTTATAAAGTAACAGTTTAATAATAACCGTTTTTATTAACGAATGCAGTAAATCCTTTAATTAAATGCAAAAATAACTGTTAATTTTAAATTCTGAGGCGGTCGGCCATGTTGCGCAAAGGGCGCGCAGTGCACCGCAATTTGTCAGTCGAGGGCGTTCCGAACACCGTAATTGGTGGTCAAAGACCGATAAAAAAGGGCTTTGTTTATTCGAAGCTTACAACGAGTACGCCCATGTCATTTATTTACCTGTTCCTAATAATAACTACTGAGTACACTTTACGTACATTATATTTTTAATGATGCACGCAAATATTATTAAGCCGACCAACCGCCAATACACATATTACATATATACGAATTAAATTTATTTTAAGCCCCATT
Organism: Boloria euphrosyne; assembly: GCA_951802675.2. Classification (NCBI taxonomy): domain Eukaryota; kingdom Metazoa; phylum Arthropoda; class Insecta; order Lepidoptera; family Nymphalidae; genus Boloria; species Boloria euphrosyne. Next base: position 1,523,412 of record OX637888.1, read on the forward strand.
ATATCACCATTAAATAAAATTCCTCATAAATAGAAAACTTCTATTTCTATCCCACTCTCCATTTCATTGATTATTATTATTTATTTTCATAATAAACAAACTAATGATCGATGTATACGAGAATCTACATACCAAAAAAGCAGATGTTTTTGCCAATCATACATTCAACTCTGTTATAAGTCGCCACCTGTAATTACAACATATTGCAAATACGGGCATCTGCGACTTTATTATAAACCCATACATTTTTACAATTAATGACCTCACTGCCTAATGATTATTTGATTTTTATATCAATATCGATTAAACATTTAAAACGCAGTAAAACAAGACCGTTTCCTCGTTACCATCTTTATAATGGTTAAAAAAAACATTGACATTTAGTTTTGTGACGATAAATGGGGAAGTACCTACTAACTGTTGCATTCATTAATTAGAAATTCAAATGAATGTCACAACGACACGACTCTTATCTGATAAAATGGTAAAAGTATCATGTATTTTGTTTCCTTTTGGTTATATTTTGTTCTCTCTTATTTTTGAAATATTTTTTAATAAGAAGCCGTCTTTACTCTTTACTCCTTTTAATGAAACGTCCTTGATCGTACATAGTCATTACTTTTCAGTCAGTCTTCTAGTAAACAAGCGCTGATATGCAAACTCGATTAAACTGCGCAAGCTTTTTTAGCACAGATAAAAAGAATATTCGACTTTTTTAAATTAGGCATGCACTGGCTATCTTCCGACGACATCTAAGCCGGGCCGGGTAGCAGTAAATTACGGCAAACTGGAGCGTTGCAGCATTGTATGCAGATGCCGCCCGACGCATCTCCTCATGATTTGCATCAACTTTCGGCCCGGAAATTTGCAACCTACTTTTAATTATGTTGAACACTGTTTGTATATGTATATATAAGTACTACAATATTTTATGGCTATACTTTATATGGCATTATTGAAAGTTACGGCTAATTTATACTTCATTTATAGTTTTTATTGTAATTATTGTTAGTTGACATTTATAGGATAAGAGATGTATATCATAAGGCATGTTTATCGAGGACAGGTGGCACAACCTAACTTCACTGAAAGTGGTATGATATTCAATAATAGAAACAATAGCCGATCGGAAGCACCCATTGTTCAAACTACAATGGCGCGTCTCATTACTCAACTGCTCGTTAACGTCCCGACCGCCGCAAAACACTAACTTTATCAGTCCCTCACGTCAAATATCTTCCCATCTCGAAACTATATCTCCTGCGGACACAATCGAGTTAAAATAAAACCAACGCATCGGACATGACTCGGAACGTTCCCCAGAAGCCAGATGCGTATCGGCAAGCCAAAAAGCAAAATCCGAATGATATGATGTTTCGGCGTTTCTTTTTCGAAATGCCCGCAAATTGTCAACCGTGGCATAGACAACGGGCCACGGGTGAATTTGAATACGGCCCAATTTGAATATAAAGGTCGGCGATCGCGTGTCGCCGCCATACATCAAGCGAGAGAGCTTTAAGTCATTCGAGCGCTTTTTGGACACAAATAAGCGTCTGATGTTCGACAGGACGCGCATAATACAGATTTAACTCGGGCGATTCTCGATAGCGCTGCTACACTATTTATGGGAACGCTGATTAAAGCCCGTTTATTTTAGCGGTCATTTCGCAATGGGGTGCTAATGTTTTAACTGCCCTGACTTCGTCTCAGCCTCGTGCCGACGCATATGTAAATGACGACGTGGAGTGGCGCATTAAGATAATCATTTAAAATATTTATAGAGTGTAAACGTCGATATTAAGGCGGTGAGACACCCACGACAGAGAGTCCGTATCGCCCAATGCCATATTTCATTTGGCCACAATTACAACCATTAAAGGGGGCGCAACTCTTTGATATTTCTACCTTTATTTATTGTAGCAAACTTATTAGGATACTATGGCATTAATGATGACAGATGAGATACCGTATCTCGGCTTAATGCGTTTTGTGTCGGGGCTCTGAATCGATCAGTTAGTTGCTATGGGAAAAGAAACATTTAGGTAAATTATGTTCTTATGAGAAAAGGGAATTATGTCTGTAATAATTGCATTAAAAATGACAACAAAATTTTTCATGTTAAACTAATATGCGATTGTCCAACTTTGTTTTTCATTTCATGCATCTTTTGTTTTATTTATAAGTTTTTTATTCGATATATAAAATGTTCAGACAAATTATTTCAATGGCTTTTTGAAATTAATATAAGGATTTAAAAGTAAAATGTATAGTACATTTAAAAAAAAACAAAAAGTTGTAGTCATAGACAAATTAGCGCAGATCAAATCTCCCTTTTTGAATGTGACTAACATGGCGGATACGTTGTTTTTACCGCGTTTTAATTTAATTTTGAATTCCAAATGCCCGATGCGCCCCGCCGCGTTACAAATGGCGTCGATACATCATGCGATGATATCTCTTTCAATTTCTGAAAGAAGCCCGCCACGGCCAGCGAATTAATAATGGATAAAATTACTCAAAAGGTGAACTATGTGAGGGTATTCAAATTAGATATTGTGTAAGATATTTCTTAGGTATATGCGTTATAAAGATATTATTCTTAATTAGTGCATTTTTAGAAGATTTTCTTCTTAATAAGTAGGTATATCTTAAAATTAAAATATTTTTGTACTTTGAAAGTTTAATATAATTACCGACCAATCTCCTTCATGTCTTCTCCATTCTACGTGACATTGGCGAAGTAATCTGTGCTCAACTGGCACGCTTTTAAGCCATTAAACAAGAGAATTGAATTGAAGTTTAATATAGTATATTAATTTCAGTAATTTATCCATATTTTATATGGCACATAAGAAGACATACGTAATATGTATCATGTACTATGTACCCACATAATATGTCCGCTACATCTTTATTAATCAAATTATATTGTATCGTATTTGTATTTAGCATTTTTAACGTCCTACTGCTGGGCACGATCCTCCCTTCAATACGAAGGGGATCAGACCATAGTCCACCACGCTAACAAAATGCGGGTTGGCGGATTGCAAATGTCTTTCTAAAAATTGTTAGTTTTTTTTACATATGTAGCTTTCCTCGCGATGTTTTCTTCACCATAAAACAATCGGCAATCAAATCAGAAACGCTTCGCACATGAAAATATTAGAGGTGTGAGACCCGGATTTGAACCCGCTTAACTGAATCAACCAAGTGAGCGCGTTACCACTATTGTACTACTATCTTGAATCAATTACTTTACCACTGTGTCAATTAATATTATATTCAGTTAATTTATTTATTCACGTCATATAGTTTAAATAGGTTGTAGATATCCGACATATTTCAAACCCAAACTAAGCCTATATATGTCGCAGTCGAAATAAAAAAAGCAAAATTCTTTATTTAGCTAAAAATAATCGGTTACCATAGTTGGTTATCCTAGTGGGTAGAATAAAAAAGTATATTATATGCATGTTCAGTAATTATTACTAAGTATTTCGGTATCTAATACATGACGGAATAGTGAAAAATTACAAAAGTAAATAAATGGCTTTAAGCATGTACATCAAGAGTAATTTCCACTTAATCCACCATCCACCATGTCTTTATTCATTTCATTTATATGAAGAAGGTGCAGTTCTAGATTTTGCAAGCACATTTCATCTTTTTTAAACTCTAATGATTCTGTGATTGTGATAGGTACAACTAGCATACTTGAAGTCTGATCTGTAAGATTTTACATCTCTCAATCATATCCATTTATTTTAATTATTCTTCGATATTTATTATACGAGTACTTATTATATTGTATTAGAATATTGTAAACGTACATTATATCTTTTGCGCTACAAAAATGAAATACCTCCTATAAGAATTCTAGAGCAATAATATTTTTGTGGGCGTAAGCTTTGCTAAGGCAAAATTCAAGGAACTATTGACCTAAGATTAAATGAAACGAAAAATTTTATAGAGAATCACTCAATACATATTATTTACTTTCTTCAAAGAATAAGAGAAATTATATTTGTGTATTAGTTGCAATAATAATTTATAATAATGCTTGGTGTTCACACCAGGGTCTATTTATGTCAAAGTCATTTGTATTCTTTAATTATTACTACATTCCTCTTGAAAGATAATATTATATTGTTTAGTTTGTTTTTTCCTTCTTATAGCAAAACATTATTATTAATTTGTTTAAAACAGTAATTAATATGATTGCTGTTATACGGGGCACTTCATAATGTTATATTGCAATCATAAAATATAAATTATGATAAAGTAATTTTATAAGTAAAAACTATACTAGTAATGTGCAGCAAAAAAGTGACTTATTTCTTTGATTAAACTGGAACTCAAATTAATCTCGAGTAAATTCACAATTTTCTTTCAGGATGTGTCTGCTCTAGAGTGAGGGTAACTACTAATAAATCAATTACTTATAGTCTTTTATTACATTCAATACATTCTTACTTAGCAACGGGTAATATTTACTTGATATGTTTGTTATATAACGAACTAAGTTATATTTTTTTAGTTACAATTTTCAGTTTATAGCCTAATGTTGAAACGTCACAAAGACAATAATGTGACAGTTTGACAGATGCTGTCAGCTGTCATAACAATTTGAACAAGAAGTGATACGAATGCAACTCGGAATTTTAATGCTCCCCACCACGAGAACTTGTCATCTGCTTTCACCATGGTAAAGTTAAGACTTAAAAGTGTTATAGCGTCTTCGTAGCGCGATGAGTAAACTAGCTCTACGTGTTTAACATAACTGTTTATTGACAGGGTACAGCTATGTTTGCAAGAGTCACGTTCTATCCTACACTCCTATACAATGTGCTGATGGAGAAGGTGACCAGCAGGCGCTGGTATGATAGGATGGATGATAACGTCATCCTTGGGGCCCTGCCTTTCCAAGGAATGACCAGACAGGTACAATTTTATTGGTTATAAAAAATTATAATTTGTTATTTCGTGATCGAGCTGTAAATTTCTTATAAAATAAATTCATTTTATGATATTCAGTTCGCACACAATTGGACTTTTAGAGTTTAAAAAGTCATTCAATATACTTTAAAATTTAAACCCAACCAAGTTTTATTTCATGGTTCTTGTGTCCAGTTGTTTTTAGTTATTCAAATGGAAATACAGACTTTTAAGTGAATAAAAAATATGTTTCTGAGATATAAATCTGCATTAAATATATTTTCTTTTTAGTTTTACTGGTTTTTATTATTACTTTATGTTATGATTTCAGTTAATTGAAGACGAAAACATAAAAGGAGTGGTGTCTATGAATGAAACTTATGAATTAAAAATATTTTCAAATGATGCGGAGGTATGTTTATTTTGTTATTAATGTCTAGATAAATTAAATAAAAAGAAATAGTTTGTCATTATGTTTGTTAAATTATGCAAATGTTTCTTCTTCTTTCCTTAAAATTTAAATTAATGAATCTTATATTATACACACAATGATAAATCTAAATAATTTAAAAAACCATTTATTGTTTTACAATTGTTTTATTATTTCATTAAAGTTAAAATTCATTGAATTATTAATTGAGAGACTCGACCAGTATCTAGTGGTCTACTAGCCTACTTCCAACTTATTATTCTTAATGTTCAATTAAAATTGGCATCTTTTTTGGCTAATGTAGTCTTCATAGTTCTAAAAAACAAAATACTAATTTATAATGTTTTGATATTAAAAACAAAATATTTTTATTGGTTCTCTTACCAAAGTCTGATTGTTGCTCTTTATATATATAATTTTTCTGTGTCTACACTCTACATAAATGTGTAAATGTGAAATACACTGTAAGCGACCAAACTTTTAAACGGCTGGATCGATTTTGATGAAACTTTTAGGTGAATTCAAGTATCCACTTGAAAGAATAATAAAGAATGTTTAAAATTAACAATTGCCACTACGAATTTGTTTTTTATCAAATTAACTTTTTTATAATAATTATTTGAAATATATGATATAAACATAAACATTTATAGAAAATATAAAGGTATTTATGTCACCCTAATAATTACTATTAATACTATTAATCCATTAAGAATTTAACAGTTTAAAAGTTTTTGCATATTGCAAACATAATACATGTTTAACATAAGTATTTTAAGTGGCTTACTCGTGTTTGTACTTAATCACTACTTTCAATGCCATCACTGAACTCATCTCCAAAGTGAAGTCAGCTGCTGTATATCTTACATCTTTAAAAATACTTCAAACATATCTACAACTAGACCCCTTTGTTATTAAAATTTATTATTATTAGTGGCATTATAGGTTTTTTTTATGTTAAAGGTTATCTATTCAGTTTATCTATTTCTTAAAAGACATCACTGTATTTCAATTTACTTTTGTATTTTTTAATAAATAATTCAGTTACAGCACTACATGTGCCAAAGTCCATGACTGATAGTTTTAATGTGACACTTACATATAATTGCCTTTTTTATTATTTTTTTATTCATTAAACAGAAATGGCGGGAACACGGAGTTGAATTTTTGCAGTTAGCAACAACAGACATATTTGAAGCGCCAGATCAAGACAAATTGTATGAAGGCGTGCGATTTATCAATCGGTAAGTTTTTTAAATTATAAAAATCCTTTAATTTCAAACTTCAACATATTTTAATTTAAGGTATAAGGCCGCGGTTAGCAATGACAATAGTCGAGTTTTTTTTTCTATACTTGCTGTGCAAGCGGTCTTGAGTTCGAGTCCCGCTGAGGGAATTCATTTGTATGACGGGCACAAATATATGATATTAATTTCAAATTATATGTGTATCAACTAGGTATCTCCCATTCATAACACAAGTCTCGTAACTTCGTTTCGTAGCTTAACATGGAACTGCATCACTATCTAGTGACGTGTGATAAAGTACCCAACATATTTATTATTTATTTACTAGCATTTCACGCGGCTCTGCCCGCCTTCTAAAGGTCGAAACACGCTGCATCCTATGAAATAATTTCATGTCTATCTATTGTAGTTTTGCAGTCAGAGCGGACAAAAAAATACCGTCCCGCCATTTATAGAGACTTAATAATCGCGATGTTGTGTAATTGTAAGCAAAAGGTTTTTATCAAAGAATAAATTATTAGAATAATAAATTATTATAATAGAACACGATATAAATATCGAATCGTAATTAATAAAATTATTATAGGCACGACACTCTTTTACCTACTTACTATAAGTTGACGAAGTTAAAAATTTGTTGCGTTGTCTTCAGCCCTTTTAACGTCCCACTGCTGGGCACGGGCCTCCCTTCAATACGAGGGGGATCAGGCCATAGTCCACCGCGCTGGACTTTACATGTCTTTAGAAAACTTGCTAAGTTTTTTCAGACATGCAGGTTTCCTTACGATGTTTTCCTTCACCGTAAGACAAGTGGTAATCAGAATAGAAATGATTCGCACAGGAAAATATCAGAGGTGCGACACCCGGATTTGAACCCGATCACTCGGTTATCCAACCGAGCGCGTTACCGCTGGGCTACCACTGCCTTAATACTTCAGCTATTATAATGATTAATGTTCATACCTACCTCTTGTATTCGCGATATATTTGAAGAGCAAGACCTTTACGGATCGAAGAAGGACATTGATCGTGATAGCTATATAATTATTCGTAACAGTGGCTCACTCTCCATTATTTATAGAAAGGTCGAATCTGTACAAATTAAATTGTTTTCTCTATAAAATATTATTAAAATTCTCATTATTACAAAACAGAAGCCCATTATTTGTCTGTCTATCTATGAACACATCACGTCCACGAGAAACACTGGACAGTTTGTTTTAGGGATTACCTACTTAAAACTTACCTCAGGAACGAACAACGAACGAACGAAGCGAGTTTAGGTAACTACATAATTAGTGTACATACTATAAGCCTTTCCGGCGGCTTCGCCCGCGTTCTAAGGGATGGGAAACCAAATTCATAGATTTTACATATTTTTTATTGTAATGAATATTTATTTATTTATTAGAATTACAAAAGTTACAATATAAAAAGGAAAAGGAAATATATTACTATATTACATAATAATTGAACTTTAATTACTCGCGGCATGAATTATAATTTATTTACATCATTAAAATAAAAAAAGAACAATAAAAATATCAATATTGAAATTATAAACAGTTAAGTGACACAATGAGGATTAATTTATATAATTGTAGAGCAAATAAAAAGTGCAATGATACATTTACATTTATTTTTTAGTAGGCAATCATGCAAGATGTCAACATCGTTTGTTGTACGTACGGGCTAATTTTCCTAAGTACTTTCTATGCCTCTTAGTACGAAAGAGGTGGCTTTGTTTCCCGAGGATCCTAATGGTATCATGAGTTGGTATTTTAAAATCGTTTGAAGCGAGGGGCGATCTATACCATTTTTAATAGTTTCTGGAAAAAGGTCATATCCAGTATGATATATATCCAATACGCCGCGACTTTAACGATAGTAGATTCAAATAGTAGAGAATCCCAAGTAAGAGCGACCTTCACTCATCTGCTTTGCGGACAAAAATTATATTTTATCAAATAAAATAGCTTTCTAAACATAATACATTATATATTATTCTATTAAAATCAATGACAAAATCACTCGATTCGCATAAAAAACACTTCTTTGCAATTTTTAATTTTTCCCCAACACACGTGCTAACAAACGAACTATTTGCTCCAAAACGCTTCTCCAAACCATATTAGAAATTCAGCTTATTAATATAGATTATAATCTCCACTTTTAAACTAAATTTCGTAAATTTGAATATGTTATGACTTTGAAGCGCTCTAAACAAATTTGAAATAATAATATAATAATAAATAATAATAATAACTCAGAATAGAAATATAATATCTTGAGACCACAATTAACATAGGCTCCTCTTTTATTGTACGAGAAGAGTCTCGGTCTAAGCTGTACTTGATGCCCATTCTACATCTAGGCGCAGGCATCCCTTCAATACGAGGGGTATCAGGCCATAACCCCCCAAGCTAGCCAAATGGCAGACTACACGTCGTTTAAAAACTTGCTAGGTTCTCTTAGTATTAGTTATCCTGGTAATCATTTTGGCAGAAACTAGTGAAAAGTATTTTATTTTTTAGGTTTTTGCCATTAGAAAACAAGTTGCCAAACATGAAAGATGAAAAGGGTGTGAATAACGGCACCGTGTACGTGCACTGTAAGGCGGGGCGCACTCGCAGCGCTACCCTGGTGGGGTGCTATCTAATGATGGTGAGATATCTTTTTTAAAACTACCATAAATAAAAGGTTTTATTTTCCCAAATATAAATTACAAGTTGGATGGCATTATGTAACAAAATGAAATGCTATTTGTTAATCTTCACATAAAAAATTTTTTTTGCTGGTTAAATTTACTTAATTTTAAAGCTTTATTTATATAATTTCATTAACTTTCGTAATTTAATATTAAATGCATACAATTTCTTTCCAGAGAAACGGGTGGTCACCGCAAGAAGCAGTAGAATATATGAAGAACAGGCGACCCCACATACTGCTACATACTAAACAATGGCAGGCACTCGATATATTCTATAAGAAACATGTACAGACGTAACAACCAATGAATATATATAGTTAAATCATATGTAAGAAAAATTAATATTTGAGTTATTTATTTAAGTATTAACCGCCTAAATTAGGATGGAGGGTCACAGCACCTAGAATTTTTATTTGTTTAAACTAGAAATTCTAGATTGTTTATAATCATTTGTATGATTGACTTTGTTATAAAAATTTAATGTCGACTAACAGAAAAGTGCTGATTTTATTAGATTTGTACAAGTATTTGACATCTATACTAATATTATAAAGAAGTAAAGTTTGTGTGTTTGTATATTTGTTAAATTGTAAGGGGTAATCTCGGCATCTACTGAACCGATTTTAAAAATTCTTTCACCAATAGAAAGCCACATTATTGCTGAGTGTCATAGGTTATTAAAAAAAACCGAAAAATAAAAAGGCTTTTACGTGGTAGTCTGTTTTACAAAGTGAATCGGAGAAAAAACGGTCGAATGAAAGCGTTTCTTACGCTATTATGTATGGAAATTACGTCATTTTTAAACTATACTAAAGAGGTTACACCTGGAGACGAACCCGAGAGAAGCGAGGGTAAGTCGCTAGTTGTAAATAAAACTGTTCTTTAGGATTTATTTTGGTTTTTGATGCTTCGAATGCTTTACACTTTAAAGTAATCATGGTATAAGCCACGCAGATAGAGAATAGATCTGAAAATGGCGGGTACTTATGGGACGGTTGGCAAAACAAGTTCTGAAACATCGATTTTTTTATTGACTTTTTTGGGCATAAATTATTATTTTTTAATATTATTAATTAATAATAGTAAAAATAATGTCAAAAAATATTAATAAAACAAACAAGGAACAAGGGTACATATAACACTGGATTTTAAAATTTGTCTTTATTAATTGTAGTATCATAATCAAATTACATAAGTCACGTCCTTATCCCTTACGGGGTGAGCAGAGTTTCAGGTAGCATTAAGGTAAGGTAAGGCAGACTGAAAACGCGTTAGTCGTCACTTTCATCTTCGCTGTGTGTAAACCACTGACCTCTATAATACCACTGGACTGGCTGTTATAACCGTTTGAGAGCATTTTTTTGTGTCCATTTGAAGCGCCACTAGCGAGAGTCCCGAGAACTAATTTTTACGTATATTGCAAATGACAGCGAGAAGTGTTTGTTTACTGTAAAGTAATTTTACATTATCGCTGTTAATATAACATAAGTAGTAATTATGATGATACGGTTATTGATTAATAAAAATAAAAAATAAAAATTTTTATATCGACATCATTAGTTTTAGTACCACGAACTCTCGCTACGTCCGACAGCGGCGGACAGCGCCAAAATGGCGAATATCAAGCAGCCACAAAAGCACGTTGACAACAGCCAGTCCAGTGGTATTATAGAGGTCAGTGGTGTAAACTGTAAGTATAGACAGCGAAAGAAAGTGAGCGAGAACGCATGCGAGTGGACGCCATTTTCAGAACTATTCTCTATCGGTCGATTTCAATATTCAAACTTCGATCTAAAGATTGCGACAGTCCAATTTAGAATTCTATCTCTCGATGGATCTTCGATCTATGTTTTGTACCGCAAGCTCTATCTCAGATCTGTAAAAATGAATTGAGATCGTATATTGAAATAGGTCATGTATGATTGGATTAGGAGTTCAAAATATACTTTAAATCGTATATTTTGAACTCCTAATCCAATGTTAACACTATTTTTTTTTGTGACAAAAAAGGTGAAAAGGTGAAGATAATTAATTACGATGAGCACGTTTGTTTATAATGTATCTGTAAATAATGAAAATGTTAGCACAAATAATATAATTTTATAATTGTTATTACAATTATTGTTAATAATTATTAATAAAAAATGGCTCTGGGAAAAGCATTTTTATTTGACTCAAAACCTTGCGATTTGAAATTAATTTTTGTATCCTAGTTTATAGTAAAAATTAGCAAGTATGAAATAGATAGACTATATATAATACTTGACTGACCATATGACATTTTCCAGAAGTGAAAGTATTATGTTGAACAACCAGCTATCGTCATATCAAATTTTATCAAAATCTGTTTTTTTTTTGTGTTGTTCTCGTGATACTGTCACAGACAAAAATTCCGAGTGGTTTTAGTAAAGTACTGGCCATTATAGTAGTATAATATTGTTCTCTCCGACCGACTTCGGCCATGGCGGCCTATCTCAATGAGACAAGCCAACTGCGCAGGAGATATTATAGTGCAGCGCGTGTACGCGCAGACACAAGTGCACTCTCTGTTCCTGTAACTCTCATACTCCGGTGGTACGACATGAGACACCACCAGTGACAATTAACGCGCAGGACCGACGGCTTTACGCGCTCTCTGAGGTACGGGGGTGACACACCACCAACTTCCCAACTCCGGGCTGTTACTGAGGCTCACTAAACAGCTAGTGTCAATAACTAAACTTTGCCCGACCCGGGTACAGTACTATGGCTTACATTTGGTATGCCTAAATACATTGCTTACTTTAAAAAACTATGTGTAGGAGTAGGTATGGTAAAAAAATACTGCACCATTTATGTTATTACAACATGAAAAAATGTAACATCCAAAACAATTGAAAAGCTGTAACAAATAACATGTAAAAAATCTGTTTGAAATAAACAAATATCACTATTTAAATATTTATTTCATTCAATAAAATAAATTACAAAGTTCTGATTTCAATGGCATTTCAAATAAACAATATTTGGAGAGAAAATAAAATTTACAGTTTAAAGGAAAAGACAGTAAAGAAACAGTATCATCATCCTCATGTAAACAAAAACTTATTTTTGTATTATTAAGTAATTTAGTGAAAAAGAAAGCTTTTTACTTACATTCATAACAAAATTGTGCTTAGCATTAAGTACCACATAACACAGAAAATTTTGAAACAATATTTTTCCTTTTCCAAAGGAATAAAACTAAAAAAACATTGAAACATATTAATTACGACATTCTTAAAACGTGACAACCACTTTTTTTTTTAAATAAACATTAAAAAGTTGATTCAAAATCAAGGAGGGAAATCTCAGATTTGTCTAATTAACATCTTTTTCTTACTACTCTAAATAATACAGTAAAATAATTTAACAAATCGCAGCAAGCAATAGATACATCACAGCATATAAATCATTAACTTATGCCTTTTGTCCAGATTTTATAGACCAGAATTGTTTGATAGAATTAGCTACTCCAATATCGTGGGTAATAATGTAGAAAAGACCACCAAGAGTTGCAATGGAGATCAGGTATACAAGACCAATGGCAATTTTAGGAATGACCGGGCCAAAAATACTTGCACGGACATAGTCTACTGCAATCGCTTCTAGTCCCCTGTAAATAAATATGTTTTTAGTACTGTACTTTATTATGCTAATGTAAGTAAAACATTGACAATAAGAAGTGCAGAGTAATTAAGGCATGAAAATTAAAAAAAAATGGTAAAAAAATTAGGCAAGAGTCAAAACTCAAAAATACCTAAACTCAAGTATTATATATTTATTATTACTATTACTTTTCATCGTTATACTAATTTAACAAAATTATTAAAATAACTTACCAGAAACTATGGGCTACCACTAGAATAGCAAGAACAGAGTCTAACACTTTATTCGGTGCAATTAAAGCCAGGGGTATAACAGGCACCAATAATACACTGGTTATTCTCTCCACCACCCAAAGCTTGGAGTGGTCATGAGCCTTTTCACTTGATAGTCGTACTACAGATGTACGGAATGAGCGGACCTGTAAATTTTTTTACTGTCAACTTATATATAACAGACCTAAGATAGTAAATGGTAAATAATTTTTAATTTACCATGATGTTGTATGTAATTATTTACTTAGGTTAAAGATTATTAAGTCATTAAAAAACAATTTACTTACCGAGTTTAAAATTGGAGTAGCTTCAGACTTCAGCATTGTGGTTGCATTAGATAAAGTACGCTGAGCTAAAACAGGCTTTAGGGCTGGTTGTGGTCCTAGTTTTGTTAACTGCTGTGAAAGCAATCGGCTTGTAAAAGCTGAAAAAAAATTATAAGAGAATTATGTCCTAAATTTTTAAATCTAAAGAAATTCAATTTATCTTACTGATAAGTAAATCTATTAGGCTATTTTCTCTAATATTTATTATTAATTCTCATTTATATAATATAGGTTATATTTATAAATTCATCATTGGATATAAACATTTTGTTATTATTTGTATTAGTAATCGAAAAATCATTAACGTTGATAGGGTGTAGCTGTTCTCTATCAAGAATTCTAGCTTTTTTAAATAACTTAACAATAACAAGATGTATTATGTAATTCTTTCACATTAGTATACGAAAAGATTAGTTACCTGGTGTGCGAAGGAACATGGAAAAGGCCATTGTAAGAAGAAAATGCAACACTTAAGCACTTTAAGTTAAAATATAAATCAAAGACCTTTCTAATACAACCACTTTAATTTTCGAAATTCGTGTGTGAATTGTAATGAAAACACGACTCGATCTGTCATTTGTCAAATCTCACAAATGTCAATTGACAATTCCAGCTGAATTCTGATAGCTTCCATCCATAGATTAAAGAAGCACTGTTCAAGAAATGTGAAAAGAAATGCAGATTGCAGGCTTACTGGAATGGAGTTCTTCTTGTTTTTTTAAGGCTTGAATAAGAAGCTATTATATTTATAAGAATGTATTCAACATTTATAAGCACAATTTTATTATTAGATATATCAACCTCATCATCATCATTTTAACCATATTTTTAATATTTACACTTTACAGTTTATACTCTATGTATAATACAATGACAATTCATTTTGGTTGATGTGATTGTGATTTTATAGATTTGCTGATCTCAGATCTGTTATTAGTATTTTAAAACAAATTAACTCACATAAACAGCTAAAATGGCTACAACTCTTGAAGATAAGTCTATTTGGGAAGATGGGGAAGAAGCACTTAGTGATGAAGTTCTGCGAATGCCAACTGATGAGATTATCAGCCGGACTCGACTTCTTGACAATGAAATTAAAATTATGAAGAGTGAAGTAATGAGGATCTCCCACGAGCTTCAAGCACAAAACGATAAAATCAAGGAAAACACTGAGAAAATAAAAGTCAATAAAACTTTACCATACCTTGTGTCAAATGTAATAGAGTTGCTAGATGTAGATCCTCAAGAAGAAGAAGAAGATGGTGCCGTAGTTGACTTAGATTCTCAAAGAAAGGGAAAATGCGCTGTCATCAAAACTTCTACCCGACAGACATACTTTTTACCTGTTATTGGATTGGTAGATGCTGAAAAATTAAAGCCTGGTGATCTGGTTGGTGTCAATAAGGATTCATATTTAATTTTGGAGACATTACCTGCTGAGTATGATGCTAGGGTCAAGGCTATGGAAGTTGATGAAAGACCAACTGAACAGTATTCTGATATTGGTGGGTTAGATAAACAAATTCAGGTAAATATAAACACTTATATGGATTAAATACTTATATTTAATTTCTTAATATTTCCATACATATATAATTTTCCAGGAACTCATTGAAGCAGTAGTATTGCCAATGACTCATAAGGAGAAATTTGTTAACCTTGGCATCCATCCTCCTAAGGGAGTACTTCTCTATGGACCACCTGGAACAGGCAAGACATTACTAGCCAGGGCCTGTGCTGCCCAAACTAAGTCTACATTCTTAAAGCTGGCTGGACCACAACTTGTTCAAATGTTTATTGGTGGGTTACAGTTTCAATATAAAAAAACAGAATTGTCAAATGAATTTTTGTAAAATGTAATTTATTTTTATACTGCAGGTGATGGTGCCAAACTTGTTCGTGATGCATTTGCACTAGCTAAAGAGAAGGCACCGGCTATTATCTTTATTGATGAATTAGATGCTATTGGTACTAAGCGTTTTGACTCGGAAAAAGCTGGTGATCGTGAGGTGCAGCGTACTATGTTGGAATTGCTGAACCAGCTTGATGGATTCAGTTCAACATCAGACATAAAGGTTGGCAAGTTGTAATATAAAAAAGAACTTAAAATTTTGGAATTAATGTTTTGCTTAAGTAGTAGGATATTTAAGACAAAATTCATTCTATTGTTTATTTGTTCGTTATTATTTGTTGAAACCTTTCAGATACAAGCAAATATACATACTGTCACATTTATAATATTTAGTTTATCATGATTTTTTCTAATAAACTTGTTTTAAGTCATTAATTGAAGAATTTTCTCATTAATGAACTTTTTGTGTGGTGTTGCTATACAGGTCATCGCAGCCACCAACAGAGTGGACATCTTGGATCCCGCTCTATTGAGATCTGGCCGTCTTGACAGAAAGATTGAGTTCCCACATCCTAATGAAGAAGCTAGGGCAAGAATTATGCAAATTCATTCAAGGTAAAGGTTTATTTAAGCAAAGTATAATTTTTAGTATATTTTCTTTTGGAAATACAAAATAAATATTATGTCCAACCATAACATAATTTTAATAATACTTAATTTTTATTCTCAGAAAAATGAATGTATCTCCCGATGTTAACTTTGAAGAGCTTTCACGATCTACTGACGATTTTAATGGAGCTCAATGTAAGGCTGTTTGTGTAGAAGCGGGTATGATAGCACTGCGTAGGTCTGCTACAGCGGTCACTCATGAAGATTTCATGGATGCCATCCTCGAAGTGCAAGCTAAGAAAAAAGCTAATCTCAGTTATTATGCTTAGTGTATCCTGTTTATATATAAGTTTTTAATAAATATATAGTATCTTCATATTTGATTGTTATTTTTACTATATAAGGTCCTTAAAATTCTAATGTAGTGTAGAGTAGCTCTTTGCAATAAAAAAAATGTTCGCAGTATAAATACTGCCAGTATTCTTTGTTGAATAGTCTGGACGTGACGGCTAGTGAATATTACGTCAACCATGCCCCTTTGTTAGTATTTAACTATTTATTACTTGTGAGTTGTGACTAGTCAATTTCACAACCAAAGGCATTACATTATAGATATTTCGACCGTTTGGAATAAAACGGTTCCATCTGCCTTTTAACAGGAAAGGAGATAAACAAGGAGAAAGTTTTGAAATTAAAATTTGTCTATATTATCCTCAAGATTACTTATTTTTTAATTTCATTGGATCATGCTTATCATTATTAACTAGTTTTTATCAATAATTTATTTAAATAAAAATAGGATCATAAAGAAATGAAAGTCCATAAAATGCAATGGAACCTTTTTATTTTATAATCATTAGGTTATGGTAAGTTAACAAGGTTCTATCAACAGATGAAACCTTGTTCCTTTATCTTAAACATTTATTAAGGCACATGGAACTAAATTTTCATAAAATTTTCATAAAAAAGCTTAGGTAAAACTTAAAATTTGGCAGGGAGGTAGTTAATTGCTAGTAAACGGCTTCTAAGAACGAATTTTGTAACAGGACCGGATTAAGGAGGTCTAAGGGGTTTCGCAAATTTGTATGAAATTCCTTCATTTTTGTGCTACAAGTTTTATATTTGGCAAGGAGGTAGCGTATAGTCAGTAAACATCCGCTGAAAACTAATTTCGTGACAGGGCCGAATTGAGGCGGTCTAAGTACTCGCGCTAATTTGTATGAAAGTCCTTAATTTTTTGTGCTACAAATTTAAAATTTAGCAGGGAGGTAGTTAATTGTTAGTAAACGTCCGCTAAGAACGAATTTTGCGACAGGGCCGGATTAAGGAAGTCTAAGAGCTCTCGCAAGTTTTATGCAACTCCTTAATTTTTGTGCTAGAAATTTTAAATTTGTTAGGAAGGTAGTTTAAAGTTAGCAGATGTCTGCTTAGAGCGAATTCTACGATTGGGCCGGATTAAGGTGGTCTAAGGGCTTCCGTAAGTTTGTATGAAAGTCCTTCATCTTTTGTGCTACCTATAAATTTAAAATTTAGCAGGGAGGTAGTTTTTAATTAGTAGACATCTGCTAAGAAGGAATTTTGCGACAGGGCCGGATTAAGGTCTACAGTCTCTCGCAAGTTTGTATGAAATTTCTTCATTTTTTATGCTACAAACTTAAAATTTGGCAGGAAAGTAATTTATAGTTAATAGAAGTCCGCTAAGAACGGATTTCGCTACAGGGCCGGATTAAGGAAGTCTAAGGGTTGTAGGAAGTTTCTATGCAAGTCCTTCATCTTTTGTACTACAAAGGTTTTTGTTAAGGAGGTGGTTTTTAGTTATTTGAATTCCGCTAAGAACGGTTTTTCGACAGGGTCGGATTGAAAAGGTCTCATTGCTGTAGTAAGTTTGTATGAAATTCCTTCATTTTTTGTGCTACAAACTTTAAATTTAGCAGGGATTTAGTTAATAGTTAGTAGATAACTTTTAGAGTTATACAAATCGGGCACTCCATTCAATAGCCGGTTCTGAAATAACTGGAGTGATTTTGAAGAAATTTTCAGTCAATCTATAAATCAACCCAGCGAATGATTGAATGAAATTCAGTAGCGATTAAAAAAAATTACGCAGGCGAAGCCGCGGGCACTGCTAGTATTTAATAAAGTTTAATAATACAGCTGGTCCTGCAATGACATGAATTTTATTTTTTTTATATCATTTTTTTCTTTTGATATCACTGGATTTTTATACAATCCCGGATTATTAAATGTTGTTTCTGTGCATGATAAATTTCTTTTAGGTCGATTCTGTAACCTTAGGGTGGCTTGGAAGTAAATAGTATGTTGAAAACTTTTTAAAAACACTAACAGTTGAATTGCGGTTTGTCACTACAGATATTATTGCAACACAAAAAAACTAAAAAGGTTCCATGTGTGCAGTTGAAACCTTTTTAGATACCGTTGACCTGTACGTTTGCATTCATTTATTGAAAAAAAATTCATGAGGCAGATGGAACTTTTTAAAATCATTTTGAATAATTATTTTCACAGATAGAACTTTTTTATGCAGCTAATTCATTATAGCATGGAGATTAGAAACCAGGAGAACCAAGGCCCTAGAATGTAGTGTCTCAGAAATATTGTCAAACCAAGGAGGCGCTGCGATCGCTATGTTGTCTCAATGCCTAACTTCACGTTGTCACAATAGTGACAGTACTCATAAATAGCTAACTTGACAGATACTACTTATTGACGGCAGCGCGCTATAAACTCTACAAATTTTCAGAGACAGACGGGTAATGCTTTAGTATGAAGTGTTGGTTCTCCTGTATCTAACCTCCATGCATTATAGGGCCGGTAGATGACGTTCAAAATTTTAGAGAACAAAGTTAAGGTCACATAAAACCTTTTTACGTAAAAACATCAAAATATAGAAAAATGGTAGATGGAACCCATTGATATTTTAACTATAGATATGTTATGAGCGCTCAATCGTGAAAACTCGAAAACATCCTAATTAGGACGTATTGCCTTTAGTCAGTGTCACCGCATGGCGACGAGTGGTACGCTGCTACAAAATTTAAAAAAATGCCATCCTGTGTATTTAGGAAATGCACCAATTATGATACCAAAGTTAATAAAACACAAGGGATCTCATACCACATGTAAGAACGCAGAATACTTCGATTTATTAATATATTTCAATTATTTGCCTAATATTCTGATATGTCATCGGTCGCTAGACTAATGTTTGTTTACATTGACGCGCAATTGACAACATTAGCTGTCTCTTTTTTTCTTATTGATTTTATCGACTATCCCCTTTCTATCATTTTGACATGTACCTTGAATGAAAAGTGTGTATGTGTGCAGCGCGGAACACTTTTTTCGGTTGTTTAGTGAGCGTATAACATATCTATAGTTAAAATATCATTGATGGAACCCTTTTATTCCAAACGGTCGATTTGGTATCACGGAATAACCTTGTTTACCATAGACTTCAGTTGAAGCGAAGCAAAATGGTAGGTTACAATAGAATTCATTTGAAGTTGTTGTTGAAGCGCGATTTCTCGCTCTTTGCTTTTGACTTATTAGAAGTATTTTTTAGTCTGTATTTCTAATTGAAACTTATAGCAAATAGCAATCTCTTCTTCAAAGCTTCTAGCATAGAGTATATTGCTACATAGCTTCTAGCAAAAGGGCTCGTGTAGTTTTTTTTAACAAGTATCTCTTTGGTTTTCTCACAGATGGCGTTAGATAATAGTAGTTAGTACAATAACGTTCTATCCAATGAACACAACATCATTAATGTTCATTTTTTTAATGGTTGTAAAATTATATTTTTTGACAGATAACATATCTAAATATAAAGTTAAATTACTATGTTAAAGCACAAATCTATATGTATGATAGTTTTTCAGTAAAGTGTACCGCAAAGTGCTATAGTGTTAGCTCTTCCTTGGTTAGGTAGACTTCGCTCGCCCTAATTATTTACGTAGTAACTAATACTTAATCTGTGCTAATTATCAGTGCCGTCTTAACCCTATTCGGCGCCGGGGTGCGGAGCTTAGCCTGCGCCCTAGTTTGCTTTTACACTAAAGCGTGGCACGCGACCCACGACACACTGCAGTGTGAAAGGGGTCCTAGAACCCAGTCAACCAAGAAATATCAAATACACGTTATTTTGATAATTAATTTATTTACTTCTCTAAAATACAAAACTAAAATTAAACTTAAATTATACAAATTGAACCCAATTATACAAATAAAAAACAAAACTATTCTCCATTTGAAACATTATGTCCATTTTATGGAATTAACACTCTGGAAAAGTTACCTACTTAAAAAAAAGGGAAGATTTTTCGATGAACCTTCTAAAACTATACTTTTATTTTAACATGAAAAAGAACTTAGAACATGATGCAAAAATCCAAAAAGGAAGGAACCTATTAGTTGAGAAATCAATAGAATTTTGAGTTATATTTTGAGTTATATTAATTACAATTAACAGTGATCGTAATGGCGAAAAACACCAGCAATCCAAGTTCCAACGCTCGTTTATATTATTATTTAATTGCTAAATATCTATTTATTGTATGTATATACATCAAACAATCTCAATTTTTCTTGCTTTTGAGTTGGCAAAGATTTTAATTAAATCATTTATTTTTGTATCAATTTTGGATTCTATACTTATAATAGCTAAGTTAGTCAGTCTGTCTTGGGTCATGGTTGACCGAAGATAATTTTTTATTAATTTTAATTTTGAAAAGGATCGTTCACCTTCAGCTACTGTAACAGGAAGTGTTAAATATATACGTAGAGATGTTGCGATATTAGGAAATGAGGAGATTAAATTATTAGAATATATATAACTTAAAATATCAGTGGGAGTACTTGTTGATGCATTGGGAAAAAATATTGGCAACAATTCTAATTCATTGTATAAATCCTCCCCGTCAATATCAAATCTATTTTTAAATGTTAGTTTTTCTTGTAGCCGAGAACATTGAGATTTTTTTTCATGCATCTCTAATTTCCTCCAGCATTCAATGTTTTGGAAGAGTGCAAAAACTGAATTGTGTTCCGTCAGCAAATCGAATCTCTCATTTAATTTCGAGATAGCAGTGTCCAGTAGAAAGAAATAAAAACATACTTTAAATTTCTTGGTTGGGTCTAAAATGGGCTCATTTGCAGCCTCGTAATCAAAATGTCTTTTTCGGGGACGTGGACGAGCAGTTTCTTTGAATTCTGTTTCGCATTCTAATTCTTCAGCAATTAATTTTGCGTCAGATAGCAACTGTTCAAATGCACTATCGGTGCGGTATTGTTCCAAATCTTTTTTAACCAGATTAATCATTTTGGTAGCCTCTGAAATAATTACATCTGATTTTTGCAAATTTTTGCTTACAATATTAATCTTCAGTAAAATATTGTACCATATAACTACTGAACATATGAATCTATAAGAGTTTAATTTGGCTATTAATGAACTCGCTATGTTTTTTGTGTCGCTATCATACTTGTTATTTGTAAAAATAGAGTATAATGCATCGTAAATTTTATCCATGTTAAAACGTAGTGTTCTAAGAGCATCAAATCTACTTTCCCAACGCGTATTTGAAAGAGGTTTTAATGTCAAAGTAGGTATCTGTTTCATAATTTCATCCCAGCGTGAGGTGGATGCTGAAAAAAATACATAGATTTCTTGGACAATACAGAAAAAGTTTGTAATTTCCAATGAACTTTTAGCAGCGTCGTTTACTACTAAATTAAGGGAGTGAGCAGCACACGGTACGTAAAAAGCACGAGGATTCATGTCCAATATTTTTTTTTTGGAGGCCTATATTTTTCCCCCTCATATTGGCCCCATTATCATATCCTTGGCCTCGCAAATCATCTAATTCAATATTGCATGATTTCAAGAAATCTAACAAATAAGTCTTCAACCCTTGTCCGGTAGTATCAGTTACAGGTAAAAAACCTAAAAAATGTTCTCGTACCTCAGCGCGTTTTGTCGATGGATTTATATATAAATAAATAAACCTCACAATAATAGTAAGTTGTTCTTGGTGTGAGATATCAGGTGTGCAATCTAGAATTATAGAGTAGTATTTACATTGCTTCAAAAGACTAATTATAGTCGTTTTAATTTTTTCAGCAATTATACTAATTAGTTCATTTTGAATGTTATGACCAAGATAATGTGGCATGCGATGCTGAGCTCTTTGAATTCGAGCAATGTGTTCTGATAGTGTACTATCAAAATTAGATATACTCTCCACCAACTTTAAAAAATTACCATTATTTGGGTCATACAACTTCTCAGTTGTGCCCCTAAATGCTATATTTTGACCTGCCAAAAATTCTCTTCTCTTTTTCTCGCGGTCTATTTCAGTTTGATTTACCGAGTCTACTGTTTGCCCTTTCAATAAGTTATTTTTTAGATCCAAATATTTTTTAAAAGAACATATGTGCCCTGAACTTTTCTCATGTCGTTCTATATTTCTCGACAAATGCCCCCAGTCTTTGTAACCAGTAGGGCCATTAAATGCAGTGACATTAATATTAAAAAGCTTACAGTGAAAACAAAATACAGAATCAGTAGATGTTGAATATACAAGCCAAACTCGATGAATAATTTCGTTGTTTTGTAACTTTTTACTGTAATATGTATCTGAAAACGACCTCATATTACTATCTGAAGGATAGT
The DNA here is from genome assembly GCA_951802675.2 of Boloria euphrosyne. Lineage (NCBI taxonomy): Eukaryota > Metazoa > Arthropoda > Insecta > Lepidoptera > Nymphalidae > Boloria > Boloria euphrosyne. The sequence goes on from OX637888.1 coordinate 1,546,108, forward strand.
TGTTTTTTTTAATCTGAATTGGTCCACGTTCTGTTAAAAATAATCTTAAATTATCAGGTATTACTTGCGGCCAGAGAGCAGGATCATTCACGACATTTTCACAAAATCGTACATTTGGTTCTGTTGCTGGTTGGTTAACAATTGGTTCACTTGGAGTAGGCGAGGTACTGGTACTAGTGTGAGCTGGAACTTGTGAAATACTCTCTTCTAAGTTGACTGTCTCTTCTAACTGTCGGGTTGATGTTGACGAAGATGTACCTAAAAAATAATATTGTTAACAATTTGTGTAACCAAGAGTGGTAACAGGGCCACGCAATAATATTTTAGGACAATAAAAACAGTACCTGAAAGTTAAGGCGGGCATAGTCTAATCCGTTACAATTTACTTTAATTGCAATTGGCGGTTCTCGCCTGCGGCTATTTCATGAAAAAACATAATTCCCAAAAGAAGGTTTGTATTTAAACAAATATTTGCACCGACCGGGATTCGAACCCGAGACCTTTGGCACAAGAGTCACTGTTACTAACCATTGCGCCTTCCGGTGCGCAATCCGCAAAATAACAATTAATTAGAATTTAGATATTGTCATTAGGTATACAGTTACAGATAAGTGGTGACAGGAGAGCTCATTTTTCGCCCAAAATTATGTACAGTAATAATTAAGAGTACATTGGCTTTGTATATAATAATTGTTAAGTTTTCTTGTAATTTTCTTGATTATAAAAAATAAGATATGTATTATGTAATAATAATAAGTAGGTAGGAACTTAGTTAGGGATCGAACCCAGACAGCGAATTGTGTTGTGTTATGAGTTAGTTGGTTGGTAGGTACCTTAAAGGTACCAATGAACTAACTGAACTTACCAGGTCGAAAAAAAGAGTCAATCGGAGAAGTTAGCTTTTTAATTTTTTTCCTTTTTCTGTTTTGAGCACCCGATGGTTTCTTTTTACCATCCACTAATTCGGCCATCTACAATAAAATCAAATTTTAATTTAATATTTAATTTTTCTTTCATTATTCTAAATTTAATAGAATTTAATAAAAACCTACTTTGGTTTGTATTGTATCAATCACTAACATTAAGAATTTGTATTTGTATTTATTTTGAAAACAAATAAACAATCACGACTCTCTCTCATAAATAAATACATACAAAAAATTTGTTCCCCAACCTAGGATTCGAACCAGGCAGGACCTTCCAACACGATGGCGTCAATGATGCATTTTTCTAGCTAGGTATGAGTACTTTCAGGTATCGGTATTGTACCTTAAAAAATAAAATTGACTTACCTTGATATTTTTTCTCTTATTTATGACGAATAAATTCCATTTATTCCATGCACTTACAACTTACACTATGGTTTCTCCGCTAGATCTTCCGTGCTAATTCGGCGGTTGTCGCAAATGAAATGAGCATAGAGTATATTGCTCCATATATAAATGAGCTAACGAATAATTTAATTACTTAAAAGAAGAAATCAGATCAATCACTGACCGACGCTTCATAGGCGCCGCGCGCCGCGCTATAAATTCAAATGAACTTACACCTAATTGTAGTGATTTAGAGATAATTTCTCTGTAAGTGTGAGCGCCCGGACGGCTATGTCAAAGGGCGCAATTACTCGCCTATGACAGATGCACAGGTGCCGCGCCGCCGCCGCGCGCCCTTTTCAAATGAACTTACAATTTATTGACTTAAAGATCATTTTGCTTCAAGTGCGGGCAACCGGGCGGCAATGTGTCAAAGGTTAAGACACTGTCTTTGAATTAGAGATTTAGCCGCGCGCGTGTTGTATTAAATAAAATTGATATTTATGTAGTAATAAAAGTCATTTTAGCTTGCACATCATGAGCGGTATGACAAGCGCCGAAAGCGTAATAAAAGTAAACATTGATTATTGTTGATAACTATTTTTTTATATATTTAATTTTGCGCATACGTATAATTTTGTCGTAACAAGTATATGAAGTTGTGCAATGGCGTTAAGTTCAATGAAATATCTAAATATTCAGCGCTCGGCAGGCGCCCCCGGGCGCTCCGCGCCCGGGTGCACCGCACCCCTTGCACCCCCTGGTAAAGACGGCCCTGCTAATTATATTGATTATCTTATTTTATAGCCTATTTTTATTAATTTACTGACTTGTTTAATATACATCATTAAAGCAATCTATAAATTTATAAAAGTAAAGTATTTTGTAATATAGGTTCTATATTTTAAAAAATATGTGCTTAAAAAAATATTATTATTTCTGAACGCATCTATCAGCATAAAAAAAGTGTCTGACGCGCGTGTGCTAAATTTGAAACATGAAAATATGGATCTTTCAAAATTCTAGTTGATTTATTTACTATAAACACAAAATAACAAAAATAAAACCAAAAATAGAAATGTGAATTTATTTGTGAAATCAATCTCTTCGTCAGCAGAACATCGACGAAGTAAATAGGCGTTTTAGTAGTAAGTAACCTATTTCTTTAAAATTCGCCGAATGACAGTAATAATAAATTGTTAAATATCTAAAATACCGCATAACGATATTGATTTTTGAATGTTTAACAGTATGCGGTTATCTCTTATTGCTTCATGCTGTGTTTTCTGCTTTTGAAATGAATATCGTTTACTAAAAAGTATTAAATTAATGTAGCTCGAAATTGGCTGGTTTCAAATGTCCTTCCTATTATGTATCTTTGTGTACATTTTTTTGTTTACTGTGAATAATATTATAGCAAAAAATTAAATAGAAGCTAAAAGCAATTAGAAAATTAAATTATTATTGTTTGTTATGAATTATTAACAAATTTTATGTATATTTGCTATTTTGTCCTATCTGCCTACATAAAAGTCCATCATGGATCCGGAAGAGGAATTCGAGCCTCAATATAGGCCTTCTGCCGATTTACCTAAAATACACAAAAAAAGCAACCACAACCGTCCACACACCAGGTTATAAACTGACTCTTAATTATTTTATATTTATTTATTTATTTTAACATAATGAAGTTCAAAATCCATGGTGTACAGCACTATTGTGCCTTGTGTTCTAATAATGATAACAGAATATGTAACAGGTATATATGAATATATGAAAATTCAATATCAATCTAGTACCTATTGGATTTTAAGCTTCACTTATATATTTTGTTCATCAGTATACACCAATTTTTTATTAATCTTGCATATCACTGTGCTTACATCAAGCTCAAACTTATGCAAGAAACATAATTTCTCTCACAAGTTGCTGCGTCATCTAAACAAATTTTTACAATCTCATGTTGCATGTATTAGTTTAAAGCTATTAAAAATCATTAATATCAAATCAAGCTGTGTTAGTAAAAACTTTTACTTTAAACAATAATAATAATAGCCTTTATTCAGACAATAAGTCTTTGAATTATTTAAGTTAGATATTTGATTACTCTTTCCTTTTAAAATAGAAAAATAAGTTATAATATACTACTAAAATATACATTGACAACCATGTTGGCTGTCTGTGTGCTAAAAGTTGGCAAAGGCCTCCTCCAACTTCCTTCATTTCTGTTTATCATTAGATACTTTTTTCCATTTGTTACCTGCTGTTGCTACCACTTTATCTAATATATTAATATTGAAATTCTCATGACACAGTGTTAGTTATTGAACTCCTTCTGTCCCCTGTTGGTGACAAGGTCAGCTCTCTCCATTTCTTTTATTCCTTTTTTTTATGATTTGCTTTGTGGTTATTAGCGGCAATTGCTAGTATAACAATAAAAACATACAGTACTTAATTTACATAATATGTAAAAATATACTTTTCATATCAAAACTCCAAACCTATTAGGTTTCAATTTTTGTTCCTTTATATATTTTATATTTAATTTTTTTTATATCATTTGAAACAACAGCAGTCTAATTGGCTTGAGTATGGCTGGGTGTTATCATGTAAGACTGTATAAAGCTGATTATATGCTAACATGCACCATTAATTTAATCAACCCTTATATATTGTATTATGGTAACTGACATCTTTATCAATTATCTACAGTAATCTCATAACAGTTTTAAAGTATTATTTGTACATTTGTAGAAGTTAGTGTTGATTCAAATATGGATTATTATAATGCAGCTCTTACTACTGCTGTTGTGTCTAGCATGATTGACAAAACCCGTAATTATACCTACCTAATTTTATTATTACAAAAGTATATTTTATTCTATAACATGTAACCTCTTCTATAGTGATTACATGTATGTACAATCTTTTATAGCAATGCAGCAATTTTATATTCTGCTTAGAACTTCATTCAAAAGATAAAAAGAATTTGAAGAAGTGTCAACTAGCTTTTAGTAAAACTTAATTGAGGTCTTTCAACTGCATAATTAATTTTGCAGTTTTTCATTTTTATTATTGCAATACTATTCATTTATTATTACTGAAAAGTTTGAAGTAAAAAAATATTCAATCATTAGATTTAAAGTATTTGTTACCTTTATTTTTATATTCATACTAGCGACTACCGATTCCCGCGGCTCTGTCTGCATTCTAATCGTTATTAAAAATAGGGACTGGTGGAAGAAGGATGAAAATTTAAATATATAAGTATTTTTTGATGTCAAATCATGAAAAAATAAAAAATAACAATTTGGTCTAAAAATAAAAAAATAAAAATCTGAAGAGGACCACCCATATCGCCTAAGGGAATAAAAATAGCCTACGACCTATTCTCAGACCTACTAAATATATACAAAAAATTTCATAAAAATCGGTCAAGCCGTTTCGGAGCAGATCGATAACAAACATCACGAGACACAACTTTCCTACTGCCTAACCAGGCTCGTCAATTTGAAGGTAGGTCAGTCATGATTTACTTTGCTGGCCAAGGGTAAGTTGGAGCAATTCACTCCTTTTTTAATATTTTGGGTTCTCTTAGAGATTCAAGTTTCCTCCGTTTTCTTCACCATGAGGATAGTGGTAATCATCTTGATTATGATTCGCTCTTCGTTTTCGAAGCCAGCATTACTAAAGGACTAGGAACCATTGTTGCTGTAATATTTATATAATGTGAATAGGTTTTCTTTTTTACTATTTACATGTTTTTAATAAACAACTCCATTTTTGCCAAAAGAATTTTGGACACGCTGACAAAATCCCTCAACAGATGCGAATGCTTAATTAAGTCATTCAAAACCACCCACGCGTTATTTTTAACTCGTCTCGCCGTCAACACGTAGAGACAATTTTAGTCGGTAGTCGTTTTTTAGGCAAGCTATAAAAGGTTTGAACTAATTGTTGCGATTCATTAATTTAAAGCTAAAATTGGCAGATATATTTAAAGTATTACATATTTATAATAACACATTTTCAAGTTTCAATGAAATAATTTAATATTTATATTAGTGTCTAGTTACAATTTGAATAGGTAAAAATAGTTATACCTAGTAAGGCGTACCTAACGCCCTGTCCGCACTGCGATATTTCACCGCGCGTTTTTTTTTCCGCAATTCTGTAACACATGGAATCTTATAGAAGTATCCGCACTGCACTGAAGTATCCGCGGAAAAAATGAGATTTTATGCATATTGAACGCGATGCGGTCCGGTGTATTTGCTCGCGAAAGTTTTATACAGTATGAAGTAGTAAAAAAAAATCGCGCGTATCGCTCAGTCGTGCACCGGCGCTATTGGCAGGATGTCACGAGGTCTTCTGTGCATCAGCGTAATGAATTGCTCTATATCAATGTCGTCATTTTCTGTTAACACCTCTGCGGCCCCCGATCGGGCGGGAGACGAACCTTTTCACACAGTTTTATTTTCCGTGCGAATTTTTTACCGCCAGTACGGATACTTCTATAAGAGTCCATGTGTTACAGAATTCCGGAAAAAAAACGCGCGGTGAAATATCGCAGTGCGGACAGGGCGTAAGACTTGCAATTTCTACATTATTTTCATGTTCACAGTAGGTACAGTGTACACACATCTCCTGATTTTATCAACGTTAGCTACGTAAGCTTACGAAAACTGTTGAAAAAATTCCGTAATACTTCAGCTATCTTATACAAAATAGTTAGGTACATAATATAATTATACTTTTCTAGTTTAACTTTATTATTCATTTATAAGTGAAAATATCAAAATCATAGCGTGGTCAAGAAGTAACGGTGTAACGTTACAAAGAAATAGCAACCTTGTTTCATAATAAGGGTTTTGCAATTATTTCATGAAAATGAGAGATTTTGCCGCATTAAAACGCTAAATATGTTAATTAGGTATAACTAAATAAGGTATGTAATTGTTACCCAAAACGATGTGATAAATCAAAGAATTTTTTTGTATGAAGGACAATTCAGCCGACGAGTTGTTTTTTCCCAGTGGAAATGAGATAGGTATTTTCCTGTATTAAAGATTTTCTAAATGTTGACTCGAGTAAAAAATTATACGGCACAAAATTTAGTTAAAATCCGTTACGTATATTTTGCGTAGAAAGCAAACAGATACAGACAAATATTTCAAGAACTATTTGGTTTAAAAATTATGTTTAGGCTAGAATCTAGATCATGGCAACTTTTTAGACCATTTACTATTTAGAGCAGTGGCTGTTGTTTTGAGTTCGTCTATGTGTTAGCATACTGCCATTTTTGGTGTAGGTTGATGGCTTCTGGACTGCCTCTCGTCTCCTCCCATCTTCTCTTCGTATTGTTGAGACGCTATTGTTGTTGGTGTAGAGTACAAACTTTCTATATTTGGGCTACCTACCTCAGTCTTAAGTCTATTACATATTATAGTACATTGTACAGATTTTCAACAATACTTTTTTATACACGCTTCTTGAAGCATTCGCTTTTATGATTTTATTTTCTATACATTAGTGTTTCGCGATATCTTGTTCATTGTGCATCGATTTTCATAATTCTACTCAAAGAGTGGTCCGGTATAAGTAAAAAAATATATCTTTGAAAGTGAAATATTAGTTTTGAAGTAATTTCTAAGTCCTTAATACACGGACTTACTTACTATTTAAATTACTTACTATTTTGTACAAGATATTAGTAAGCGTGAAATACCACCATTCTTAACGTCTGTTCTAATTTCCAACACCATTAAGAGATAACCGCTTTCTTAGACTAATTGTAGATTAACATGGCATATGATTTTAACTAATACAATATCTAGCACCTTTTGTGTGTTTCGATCTTTATTTTAACACCTTGTGGCGCATTTAGCTGCAAAGCATAATTTAAATTGTGCAAATCATTGCCAATTATAATATTTACACAAAAAATAAAAAAGTAGAAAGAAAGAAAGATAGAAAGTTTTTAACATATACTCTGCAAAAAAATATAAAGATATATTTATTTAAGATAGCAATTTGCTCATTTAATATGCAAGTAGGTTGCTGCAATCTTACCAAGAAAAAAAATTAATAACGTCGAGTTAAATTAAAAGTTAAATACTTACTAAAAACTAAACTAAAATCGGTTAACTGATGTAATGTAGTTAGTAAAATTAACTTTAAAATTAAACCCTATATAGTACTTAACGTTTTAAATAATTTTAAATTGAAACTGTTCATTAAGACATTTTAATTCGAAATAAGCTTATAAGCTGATTGTAAGATCAGTGAAGGCTTTGTCGTAGAGTATTATAATGTACTTACTACGTACACAGTCTATCATCACCTTTATCAGATAATGTTACAAGTTAAAGGTCATAGATTAAATTAGGTGCATTTTTTTAAAGCAACGTCAAAAATCTAAATACACTTGCACCAAAACTTTTTTTGAAGAATTTCGTCTTTAGATTCCAGATATATTTTTTTAAACATAATGATAGGTAAAAATGGACCATGATAAACTACTAAAACGATGTGCAAGCAGATGGAAACCGCATTTAGTCATGACTATGGCGATAGTGTTTACACTGAACAGTAACGCTGAAATATCGGGAAATAAAAAGTATTGAAACTTGACTAGTGGACCAGACAGACTTAAACTAGTCGTACTGTCGAAAATTAATTTTATTTTCTCTCTAATTTCCAGATTCTAGATAGTTTTTTTTTCGGAAATAGGCTAAACACACATAATAATATTTTACACCAATCAGTCCATTTTTCAAGTTATGCGCTTACCAACAAACATTTTTATTAGATATACTTAGGTTAAATATATTCCTGCTTCATATGATTGAGCAATGTGGGTGACCCTGTAAGCTCAAAATCTTCAAAAACTTAGTCGTAGTAGTGGATAGGGAACTAGCACTTATCATCATTTTTTTAATTCTATTCATTATTCTGAGGCCTAGGTCTAATAATTTATGCTTAAAAGTTTGATAGCAATTTATATTTTCGACGGTCAACGGTAAAGCACGTTTATGCAGTCGACTATTAAAGTTAGTATGGCAGTCACCTGCCGGCAGCGGCGCGTGACGGTACCCTAGCGACGCCGTGACGCCGTCTCAGACAGCGAAACCGTACACGTAACGTGTTGTGCCCTGATTGTTTACTGTGCATCGGGAAAGTGAAAATGGGAAAAGTTTTTGCGTAAGGACTCCTTTTAGTGTTTTAAAAAAATAAGGCATTTTGACACTGTGCGATTTTTTTTAATGTATATTAGGTATTCTAGAATCTTAAATGTTCTCATTATTATATTTGTAAGCGCGGAAAATATTTACCACATATGTATGTGGAAGATTAAAAATTGATGTAATTATTTTTAATTATAAATACGCAAATTAATTATTAACGCGTTCGATTTTCTCTGCACCTTGTAAATTTTATTGGAAAAACTGAAGTCGCACAATGGTCATGTGGATATTACTTTTAGGGTTGATCTCATCCTTGGTGGTGACTTTTATTCACAACAGTTTTTTAAAAGATAAATACTATTGATTCATACACATTTTTTATTTGCGCTGATTTAAGATAAAACAAATATTGACGCTATTTATTTCAAACAGATTTAGTAGTTTTAGATATATGCGCACACCAACAAGCAAACAAACAAAGCTTTAGTTATAATAATTATAACCTATACTAGATTTATTATAAAATGGTTATTCTAAGTTATTTTAAACTATTGATTTGGTTTCTGGGAATACGCAACCACTAACCACCACCCTTTAACTGTTACTGTCCCCTGTCATGAACACGTAAAGTAAAACGTCCTAGCGACTTACCCTCGCTTTACTCGGGTTCGTCCGTACGTACTACGTACCTTAGTTTACATTTCTCAGAGGTAAGATATTTTCCCGCTGTAAAACGTATCCTGTGTTCCTCCCAGACAACCAGCTCTCGTCAAATTTCATTAAAATCTGTTCAGTGGTTTATTGCGGCCCTGTGTTTTTTTTATGCGTCTATTACAGATAGATAGACAGAAAAATTGTAAAAATTATCGATTTATCCTCTGTATCGATAATAATGTCTTCTTTAATACGACTTTCCAAAAATATTCAATGTACAGATTCGACTAAGTTATTTTTTTTATATGTACAGATATGTTAACTTTATTGTAGTAATACATAACTATACTTATAGTTCCAAGTTTCAACCCTTTATGATAATCGGTTCGTGCGAACCATAATCAATTTCCTTACGTGATTTCAAAACATGGGTACATTCGTAAACAACTTGGAAAGCCGAAGAATAATAAATGCAGTTTTTTACTTTCACTATAATGATACAGTTTATTAACTTATCTTATGTATCCGGTTTTATGTGGTAAAGTTTATTTCTCAGAAGTAGAAGGGAAGATACAATTGTAGCATTTTCGATTTACTTCTTGCATTTTGTATTTCATACATTTTTTTTGACGTTGTTGAAATCCAAATTAAATAACATAGTCTATAAATTTATATTCGTCACCAGTTTACTCCACCTACACCTTGATGGTCTAGTGGCTATCATGTATTGTCACAGATGGAGAGGTCATAAGTTCTCAACTCTCAAACCAAGTTTAGTTATATATTAGTAGTTATTTAGTATTTCTGTCAAGAAATTCCCTTTTGGGGAACAGCTTGGAAGTTGGGGAGTTTGGAATTGTAAAATTTGATAACTTGCATATTATCAAAATTGTACACTTGGAATATGTTATATGTATTATACATTATTTGAGATCATATTACTTAGTAGGATTTATAGCATTGCATAAGTACTTTAATACCGAACTATAAGCTACTGTTTTTAGTTTATGGGGCTTACTATGGGGCTGTTCCAAGTGTGTTGTAAATTATTTAATAAGAGAATAAGAAGATCAAGAATGTTAAGTACGTTTAATTTAAGTCGAGTCATACACTAAAAGTCGTAAGTAGTGGTCATTAAATCATTAAATCGTTAGTATTAACAACAGAGTCCAAAAATAACAATTTAAAATTTTTGCACTGGATAATTACTATAAAAAGCTTAGTTTCGTTCAATGCACCATTAAGATTAACCCTAAAAAGCACACTCAAAGTATCAGTACCTAAATATATTTCACGTAACATGGCGTTTTCTCACATTTCTAAAAATATCAAGCCATTATGGTACAAGTGGCAATAAATTCTTAGTTTGAGTGGAATGTGATGAGTTTCTTCCACCAGTTTTTCTTAGGTCTGAGACTTCTTTCGGAACTGGTAGTAGTTTAAAATAAAATATTGGCGCAAGTGGCCAATTTAACTACAAATATTTAGCGTATCCCCTAAAATAAGTGACATCTCAACAGGAAACCAAAATCTAAATGCGAATGCTCGTAAAATGAATCAGCTGATACATTTACGAGAATCGCTATGTATGTATTCCTTTGCGGCGTGACTGTACGGTGTTTGCCTTGTACGGTCGTACGGCCTGCAACAATATCGGAACTTGCATACGGGATTCAACACGCCATTTAAACATCCTAGTTTATAATACAATATGCGAGACACGGTTTGACTGACATGTAAAAAGTAAAATACAAGTTATGATTTTACTTTTTAATACATATAATATTTGATGACTTCTAATATTCTTTGTTTGTCTATAGCGATTTTCTTTTGAACTGGTTAATTCAAAATAGTAAAAAAATGTGTTATTAATTAATGTTATTATAATCACTGATATAATTCCTTTTAGTTATAACGTAAATATTAAATAAACTAATTTTAATTTTAAAAATACATGAGAATTAGGTACATTTTGTTATAATATAGAATGAAATAATATCTTATTATTCATACACAGCACAAGTAAGAACTATTTGTGTAGTTTCGTCATGACTGTGCGTAGAATGTTAGGGTCAGACCCTTCACACTTTAGCTGTAATCAATACATTGGTACGATCGTCACCAAGGATACCATTTGGCTTGCAAAAAATGCTCTTTCATTGATCACGTTGAAGTCAATTACTAAACTATTTATATATAAAGATATCGATTAACATAATATACCTATTGTTATATTGATTATTGGTTAATTAGGCAGTTAACAGTTAGCTAAGAAGTAATACAATGAAAATAGACTAAGACTAACGTACTATAAATACTAGTGAGTAACTCACATCAGTGCAAAGCTTTACCGATGTACGTATCGGGACAAAAGCATCCTGTTACTTTTGGTCTCTCTGGTCTTTGGAATCTTCAAAATTCAAAAAATTACAATGAATTTGCGTGTCATTTCCAAATAAATTAAGTATAATTTCAAATTACATTAAATTATTAAAATAAAAAAAAACCATTTCGAAAGAAAAGAAGAAGAATCTTCAGACTATGACTCTGAGAAGAACTGGTAAAAGAAACAGCAATTGTTTACGAAAAATATTAAGTAAATATGTCTTGCACAAGTCGATGTGTTATGTATACAATTTACATATTCTGTTTGCAAATAGGTAAAATCCTCTATCTAGTCAATTATGGCGTGTGGTTCTCGTCACAGTCGGCCGCTTGTAGCGGCAAAGTTAACCGATTAACCCAATTTAAACCTTTCGACTAAAATATATTGTTAAATTATACTTTTTTTGCAACACGTACTTAATATAGTGCTATTACACATGATGCAAGTAAAGAGATTATAAATTTACTTTTTAAGGTCCGATTTTGCTGTTTTGTTTAACACACAGTTTTGTTCGGCTAAAAACTTTTAGCATTTACAGAAGTCTGCGTATTTATAAGAAGCTAACTAGGTAGTTATTGAATTGTGAATTATGTGAAATCAACCAATCTGTAGTACTTGGCCTCGGGGCGAATATCCACAGTAGTAGGACGTTATCTTTATGTAATTATAAAAAAAAATGTTTACTTGACTAGTAAAAGCTCGCAGTTGTGTTGCTTTTCTATCGTGGGGCGTGATTATACTTAATATATTTTATCAAGCGAAAAGTCGGAGGCTGTAAAAAGTAGTAATTACCTCAAAGAAATCGAAACGTTTGTGCAAAATTTCGAAAAAAGTAGATAAGCTCATGGTCTAGTTTTTTTGTAGAATTCTCTTTAGAATTTTTGTCTGTCCGTCTGTGACCGCATCACGAGAAAACCACTAGACAGATTTTGATAAAATTTGGTGTGATGATACCTTTTAATCCGGGTTAACTTACAGGATAATTTTTGCTACAGGATAATATCTCTTCTAAAAGATTTTTTTTATTTTTTACAGGGACGAATCCGAGTCACTAGTATTTAATAATATGTGTCACCATTTTCATTGCGTCGGACAAATCTTTCCTTTTTTCTCATTCACATTCTGAGATTAACGATAAGCAGATTAGCTACGGTTAGTTACGTTTCGTGACACCACGTAGTAATGATGATTAGACACTTAGAAACTTGAAAACTTTTAAGTGATTTCTTCGCGTTTCGTGTTCCCTTGTTAGAAGTTTGAAACAGCAAAGTAAAATTCTCTAATGGCGTGACGAGTTACGAGTATATAGGTAATAGATAAAGTTATGAGAATCATTTAAATTTCTAATAATATATAAAAAATCATTACATTAGTAGGTATTTTGTGATACTAAATAATATATTTTGGATATTCGTAATATCGTCAAATATTTATTATTTTATTTAAACACTTGCACTAGCGAGTCACCCTCGTCCCGCAAGGGTAAGTTTGGACTTCTCAGAGTTGTCATAAATTTTCTGTAGTAAAAATATCCTATATAGGTACGTTAATTCAAACAGCCAGCCATGCCGCGTACAAGTAAGCTTTTATAGTACATCGGTGTGATGATAGTTACGGGAGCTTCCTATTACTGTTTACGAATTCATGACAGAGCTTTACCAGCTATAATATAATGATTAATGAAGTTAATGTTTATACAACGCAATGTGGGCAACATTGTGGTCGAAGTTCAGCCAACCTTATAATTTCTTTTGGCATCCTCCTACGACGTATTTGGCCTTACGATGGTTAGGATCGCATATGAAAAAGCTTATCATAATTTGTAGTGCGAACTGTCTCTTTAGAGCGCTAAATTATTAAATACGTGTTGAATTTATTTATGTACTAGGGACTTACATTTTGATTTTTTACTCTACGTACATTTTGATTTTTTTGAGTGAGAATTAATTTTTAGAACCGTGTGTGTGTCTGGACCGTGAACCGTGTTTAACCACAGTAAGAAGAATAAATAATGATTCATTTTCGTTTCATTTGACATGAAAAATAAACTAACAAATCAGACTTATGAGCGTATAACTCAAATATTGATTTATGAATCCCATCAATTTCTATATTTATATTTTTTCATCCTTTGTCACATGCTTGAAGATCACCCTATTCTGAACGTTTATTTTTGTCACTATCTACAACTAAGTATAAAAAATAAAATATTAAAAACTTCGATAATTTTTAGATATACGTAGGTAGTTTAGTTCTCTAATTTAGGGTAGGTACCTAACCTAAAAGGTATAAGTTTACCTTCACATCTCGCTTGATTTATTTAAAGTGCCTCCATCCTATTCAAATACAAAGATTAAACAAAACAAGTAGGCATAGAGTTAACAGATGACATCATTACTAACTAACAGTATAAACTGAACTATTGGAGTTCAAAACTATCATCTTTATTTACGTACATTTTGTTTTAAGTTTTATAAATAATGTCACCTGGACGTTTTTGGCCAATACAGCATACCTCATTGAGACAACTAGCGTGTAGTAGATATTATAGTCAACAAGTACGTACTACACTCAAGTGCACTCTATTCTTTTCACACTGAAAATGCAATGGGGTGATAGCTACTTCGATACGACCAGTGAGGGATTAAACTTTAACTCGACCTAGGATTTGAACTCAGGGACTACGTATTAGCAGCAGTACGTGTGAAACACTAGACCAATAAGACAGAGGAAGAAATATTTTTTTTTGTGTAAAAAGTAATTTTAAGCTATTTAACCCTAAATTAGCTTATGCCGTCACCACAGCAAAAAATACCTTATCATTGAGCGGTAGCTCAATCGAGCTACTCATTGTGACGAACAAAAACTGACAATGCTACCGTGTAACTAATTTCCTCGAGATTGAAGGTTTTATTGTGATTTTTTATAGCTAGTAAATGGTAATAGATGTGTCTTCGCTTTACAATTTTTACATGTTTTAACATTTTAGTTAATACTTTAGGTTAGTAGTAATAATAACTCATTCGACCAAATGACCAGTTATCATAATACTGCTGCATCCTTCTGTTAGAAATATAAAGAAAACCGGGGTAGGTCTCGTTGGGGTAGTAGAGCCGTATTGGCTTTTCTAGCCGTTGAGTGTTACGAACTATGTATGTATGCAAGTGGTACAAGCGTAGATAAAAAAGAGTAGTTTTTGGTATACATCTATACATATAATAAAACTGTAGAAAAGTCGTTTTTGTACATCAAAAAAAAATTACAAAAAATAGCCAGGGTGTTAAAGGACAACCAATAGAACCCATTTCCAACATTTTTAACCGACTTCAAAATATTATTTTCTACTTTTTAGTTTAGATTTTTAGAATTTTTGTCTGTTTGTCTGTTTGTCTGTTTGTCGGTTTGTCGGTTTGTCTGTTTATTTATCCGGGCATCACGTAAAATGTACGAAAGCAATGTAGATAACTTTTATACACAACGATTGAACGTAACTTGAAGTAACATTTAGTTTTTGTTTCATTGCAATCGGTTCAGTCTATCAAAAGATATTTGAGTTTAAAGTGAAGAAGTAGAGAAATTCCAGAAGTAAAATTAGGGTTATGTGAATTTGGTCTCACTCATCTACACACCTGAGTGTAAATATGTGTGCACAGTTAGGAGGCTGCGAAAATGCACAGGAGTTTTCCAATTTATTGTTACAAATAGATGATGGCACATACCCCGTACAAGAAGATGGAAAAGTTATTTTGATTGATAATGATTTGAATTTATGGTTCCACAGCTAATGTTGTTTATAAAGAAGCACTAGCATAAATAAAAAAAAATGATTTGTATCGGTATCCTCCAACAGCGCTTCGCACTAAAAATTACATTGTTAAGTTCCGACATCCACGCGAACGAAGTCGCGGGCACAGCTAGTATAAAATAAAAGTCATGTTCTCTACTGTGAATATTGCGTTCTAGAACGTTAAAACTTCAACTTTATTGCCCTTTAACACATACTAGTCACGGGAATACTTTTATGGCTAATGTCACGAAAGTCGTAGAATACTTATGAATTTTTGTAGGGTTTTATACAGAAGGGCGTGTGTTTTCATGTTAGGTTTATATCTATTCGCTTTTTATTATTTTCTTTCAATTTGTATCGATCGGACATAATATACGTATTGCGTAGTCTTACACTTTTTGGCAGTGTGGAGTGTTATTAAAAATTACATTACAAAATAGGCAGACACGCTTTGATGGTAGTGATGATAAGATTCGGAGATACGCCACCAATCTCCTTACAGATTTTGAGAAACTAAAATATATACTATATAGCACATTTATGTAATAATATTTTGTAAGTAATAACTATAAAAAAAATATAATATTCGTCAATAGCTTCGAAAACAAAAAAACATTCGGTAGACAATCAAAGTTGGAAAAGGTACTGAACTGTTTAGTCTTTGCCTTTTTACATATACCTAGATTAGTCATCAGGTAGTGTTTCAACATGATTACTATTGTTTTACGGTGAAGGAAAACATCGTGAGGAAACTCTGATAATGTCTAAGAGAGCCTAGCAAGTTTTGAAAGACATATGCAGTCCGACAACCTGAATTTGGCCATTGTGGTGAAATATGGCCAGATCTCCCTTGTATTGAAGAGAGACCTGTACTCAGTAGTTGGACTTCAACAAAGGTTGAATACATACACACATCAAGTAGTAACAATCGTGGGATCAACCGTTTAAGTAGTCGTTTAAACTTTAAAGTGTGTTTGTTGCGAATTGGTTGGTATTTCAATCATCGATTGTTCGTCTTTCTATGTCTTTCCTGACCATTGTTACTGTGTACTCTACATTGGACTCATTCTGTGTTTTATATTATGAGGATTGATAGAATGATCGGGCTTTATTGTTGAATAGCCAATACAATAATAACAATTGATCGAAAAGATAATATTATTTAAAATAAAGTTAAGTGTTTTTTCGCTTGTAAGTATGGTTTTTTGTTCCTTGATATGTTGTTTCGCTTCGCAGCAATTATGGTCACGGAAGACTAAAGAAACCCTAAAATACTGGTAAATCGAAGTTTAGAACTGTTAGTTTGTATGGAAAGTATCTGAATTGTAAAGTGTTGAAGCAATGTTAATTTTAATTTTTACATGTTCTGTAGTACGAGCACGTACCTACTACTTACAATTAATGCATTTAGTTTACAGATTATTACTTTAATAAATAAAGCTAAAGGCTAGTCATGTTACTTAATATGTAAGGTCACTTCACGCAGTGTATGTTTCTTACGACTCCATATACGTCCACAATCGGCCATTGATTGACCGTATGGTGACCGCATGCTTGGAATTATTCCTACGTGTTTGTCGCACTTGCTGTACTGCAAGGAATCTAAGTGTTATGTAATTTATTAAGAATTTTAATGTTATTTTATGGTTTTTTCTTTAAAATCTATGTATAAACTCAGTACCTCTTTTAGTCTGAAATCGGTTTTTGTTTTGTGGCTACTGCGAGCTTTTATTTTGTCAATATTTTTTTGGATAAAGTTCATATTACATAGGTATACAACTTTGCTCCCGCCGTTTTTTAAAGATGGCACTAGTGACAATTAAACGTCGAAGACATATATTGTAAACCGCTCGTAATACTCTTGAGTATTACGTTAATATAACCTGATAGAACCATTGGATGATTTTGTTTATATAAAATAGTTCTTTCCGATCAAAAATATCAGCTTATGAGCCGAATTTCCGACATTTGCGGGAAGTTTTATTTTATTTTTTAATATTAAAAAATCTGCGGCTGAGGCTCACCGACTGCTCACAGACGCTTTTGGTGAGGCTGCTATGATTGCAAGAACTTGTCGTGAGTGGTTTCAATGCTTCAAGAGTGATTTCCACGTAGAAAACAGGCATAACGGTGGAAGACCAAAAGTATTCGAAAATGATGAATTGAAAAATTTGCTCGAAGAAGACGCGTGTCAAAATCAAGAGGAGTAGGCAGGATCATTTGATGTGACCCAACAAACAGGTTCTAAGCTCAAAAATCTGGGAATGATCCAGAAGCAGGGATACTGGTTGCCAGACGAGTTGAAGCCGAGAGATGTTGAACAGCGTCTCTGCATTTTTAAACAGCTGCTTGAAAGGCTAAAATGGAAAGGATTTTTGCAACGCATTGTGACTGGTGGTGATGTGAATGATCTTTTATGATAACCCCAAGCGCCGAAAATCATGGGAATATCCCAGATACGCTTGTGCGTCGATGGCTATGGTCATGCTCTGTATTTTGTGGGGCCAGCTCGGTATAGTATATTATGAGCTGTTAAAAACGTCTGAAACTATCACAGGGGATCTTTATCGAACGCAATTAATACGTTTGAGCCGAGCATTGAAAGAAAAACGACAACAATACTTGGAAAGACACGATAAAGTTATTTTGCAACATGACAATGCTCGGTCTTATGTTGCAAAAGTTGTCAAAACATACGTACAAACGTTGAAATGGTAAGTTTTGCCCCACCCGCCGTATTCCCCAGATCTTGCTCCCTCTGACTATCATCTATTTCGATCAATGGCACACGGCCTGGTGGATCAGCACTTCCAGTCTTTTGAACAAGTCCAAATTTGGATCGATTCGTGGATCACTTCAAAAGATGACCATTTTTTTTTACGTGGGATGCGATTGCTGCCGGAAAGGTGGACGAAAGCCGTGAAAAACAATGGACAATACTTTGAAACATAAAATGTATAACACATTTTTTACAATAAAACTTTGAATTTTGGAAAAAAAACGGCGGAAGCAAAGTTGTATACCTAATATAATTTATAAAAAAATATTATTCATTTATTTTCTGCAATTCAATAATGTTTTCAGGCTCGTTTATATAATCTATATTACAAAGTATTTCACTTTTTTGAAGTAAGATTTTGACTAGACTCAATTGCTTTTATTCAATCAAACCTACCTACATACTTACATTTTTATTGTAAGTACATATTTTATTTTTCAATAATAATTCAATAGAGTTTTATGCAAAGCGTCGTGTATGTACCATGGAAAAAATAAAACTAATCCATTATTACCTTTTTCGCTCTTCGAATCAATAGTTTCAAATAATCAATATTTTCAAGGAGATTTTTATATACCGCTACAATTAATTGCGATGACGCTTGACTTTTCGTAATGAACTGTTTTAAAGAGCTAACTGATCGAAAGCGTAACTTTACAGGAATGCATACGGCTTATACCTATGTATCGTTGTTTACTTTCAAACCACCTTTCTTGACATGTTCAATAGTCTTTTCGAATTTTTTCGCAGATTTATTTTGACAGGATCATGATTGCTGTAAATCATACTAAAAGTCGGGAACCAAAAATCAACGGTAAGTCTGCGAAAAAATTCGAAAAGATATAATGCTAATTATTTTCTAAATATTTCTATTGGGGAAAGGTTTTCATTTCCATACTATTTCTGTACATACTTTGAGATTACTTTTAGTAAATGATCAACTCAACAATTCTTAGAAGCAAGAAACTTCATTTCTGTACAGGGCACTTAATATTAATTACTCTCACGATCTCTTATTAACTATTCTACGTACTACATACCTCTACTTCACTAAGATAATCATACGCTTAACAATCACAGCGCAAATCACATTTTTACCTTGGATCGTTAGCGCAAACCATCAAGGTAAGACCATAGATAACAACTAAATCATTGACCATATGTTCTTTATTATTATTCCAGTCCACATGTATCACCAGAAACCACGATTCCGTCTACGTCGGGCCTTCAAACAGAGCAAGATAGTGACAGTATGAGAAAGAATGATGACGAATCAAATAATGGTAAAGAAAAAGAAAACGAAGGCTCGGTGTCCGATTGGGTGTCCGGTGGACCCATCGGTTCAAAAGGTGCCGTCCTCGTCTTCAGATCCTGTGTCCTGGCTTCACGCACATCCTCCATGGAGTCGACGACGAAAACAGTTGGTAATAATACAGGGACCACTATATTATTGAATAAGGCAAAGAACATGGCCAAGAGGTTAGTAGCGGAACCGCATTCCTTCAACGTAAGGCCAAAAAATATTATGCACGACGTGATGGAGACTTTCGGGAATAGCAATAAGTTCACAGGTCAAGCATATGTAGTAAGGCACGTGAGTGAAGCTGAAATGCCAGAAACAGAGTCCATAGAAGACCAAGGTCATGAACCCATGGAGCATAAAAGAGACATTGAAGACGTGTTGAATGATTTAAACAAAATAACTCTAAAGAAAAACCTCAACATCGAAAACACTACTGCCAACATCAAACCACCTGAAGAACCACCGCCGCCTGCTAAAGGTAACGTAGATTGACCATTTAACAGTAAACATTTCTATACTACTTTTGACTTACTTTGTGTTTTTTTGTCAATGATTCATCTTTGAAAATGTTGGTAAATTATGTATGTACTGTGACAAAATTCTTTTAAAATAGGTTGAAAAGATTTGGTCATAGGTATTATATTATTATTAAAATAATTAACTATTTTCTATTTAGATATTAAAGAAGAGAAGAAGAACAAGAAGACCAAAGGCAAGAACAAGCGTAAGACCCAACGTGCCTCGTCACCAACGATCGACAGTGATGACTCTGAACACATGTTAGTTAAAGACGTGGATAGTATTAAGGTTATACCTTACTTCACATTCTTTCTTAATTTGTCTTCTCTGACTCTTTTCCTTCTTCTATGTTCTTTTTCTTTCTTTCGGACTATAATTTATACTTCTATAGCTAAGATTCAGACTATAAATTAAGATGCACTGAATTCCATTGAACTAAGCATGAACATTTCAAACTATTAAAACTTGAATTAAATCGAACAAAATTAATCTAAAAGTTTGGGCAGCATGCGTAGCATGCGAGCATTTTTGTATTCAAATTCAGACATCAATGTGTGAGTAGAATGGTAGCAGAGGGAAGTAGATAGTTGAAATTGTCTCTAAAAATCATTATTATATTATTTTATTATTTCGTAATAAAAAGTGACCCATGTGCTTTTCCAGACTATAAACTATTTCTTCGCTTAATTTTAATCAAATCCGTTCAGCCGTTCTGCTGTAATTAAGTAACACATTCATCATTTAAAATCTGTTATATCTTCTAATTGTAAAAATTCATTCATGATACACTTTTTTTATATCTTAACTGACCTGGTCTAATTTTCGTTGACTCGGTCATATTTTTTCCACATTGTATAGGTATTAGAAAGTAGTCACATGCCAGCTCGCATCCTCAATATCACATACAAGCTAGTCAACACGGAGACCAAGTTGCTACACCGATTGCTCCAAGCCCATGGACTTGAAGAGGCTCCTCCAGATTCCAAAGACTTCAACCTTATGTGGGCTGGTCTTCATCCCAAACCTGATGTGCTGAGATCTCTTACGCCATATCAACGGGTCAACCACTTTCCAAGGTGAGTTGATCTTAATTTAAAGTCTCTAAGATTATATGATGTGCAATATTCTTGTATGCAGCCATTTTTCAACTTCCATTTGCTAGTCACGGGCTCTTTAATGCAGTTGGATGGATGGACTAAAGGCTGAACTTCACATGACTTTCAGGTAGGTTCTACAAATACTTAGATTTGAACCGGTTTGACTCGGTTTACAAAGTGAGCGTGTAACCTTAATTATTGAATGAACACCTCATTGTACAATTTTGTACAGATTGGCGATAATGTATTATAGAAATTGTGGGCACTACAAAGATAAGTTTGACTTCTGATCCACATACAACTATATTAGTCATCGGCATTCACGGTAATTCGCAATCCTTAAATTATGACAATCTATACATCTATACTGTAACATATAAATAAAATTGAAGTGTCCGCTAACAGCTTTTCACTAAATGCATATGAAAGTTACAAATATACGGTACTAACGTTAAAAAAACAGTTTTTAAAATTTTTGTCTGTTTGTCTGTTTGTTCCTGCTAATTTCTGAAATGGCTGGGCTGATTTTGACGGGACTTTCACTTGCAGATAGCTTATGTTATAAGGAGAAATTTACGCTACTTTTATTTTAGAAATTTTATTTATTTTAACTAGCGGAACCCGCGGCTCCGCTCGCGCTTAACACTAGATACTAGAGACTCACCATCGCTTCGCTTGGGTTCGTCCACAAAATCAAATAAAATACGTTTGGTACTTTAAGTTACTCAGCCAAACTTTCGTTTCAGATCGTACGAACTAACGCGTAAAGATAAACTGTTCAAAAACATCGAGAAGATGCAGTACTTCCGTGGACTAAAGCACTTTGACTTCATACCTACGACGTTTTTGATGCCCATCGAGTACAAAGAGCTGTGCACCACGCATTACAGGACGAAGGGTCCGTGGATAGTGAAGCCGGCGGCGTCTAGCAGGGGACGGGGGATCTATATTGTTAATAGTGTAAGTTAAAAATATTTAATTTATTTACACGGATTTATTAGTATAACAGTATACAGATGCCTCATCTCGTAGAAAGAAATCGGACAGCTCTTGTAGGCCATTACTGCCTTAGCTGGCATTTTTTGTTATAGGTATAAACGGTTATATAGACCGCGATAATAAGGAACACTGTAATATATTCTATCTCATTCTCTCACACGTTATATCTTATATATGTTTTGTCACTGTTTATCGATTTTTTGTTTCATCGAATTTCAATTCATACAAAGCCATATTACTTTCAGCCAGAGCAAATACCGAAAGGTGAGAACGTAGTAGTAGCCAAGTACATAGACAAGCCGTTGCTCATCGGAGGTCACAAATGCGACCTGCGCCTCTACGTGTGCGTCACCTCCATAGACCCACTCCTCATCTACCTGTACGAGGAGGGGCTGGTCAGATTTGCCACCGTCAAGTACGACAAGACCAACAAGAACCTGTGGAACCCTTGCATGCATCTGTGTAACTACAGCATTAATAAATATCACACAGATTATATCAAGTGAGTGTTTTTTGTTATTTGTTTTAATGTATTCGATTATTTTTTAAACACCTTTATTAGGTAATGCAAGTGCGGGTGGGCGGGCTTCACACTTCTTTCGAAAACTTGCTAACTTGTCTCAGGACTCAGACATGCAGTTTCCTCACGATGTTTTTTTTTTCACTGTAAGACAAGTGATAATCATGTTGGAAATGTCGAAGGTCAGAAGATTTGCACCCGCTTCCGGTGAGTGAGTGAGTGCGTTACCACTGAGCTATCACTACACTAATTTCTAGTTAGTTTAGTTGCAATACTAAACATATCCCAGTTACTCACCCAAGTGAAAGTGATTGTCAAATAGGTTTCTTTTTTAAATAAATAAAAAATTTAAGAGATTCTAAAATACATAGTTTTAAATATATAAATATTAACTTTATAACCGTAATTACGAAGTTTAGAGATCGGGCATAAGCCCACCGCGCTCACAGCCGCGATTATTCAATTAAATGAAAAAATATAAATTAAAATAGAACAATAATATAAAATATAAATAAAATGTTCCCCTGGCAACCCCAGATGCGACGACCCGAACGCGGGCAACATCGGGCACAAGTGGACGCTGTCGGCGCTGCTGCGGCACCTGCGCAAGCTGGGCCGCGACACCGCCGCGCTCATGGCCGCCGTCGAGGACCTCGTGGTCAAGAGCATCCTCTCCTCCGCGCAGACCATCGCCGCCGCCGCCAGGGTCTTCGTGCCGGGACAGTTCAATTGCTTTGGTTGGTTCACTTTGTACAGGGGACTGAGGTACAGACTGAGTATATTTGCGTGGTAGCCATTTTTTTTAGAGTATCCTATCATATTAGTTATCTGTCAGTTAATGTCCTGTCAAAAACTTCTCTCTCCAAGTTATTTGCAGAAATGTCTGTAGAATTATAATATTTATAAAAGATTTTGGTGGAAATTGTAAGAAAGGATTGATGGAGTGATTTCGCAATTAACAATAAATTAGTTATTCATAATAATGAAAGATGAAATGAATGAAATATATTTTGTTACAGAATTGTTTGGATACGATATTCTAATCGATGATATGCTGAAGCCGTGGCTATTGGAGATCAATTTGTCGCCGAGGTAATATTAACGCTATCTATTATACAATAAATATAATCAATAATTTATATATCTCTTTTTTAAAATATGTTTTTCGGAGTACAACCTATTATATTCGTGATCTCGTGATCTGTTTTTCTTTCAATTTAGATTTCACTCAACAAATAGCAAAGCAACTTCCGATTATTGATTTGGTGAAACCCGTTCTTCTCCTTGCGTTATTAACTGAATTACATTGTTTAGAAGTTCTCTTAGTTTATTAATAAGATCTTACAGGACCTCGTCACTCTTATTTTGATCTTACATAATTTAATAGTTGCATCCTTTTATGATTTAAAAAAATATTTTAAGGATATTTAATTTCAATTCTTTAAAAATATATAAAGCGACGAGCGACACAGCCTCGCTTCGCTCGGGTTCGTCCCAAGCAATCCCCTTTAGGACAAAATTTTCACAAAGTTTTATGTCTTAAATCAAAAGCCTAAAAAATAAGTTTCCAGCTTTTAGCTTTAAAAATGACGTCATTTCCATACAAACTTTCACCTCCTATTTGAACCCCTGTCCAGAGGTCTGTAAGGGGTTTTTTCGCCTTGAAAAGTAACCTATGTTAGGATCTATACATCTGTATACCAAATTTCATTTAAATCTTTTCAGTAGTTTTGGCGTGAAAGTGCGACAGACAAACAGACAGAGTTACTTTCGCATTTATAATATTAGTAGAGATGGATATTAAGTTACTTGTTCTTCTTGTTTATAAAAAAAAATGCGTGCGTACAAAGTACACATGTCAGAAGTTAAACTTCTTTGTTTATAAATTTAACTCACTGTTTACACACTGTGTAAATACTAATGATATTGTAATTTCACTTCAAAAACAATTCCTCACGATTACCAGCATGAGCAGCCACGTCATAAGTTAGGCTGTATATTATAATACCTTTGCTACACATAACGTCACATTAAACATCACCGACTTGCGGTGGGCGAGATCCCCGACCTGCGCATCTTGACCGTCTGTGGGGTGGTGGCGCTAACTCTTCCCCGTCTCTGAGTGCCTGGTACTTAATTTACGTTGTAAGGTTACGTTAAACGTTTAACGCAACCTTGTTGGAAGTCGCATAAGAAGTTTCACAGTTCACTTCAATGGGAGGTCTCACTGCGAGTTTTAGCCGTTGGTGGCTCTACAAGCGCATAACGTAAACAAAGTCATGAGTGTATGTAGTGTATGTCAAATTATTTTATGTCAAATTTTATGTCAAATTTTTTAATTCAACAATAGTTAAAACACCGTATTTTTCCATCTTATATTTGATTTTACAAAACTTACGCGTCTGTCAAAATAGGCGGCATTGAGGTTTTCGTTGGTGACGTTATGCGCTGCGTCATAGTAGCGTCATCTGAGCCGAGCTTGGCGTGAAATCTCCCATTAAATAACAATAAACCTGTGTATCGCGTAGCCTGGCGTGCGAGAGCCCGCTGGACGCGCGCGTGAAGTCGGCGCTGCTGGCGGACACGCTCACGCTGGTGGGGCTGCCCGCGCTGCCCGCGCGCGCCGCGCCGCCGCCCACCGCCGCCGCGCTCGCCGCCAGGATAGGCGCGGTACGTTGCTATCCGTGTTATCCGTATATATATCCGTATTACACGTATTGAGTAGTTAAGTAGTTAACTTACTTTTAAAGTTAATTTTAACTTGCGACTTGCTACTAAATTGTCTGTTTACACGCAATTAATCACTTAAAATTAAGTTCAAAGTAAGTTAACTACTTAATACGTGTATATCGGGCATTACTTGTAGCTGTCGGATCGTAGACCTTTGTGATGCAAAGTATCTGTAAATAAATATATTTCTACTTAGTACATAATAGAATTTATTGTATATTGCAGTGTCGCAGAGTCCACTCGGCGGAGAACACGTGCGTGCGAGGCAAGGCGAGCGCGGGGGGCACGGGGGGAGCGACCGCCGCGGGGGGCGCGGGGGGAGTGGCCGCCGCGGGTGGGTCGGGGGGAGCGGGGCTGACGGGGGAGGAGCTGCGCACGATCCGCGCGGTGCGGGCGCAGTACGCGCGCCGCGGCGGCTTCGTGCGCATCTTCCCCAGCCAGAACTCGTGGCAGAAGTACTCGCAGTATTTAGGTTAGGTTATTATACATTTTTGTTGAATACTTACTTGGGCTTGTTGGCGGTTTATGACACTCATGAGATTACAATAAGTGTAGTAATTAGTGCCCTTAAGACACCAATCGAAGCGGGTTCAAATCAGTTTAGTACCTTTGATATTTTCTATACGAATCAATTTCAACATGTGCAATTACTGTTTGGTTCACAAAGAAAACCAATAAAAATTAATAATGTCATTATGATATTTTGCTCATTATTAATTTTTAGAGGTTTTTACCTAGAAGTAGCCTCCGTTTCCCTTTGGTTTATTCGCCGTTTAGACTCGTATCTCAGGAACCGTAATAAGTAGATAGTGAAGTTTCCCAGACTTTGTATGTATTTTGCATTGTTTCTATAACAATGAACACTAAAATAGCAAAATGGTGAATTTCAAAATGGCTACAATGGAAATAAAGAAACTCAATAAGTGTTAAATACACTATCTGTATTAATTATGCATATAATTAAACTTTTAAGACGACGAAAACCTTAGTTTTTCAAATTATGATTTGCCAAAACATTTGAAACATCGGGAACAAAAAATCAAAATTAGTCGAAAAGTATAATGTAACTAGTACAAAAAAAACAACTATCAATATCACTCATCGACAGCAGTGATGCACAGGAGCCGTGCCATAGGGCTCGTGAATGGGAAAGAGAGCAAAACAATCGAATGATTTATGGCCGAGTCTGCAGCGAGATAATAATTAATAACACTGCTATAAATAATTAAATTCAACATGTGTGCAGATCCGGTGAGCGGCATCCCGGTGTGCTCGACGTCGCTGGGCGGCGGCGCGCCGTACGGCGTGGCGCGCCACAACTACAACCTGCTGGTGCACGCGCACGTGCTGCCGCGCTTCCGCCGCGCCCACGCCGCCCACGACGCCCACGACGCCCACGCCCAGCACCAAGACGCGCCGCAAAGGTACTCGCTTTGCTTTTTACACGACTGCTCAAAAAAGCAGTGTTATGTTATCATTACACGACTGCACGAAAAAAGGAGTGGTATGTTCTCAAAGTTCGTGTATGTATGTATGTTTGTGAGTTTCTTCATTTCACTATAATTTCTTAACGCCTAAATCGATTTAGATGAATGTGGTGTTGTTAGAATGCTTGTGTTACCCCGGGTAACAGGCTAGTGAAAAATTAAAAAATTAAAATAGGATAGCTATGATTCATAAAGAAACGCTTATTGATTTTGAGTGTCGATGTATGTATTTGTACATACCACTTGGATAAAAGTGATTATGTGTCTACTGTCTAGATAAGCTCGTTGGAAATAAAAAGAGATTTTCAAGAAGCTCAAAAGATTTTATTTCTGGAGGAGCTGGGTGGCAAGACTGAATAAAGAATATTCCCACACACGCAAAATAGATGCAAGGTCGTCGAGTTGCGGAAATCAGCCCTTGCTTATACATACCATACTCGTTTGAATCTTCTATTTAATTATAGGAAATTTAAATACAGTATTTATGTTGCATACATACGGATATACAGAATAGAATCTCCCCATTTAAATGGGGCGTCAAAGAATCCTAAGCACATTTAACCACGACGCTCCGACTGTCTGCAAAAGAAAACCACAATAACTATGGAGTTGCTCTCCTTTTCACTCCACTGTCAGAAAAGTACTAGTAGTGACCTGTAGGAAAAACTATGTATACCTTAGTGAAACAAGCACCTTGTTAAGTATCCGAGCAGTTTAGGGGCCCACAAAGGTGCTAGTGATAGAATTGTTTTATTAAGAATATCATTTCGATTTTTACGAGTTTGTTTTGATTTCAGTTCTTTCAAACGTCCGAAACCTGACAGGAGAGGTCAGTCTCCTGCAAACAAAATTGCTGTTAAAATCTTCGAAACGTCTTCACCATACCTAAAATAACATTTCGCGTACACCTAAGAAACTATTACACGAGTATACACAGTATGAATATTAATCAGGTTTGCCACCCCTTATGCAGACTGAAGCGCTACGAGACGGCGTGCTGGGCGGGCGCGGCGCCGGCCGTGCAGCTGGGCGAGGCGCCGCCGCCGCCGCCGCGCGACGCGCGCCGCGCCAAGGACCTCGTCAAGCAGCAGCTGGCGGACGGCATGCGCCTCACGTCAGTCCCCTGCACTAGATTTTCATGTTGGGAATGGGTTGGGAAGTTTATTTAAACTCGTGTCCGTCCCCTGCACCTGCATGCATGGATAATAATTCATGCTGCCCACGGTTATTACCGTTAGGAAATACCATTATACATATTATCACCTGTAGTCATACAGGTGGTTATGTGAGAGTCCAGGCAAGGCCAGTACTACCCACTAAATACCAACAGGACCCAAAGTTGGCAGACGGCATGCGCCTCACGTCAGTCCCTTACACTAGATTTTAATGTTAAGAAATGTATGTAGACATAATTTACGTTCATATGTGCTTATGTGGGACTTACTGGAAAAGTCAGTATTATTCATTAAAACTTAACTAAACGACGACTTCCGACCACAATAACTATAGGGTTGTTCTAACAATTTACCTATCACAGCAATACTTCATGCAACTCGCGTGGTAGTAAAGCGAAAGAAAGTATCATAAAAATCCTACATTAGATTGTTTGTATAGATTTACTACTTTTAAAAGTTGATGATTTCAAAGTGCAAAAAAAATTATACGAATTTTGATTTAATTATTATATCATTTTATATTTAACTTCAATTTGTGAAAGACACAATTTAGAATGACTTTCCCTCGCACTAACAGTCTATCTCTAACAATGACACGTTCAAAGGAAGTACTAATAAATAATGATGCATGATGTATGTATGTACGTGCGTGCAGCACGGGCGAGGTGCGGCGCGCGTTCGGGCTGTACCTGACGCACGTGCTGAAGCGCGTGGCGTCGCCCGCCAACGAGCTGGGCGCGCCGCACGCCGCGCTCGTGCTGCGCTTCCTGCGCCGCGCCGCCGCCGCGCTGCGCATGCCCTACTGCGTGCAGGTATACACGTAGTCATCGACGAGATGACTTTACAACTCGACGGCAGCGATAGGCTTAAATGTATATTGTAAATTGCAAATTTCTGATTACTATTTACAAGCACATTAACTTATACTTGGCTCCTTTATCGAAAAATACATTAACTTATACTTGGACTCCTTTATTGAAAAATACATTAACTTATACTTGGGCTCCTTTATTGAAAAATACATTAACTTATACTTGGGCTCCTTTATTGAAAAATACATTAACTTATACTTGGGCTCCTTTATTGAAAAATACATTAACTTATACTTGGGCTCCTTTTCGTACACAATAAGTATAATTGAAAATCACAATTATCGTTATTTTAAAACCTTCACAATCACACACAGAATACGGATTTCATCACAGTCCAATTATTAATCTTTTTTTTTCAGACTCGTGCGAAATGGACAATCGATGCGATATTTCATTTCTACTTATATAGTTTACTTTAAAATAATTATATCTGAATATATTGCACAATGTACGTATACGATGTATAACCTGTGGTGTTAAGTTATTAATTAAAACAACATTTCTTTATTATTTTCAAATATATTTAACTAACAATTTCAGGAAAAGAAACCCGAACTTCATAAATTCAATTTCATTTAGTACAATAAGAGTATAATACAATATCGCCGTCTCTTTCCCCCAGGGCCCGCCTGCCAAGATGTGCGATAAGGACAGGTGCGCTGTCGTCGCCAAGCAGCTGAACGACTTCCTCTACATGTACCACCGCGAGACCGACCTGTACACCGACAGCGAGGACCGCGAAGGATGCGTCTCCAATATACACTTCGCACAGTTTCTATATTCGGCTAGGTACTATAATTTTGTTTTCTTTTTAATCATTACATTTTATTTAAGAGTTTTTAATTATTAATTTATTTAAAGTTTTTTTAATCTTATTCCAATTTTATTAAGCGTGTCGATGTTTGGCTTAGATTGTAGTGCTACTTGCTATGTCAGTGTTTGCGTGTTGGAGTCCCGCTGGGAGTATACCGTATACATTGGTTGATAACGAATATTTGTACTACAGGCGTAGGTCTTTATATTTATTATATGTATGTATTCATATATCATCCACTATCTGGTATCCATATCACAATTCACAAGTCGCGTTAAACTTCCAACATATCTATTTTTTTATAAAAAATATAAATAAGACTGAACTTAATTATTTTTATATAGTCGATATGCCTATGTATATAATATAGTCGATGTATCTAACGCGTGTGTGCGCAGCGAGGCGGACCTGGAGGACGTGCTGCTGCTGCTGCTGCGCACGGAGAACTACGTGGCCACGTTCCTGGGCGACGGGCGCGCGCTGTGCGTGGACGTGCCGCCCGCGCGCCGCGCCGCGCCGCCGCCGCGCCACGCGCTGCTGCGCCACCTCGCCAGCCTCGCCACGCTCAACTGCCGCAGATACAGGTGCACTACTTAGTTGTCCCACTGCTGGGCACGGGCCTCCCTCAGTACGAGGGGATCAGGCCATAGTCCACCGCGCTGGCCCAGTGCGTGTTGGCGGACTGAGCATGTCTTACGAAAACTTGCTAGGTTTTCTCAGACATGCAGGTTTCCTCACGATGTTTTCCTTCACCGTAAGACAAGTGGTAATCATGATAGAAATGATTCGCACTTGAAAATATCAGAGGTGCGAGACCCAGATTTGAACCCGCATCACTCGGTTATACAAGCGAGTGCGTTGCTACCACTGCCTTACACTATTTAGTTACACTATCATACAATACTTTATAATGGTATACTGTACTGTGTAAAGGGGTACTTCAAGGAATATTTGCTGGCCGTTATCTGTAGATTACTGTGAGACTTGACGTCACTAAAATCTGTGGTGTGCTCTGCATTACAGTTATAGTTATATGGGAAGGATTGCTTGCGCCTCCCACTGTATGTTTTAATTGCCGGTCGCTAATGAGCTGCTCCATAACAACAACGTGAACACACATAAGTGAAGAATTTTAGGTAAAAAAATTAAAACCCCTAAACGACCATTTTTTGTATATTTCAGGCCTGAAACAGAAACTTCTAGTCGTTCAGAACCCGAGGAGCAGTCCGCAGAGAGCCCGCCTACCTTATCTAACTCGGACGTCATCATCAAGGACTCTCTCAAACAGGAGAAGCCGCAGAATGTCGCGCTCAAATTCGCACGGTCATAGCGTACATTCATTATCACTTAAAAGTCACATCAATCATTCAATCACACATTCATTCAATAGTTCATTCATTCAAAATCTGTCCAAAGACAAAGCTGACCCACAGATATCAAAACTCGGATATAAACTGACAAATAGCTTTAATTCAGTCAATGTATTAACAAATGAAAGGGCACATAGAAAGTACATATTCAGAAAAACCAGTCCAAATGTTGAAACAGATATCGACAATAAAAAATAGGTATTTTACAACCAAAACATATTGACAGTCTACTTCGTCTCTTGTAGTTTAATACTTAATAATTCTTACTTAGACTTAGAGGAATGGACTAAGCGTTAGTCAAACACTTGATTGTGAAAAAAGAAAGCGATTTTTTTTCTCTTTTTGCCAGTTTAGAATTCTTGTAAATCAGAATTCTAAAATAAAGCTACTAATTGCTTCCTTGGCTAATAAAGACATGTCTGACTTTGAAGTGTAATATATTTAAAGTCCAATGTTCCTCTATGTTTATGTTTAAGTCATCTCATAATAAATGCTACATTAAAAATGTCCATTACAATATTTCGAAAATTCCAAAAAAAATATATACTAAAAATAGTGTTCTAGCTAAAATGAAAAGTTCACATCTATCTATAGCTCGTAGATTACTGAAGCACAGTATTTCAATACGACACTAAAATAAACTCTAATCTTGATAATAAATTTTTAGATAAATTAAACCAGTTGTTAGGCTTTATAGTGTAAGATCGTAATTTAAATGGTGGATCACTCACTGATTTTACTGGCTAAATATATTTTTAAACCAAAATAATCCCCAAACACGACCTAGGAAGCCCATTTTGATACCTGGGTTAGATTAAAGAGAAATTAACTGCTTCAATTTACTTGTTTATATACCTTGATGTTACTTTAAAAAATATTTAAAATAATGGTTTTACCAATATATGTATATGTTATTTAATATTTTATATATACAGTCAATGATATTATAAGTAAAAAGGTGTAGATACGTTACCTAAACGACATTCTACCTTCAAAAACGGCACACTAACGCACACATGAATAACTAAAAATATTGCAATAACACTGAACACACTACATTACGATTAGTTGTCAAAATAGGATGGCATGATTCAAGTATCGCCAGTGAAAAAGAGACAAATATAATTCGCGACAGTGCGTCGTCAACGCGTGACTATGTTCAGGTGGGCCAATTAGCCTAGTTTTGGTGTGCCGCTTTTTGAGCGCGTATGACTTATCTACACCTTTTTTCCTAGTATATCAATGTATACAGTATATTATTGATTAAATAAATTTCGCCTATAAAAGAAGTGAGTGATCCACAACACGATCTAGATCTCCAACTATACAAATCGTAGTCATTTAAAATATCCTAGTTACCGAAACAATAAGTCACACAACCTCAGTCTAAAGCATTTTACCATAACAAGATATAATATCATTTGATTTAAAAAAATATTCTGTGAAATCTCATTTCATCTCATAGTTTTAAATAATAATAACAGAACATGCTTAAACTTGAACTTGAACTTGAAACTTGAAACTTGAATATTGAGTATGTAGAAATTT
The DNA here is from genome assembly GCA_951802675.2 of Boloria euphrosyne. NCBI lineage: Eukaryota > Metazoa > Arthropoda > Insecta > Lepidoptera > Nymphalidae > Boloria > Boloria euphrosyne. Next base: position 1,578,648 of record OX637888.1, read on the forward strand.
TAGCATGTGGTCATTACTTTAGTAGAATAAAATTAAAAAAAAAAACAAGATTTCTTTAAAATAATTCATTCCAAGTTGGCAAAGTATTCAGTAATATAATTATATTTTATTTTCTTGCAAAACTACAGTATTGTGATAACTATCCGCAAACAAAATCTGCAAAAAATTTCTGCTATGGATTGAACTAAAATTGTCCATGCTTATACGAAAATCAATAAAAGCGGGCAACAAGAATAGATATCGATAATTCGCATGTTCCCCAATTATTTCCAGTTTTAGCTTAAATTCTTGTAATATACAAAAGTAAATTAAATATAAAAAAGTTCCTCATTGGCTGATTTGTTATAATTTGAATTGAAAACGAATTATAGATGTAGTGTTTTATGAGACTTAAAATTTAAAATACAGTGATAATTTGCCAATTTATTGAAAATGTGTCCTACGGTGGTCGAAATCGCTTGTAAGATAAAATAGTTTTAATATAATCACTTCGTACCTTTGATTGAATAATGGAATTCAATATTTACAATATGTATGTATTTAAAGTTATATGCATATGTTTAAACCAAATTATCAACTATCTGGTATCCGTAACACAAGTTTCGTAGCTTCCAACGGAACTAGATGGCGCTGTATAATAATGTAGTGGGAATATTAGTTTTAAAACATTTACCGCTTTTTTGTCTATATTCTGATCGTTAACAAAGCATACATAAAAATAAACTGTATATTTTCTAAATTATATTACAATATTTTATTCACACTTACACTTATTCTACCAAGGGTACGAATTACATTCGAAATTACGTATGGCAACACCTTTATAAAAGGTCCCAAAACTAACAAGGCCTTGAAATTGTACAAAATAACACGTAGAACAGAATTAACGTTTATATCAGTAGCAGTTATTTAAAAACCAAAGATATTTACAGTTTACTCTAACTGCGTGTAGACTAGACTGTTGAGGTGCTGTGGACGATAACCGTAGATGTAGGCGAGGTACCGTCACAGTGCTTTAATTAAATTAAAAAAAAAACTTATTATTACATGGTTAAACTATAAATCTGTTATAAAACATACTTTTAATCAATTCTATAAAACACTTTTCAAACTTAATTTCTTAATTGATATACTGAAGTAAAATAATATTTTTTTATTACTAACACTTTCAACACGCTTTTTACAGCTTTTAAACAAATATCCGAGGAAGGTAGCATAAATCGTTAGTGTAGTATCTGTGCTGTGACGGAAAAATGTGACACGTTTTTTAACGTAGACTGAGCTAGCAGTAGTGATGTACTTAATTTAATACTATACTAAAGTCGCGGAGCAGAAAAAATTTCGTACAACGACCTCTGCCTACTGACAGTAGTCACAAGCATTTTTATATTAAGTGCGGTTTATATGAAATAGAAAAAAAATATTTACTAACTTATTAAATTAATTATTGTTATTATATAAATTATTCATTTTTATTTAAGTATATAATAGTTATTAAAATTGAGTTACAAAGTTGCAATTATTAATTTGACAGAAATAACCACATACAAACAAGAACAAACCTTACAGTCTCAGACGATGGCGACCATTGCATCTGTGCGAGTGAGACGCAATATATTGACAGAGACAGGTAATAACAGGGTAATGTACGAATTTCTTTCTGCTTCACGTCCAAACTATAATCGTATAACTATTATAACGGAGCTTGAACACCAACTATCGATATAATGTTAGGATCTGCGTCTACGAACTCTCGCCGATTGCTTGAGCGTAGATAGGTTTATTTATAATTTCTGAATTACGAGTGATTTTGTATGATGGTACGATTTAATTTTAAGTTTTTTTCGATACATGCAAGGAACAGTGTTGTAACTCGATATAAAATACTAAAATGATTATTATAATCAGTAATGTAGTTATAGCGTTGCTCCTCGCATGTCGATTTATAAAAATGTCATGAATGTCCGTTTATAATTTTAGCCTTGAGTTAGTGATCGGTACCCGATGCTAGTCGATGACAAAAAGATGTAGTCGTATTTTTTTAACATTATGAATTAAATTTATTTGTTACTATTATTTAATGTCGTGGCATTGACTTAAGCTCAGTTTTTTTTATTTTTAGTCACCAAAGTATTGTTGGCAGCTCAGCTGGTTTCAGATCTTTTTATAATTTTTGGAAGTGTTTGAGATTCTTTCGTTTCACTTAATCAGTATTTAATTGTGTTTTAAATTTATTTATGAATACTATGTGAATATTTGGTTTTAAAATAACGCTTTATCCTATTTAATTTACTTAGCGTTATTTTTCTTTGAAAATCGGCACGTAGTCTAAGTAGAGCCATAGCAATGTAAGGCAGTGTTCAAATTGTATGCTTCGATGACATCGGTTTCATTGAATGAAGCTTTGCTTGAGTACAAAGTGTGATAACTTTTAGTGAATTCTCTAAGCAATTTTAATCTCTGTGAAATTATATTTTCAATATGCTGAAATAAATCATAAAATTTATATTTCTTTTATTTGCTCCGTCCCCATATATATCGTTAATATATAAAAATCTACTGTCAAAGTGTTTGTTATCGAACTCCTCAAAAACGGCTGGACCGAATTGAATGATTTTTTTGTGTACATTTTGTAGGTCTGAGAATAGGTCGTAGGGTATTTTTTATTTCGCTAGATGATAAGGTTGGACAACAAAATAAAACAACTTAGTAAAAAATACTTGAACTGTAAAAAAATAATAATGTATGCTTTTTTGAAAATATTATATTGCGTTGATACTTTTTTTTGGCTTTGTAACGTGCGTATGGAAAAAGTCAACCTTCATTAAGAAGTTTTGGTAATATCCCACGCATCGTCTTCGAAATTGAAAATACCGAAATTTTACTGCCATAGTTTGAATTATGGTGTCTAATTCATTGTCTATAGTCGAACTAAACGTACAAAATTGCCTACAACTTATTTTCAGACCTACCTAGAAATCTGTCAAGTCGTACGGAGTAGTTCGATACAATACAAACACTGTGACATAATATTTTTATATATTAGAATATAGATATTGTCTAAAGTTTGAGAAAGTATTATAATAACCTTGGGTAGTCTTTGTAGAGTGCCTACATCAGCAGCTAACCCTAAATCTACTTCTTTCACTTGAAACCATGCTTCTTCTGTGCAATATCTTAAATTAATTTACAATATTTAGGACAATCGATTAAAATTTAAATACATAAAAGCGAAAAGTCACTCGCTTAGGGGCTGTCCATTAATCACGTGAGGCTCGAAAGGGGGGGGGGGGGGGGGGTTTGGTGATTAACAAAGTCCTTAAAAGTATTATTAGTTTTTAGTTTAGATTTACTTTTTAGTTTAGATTTATTAAGTTTAGAAGTCGGTTTTTGTTAAAAATAATTTATTCTTAATAATAGATGTTACTTGGCAAAACACTGATCTATAAAATTTGTAATTAAGTAGCAAAAAATTAGGATAAAAAATGAAAAACACTTTAAAACTAACTTTAACACTTTTATTCACACATTCACAACTTATGGACTCGACCCTACCAGGAGACGAGGTCAAGGAGCTGTGCAGATTCTCATCCTCCAGGTACATGAGCTATCCAGAGCAGCGACGGACGGCCGCTTCAGCCCGGCGCCCACGCCCTGCCAAACACAAAATCATTTATTAAACCGCAAAAAATGAGGGGCCTATCGTTCAAATCGATTCAAACGCTAATACAATTTTCCTTTATTTGTTAAAATGCAAAGTTTTACGAGAAATATGAACGCTACGTTAAACGCCCTGGCGTTAGCGATATGCTTGCATCGTTTGTCAATGGGCAGTACTCGGTTCCTTCACAGTACGTAGACTAATATCTCATAGCATTGCCGCTCAGGAGTAGGCTAGTCTACAGTAGTGGGTAGTAAAAGTAATGTTAGGGAAGCGTGTAGGAGCGTCGGTCGCTCGCCGCAACGTGTCCGCCGACAGCCGTACTTACGATTAAGTGGTAACGCCGTAACGGTTCGCAATCCTGTCTTCAATCCGTGTCCGCAAGAACGTGCCGCTATAGCGTCGCCTCTACGCACACGCACGGCCGCTACTAACGACGGAAAGGACTGGTCTTGCACGCAGTCGCCTCCGTACTGTTCCACCTAACAGCCGTCAGACGTCGGTGCACCGGCTAATGGCTAATCGATAGCACTCAACGGTAATATTTATCTATATCGTTAAGAAAACATTCTATTCGCAAAAATCGTCGCCCGCGAGTTCGGGCTATGGAAGCTGTAGCTCTGCAAGTCAATCACATGTTAAAATGGGAGCCGCAACCGGGGGACCAAGCGGATGCTGGACGAGGGGACGGGGGAGGGAGGGGTGGTCGGGACGCATGCCATCGGGGGTAGTCGGGTGCGAGTAAAAGAAATACGTCCAAAAAAAGGAATTTAATCTAAAAGAAAAATATACATCTTAATCACCTTACATTAGACTTATGAATAAAACGCAATCATTCACATAATTATAATCGCAGTTTGTTGCTGAGATATGTCAACAGCGACCGATATCGGATAAAATAAAAATTAGCCGTCACTTGATACCCATTTATTCATTAACATTAACGTCGTCTGATCAAAGTGTAACTCGCGAGGGCCGCGCTAGTCGCTACTGCTAAGCTAGCCGCGCGCCGCTAGTAGCGCCGCGGCACGTCCCGAGCGCCGCGCGCCGCGCCGCCGCCGCCGCTACACAACAACACGCCGTTAGAGGGCGTCCATAAATTACGTGAGGTTTTTTTATTTTCTGCAACTACCTGGAGAGATGTCGTGAGATTTTATACAACCCTCCCCCATCCCCCAATCTCACGTGAGATTTTACAAAATGTGGGTTTCTTACGTAAACGCGTTGGATTGTTATTGTAAAAGGAAAAAAATTGCTTCGTGTTTTTATTTACGACTATTAGTAATCAATATTGCTGAGAGTTTAATTATAAGTGTAATAAAAAATTAACAATAGAACACTTAAATCGTAACTATTGTGATCCCCCTTAAACATCTCACGTATTTTATGAACGCCCCCTTACTCCGCGCCCTCGCCGCGCCGCCCGCGCCGCCCCTCACACCCGCCTAAACCTCTGCTACACTACTCGCCGAAGTCGCTTCGTTGAAATACTGGTCGAAATTGATCCGAACAAGTACGTGACTATACTCTGCGAACAGCGGAGTGAGACGCCTTGTGTACACTTCCGAGGCCTTTCACTCGAGCGCAAAAACCGATAATGATAGACGCCCGCGGCGAAACGAGGTTGCACAACGCGCGTCGAAGTGCCATGCTCCATACACACATATTCCTTAAACTTCGGTCAACTTCGCGAGTAGTGTAGTAGAAGCATCATCATCACACAGACAGCCAAAACCGGGTGGCAAATGCAAGTAAATGCACCGAGCTATCCGCAAACAGTTACCGGGGGTGATTTCAACCCCTGGCCGCGGGGCGCGGGACGGCGGCGCTAGCGACGGCGAGGCGACGCCAGTAAATGTACATTTCATATAAAAAATACTGTATAAAGCTGTCACCTTGTTCGCAATGTCCGTATCGTTTTTAGCTGCATTGCAAACATTTTTGATTCAATTCTAAATATTTCACACTCAAAATAACAATAGTAGTAATATGATCGTAATTGACGTATGTATTGAATTACTCATTGGTGGTATCAAACCGATGGACCCTAGCAACCAGAGAGCAGCGACTAGTCAACTGCAAAATTTTTGAAGAAACCCTATTTCAGCTACCTATCTTATTAAATAATTCATTATGATTAATTATGTGCATAATTAATGAATTTAGACACAAAAATATGTTACTGCTATGTAGCATTTTCTCAAGTTATTTTATTTTAAGAAAAATAATGGCACTATGAAACTGCAATAGTTATAATAATATGCAGATAAACACATTGTATTACAATTTTGTTCTAAAATGATATGGTATATCTATTTTATGAATCAAAACATAAGATAGTAAAGCAAAGTATTCAGATAATTTCTACCAAAACAACAAGTTTATACTCCCGACTTAGTTTTGCCAACTGATTGGTTGTTAGGGAAATAGATAGAAGTAATTGGCCAACTAGATGACTGCCTCTATTTTCCCCACTTCTACTTTTAATCATGAATACATAGGGATCGAAATTGTGAATGAATACTAAACAAAAAAATTATAATTATAGTTGAAGCTTGTGTTTAAAAATTCTTTTTCTTTATACATATAATTACTACTTCCTTCCTTTGCTTTTATCCTAGATTATATTGCTCATTCATAGATATAGAGGATGAGTTGCCATAGGTGCAGTGATAATGAGGGAAAATATCTCAATTCTGAGAAATCCAAACTGTTAACAAATTTAAGGACAACCCTAAGTAGAGCGAGAGGAGTCACTAGTATGTAATAATGGCCTTCAGCAAACCAGTCAACCAGTAATCTTTCCAGACTAATTGGAACTAGTTGGTACATCTCTAGTTTATACCCAATAGTATCTATTCCTAATTGATGAAGTTGATTTAAACATCACTGAATTTAAATATTGCATATTCCTAGTATAGTATAACAAGATCTCTCTGGTTGCTGAAGTTATAAGTTGATCCTTACCGTCCCATTGGAGGGTACTGCGCATAGGGGTCTCTATCGTAACCTCCTGCAGCTCCTGCCGCTCCACGCCTGCAAATATTTCATTTTATTACTCATACAACATAAACATCACTAAATAATTATAAATAAAAATCACACAATCAAATATGAATGATTATAATTAACTTACATAGGGGGTGGTGTCCTCCTACTATACATGTCACCATTGCCCATGGGAGCTGCACGAGGAGGCGCCCTATCATAGCCCGAGGACATAGGCATTGGTCCTCCACGCATTGGGGCTCTTCGGTCCATCATGTCTCTTTCATCTGGGTACATTGGGGCTCGTCTGTCGTCTGGATACATGGCAGCCATGTCGTCAACTGGGGCACCGTATCCTCGTCTGTCATCAGCATACATAGGTGGAGGTGCACCATACTGATCACGGGCGCCGCGGCCGTCCATTAGAGCAAATCCACGTCGATCTTCGCCGCCGTAACCATTGTAGCGATCGTCATATCCGCCGCCCATCGGTGGTCTCTCCAACGTTCGGTCATACGGAGCCCCTCCACCCATACCATTTCTCATAGGCATACCACCGCCACCCATCGGTGGTCCACGCATGTCTGCACCACGCATTGGACCCATCGGACGAGAATCGCGCATATGCGGGTAAGGAGCGTCCCGAGGTCCTCCGGGTCCACCTCGCATCGGACCACCTCCTCTACGGTCCATTGCACCTCTCATACCACCACGCATTCCACCTCTACCGCCACCACTTCGTTGCCCACGCTCCTTTATTCTCCCTTTTTCCACGGTTATAACGCCGCCATTGAAAGATGTATTGTTTAGAGCTCGGATGGCGGCTAAAGCTTGATCCTCTGTCTGCATGTGTACAAAACCACATCTGTTCATGATATCACATTCCGTTACTACTCCAAAACGTTCAAATAACTTTCGTAATTCCTCTGGCTTCGAACCCTGAGGCAAGCTTCCCACGAACACCTTCGTTTGCTGAAATAAGACATACCATAAGAAACCTTTAATGTTTACGTAACATATAAATAAAAATAGAAATATTTTACGTACCGCAACCATTTTGTAAAGATTATTGTATTTCTATTTGTTTTGTCACTTATTTTTAATGCACGTGCACTGTGTAACCTGCGTATCCCGCTTATTTTCTAACAAAATGGCGGGCTAAAGTAACGCTGAGCTAAAAAGCCGGAATGACGCCGTGATGTCATTAATTGTCTATGGTTCATATGAGTTGATTAGGTATCATGGATTAATATTATCTGTAAAGGTAAAGTAGCCAATGAATATAGAAATATTGCCACAATAATGGAATTTACAAAAACTAAAACAACTTACAATTGATTCATGATTGATACCTACATTCATTTACACAAATAATACTTTAATTGACTAGTCTCTAGGAAAGAATAATATGATTTACTAGCAACCAATGATATTTGATTTCAACTAATAGGTACAGAAAACTTCTAGCCGCATATTTGGTTTGTCTTTGTCTGTCGCGCGTTCCGTCATTTTTCGGCGGCTGGAAAAAATATTCCATTTTTATGTATTTACTAATAATAGTAATGAGATGTTTTCTTGCATTAAAAATACTCTATATTCTAACCATAACCAGCTATCATCGCCAAACTTCATCAAAAATTGTCTAGTAGTTTTCTCATGATGCTGTCACGAACAGACAGACTAAGTATAACGATAATATTTTTTTTTTTTTTCAATATACTTGGGCCATTCCATCACAAACGCTACCGAGGGTGAAAAAGTAAATATATCCGTTTCGCAATAAATTTCACGGATTTAGAAAGAAAACATTCCAAATTTTAATGTGTGACGAAAAAAAGTTTGCAAAACACGTAAATTTTAAATTAATTAGACTTCAAAATGGGTACAGGGCCTATAGCCAACCGGCATTCGTTATGAAGCGATTCGATTTCTACAATCGTCATCGCTTAAACGCAGCGTATGCATTTTGAACTTTACATCACTAATAATTGAAATGAATGTACATTGTCTACCATCATCTATTCGTTGACAACAGATCACGTGACATATCTAAGTCATATGTCAAACCCATACATTTTGGACTTTTCTACTATCGCTTTCGCTAATCGATTGTTACATTGTCTAGGCCCTCAGAAGTGAACTAGCTAAATGAGCGTTATGTCACTTGCTGTTAGAAATTTAAAAAGAAAATATCTATCAATCTGGTAACCATTTTGCCGCGTTGATATGTGAGGGTATTAATCGTAGTATTTGTAGAATGCATCACAGTTCCGAAAAAATTGATACTTATCACGTTATAAGTGTGTTTTCTTGTTACTTTAGCAATGTAAGGCCCGAAACGAAAAATCAGGTTATTGTTTTATTATATACGCTACAGATTGATTACTTTAATAATATTTAGTAAAAGTAAGGAAATGGTTGTAATGATACAAAATACTAATTAATATCTGGGCAAGAGACTAATTTGATACGTACTTTACTTGATTTAAAAATTGTAAGACCCGAAACGTTTCGGGTGTTACATTTTTTTCATATGTCGATATATGTGTGTGTATTGCTAGAAGAATGCAATAACTATTATTTTTACGGTTCTATCGACGGCCTACGATCGCTGCTGTCGGAAAAGCAGCATATGTCTTTATTTAAGATATTTATTGAAATGTCAAACATCAAAAACTTTACTAATATTAAGGTATTGCGGTAAAATCTAAATAATCGAGATAGTGTTTTCCAAGAAGGCTTTAATTTGGCCTAAAGAGTTTCTGCAATCACTAGCTGACCTTGCTAATTACCAAAAGTGCGAACATTGATATTAAGATGAAAAAAAAACTTTACTGTGAACCAAGCTGTTTGACCTTTCATACAGTTGAAAATGTTAAGAAAATGCTTTACTACAGCGAAGTATATCCAGACTCTGAGCAAGACCGCCCTCAAAAATTAAGAACGTACAGAGATTTCATCGTAGTAAAATTTTATTCCTTAAGGGAAAAATTAATATCGATAACCGATATGCAGTAATATGTTAAAGAGTTGTACATAAAGATGACCAAATTCGAATAATATGCCTAAAAATTTATGGAGATAGAGTTAAAATCTTCATTCCAAATGTACAAAGTGTGTCTGATGATCAGAAAATATTTTCTGGTATGCTGCCAGACCCTAAAAATGAAGGGGGTCATTACGTGTAACAAATTTCCAAGTGAGGTCGAATTTACGAAAAATAACTTCAAAAAGGAAGGAAAAAGTATCTGTTACATTAAAGAATATTTTATTTAATATTTGTTTGGTTACCGCTTAGTTTCGTTTGAAAGAAGTATAAATATTCGAGACAAATTCCGAAAAGATAGTTTCCATTATAAATTATAATTGCTAATATTCGCGTAAATCTAAGAAAGTATTATAAGACATTGATAATTCTATTTATATTTAACTGTAATTTACTGAAATAGAACCTAAAAACTAATAAAACACCTAGTTTTGCCTGTATAAAGTGTTCATTTTCGTACTCGTAACACCCGAAACAAAACCATGGTAAGACCCGAAACGAAGTAAAAATTAAAAAAAAAATAGTAAAACGTTATTGGTGACGGTGATTATGTGGTAGATGGTTAGCAAATATTCTACTTTTCGAGGCCTGTCATTTTCAGATATGTTTGTTTAAGAAAATTCGCTGAATTTTAAATAAATGTAAATATAGTCGGAACATAGAGGCAGAATCGTGTAAGACCCGAAACGCACACTTTTCGACTTATAAAATCATTATCTTATATGCAAAAGGTACGAATTTTACTATATACTAAAAACAACTAAAAACGTAGTGAATAAGATACTTTAATTACCAAAATATTGTTTTAAAATGCATAAAAAATTAGGTTTTAGTTGAGCAAATGTAAGACCCGAAACGATGGAATGGCCCACTTATTAATTTATTTACAGTAAAGGAAATTACAAGTAAACTTAACTATATATACAAAGCAAATGTACACTTAATTATTACTGTACAAGTCGTGTCCGCGTGGAATAGTGGCAAGAATGCTAGCTGCATTCCCCCGTTGAATGGCAATGCCGATTCTTTGGGCGAAAAATGAGCCAGCTCTCCTGTCACCAGTGGAGGCGATAAGACGAGGTGTTATGTCTTTTAAAAAGTGCTTAGCACTTTGACTCCAAGGCCAAGGGTTTCTACAGCAAAGGGTACAAAAATATAATTTTGAATAAGGGAGGTATATTTACGTATCTTGAGAAGCTCAGCCTTCTCCGCCGCAGCCCCCACTTTAGACGCCGTCTCCTTGACATGGGACGGGGCCAATGTGTCAACACATGTAGCGTCCCACATTAACGCCCGTCCCCTTTCCCAAGGAACCAGCGACAGACCATCAGGTCTCTTGCCATCATCTCGACTTATTCCAGAAGGCTCAATGAGAGCAGGAATCTCAATGGTGGCAAGAGCCCTTTTGATGGTATCATTTAGGGAACCGTGACGAAAAAGTCTACCTGAACTTCTTCGGCAAGAGAGTCCATGGAGTCCATTAAAGTCGACCTCTTTTCCACACGGGCACCTGTGCTGAGTGCACAGCGGTGTTCCCAGCCGGAGACCTAGAGCGATACGAAAACTATCATTATCTAAAAGTGTACCGAGATTTGTCGAGGGTAGGGCGTGCAGCCAGTGCCCCGATTCTTTCGCCGTTGACGCTAAAAGTCTGGCACGATTCACTTCACTTGTAAGATTTTGAGCCAAATTTTGGTATGTAGAATGAACCAATGGTGCATCCCAAAGTTTTTGAATGGAAACTTCCTTTGGGATGTCAACATTTGGACATTTCGACTTCCAGTTTTCTAATGCTTCTGCAGCACCAGTAATGTTTTGGTTTGATTTTAAAATTTGAGAACAGAGTTCTCGAACACTGTGCTCAGAAGCGAGAAATGCTGGAAGGGCTATACTTGAAATTTGCCTCACGCCGATGCCACCGTTTCTAATTGGTAGAGAAGCTTGGGTCCATGAAAAATCGTCAAAAGATAAATTTAGAATTTTTTCTAAACATTGTTTTAAGGTGACATCCATTTTGTCGGTTAGGCCAGGAAATTTCCAAATTGGGCTTGAACGAAGAATATAAGTCAATTTTGGAACGAAAAGGCAATATTTAAGGATAGTATAGGCAATGTGAGAATTGAGGGAGCCCAATTTGTCAGAGTTGGCTAAAAATGTTTTAATTTTTTTCTCCAATACTATTGACCATTTCAATAAGATATTCCAAAATATTTTCATTTACAGATTCGACTACATTAGAATTTTATTAAATTAGCTTTTTCAATACCTATCTAATAAACTGCATAAATTTACTTTTGAAGAATTCTGTTAGACTCTAAATAATATTATTAACTAGAGTTTTATAAATCTAATCATTATGAAGTACTCTTTTTAAATATAATATTATGTATGTGTCTTTTAAAATATTAAATAAATAATAATAGATTGCAACGTAGCGATTTAGTACGTAATTAAACATTGACAAACTATATCAATGTAAATAAAGTAAAAAACACAATCGGGTTTACATATTATCTAGTAAAATAATTAATTATTGTTTTCTACATAATAAGACAATTTTTAACTTTAACTTGTTAATGATTTTGTAAAGAGGAACAAAACATGTGTCACTGTAGAATCTATGCTTCTACACTAGAACTAATCTTCGATCGTTTTGTCTTTGCACTGGACTTCCCGTATTTTATTTTATTATGTTGGCAAAAAAGATGCTATAAAAGGGGATTTTAAACGATCAAATCATCATTTATTCGTCTTATTGTTGCTAGAGATACATACAGTATCTAGTTTTAGATAAATATCTATAATCCGACTTTAGATTAATAATTAATAATAATAGACTGCAATGGCTTCAAAGTACGCTATTGATTGTGAAATGGTTGAAAGCCGTGGAAAAAGCATATTGGCCCGCGTTTCAATCGTGAACCAGAATGGCTCGGTTGTGTTGGACGAATATGTTAAGCCAACCGGTCCTGTCACAAATTATAGAGAGTTAGTTAGTGGAATAAGAAGACAACATCTAATTAATGGCAAAGACTTCAATGCAGTTCAATGTCGAGTAGCCGATCTTTTGAAGGGTTGCATTTTGATCGGCCACTCATTAAAGTATGATTTAGAGGCCCTAGGACTGAGCTATGCTGAAAGAAACCAGCGTGACTTGGCAACATACGAGCCTTTCACTAGAGTAAGTTATTTTTTAATTATTGGTTAGGTTAAATTAACAATTAAAAATAATTATTGCCCCCCTCGTCTTTACAAGTTCACTACATTGTAACTTATTATTGAGGCATTGTTGGTACTTGGTAGTCAAAAGTTACTGCACGTAAGTATTTAATTTTTTAACTGTTTTAGCAGCGCACGCAACGGAAGCCGTCAAAAGGAATATTTTTCTCCCATTTTAGCAACATTTTTCATTGTTGCTCAACTCCTATTGATCGTAACGGGATGTAAATTGTAATGTAGCCCATAGCCTTCCTCGATAAACGGACTATCCAACACAAAAAGAATTTTTCAAATCAAACCAGTAGTTTCTGAGATTAGCGCTTTCAACCAAACAAACAAACTCTTGAGCTTTATAAATAGAATAGATTGCAATTATATTTGTTTAGTTTACACACAATTAATGTACCTATATGTATTTAATGTGAAACTCTTTTCAGACGAATAATGGTCAGCCCGTAGCGTTGAAAACTCTTGCCAGGGAATATCTGGGGAGAATTATCCAGAACGGGGAGCATGACTCTGTCGAAGACGCCAGGGCCTGCATGGACATATATAAAAAATTTTCTAACCAATGGGAAAGAAACTAAATTTTTTATTTTTTTTTTATTTTATTTTGCAACAATGGGCCGTCAAAAACGTGATTTCTATAGTGTTCAGTGTAGTATTCCATTTTGCTATCTTAATTTGAACCAGTGATTAATTAAATCTGTACAATGTATGCATGCATCAATTAACTTTATATTATGATAAAATAGGGACCATGTGTATTTTGAACGACTTTCTATTAATAAGCATTGCTCGTTGTATTTCTTAAACCTTGTCAAACTTGTGTTTTTTTAATTTCTCTTAATAAATAATTAATATAAAATATCAACTCTTTTATTTTAACCAATTGCGCTGATTAGGTTATTAAAATGTCTACCGGGATTCGGGGCCCGTCGCGTCGCTTACTTTATGCTTTGTATAATCAAAGACTGTTACATAAGAGTCTAGTCGAACTAATTTTTTATTTTCTATAATATAGAATCTATATAATCTCTTTAGTCTTTGAGGACTGATAAAACTAAGATTTAGGTTATTTTAAATATTTTGGTGCCGGCTCGGCAGTGCAGATGCAGTGCCCGGCGAGTAAATAAGTAACTATTCTAACTTAGTAGAAAAAGAATTTTTCTCGATCCGTTCCAGTAGCCACGTTTGTCGCATATTCGTTCATTTAATGTGAATAACTAGGTATCAAAAGTTCTAGTCGATAAGGTACTCGAGGTTATTGGAGGTGAGTCCCCTAAACTAGATCATTATTATATTAAATAACATTTCCCGCGGCTCCGCCCACTTTCAAAAGACCGGAAACATAATAAAACAAAAAAAATAGTAGGTACCTATAAACTTTTTTGAAATTTACTTTTTAGATATTTTCCTGTATTGGTATGAGCCAACTTTTATCAAAATCCGTCCAGTGGTTTTCTCGAGATGCGGTGACAGAGAGACAGATGAAGAAAAATTCTAAAAACTAGATTTGATTTCCTTTTGAGACTTCAGACTTTGTAACGGATCGATAGGAATTTATTTTGTAGGTATGTTAGATTATAGAGCTACAAATATGCTAAGCCGATTTGGATGTTAAGACTTAAGATAGTTTGAGAGCTTGCGAAGAACTAGGTAGTAGGTACGGATAGTTTTTACCTCAGCTCAGGCCTCAGTAATCATCCATCATTAAGGGGGTGAAAGTTTATGTGGAGTATCGAGCACTGCACTTCTCAAGTAAGTGATATCAAGTCAAAGAGTATTGTATCAAGTCATCTCATAGCAAAGCTCATAACTATGATTCCTTAGAATAATAACGTATGATTCCATACTAATGTTAAGAAAGTAGCTTTTCCAGAAGTAGGTGAGGAAGCCAAATACCTATAATTATATAATATTACGGCATAAAGTATTATTATTATTGTAAATTCGGAATAACGTCTAAAACTCTCAGACCAAATAAATTTTTATTTGGTCTGAGCTAAAACTATTACGATAACGAAACTGAAGAGCGTATTGCATCATCCAACAACAACTTCTTTCCCGCTCTTTTTAGTTTTTACATTCAAGATGACCTATTCCTATGATATCAAATGTTCATTTAGGTACTATTCTACTTTATATAAATACTTTTTTATATAATGATAATCTACATACGTATAACAATACATTGCACTGCAGCGACGAACCCGAGCGAAATGATGGTCGAGTCGCAAGTAGGTATGTATACATTTAATAAATTATTATCTTTATAAGTACAGTCGTAAGCAATGAAATGTATACAACATGGAGATTAGGTATACAAGTTGACAAGTTGACAAGTTTTCAAATATATGTGAACATCAAACGTTGCAAAAGAAAGTATACGAGCTTTGTGTCAAAATAAAGTATCCGTTAGTTGTTTCATATTTAAGTATACAACTTTATCAATTCATTGTAAATAACTTAAAATAAATATTTTTATACACGTTTCGTGTTATAAGTATGTAGCCATTAGTCTGTGCACAAAAATGTGCACAGTTTTGTGTTCAAAAAGCATAAAATAATGTTTTAGTATTTGAAACAAAGTTTAATTATATAATATACTGTATCATCCATTAACATTTTTTATTTTCTATTTTATAACATTTAATTTTTATCTCATACTTCGGAACAGAATCCGCGGCTTCCCTTGCGCTTAAAATACACTATAGTAGGTAATAATCTAACACTACACAAAGTTAAAAATCGGTTCAATACTTTTTGTGTGAACGCGCACGTCGATTAGCGATAGTGGTAGTTGATATATTTTTTCTGTTTCATCATAAAACTTCCTAATAAACTAACTGGCAAATAAATTTATATGTATTCAGCCCTTTTTAACTCGGAACCAGATTTGAACCCGCATCAATATAATATACAAGCGAGCACGTTACCACCTGGGCTACTGTCAGAGCCTATGAAACATATAGTCGTCCAACGGACGTGACAGCCAGCCCAAGCTGCCATACACTCGCTTTGGACATGTGTATGGCAGCTTGGGCTGTCACGTCCATTGGCCGACTGAATATATTTCATATGTTAATTAACGTTGCCGTTCCGTCAAATATACATACGAAATATCTTTGACGGAACGGCAACGTCGCTTTTTTGCGTTTCGATACATAGACGTCAACTTAAAATCTATTTCTAAAAGTCAAATATTTAATTTTAATTCTTTAGTTTGCTTTGTTATGAGAAATATAATGTTTTGTATATTCACTTCCTAATGTCAACTTGTAATAGCCTAGTCAGTATGGCTGTAGCTTAAACTCTGTGAGCTTGCGATGCGAGTTCAAATCCCACGCGCGATAGACTTTTTTTTTTCATTTTTGTTAGTTTCGTGTAGCTATCTTTTAACTTACACATTATATTATATAATGGCGGTTGAGAGAAAAAAATGAAAAATGAAAATTTGATTAAAAAATAAAAAATCTGGCGAGGGCTACCCTACCTACGTGTTATCCACCTACGTGAGTAAAAAATAGCCTACAATTTCTTCTCAGACCTACCAAATATACACAAAATATTCATAAAATCGGTAAAGTCGTTTCGGATGAGTTCGATAACAAACACGAGATTTTTTTATATATTAGAAAGATTATAATAAAATAGTAACTTAAGCATTTATACTTTAAATATTTTTTTTAAAACAGTGACTGTAACGAATTGTTTATTGAATATAGACTCCAAAACAATATATTTTATTTAAATGCTTGCTTGTCTGTTTGTATGTCATCGTTTAACATAAAAAGTACTGGACTTACAAGTATAACTAAAATATAACCAAATGTGTGTGATAGTGATAACATTACTCGGGTCAAGACTATGGATATTTTTCATTGCATAAAAATATTTCATTTTTACAGGAAAACATTAAGAGAGCAGAAAATTTTTGGTCTTAAAAAGGCCTACAGAAAAGACTAAAATATCAAATCTCTCTCTCTCTTTCTCTATCTCTTAAGCTAAGTAAAACGTAGTATTTTGTGATAAACGAAAATAAGCAAACAAAACAAAAGTTCATCTGCGTGTCTATTTTACGCAAATAAATTTGGAACACAAACCTATAAATATTTACCACTAGCAACCACTACTACCACTAGCACGCTGGGTTTAGGTTAAAATAAATTAAACGGTTTTTATAATAAAAGTAGCATAAGTTACTTCTTATAACATTGGCTATCTGCGAGTGAAAGTCCCGTCAAAATCGGTCAGCTTTAGTCGTTTCAGGGATTAGCCGAAACCAACAGACAGACAGATACACAATATGTTTAAAATTGATGTTTATATATATAATACTTTCATATGCATTTAGTGAAAAGCTGTTAATTTATAAATTAAATACAATCTTCAATTCTTCAATTTTATGTATATATATGTCGGCTGCTTAAAATCAAAACATAGTAACTCGTTCTAACAAAAATGTTCAGGAGAGCCAAGAAACTGGTCGGCTACTTTGATTCGTTCGCCCGAAGAAACCAGAAGAGATAGCGATTTGGATGTTTGGCGAAAAGTTGTGCTATATTGTTGACATTTTAGTTTGTTATACTCGTAATCATTTTTAGAGAATAGTTACACTTGAATCGCTCATACTTTATTTTTATTTGTGAATTTTCCCAAATATGAATGTAAAAACAATATCAAAACTTAGTAAGTCTGCTTACTAGGTTATAAATTTGATTTTCTATGGTAAACGTGAAGACTAAACAATTTCATTACCTATATATTTTAGTATTTATAAGATTAAAAAAAATATCCCAAAGTGCCTATGAATGCAGATTTTGAATAAAAATCCTGTTGACTTATAAAAATGTATTTACTAACGTACTTCAAAGGACTCTTAAATTAAAACATGACTCACATTCTCAACAGTCAACCAAAACTAAAAAAAAATCTTAAGCTAAAATCATTCTTATTGATAATGAACTACTCGTTGTTATTGGTAACGATTTGACCATCAGTTTGCAAATCAATGGAGTTTTCACTCGTGGGGATATTCAGCCAAAACTCTCTTCTGTTCAATGGCATTAGGGGGACCAATTTTGAAACAATACCATCTTTCTTCGATGATTTCACCCCTCGGGGGATAGTTTTTGAAAGTGGGGGAATAGTGTTGACATTAAATTTCTGCATCAAGAAGTTCAGTTCTTGATAAGACTCATCAAAATCTGTTTTATAGAACAGATTTCGTGATCCTTTGAGGAACTTAGCTTCAACCACTGGGTTTAGCAAAAAGGTGCTGAGAGCTGAATCGTCATTTGTGTTACGCCGTGGAACTCGTTTCTTTTTTACCCATTGGTATGATTTTTGCAAAGTCAAAGTCAAAGTCAAAATATACTTTATTCAAATAGACTTTTACAAGCAGTTTTGAATCGTCACTTTTACATTATTATACGAATTTAAATCAAGTGTCAGTCTGTAAGTCTGGGACTTGGGAGTAAACTACCACCGACTCGGAATGCTGTTCTGCCGAGAAGAGCCGGCGAGAAACTCAGCAGTTGCTCTTTTCAAAAAAAATATTTGATTACAATATTTATTGCATTACAATATTTATCTATTTATCCTAAGTGAGACACAACAAGACATTAATCCCACACATTTACATCTTCTAAGTATTCCGTGATGGTGTAATAAGCTTTATTCAATAATTTATTTTTAATTTTAGATTTAAATTGTTTTAAAGGCAAGCTCAATATGGACTGTGGAATTTTATTATACACCTTGCCCCATAAACGATCTATTTACTTTTTGAAGGCGAATACTGGGTGTTATAAGTTTATCCTTATTTATAGTATTTATACCGTGTTTGTCGCTGTGTTTTGAGTAGCAATTAATATTTTGTCGCACAAATATAATGTTACAATATATATATATATATTGCGAAGCAACCGTAAGTATACCAATTTCTTTAAAAAGTTCGCGGAGAATATCCCGAGCACCAATGTTATAAATGGCCCGAATGGCCCTTTTTTGAATTATAAATATGGATTTAATGTCCGCTGCATTACCCCACAACAAAATGCCATACGAAAAAATGCTATGGAAGTAGCTAAAGTAAACTAGTCTGGCAGTGTCAACGTCTGTCAGCTGCCTGACTCTTCTGACCATGGAGGTTAGATACAGGAGAACCAACGCTTCATACTAAAGCATTACCCGTCTGTCTCTGAAAAATTGTAGAGTTTATAGCGCGCTGCCGTCAATAAGTAGTATCTGTCAAGTTAGCTATTTATGAGTACTGTCACTATTGTGACAACGTGAAGTTAGGCATTGAGACAACATAGCGATCGCAGCGCCTCCTTGGTTTGACAATATTTCTGAGACACTACATTCTAGGGCCTTGGTTCTCCTGGTTTCTAATCTCCATGCTTCTGACCATGGAGGTTAGATACAGGAGAACCAAGGCCCTAGAATGTAGTGTCTCAGAAATATTGTCAAACCAAGGAGGCGCTGCGATCGCTATGTTGTCTCAATGCCTAACTTCACGTTGTCACAATAGTGACAGTACTCATAAATAGCTAACTTCACAGATACTACTTATTGACGGCAGCGCGCTATAAATTCTACAAATTTTCAGAGACAGGCGGGTAATGCTTTAGTATGAAGCGATGGTTCTCCTGTATCTAACCTCCATGCTTCTGACAGCGAAAACAGCGGAGCTTAGTCTACTCGCAAGAGACGAGAGATGGGGACCCCATTGCAAACCCGAATCTAATGTCAATCCCAAGAAAACCGTGGAATCTACCGTGTTTAATATGTCGTTATTAAGATACAAGTTGAAATTTTGCCTTTTTACATTAGGTGATAAAAACTGCATATATTTTGTCTTCTTGGCATTTAAAGCCAGATTATTAATGTTAAACCAATGAAGTATATGCGATAATGCACTATTCACTTCGTCGTAATTATTTGAGTTCCTATCAACTTTAAAAATTAAGGACGTATCATCCGCAAAGAGTACAATATCACAAAACTTGTCGGCATAAAATGGGAGATCATTAATATAAACTAAGAACAATAATGGACCCAAGATAGATCCCTGTGGAACACCCATCTTAATAGGAGATCCAAAAGAATTAACATTATTTACCGCGACCTTCTGAACCCTACCACTAAGATACGATGCAATGAGATCAAGGGCAATACCACGAACTCCGTAATGAGCAAATTTAAGCAGAAGAGTTTCATGCTCTACACAATCAAAAGCTTTAGATAAGTCACAGAAATTCGCTTCGCAAGAGCACTTCGATAACGACAATGTTCTTTCTACAGTTCGCTATAATAGACTTGTAGTCCTCGTAATCATAAACTCCATCTCGACGCCTCATCTCTTTTTCTATATTTCCGTGTACGCCGTCAGCAGACATATAAATAAAATAAATAACCAGCGAAACACTCGTGCGCCGGTGACACTGGACTTACTAAACGAAATTTCATCTATTTTACAATCGGCGCCAAATTCAAAACATAGCAAGTGGTATTTCAAATTCATAACTTAGTAAGTCGCTTGAGCTGCTAGGGTTTTAAATTTGTATTTTGACATACTAAGTTTAAAATTTGTACTTTAAGGAAATTTTCGTAATCATGCCAAATTGCTTAGACTTGCTAAATTATATTTTTAAAATTACGTATGAAACTGGGTGTTTTAAGGTCCACATCATTTTGATACTGTCTAGTAAGTCGAAAGATGCCAAAAACCGTTTTTTTTTAGATCACCTGTTACTAGGTTTTGAATTTGGGCAGCCGATGTATTCTGATATATTATAATTATTTATAATCACATTACGATTAAATCATATTTTATAAGAACACTAAAAATATCAATATTTTCAGGCAATGAAAAAAAAGCTACAATACAATTAGAATACGAAGGTAAATTTCGCTGTCATCGACAAGATTATAATAACTCAGATTGATTGACAGCGGAAACGGAGCGGTCTCTAACCAGAAGTCCTCGCATCGAATCCAAGTGTTTCCAGTCCGATTATAATTTCTTTTTTTTATTTTTTCCCAAAAAAACCAAGCGAAGCTCAGTCACCTGATATTTCTTTTATAAATAAGAAAATTTTGAAATTTGACAGCAATTCTAGTAATTTCGAATCCTTTTCTGAAAATGCTTTGTTACACATTTAAAATTTGCAATAAACAGATCTTGTCCTGTAATTGTCAAAATGTTGTGACGTGCTACAAACGTGCTCACTGCGGTATGCACTACGAGTATTACGCGAAAATATTTATGACCCTTGTATGATTTAAAAATGTATCATTATGTATTGAAGTTAAATACATAATAATACATTTTTAAAAACAAACTTATGCGTTCTCCTTCTTCTTTAATTTTATTTAATTTTCCTATGCAATAACCCTAAAATGTTCTTTAAAAATATTTTTACAGTTATGTATTTATCTAATTATTTCGTTTGCGTATCATGATGTTTAAAAATATGAGTGCATAGTACTCAGTACACTGTATAGTCAGTACAATATTTTTAAAAATCTTGTTTGTGCCGTTGACTGCATAGAAGATCTCTTATACCCTGGGTGCGGCAGTAGGGCCACGGTGAAATTTCAGATAAGCTATTACAATTATATAGTGTTTTTATATAAAAATCGTACTTATGATGTTGAACTCTGGAGGAGATGTTTTGTTACGAGCCCATCATGAATGCAGCATTTAAATGAAAGATCTAAGAACGGGTTATGATTATTAAATACTAAAACAAAATTTTGTGTCTGTGCTGTTGACTGCTGAAGAGTTCTTTTATTAGAACCCAACCATGGACTCATCACCAAAATTATGATAGACTTTACAGCGACCTTGGATAATTGAATTTATATATAAAATTCATATATACGAGTACAATTTTGTATCTGTACAAAAGCTGTGTAGGAAAGCTCTGCTTGAAGTCAATCCTAGGTGGAGAATCAGTTCATAATTAGTAAAATTCCTACTGTTTACGATACGCGGAAGCTTTCGAAAATACTTACTCTTCTTACAAAAATAAATTAGACTTCTAGCGTCCAGATTAAAGTGTTCACATATTCATGGATGAGCCACCGTATTTGTATTAGAAAACTTTGTTAAATACAAAAATATTATTTTATGTTTTATTCGTAGTTCGTAGACTAAAGGCTAAATAATACTTATGAAGCGAAATAAGTATCCAAATATTCGCTTTATAGTGTTTACAATGAATTGATAAAGTTGTATACTTAAATATGAAACAACTAACGGATACTTTATTTGACACAAAGCTTGTATACTTTCTTTTGCAACGTTTGATGTTTACATATATTTGAAAACTTGTCAACTTGTCAATTTGTATACATTTCATTGCTTACGACTGTACCTATTAGTTTTCTTTCATTTTTTTAATTATACACCCATACCATGTACCTACGTACCTACTATATATAGTGATAATGAAAAGATAGTGGTAATGAAAATCACCAGTTTTACAGTAAAAATTAAAAATAGGTAGGCTACATTGTGAATGGACTTGAAAGAGAATAAAAAATATATTGAAATTAAAATTTATTTACAATAAAGTTCTTGCACAGAAGAAGAAAACCTAAGTACAAATATGTTAAATACATAGTGTAATAGGTAAATAATAACAAAAAAGACAGCGGAAATATTAATGCATAATAAACAATATTTGGTGTTATCGTATTTCCTGCAACTGATATGAAGTTAATGTTATTTTTCAAATGAAACAAAGTAGGTTCATTCACAGGGAACAGTAAGTGCCTCTTTAATATTGATGATAACGAATAAGTTTCCTAAATTCTAACAAAGCAAGCCTTATTGTATGAGTTTATCTACAAAACATAATATTATGGTAAGCATATTCACATACTATACATTATTATACATTATTTTATAAAATGTACTTAAACAAATTATCATATTATACATTAAATTAAAATTCATCACAAATGGAAATATTATCAGAACGATCAGTAAAAAATTATCCTCGTAAAATTCCATCCAACTAGGAAATCGCTAAGTGTATAGAAGCCATACACTAACTACAGTGCGTTTCACAAAAGAGTTCCCTTCTGTTTTAAATGTTGGTAGCACTGGTTGTCTTATTGTGTCAATACTGTCAGTGTTCAGAGCTCTCGAGGTTTTTAATTTGATTTAGTGTGATTTACTTTTTAATCATGACTAAGACATTAAGAAGTCGTGAAAGAGAATTGGTTCTCAAAGTTAAAAAGTTTTGTGAACGTGAAAAAGCTAATAAAGCTCCTCTTATTCCATTGCAAAATGTTCGCAGTCGGGTAGCGGCAATGACAGGTTAGTAAAATGGTGTTGCCATAAGCAGATGTTAGTCCTGAAAACATGTAATTAATATGTAAAAATAATTATTTAATAAGTAATACTTAGTTTACTACTAAGTATTATTTTAATAATTTCCTTACATTGGAAATGATACATTAGGTCTGAACGTTATTTTAATTTTAGGTATATCAGAAAAGACGGTGACAAAAATAAGTCAAGAAGGTGCAGTTGCCGCAAGTACATCCACGAAAATTGGCCGAATGACCGAAAAAAATGTGGGGCAAGAATCAAAAAATATTGTTCACCTGACGGAAGAAGCTTTTAATGGCATCACACCTGACATATGGAAGAAAGAATGTGATCACGTGAGAGCAATTGAAGAAAAATATTATGTCAATGATTTAGAAATGGATAAAGAATTGGATAATTTTATTATCGAAGTAAGAAACAGTGAAACGTCTTCAGACAGTGATTGCGATAGTATAATTTCAGGTTTAACTCCTATTGAAATGGACCATTCGTATTAAAATAAATTTCATGTTTTCATGTTTTAATACTGGCTAAATTACATTGAATAAAAATCAATGTTGTTTTATTATTGTTTTATTTTTTAAATAACATTTTAGCGTAAATAAATATAGCAAACCGATTAATATTTAATCAAGTTTTAAGAGTAAAATTCCTTATCTAAAAGCAACCTTGCCTCTTGCCTACGTAGATCGATATGTAGATAGCTTAAACATTTATTGCACCAGAATAACATATTTATCAAAAATCAGGAATACGATTATCATAAATAGTTGAGGTAATTTTATATCAAGATATGGCAACATTGAAGCCAGCGTAGCCAATTTAACCACGAAGGGAACTCTTTACTGAAACGCACTATATCTGTAAATCATAAATGTGCACAAGATTCAAATCAACGGTTTGTTAGGTATGTGGCTTTATCGTGCCGTGTAGTTCGAAGAAATCATGAATCTGCATGACGACGATCATAATTATAGGTACATACTAGGGTTGCCACCTTTTTGTTGTTCGAATATAGGAGTATGTATGATCCGTAATGAAAAATAAAGTAGATGAGGGAAAATCCAAATAAATAATAGTAGTTTTCGTTACACAAATATCGAGTTACATTTAAATGTATATTTTTTATTGTTCCGTAAAATATAGTAGTTTTGTCTACTTTATGTTTTTCTAAAAAATAAAGTATTTGGGATTCAATTATAGTAGACTACTCTAAAATATAGTAGGGGTGGCAACCCTAGTACATACCTACATATGTAGACAAAAAGTATGTTGGGACATTTAACACACTGCGCCATGAACGTCCTAAATTAAACTTATGGAAGGTATGATTATTACAAATCACCTATTATTTTATTTACACAGTTAATAGGATACCTTATAATAATAATAAATAATAATAAAATACAATGAAAACATTCAGTAGATCATTATTAAACTTTTCCAATTATACAGGGTGGCGACGCTTGATCAACATTCCTTTAAACTGCATGTACGGTGAGATGATATAAGTCGATAAAAAATATCAATTTGAAAAAAATCCTTCAAATAAAAAAGTGCATTTTTCAAACAAAATAAATACAATAAAAATGGTCATCAAAATAAACACCATTACATCATAAGTTTATTGACCCTAGCTTAAGACGGCAACATCGCACTGTCCCCGAACAGTCGTAGGTACTACTAGCCCTTGCGTCGTTTGCAAAGAATAAATAATTCGCAGAAATGACATAGCGTATGCCTTAAGTTGAGTAAAATAATTTATCTTGATAGTAAGTAAATAAAGTACATGAAATTCATCACATATGATGTAGTTAATATAGTAAAAAAATCAACAGTCTTGTTGTGATGGTTATACTTTTTAGATGATTAAAAAAAATTATTCATATCACCTGGTACTTAAAAAATAAATCTAATATGTAATAAAAACCAGAAATGCTTTGCAAATGAAATTCTTTTACAATTCCCATTTTATAAATTAACATTTTTCAATAATATTAAATACTAATTTAAAAGTAGTTTTTACAGTGTATCTTTTCTTCTATGACGCAAAAATCCTTGACACTCGGTCCATTTTGTCCAATCGGCAAAATTCTAAGAAAACCAAAGACACGTGTAAGCACCGCTGCCGCCGACTCACACAGTGTAATTACAGACAGAGCGTTGGAGTCATAGGCGGTAACGGTGTTATAGCGATTTCGGAATAAGTACATAATTAAATTAATTTATTCTTCTTAAAACATTTCCTTTAGGAAGACATTTATAAAATATTTATTTGAACTAATTATTACTATAACATTTTTTTAATACTAAAAGGCCTAAAAAATAAAAATACCAATCATAATATTAAAGTAGCATTTAAATAAAGCAATAAAATTTCCGCCGCTACTACGGTTACTCTGTGCTCCAAATGTCGGCATTGCTTTGAAAAGGCGGCTTAGGTTTTTAACTTTTTTCTATTTATTAAATATTTAGTTGGCTTTAAATCGTCGTAGTGGGTGCACGTGAAAAAGGGCTGATTTTAATGAATCTACCCAATAGTTGTGAAAGTGAAAATTTTATACCTAATGTATTAGTATGAACTTCCTTTATATCTTAGCGCGCTTTTGGCTCTAAAATAGTGAACTCGGCGTCTTTTGGCGATGGTATTTGGTACCTGGCCTGGTCTAAGTCTTCAAGACTTCAATAAACGTTTATATCCTGGCCACTTCCACGCATGATTGCCATTGCCAAGGTACGAAGGCACGAAGTCATAATTCAACGGTCAACGTGTCAACCGTTTAATAACTGGGAGATGCTACAGCATCAGGAGCTCTGGCCTCTGCGTACGTGCAATAGGTACAATGTATGCAAGCGGTATCAACGGCTACCAACCGCTGCGCGTACCTAATGCTTGGTTTTGAGGAACTGATTGGTAGAGGCAGGCCAGTGCCCAGTCCCTTCGCCTATTCTTTCCTCGAACAAGACTTGCTTCTATTGTTGTGTGTGCGTGTAGTAGTTACGAGATACAGTTTGCTGTATTTAAATTTAATTGACATCAAGTCTCGAGTGCCAGTGTACTTACTTAGTTTTAAACTGTATCTAATATCAGTCTATGGACTGTGTCATACATACAATATTTGTAATATGCTCGTAGGTATAGGAAATTTCTTGTAATTTTAACATAATGATTTATGTATTAGGTGGATCACCCTTAGTCGTGTCGAATTAAAGACTTGTGAGTACATTCTATGTGTAACATGACAGTTTGAATGTATTTTATTATAATTTTTATGGGTAATATTTAAATAGGTATTACGAATATTTTAGCGAGTGCATAGATGTTTAAAATGTTTGTATTTAATGTTATTTTTAAGAGTACTTTTAAGATATTACGAAAATAAACATTGTTTTGTTTAAAGTATGTAGCGAGATGTGATAGATTTTAATTTCTAGTGAACGTTACTCAATATTGCATCATTCAATTTATAAATTTTATACCTACTGTCACTTTGTGTATTATTTTAATCACTGTTCGTGTGAAATGATGGAGGTTTAAAAACATTTTAATGTTACATGAATGCCTTATAATTTGTAATAAAGTAGTACTTAACTAAAAATATTATTTAGTTTAATTTATTCGCATAAAGATACATAAAATAGAAAAGTTCGTATTTCGAACAGGTTATAACTAGATTTTAGATGGATGAATTTGCCTACCTTATTGGCCCACAAAGCCTTGGGAGGTCGGGGGTTCGAATCCCAGATAGATAACATTTTTCTTTTTTAATTTTGCTGTTAATTAATTAAATAATGGTAAGTATTAATGTCACCAACAGAACCTTTAACTTCTTTCTCGCACGCATATTTCCTTGTCACTCGTAAAATTATAGGTACTTACATCAAATAAAAAAGTTATTAGGCATTTTGATAAATAAGTTTCGGGTTATAGGGTACCTTTTCTTTAATTCTAGTGAACGTTATTCAATATTGCATCATTCAATTTATGAATTTTATACCTACTGTAACTTTGTGTATTATTTTAATCACTGTTTGTGTGAATTGATACAGGTTTAAAAACATTTTAATGCTACATGGAATGCCTTATAATTTGTAATAAAGTAGTAACTAAAAATATTATTTAGTTTAATTTATTCTCATAAAGATACATAAAGTAGAAAAGTTCGTATTTCGATAAACAGGTTATAACTAGATTTTGGATGGATAAATTTGCCTACCAAGCCTTGGGAGGTCGGGGGTTCGAATCCCAGATAGATAACATTTTTCTTCTTTAATTTTACTGTTAATTTTATTTAAATAATGTTACGTTATAATACCACCAACAGAACCTTTAACTTCTTTCTCGCACGCATATTTTCTTATCTCCCGTAAAATTATAGGTACTTACATCAAATAAAAAAGTTTGTAGGCGTTTTGATAAATAAGTTTCAGGTTATAGGTACCTAAATAGATTTTTTGAGAAGTGAAAGAGTAGTTTGTGCAAAATCGTGTTTGCGAAGCACGACGCAGAAGAATAATTTTCCGTCCTTAGGGTCATATTGGCCCACAGAGCTAATAGAGGCCGAGGGTTCGAATCCCGGTTGGATTACAATATGTTTCTAATTTATTATTAACTATAAAGAAAAAAATGTATTTACTAAGAGTTCTACTGCATACATCTAATATTTTAAAATTTAATAATACCTAAAACGAATTCTTCAATACTTCTTCGAAATCGCTACCGCCGCGCCGGGCCACACCATAATGTCGGCATTTGATTGACATTGACAAGGGGTTTGTGTTTGTTTTGCTTTTAAGATATTTTGATTTTAGTTTAATCAAGTTTAGTGTTGTAATGACAAGTTGCTTTTATTAACGACTAGGACTAGGTCACAAGGATAAAGACTTCTTCGTAATAATTAGTGAAAGAAATTATCTAAAAGAAGTGCAAAAGTCAGTGACTAGGTAGGTTAGGTTAGTAACTACATCTGTGCGATGACAAAATATTATGCTACTAGTAGGTATCGTCGCGTAGGTGCATTATTGTCAAGGTGGATGGAACAAAAAAAATATTTAGTGGCGTCAACGGTTCTTATGACTTACGAGGCAGTGTGTAGGTATGTGTTATAACTGCATAGCTGGGAATAGGTATACATCTAGTATCTGCGAATTACCTATTTAGCGCGCGTACTTAATGCTTTGTTTTTCGTTACTGATTGGTGGTAGAATACTAGTTCTGCAACTGTTCACAACCCGGGTCCCGGACCCTATACAAATTATCTATTGTTTTAGTCTACTTATATCGCAAAAAGCTTTGGTTACCTAACTCCTAAAATATCTTATACAACTTTTACTTTTAACTTAATTTTAAGTGATTAATTGCGTGTAAACAGACAATTTAGTAGCAAGTCAAGTAGTTAACTTAATTTTATTATTTTATTTGTCTATGTGTAATAAGATTTCATAGATTACCTATGTAGGTACGCAGTTCCTTTGTACATCATTATACCTACCTCGTAATGCGTAACAATTACTAAGTTTTAATTTGATATTGATGATGTTAAAATTATAATTTATGTGTAGGTACCTACCTACTTTCTAGTCTATTCTATTGTAGAGTCAATAATATTGTACTTAGAAAATAAATTTGCTGCAGTCCCTAGCAATACGGTTGACATTAGATTAGTAGGTAATGTTGTCATACAAGTGTGGTGGTAGTTTGAGGTAAATATCTTATTTAAATATCTAATTTATAATTATTCGTATGTCGAAAGTGATGAGGTTTTTAAAATTATTTAATGATGTGATGTTTATAATAATAAAGTAATAAAGTAGTCGCTAAAAGAAAGTTCGGTTAATAATTTCTCTCCGAAAGACAAATTGAAAATTATTTATTTGCGATTTTTTGTAAATAAATTGCACAGGTACATTTCTTATAAACCTAAGCATTTTAACTAACTTTAGTAATTGATAATGTTGTTACTATGATCAATATTACACCTAATTACATGCCTATTGACTTTCGCGCCATAAGTAGGTAATTTGAAATCTTTCTTTAAATGTATTCGGAGCGGCAACGTCGCACAGTATTTCGCCGTCTAGGGGTGCATGACCTTAGCGTACTTCGCTTGCCCGTACATATGATGGTTTAAAATTTTAAAACGACAAAAAATTCCTGTGGCTTTAATTTTGAATATTATCAATTAGTTTTTTTTGTATTCAACTCGTAATTTTTTATACTATATGTGGTTTGAAGGAATGTTGGTCAAGCGTCGCCACCCTGTATATGCTTATTAAATAATAATTTAATAGATACTACGTAGATACTCAAATACATTATACAGGCTATGGCCTATGATGAAAAAACAACAAAAAGCATGATGCAAAAGTTGCTTCTTGCCTCTATAAATCCTCTTATAACTTTGTGTACATTACTCCCTATAATGTACCTATAGGTCATAGCCTATAGGTCATAATCTAAACTTAGTAATTCAATCGACACTTCAACAACCATTAGGTACTTAGCCTAATATTTTTAAGGCACTGTGTGCAAAAATATTGGGACATTATTGCACATACGCTCTTTAGTTCCGTTGTAAGCTACGATGCTTGTGTTACGAATACCAAATAGTATACACATATATATTATACAGTACATTTATATATGATATTACTTTAAATATATACACAATATTATTATAAATATAAACACCCATGACTGAAGTACAAACATCCGTGCTCAACAAATGAATGTCCCGCGCGGGACTTGAATCTGCGACCGCTGGTGCAGCAAGTACTCACTACAAACTGCGCCACACGTGTCGTAATAAGTCTCATATAAATAAAAGATATAGTTAAACATTAAAATCTATACGAATATCATCTCAATGAATCTAAATAAAGAGACGCATTATTAATCGATCTTAACAGCTTAGTCCCATCATAAATTATCGCAGTTCTTACAAATTCGGCGACATTATAATTTGTAATAGTACCGCAATCTTGTGCAGTGCAATTAAATATTTCTAATAGTTTTAAAGTAATTTTGTCTGGACCATTGTGAAGGATAGCTTTAGGGGACAGGCGCTTGGCTTTTTTGTATAAACTGTCAGCTGCGATCGTCAAGTTGATGGATATGATGTCGTTGCTTCTCCTCACTTCGTTTCGCGCCATTCGGCCCAGCAAATAGCCTGGAAATAGACAATTAATAACGCGAAATTATTAGTGTTGATATTAAAAGTAGGTATAAGTTAAAACAAATACAAATATTTTTTCGTTTTGTAGTTGTTATAATTAGGAATGCAGTCATGGCGATGACAGAATTAGTTTCATTTATTTTTTTAACTTTTTAAATATAATTTCCTTCATGGCAAGGGGGTGAAAGTACCTCTTGTACCTTGTACCACTCGCCGGCACCAATAAATGCAATCGCTTTACAGATTCTAAAATTATTTTTAACAAAAAAACAAAAACCGACTTCCAAACTTAATAAATCTAAACTAAAAAGTAGAAAATAATACTTTTAAGGACTTTGTTAATTTTGGAGTCGGTGCCAGCCAGGTATTTTGATTATGTTTACAAATTGATAGATTAATCAAATATGTATCTATTTAGGGTTATTTTGATTTGGCTGGCACCGACTTCAAAATTAACAAAGTCCTTAAAAGTATTATTTTCTACTTTTTAGTTTAGATTTATTAAGTTTGGAAGTCGGTTTTTGTTTTTTTGTTAAAAATAATTTATTTTAAAATTTTTAGCGGAAAGTATTGTGTTAATGTGTTAATGACTATAAAAATGTACTATTGTGTTAATGACTATAAAAATTTACCTTCTATTATGAGGTAAACCTAATAGCCTGAAAGTATACAACCATCGGTCCATAATTGCTTATTATATATTGTACAGTATTGCGTTATATTGAAAAAAAATTCTTTAAACTGCTAACCGTTGAGGAGTTGTACCTTTCATCATCAGTTACAGTACGTGACTCAAATATCCTTATAGCTTATAAAAGATTCGGCCGAGCATCGTTAATTTGCTCCTAAAAATTGAAGAGTTCCGACACTTTGTCATGGATCCCATCATCAGAACCTTACCAAACTCTCATCAAACTACCCTTGAAGTATATCCTTTCCATTAAAAAAAGAATCATCGAAATCAGTTGGCGTGATATTGAGTTATTCGTCCATTTGTCGCGCAAATACTTAATGCAAATTTAAGACTTTTATGGTTTTCTCATGGATGCCATTGTCAGAACTGGAAAATATTAAAATGGGACCACATGGGAAGCACTACCTTTCAAATAAAAAAAGAATTATCAAAATCGGTTCACCCAGTTCAAAGTTATGAGCTAACAAACATAAAAAAAAAAAAAAAAAAAAAAAAAATACAGACGAATTGATAACCTCCTCCTTTTGGAAGTCGGTTGATAACCTGAGTATTTTAGTGAATTCGTACTCTATTCATTCTTGGCATAAATAAAATGCAATATTATCGCCAGCTTTTTAAGTCGTGAATAATAATAGTAATTGTTTCTAATTTTTTTAATAGTATTCGCTATAATGAAGTAATAAATATGAAGTTTATATTATTTACATCAATAATCAGAAGAAGTATATATCTACTTTTAAACTACATAATATGCAGTTAAAATTAATGTCCCTTTCGTTAACAATTAAAATATTTAACAGTCATTAGTTAATACTGCTCACCTCCAAATATACACAGAACTCCGATAAAGAACATAAGCGTCGCACACAATCTCTTGGTGACGTGAGGGTCGGAGCCCATGCACGATCTGCGCTCTATACTCATAACAAAGCACTGAAACCACAAATTTCTCCCAAAAAGATGTTTTCGCCACACTCTCTCAACGTGAAATGGCCATTTCGTAACGTCGCGGCCATGAATCCTGGTTATTTTTAGTGAGTTGTGTCTGGGAATATGGCTTGCTGAGAAATGTGTTTATTATATGGCGTGTCGGAGTTCCCTGACGGGGTCGCGGGTTTAACCTTAGTGGCTTGAAACGTTGCCAGGTGTTGATTGTTGTCCGGTACGCTGTGACTCATCATCGTGCTCTCAGTGTTTACTTGGTAGTGGCCTAGTGGGTACTGTTGGTGAATGCGTGGAAATTTTGTTCCAAAACGAAGGCAAGGGATTTTGGGTTTACGATGTTTTTATTATAAGTTTTATTTATAACCACCAATTAACATATATACGTGCAGTACTTAATGAGTTCTGAATGTTTTATTACAGTGAAACATTTCGAAGTAATGAATCTTACCACTAATATTATATGTTGAACGGATACGGATGAAATTTAGCATAGCACATTTCACTCCAGAAAAAACAAGTCAATGACCCCAAAGTATCTCATCATAAGTAATCAGTCACACATAAGACTCTCCCGTGAAAATGATTGCTGTAAAAATGATTGCTGAAAAAAATTGTCGGGAACCAAAATCCAAAACTATAGTTTTGATTAAAATGTCAAATATTCTTGTAAATGTAAGAAAGTGTTCAGTTAATAAATATTATTTCATTGAAATAATAAAGTCTTAGATCGGACGAATTTCCCAAAAACAATACGGACCAGGAATAGTTTTTATGTCAATGACCACTGCCCACAACTACAAGATGTGATACGTCAATGTAGCTGCGGAAATGAATAAATATCATTCATATTTCATATTGCTATTTATATACCTATTACCGAAAGTAAAGGGACGAATGAAGAGATCGATCTAATCAAATATTGGTATTAGTATACAGAATAATGCGCAATGGATATTAACCATTTAATTAATATTAATATTTAACCCTTTTCAACAGCCCACTACTGGACGTGGCTTCAATACGGGGAGGATCAGGCCGTAGTCCATCACACTGGCCTAGTGCTGGCGGACTGAGGTCTTAGCATATTTTCGAAAGCTCGTTAGACTCTCATATATGCAGATCATCACATTTTTTCAAGTAAAACAAGTGGTAATTATGTTAGAAATAATTCGTACAAGAAAGTATTCAGCTTCACTCGGTTTTTCAAACTTCACTAGTAATTCTTTCGGTTTTACAAGTACAAATAAAAGAGGATATTTAAAAAACATGTATTTATTAGTAAACGTAAATCAATTTTATAAAAATAATTTTATATCCCTACACTATACATAATATTGAAAATTATATCATAATATCATAATTAGGAAGAAGTCATAAGTTCTAGATATAGAATCGAAAGTAATTTACTGGCACTGGGAAAATCAGAGCTATAAATTATTAATATTTTCGTATTAAATCCTATTAGTTAACAGCAGTTTCACACTCAAAATACAAAAATTTGCAAACCGAGATTCAAATAAAACTCAATTAGAAACAAAACTGTGTCACATTCGTTGGCGTCCATTTTAATTCTTTAACAAGTTGGTACAATTGAAAGACAACAAAAATTTGTGTATATACATTTTTGTCACAAGTTTGCAAATGTACTTTTACTTTATTAAACCTATTCACAGAAATGTCAAAAATTAAAAAGTAAGGAATGGTAAATAAAAAATAAGTAATGTAAGTAAAAAAAATATGAAAAATATTTAAACGACAACTTAAAATACACAAGACGTTCTCTGATGAGCATTAACCTAACGCAATTATTTACTTCTAAATCATTCGTAATATCCTACTAATGTGTGTACTGCGAGGCTCCACTACTCTTTTAGAAATTCATAAACAGATTTTGATGAAACTAAAGTAAAACATAGGCCATAAAGATAAATATAAATAAAAATGCGAGTGGAGATGTGGGAGAATGTTAGTGTGAGATATTTTCAAGTATCGGACTGTGGGCCCATATTGAAGAGCATCTTGAGGTCTTCAATGGTCAGCTTGGAGGCGTTGGTGTTCTTGGCGCCGGTGAGGACGCTGTCGGCGAGCGCCAGCTTGGCTTTCTGCAGCTGCCGGATGGACTGCTCCACTGTGTCCACGGTCATGAACCTGGGGACACGGGAACAATAATTTATTGAAGTTATGCGTAAATGCCCAGCAGTGGGACGTTGATAAGGGCTGAAACAAATAAGCGTGATTTATTTTTTTTTGGAAATTAGTCGTCACGATTTAAAACTGACTAGTTGACGAAGACTAAGCTCACTAAACCGACGAAAATTTTGCACAGTTAAAACGACTGACGAATATTTGTTATTGCTATACCTATACGTGAAATAAATTGGTAATAATTATAAAAGTAAATAAAAATTTATAAGGACATCTATGGTCTATTTCATACAAAGTATGAAATGTGATTTTTATTCAGTTCCATAC
The DNA here is from genome assembly GCA_951802675.2 of Boloria euphrosyne. NCBI lineage: Eukaryota > Metazoa > Arthropoda > Insecta > Lepidoptera > Nymphalidae > Boloria > Boloria euphrosyne. The sequence goes on from OX637888.1 coordinate 1,613,202, forward strand.
GTCTCAACGTAACGTAAAAACAAAATTAAAACGAGCGCGATCAAATAAAATTTAGCAATCATTTCGTATTACAAAACGATTTATGTCCTATAAAGTCCAAAAAAACTAACGTAAATATTTATCTTAAACCACTTTAAAAATTCAAGGCAAATTTTAAAACATTACTCGCACATTAATAAAACCAAATATTATTTAAAGCGCTCTAAAAATAAATGACTGAAGTTTAAAATAGAACTAGGAATTATAGATCGAATGTGGCGTTTGAATCTATCAGTTAAATTCAAGGTGGATATTTAATAATAAAAATACGTTACATTCTATAACTATACCTATATTGACTAGAATGCTTAGGAATGTACGGCTTGTGCGCAGATTTATTTGCTGTAAAGCATTCGAAGCGTCGGGAATCAAAATAAATCCGCGACAAAATTCGAAAAGATATTTTCATTTATAATGTTAAATATTCGCGAAAATCTAAGAAAGTCTTATCTACATACCCATTATCGACTCAGCTGATTAAGACAGACAGGCATACTTTCGCGTTATAATATACTAGCGAGTCACCCTCGTTTCGCTCGTGTTCATCCAAATTCATCCCGTAATAAAAATAAATAAAATTTCTAAAATAAAAGTAGCCAAGTTACGCATTGTAGCAAGCTATTCGCGAATGAATGTCAAAATCAGTCCAGCCGTTTCAGAGATTAGCAGGAACATACAGGCAGACAAAAAATTTACAATTGATTTTTTAATGTAAGTACCACATATACTTTCATATGCATTTAGTGAAAGGCTGTTAATTTGAAATTACAAACAGAAACTTTAATTTTAATCATATAGATATCATCTGCAATATGGCGGACAAAGTTGGGCATCAGTTGTAGATTATAACGTTGTTCCTAGCCAAATTCCGGGAATACTCTCTCGCGGTGACACCATGTCGTTGGCGCGAACACTATTGAATGACTGTAAATTACCGGTGACATGACGTAAACGACGCACATTTTCTTTAGAATTGTTTTGTAGGAATATTTTACAGATTACTAATTCGTTTAAACAATTCACAGGCCACTTAGCGGAAAATTATTAGCATTCCTCACTCACTCAGAGGTTGCGGGTTTGGTTTTTTTATATTAGGTACGGCACGTTCGCGTTGCAAGCGTTTTTGTAGCGGCACGTGGGCACATATCGTGATAATAGTGGATTCAATATAACCTTTAATAAACAAATAGTTTTCTTTAATCAAAGAACATTTGTTAAAAAGACGAGAAATACAATGAAATATAAAACTAAATTTCTTTTCCACACATTGATAATATTAATAATATTATAATAATGAATGTTGTGAAGTTTAATATTTTGTTGTACTTTTTAGCATTTTCATTCCAAATTACACGTGAACATACAAGTTCTATTAACTTCTGTGAGCTATTAATGAAACTCACTATTTTGATAAACCCACTAGTAAACAAATAAGTCAGGGGCCATTTTATTTTTTATAATTTTGACATAATACCTATTGTTACGAGACGAATTTAACGACACCTCAGCTCTTGAAACTAAAATCCATCAAGCCGTTTAGGCTAGAGAGCATGCCAAAGAAATATACAAATAAACATACATACACTCTAAAGACATAATCCCCCTTTTAGCAGGCTTTTGATAGTCGGGTAATAAAAATCAAAATGTAAAGTAGAAAAAAATTGTATTTCAATTTAAATTACTCGATGTTGTAAATATCGATTAATATGTAGTAGAAATTTGCAAATTATATGAGCAGACGATTTTGAAAACGATTCATACTAAAATAAACCAATTTCGCATATTATTGCCAATAAAATGGATTTCTTTAATTACAGATCAGTACAAATATTTGGCATGTTGCGAGAAAACAAACGAAACGGCGGCGGCGCGGCGGCGGATGCGAAAAAACCTGGCACGCTCTATAGAGCTATCACTCGTTATGGGTTTTTGGTTAATGAAATATTTTTGTTCAAATACTTTGGCTTATAGGAATTTTAAATACAAAGTACGTACAATTCAACTTGTCAATTTAAGGCTATAGAAAAATATGAATTTGAATAAAATCAGCCTCATCTACATCCAGAAATATACCCTTAACCTTAAGGGTGGTGCCTGTTTTATTTTTATATGTATTTTATTCGTGTGGTAGGTGGAAACATCTACCGAATAATCGCAATTCATAAGTTAATTAATGAAGAATAAAAGGAGTATGCCAAAAAAAACAAAACCTCAAATCCTAAAATATTAGCGTGAATTCACTGTTCATGCTTCTATTCTCGATCTTGCTATACATGTCGTTTACCTTTTTAAAGATTAGGAAAATTTTTAAGAATTATTTTAGACTAAGTAAATAGATGATATTGTATATTCTACAAGAGATGAGACATTATTTTATACTCCTGTCCGGCGCTAGAGCCATTCTGATGTATTCTCGAACGACACTTCTTGGCGACACGTTTGTCTCAGTTGGTAGTGACCCTACTTTCTGCGCCAGCGGTCGCGGGTTCGAGTCTGGAGGCATTCATTTGTTGAGCACGAATGTTTGTTCTCCAGTCATGGGTGTTTATATTTAAAATATGTGTAGTATATTGTATATCTGGTATCCGTAACACAAGCCTTGTAGCTTAACACGGAATTAGATGGCGCTGTTGTAAAAATATTTATTATCATTTATATATTTATATATATGCGACTCACATCCACTCAACTCGGGTTATATACGTTTTAACGGTTTCCATTAATAGAGATTTCTAAGAAACTTGATATTTTTCAAAAAATATCTGGCTCACAGTTTTATTATATTGTACATTATATGTATTTGTAAACATTTTCTCAACTGGTCAAAGCCGTCTTGTATAAAGACGTGTTTTACTCTCCATAGTTTGCGGAATATTTGCGCATTTCTAATACATTGGTCATTGACACGGAGTATGTTAATACATACTTATTAATAATTACTGTCTCATTGTTCTAGTGGCTAGCATATATGGCTACAAGGCTTCTGGATGTTTTCGGTTTGAATTCCAGGTTGTGCCAAGTTTATTTATGTACTAAGTTTTTCTGTTGAGTCATTCTATTAAGATAGTCTATACTATAGAAGTAGACAGAATTTTGGAAGTTGTTTGACCCCCATGCCTCATAGGGCGTTGTACGTGAATCTTAACTCGCACTGGTCGTGAAGTGATAGTGTACATAATACATAATATTGTCCCTTCGGACTTTGGGAAGAAATTAATAGTGTAATAATTGTGTACTTATTATCTTCTGCGTAGTTGGCCAGACCGAAATCGCTCAAGAGGATTATTGCAAGCCTACAACGTGTACCTGTATATGTGCACGTGCTGCGTCTGGCCCACGCGGTAGATGCGGTCCTGCGCCTGCTCCTCCAGCTGCGGGTTCCAGTGCGGGTCCAGCAGCAGCAGCTGGCTGGCGCCGCACAGGTTCAGCCCCACGCCGCCCGCGCACAGCGACAGCAGCATCACCTGCCCCCACACACACACACACACACACACACACGTTACTACTGGCTGGTAGTGGTGTCTAATGGCATTGCACACACATAATAGACGTCCGACATTTGGATGATTTAAAAGATAAAGTTTTCGTGTGTTAACCCATAATAACTATGGGTTTGCATGCAATGCAGTTTCGACAACTCTTAGATGTTTTTATAAAAATCTATTTTAAAAAAACTAAAACAAATTTTAAAAAAATCATTAAGTTATACGACGCAGGTAACGCCATCTATGTTTAATATATAAAATTAAATTTCTCCAAAAAGGTGCAATGTGTGCATGTTTGTTACTCTAACATAACAAATCTGAATGGATGAAACGCATAAAGATAATTTAGTCCAAAATTATTGTACTTTTACTTTTTATCCTGGCAATATTTACCGTTTCTATGGGATAGTTAATCGTTAAATTCTAGTTCTAAATTTGTTTCTAGTCTCTAATTCTAGTTGTTAGTGAACTATTACATAGGAGTATTTTGATGACTCATTAACCCTGACCTTTCTGCGCCAGAGGTCGTGGGTTCGAGTCCCGCTAGGTACATTCATTTATTGAGCACGAGTGTCTATACTGTAGATATGGGTGTATATAGTAGAGTCGCACCCGCACGTCGCAGTGGGGGTCGTTGAGCTGGTCGACGAGGCGCGCGCGCGCCGCCACGGGCACGGCGCCGCTGAGCGTGACGCAGCGCACGCGCGCCGCCGCCAGCGCGCGCGCCACCAGCGCCAGCACCGACGTCCACTGCGACACCACCACCGCCTTGCGCCCTGCCACCACACACACACACACACGCAATTATATTATATACAAGATACACCACAAACGCACTAAACGCGTGCCGTGGATTGGACAGGAGCTGTCACCTGTCATTCCGAGCACGTCGAATCGTGTCGAATAGCTGTCTCTTTCACTCTTACGCTTTGCGTATTTCCTATCGCACTTATAGCGTGTGTTTAGATGTACAGTGTTATTGTGTACGTGTGTGTCGCGGAACAATTATGTTGTGCGTGCAGTATGAACGTAACGTATCTTGTATGTAATATCATTGCACACACGTGGTTAAGTTGGACCACCAGCTCAAGGGACCGTGCTTATTTAGATGTTATAGAGAGTTGTCGTTAATAGAGAGAAGAAAAATCTGTATAAAAATGAAAATCTAAAAAAGTAAATGCTTATTTCAGACTAGTGTTAGTAATTACATACATAAAACAATTCTTATTAAAACGCTGATACGTATAGTTTGTTAATTTCGTCTGACGTCTTTTGCTGCACCAGTAATTTTGATGTATTTTTTACTTATTTTATTCATATCTTGCGATATTGAGGCAACTTGGTGATAAAGAAAGTACTTTGCCAATAATTTTGCTGCTTCTTTAATGGACCGTGGAATTTTACTAATTTTGACAACTTAAAAAGTACTATTGTTGTCGTGAGAGTGGGTGTAATGTTAAATAGAGTGTATCATTGTATGAAAAACAAGCTAAACCAAAGTGCAAAGTGATTTTAACGATTTAGGGAGTTTGTCGTTAAATCTAGTTACGTTACATGGAGTTTACACTGTATATGCAAGGGATTCGCCGGCTAAAAGAGCCAGTACTACCCTACTAAAACCCAACAGAACACCCACCGTCTTAACGGGGCGTCGCAGGATCGCTTACGCATTCAACCATGACGACCGGACGGTATATCTGCCTGCTCCCACAAGCCTGACTAACTGAATATTTCAACAGTCAATGTAACTAACCATAAAAGACATTATAGGGTACATAAAGTGAAAAGCCATTGAGAAATCATATGGGTGCGACATAAGGAATTGAAACATTACTAACATGTCAACATCAGGGTGTAACTGAGAATTTCTTGGCAAAAAACTTAATAACTAAGGTAGTCAAAATATTTTTTTTATTAAATATATTTTTGTAACAAGTTGTAACATGAATTCTAATAACTTTTTAAGCAAAATTTGGTTTTTGGCGAAATTTAAAATCTAATTTCACTTACCCTTATGCGGAATAACGTTTTCATTCAAACAATCAATAACAGCTTTTATTTTTGAGGAAGGGTTTTGTAAATCAAACACTGGATTATTCGGAGACAGAACAGATCTGATAGCTTCTGCTGCTGTGGTGCCTTCTGATTCATCATTTTCTTCTTCTTCTTTATTATCACCACCACTCTAGAATTAAATCAAAAAATGAATACATAATAAACTATTCTTCTCTTTGAAACAACATTTAGTAAATATTAGAAGGGATAATATAAATAAATAATAAATATTAGGAATAGTGTCATATATTTCATGTTCATTCATTTATTCTCATAGTTTTCGTGGCATGACTTTTTTGTATAATTTTTTCAAAGATCTTTAACAGCAAAACGGACTGGCCCCACCACATCCAAGTGTTTACATTTACATTAGGCTTTAATTACACTTTAATTTATTAAGCTTTAATTACAATGACACGTTTAGTGAAATAACAAATGTATTATAATGTAGATATACAGTTAAACCTGACATTGACTGTGATAATGTAAAAAAAAACGATTTACAATTCCGGGAAATTATAATTTCACTAGTAAGAGATTATAATTTACCGCCTTTTTAATTGAAGACGTGAATGGATGTGTGAAATGTGACTTTTTTTCGAATTTCGCTGTTTTAGGCATAGATGTAAGTGTTATGGGTGTATAAACAGAAACTTACAACAGCCATATTTCACTCTTATAGTGCAGTTCTGTACTATTATAGTGGCATTTTTTATACATGTACTAAATAAATTCCATAAACTTTAAACTCAATTTCCTTCAAAATAGAAATTTCATCCATTCGCGTCTTCAATTATCCTACGCCATATACGTATATAAGTATATATATGTACCAACCTTCCTTCTCGAATCGTTGAGAGTGAGTTTATTCAGCTCATCGAGCAGGTCCTGGCTGCCGGCGTCGGGCGCGGCGTCGGCGTCGGCGTCCAGCATGCTGGCGATGAGGCCGCAGTGGCAGCACACCTGCCGCAGCCGCAGCAGCAGCACCAGGATCTCGTGGGACTTTACCGGTTTGGCGCCTGTTTCAATATATCTTATATTACTTGTTTGCTACAAATTATTAAAAAAATTAATTACAATATTATAATTTTTTTATTAGAAGAAATAGTATGTGTCACTATTAGTTATAGATCTGTTTGTGTATTGAAATTCTAAAATCCAGCTTCAAATCTGTTTATTATGAAATGTGAATATATATATATATATATATATATATATATATATATATATATATATATATATATATATATATATATATATATGTTTATTGAACTTTTTAGCTACATCCATACATAATATAATAAAATTCTAATCGAGTCATATCTGTACATTGAATATTTTTTTTGGAAATCCTTATTGTAATAGTTATTATTATGGATTATTATTATACAAAGGCTAAATCTAAGGTTATTAGAATTGTTGGTTCTGCCTGTGACATCATCACAAGAAAACGTCCGAACAGATTTTGATGAAATTGGGTATGATTATATAAGATATACTTTTTATTGCACAAAATATCTACATCTCTGAGATATCTAAATTAACAGTTAAAACCTAGCGAAGGCGAGTCTCTTGTAGTCATTAAAATGGTAAAATAGTTAAAGACATTTTTCATGCATTTCAATATACAGGTGTACTTTAACTATAATAGTTATAGTTTATAGTTACTATGTATATAACAATAAGTGACCTTGCAAAGCGATCATCTTCTTATGAACTTTGTCATACTCGGATCCCTTCCCGGCGGCGAGGAAGCCCTGCTCGCCCGCCGCCTTCTCCGCGCGCTGGTGCAGGAACTGCGCGAACAGCGTCTTCGAGAACACCAGTACCTGATGAACAAGATCAGACCAAGATGATGGTGGCATGAATGAAGACTGAATAACTCGACGGAGGTTTTACACTTTATTTTCTAGTTCTAGTACAAGTGTTAGTAACATAACACGGATGCCCCCAGGGGGGAGTACTATCACCCCTCCTATGGAATCTGGTGGTGAACGATCTCATATACTCACTAAACAACCAAAGGTTCTTCACGATTGGCTATGCAGACGACCTAGCCATCCTTGTAACGGGCAAATTTACAAGCACAGTGTGCGAACTGATGCAGACTGCCCTACATATAGTAGAAAAATGGTGTACTGACTACGACTTAACCGTAAACCCACGAAAAACTGAATTAATCATATTCACGAACAAAAGAGCACTAGGCAACTACACTCTTCCAAAACTCTTTAACTCAACCCTACATCTTAGTACAGAGGTAAAGTACCTAGGCATAACCCTGGACAATAAACTAAACTGGTCGAAACACCTAGAAAAAACACTGGATAAGGCGAGCCTCACTTTCTGGCAATGTCGTAGAATGATAGGGAAGACATGGGGCCTGAAACCGAAGGTCACCCTTTGGCTTTACAGCTCGGTCATTAGACCCATGATCAGCTACGGAGCCCTAGTGTGGTGGAAACGTACACTCCTCGCCACAGCACAATCGAAACTTCAAACATGGCAAAGACTGGTCTGCATGGCGGTAACTGGTTGCATGAGGACCACCCCCACTGCGGCACTAGAAGCTATGTTAAATCTATTACCACTTCACCTGTTCATACAACAGGAAGCTGCGTGTACTGCAGTCAGACTGGATAACCAAAACCTGCTGCATAAAACGGGCACACCCCACACAAGGATCCTATCGGATGCAACCAAAGACATTCCTTTCATGGCAGCACCAAATGATGGCATTGGAATCAAATACATCTTCGATAAAAAATACAAAATACAACTCGAAGAAGAACAACATAAGGAAGTCCATAATGAGGAACTAAACATCTTCACGGATGGCTCCAAAACAAAATCAGGAACAGGATGTGGAATCTTCTCTGAAGACTTACACATCAGAACCTCAATACCCCTTGGCACCTACAATACAGTCTTTCAAGCAGAGTGCCTAGGCATCATTGCAGCAGCTAGAGCAATTGCGGAAACGAACATGACACAAGCACGATTCCGCATTCTAACAGACAGCAAGTTAGTGCTACAGGCACTTAATAATAACTACACCACATCAAGTATGATATACGAATGCCATAACATCCTGACGCTGGTAAGTGACACGAACCAGGTCACCCTGCAATGGATCAAAGGTCATAGCAACATACACGGTAACGATGAAGCCGATGAGCTAGCAAGAAAAGGCTCAAACTTGATACCAACGGGGCCGGAACCCATTATACCGCTACCTTCTTGCTGGCTCAGAGGCCAAATCCGAGAACGCTCCAAAAAGCAACATCAAAAATTATGGTCTGATCTCAAGGAATGTAAACAGGCGAAGGAATCGCTACCCAGTATAGATGCCAAATTGGCAAATCGCCTGTTAAACCTTGAAAGACCAAAGCTTAAGAAAATAACCGCAGCCCTAACCGGCCACGGGCCTTTTAATAAACATCTATTTAACATAGGTATTACTGACAGTCCCCTTTGCAGAGCTTGCTTGGAGACAGAAGAAACGGCTGCACATGTCATCCTTCGATGCACAGGTGTAGCGGCATACCGGGCACAACATCTTGGCACCCCGCGTACACTCCCGGAGGTCTTCAGCAAGACGAAGAGCCTGCTAGGATTCCTGGAGGAACTAGGGTGGCAAGAATAACTAGACAGTTATTCCCACATACGCAAAATAGGCGCTAGACGTCGAGTTGCGGAAATCAGCCCATCGTTAACCATAACCATAACCATAACATAACACGGATACATAATTACTATTTTTTAACCAAATCTATTCAGATTTATTCGAGGATTTATTTTTCATTTATGTTACTGATGCTTCGATTGCTTTTCAGCAATATCCTGTGACTATGATTATGAAACAGTATTTAAAACGTCAAATATTCGCGTAAATCTAAGAATTAAGGTATTCTAAAATAACACAATATCTACACATTAATATGTAAATCACGTAAAGGCAGTATATTTACAGATCGTTTCCCAAGACCTACTCTTTCTTTGACCCCAAGCACTTCTCGTTCAACGTAACATTATAAAACACTGTAACAATATTACTGTATTCCAAGGTAATCTTTCGACTATATTACCAACCTTCTGATAAACATTCATCTCCTCCTTATCCAAGGTGACCTCTTGCTCGTGCAGCGTGCGCGGCGGCAGGCACTGCAGCTGGCCGCGCTCCTGCAGCTGCGCCTTGGTGCGGCGCAGCATCAGGCACTGCATGATGATGGAGAGCCTCTCCTGGCCGCCTATGCTCTTGTTGTCTATCCATTTCTGCCACATCTGGTGAATAGTTGAGAATATTTGTCGTTATTATATGTAGGACATAGCTCATAAATTAGTTTTTTAAATAATACAACTTGTCATTACTAGATATTAGCTACAACATAGTCTTATTAAAAATAATTTAAATTTAGTTTATACATAATTTAACAACATCTGTTAGAAATCATGACTGCAACATATGGTATATAGAATAATATAGACCCCAAAACAATAGTTATTAAATTATCTTTACTTTTAATCAGTACATTGAATATTTTTTAAAATTTCTTATTGAAATAGCCTTTATTATCAATACAGATTGTTTATAGTTTTTAAACCAACCAACCGTTAAATCCTATCTCGGGACAAATTCGAGCGTAGTAGGCGCGGAGTTGATAAATTATTTTAACATGATTCTTTCTGTTATGTATCTGTAATAATGTATATAATAGCGACTAAATATTAATTATCGCTCAGTTCGATTCCAACATCCGCGCGTGACACTTGCACTAACAAAATCGGGTCCAACTTTTTAAATAAAGATGTTTTTCATGTAAATCAAAGTTTTTTTTTAAAAGCACTCAGTGAACAATACTATGACATTTTTAAGTTACCACTATGATGTATGTATGTAAGTATGTGTCACCTTGAGGTCGTCGAATGGCGTGCACTTGAGGAACTTGAGCAGCGCGAACAGGTCGAGGTCCTTGTTGTGCAGCGGCGTGCCCGTGAGCGCCCAGCGCCGGCGCGCCGCCAGCGCGCACACCGCGCCCGACGTGGCCGACTTGTGGTTGCGCACCGCGTGCGCCTCGTCCAGGATCACGCGCCGCCACGCCACGCGTGTCAGCACGCCGTTCTGCGTGTTCACGTGTTTGTTTGTCTTTCATATGTGGTTAGGAGTTGATTTTTTGTGCGTGAGAGGTATATACTCTATCCGCTGGGTGCGTGACTCTAGCGCCATCTAACGATACAACTCACGGTGGCTCTTTTGAGAAAATATACATGTATTGTATGCCAAATAGCTATTGAAAAAATAAAATAAAATTGAAAAAATTTTTTTTTCAATGTTAAATGTGATATATTACACAGAGTGTACATTAAATTAATTTTTTTTCCGTGGGTCAGCTGAAAACAGTAAGTAAAATAAATACAACAACTAAAACAAGTCTCAATAAGTGAATTAGGTTGGCCCAACTTTTTTGATTTACGGATTTTTTTTATTTTTAATTATTTGTTCGTCGTTTGTTCGTTAATGTTCGAATGTAGAAATTGTTTGTACGTCTTTTATTTATTTATAATTAATTAAACAAATGTTCACCCTTAAGTTGGCCCCCTTTACTAGATATCTTTATTTTTATCGCTCAGATTAATTAATTTTGATCAATTATCGTTTGTTCGACGACTATTGGTGATTGTTCGATCATAAAAACAATTAAATTCCCAATTATTAATTATTTTATATCTAATAAGCAAACCATCACTTCATTGTCTGGCAACGGGAAACTTATAAAATTTACAATTACTATTTCTACTAGTATTTTTGCAATCGACTACACAACAACTCTGATGACCCGTTTTATTTTATTTATTTAATTAAACTGACACATGTGTTATTTTTATGGTCATAAATAATAAAGAGCCACCCGTGGTTCTGTATTGGTCCGCAGCGGGCGCTGACATCATTTTTGTGTCCCCCACTATGCCTTACGCACCCAGCGGATAGTGATTTAATATATTTTTTTAAGTTAGTTGAAAATATAGGTAACATAATCCCATAGGAAAACATGTCCAAAATTTCATACATAAAAAAACTATTATAATTTTTCACACATTATTTATGAATAAATTTTCTAGTAAATAACTAATTAAAATTACATAAAGACAAAAAAAAAATTAAATAACATAGTTAAAATGTTATTTTTATGTAATTTATCATATAGTTTGTCCACAAATAAAGAAAGCTCACCGTATCATATGTACGTGTGTGTGTGTGTGTGTGTGTGTGTGTGTGTTACCTTCTCGCTCTCGCGCTGCAGGATGTGGTAGGTGGTGAGCACGACGTCGTGCGCGGCGAGGCGCTGCGGCTGCGCGGCGCGCGCGGCGCCGTGGTGCAGCGCCACGCCCAGCGCGTGCGGCGCGCAGTGCTTGCGCACCTCCGCCGCCCACTGCGCCACCAGCGACGCCGGGCACACCACCAGCGTGCCGCCGCGCACCACTGACACACGCACACATACTCACTCATCATGACAAACTAACGATGGAGCCAGGAAATATACAGTAAAATGCTTCAATAAATACTTATAGAGACGAATGTGTACATTATATATTTTAAAGAAAATCTTATTAAAATAGCCATTACTTATCTATACATAGGCTATCTGTTTAGGGAAACAACAGTACAAATTTTAATGACATTCGAAAACATTTCACTGCAAGAAAATATTTCATTTTTAATAAAACTATATGTATATATAAGCTTTTTTCTAAACATTGAATTTATCTAAAAAAATTACTAACAACAAATAATGCTAGTACACTTTAAATTGATATATTCAAGTAAAACTCACTTCGTTTATTGTCTGGATAGTCATCATCATCGTCGTTGTCGATGGAGGACTCCTTGTCGCTTAGAATAAGCGCGATCATGGTGATCGTCTTGCCCAGACCCATGTCGTCAGCTGTTGATGGGTCATTGTTAAATACACTTATATTTTTTTGTTTACTCAAAAAAGGTTATTTGCGAAAGTAAAAATATTATATTCACATAAAATAACTACTTCTTATCCAAGTAGTAGTTATGTTATATAACTCTGTTATCATACCAAAAAGTCAGTGTTAAGGCAAATAACGCCCACGTCTCATATAATGACAAGGCATTTTTTATATATTAGGAAAAAACGATAACAATGAGTAAAAAAAACATCAACTAACATACTTAACACAAAAACTAAAACAAGTAATATCATTCTATAATCAAATTATATATCCAATCAAATACATTAACTAAGAATAACACTAATGTACTAAATAAGGTATAATGCTCTAAGTATAAATTCAAGTTATCCATTGAACAGTCCATATATTTCCTCCTTTGAAACTTGAAACAAAACAAAGAACACGTTCCAGACCAGCCTCCTGTACAGTGCAACCGACAACCGTACATATTGCAACTAATCATTTCTCACGAGTCACGACACGCGCATTCATAGTTTTATTTTATTCATATGAAAAACAAAATTAAAAAAATTGAAAAAACCCACGACGGGTAAAAAGTTATTAAAAAAGGGTAAAATAATAAAAAAAAAACCCCGACTTAAAAATAAACGTAATGCGAGATAAAAAAAAAACCAAGAATATCCGTCGGGGGCTGCCATCACTATTTTAAATTTTGATCGTAAATATACTTTTAAAGGTCCTCACAGTAGGTGCACGGCCTACCCATTAAGGATGTAAGTAGGTATAGCGCTTAAAACGCGCTAAAAAAATATATCTATTCCGTTCCGTCGTGGGTAAGTAATGTTTGCTGCAGCGCCCCCTGATGAGTGATCAACGTAATACCTATCTAAGAACATGCAGCAATCTAACCCGAACCCATAACTGAAAACTGCATCAAAATCGGATCATTAGTTTAGAAGATAGGTGGGAACATTACTTTGCACAAACGCACGTCTCCGTTCCGTCGTGGGTAAAAAAAATCAAATCAGTTTGCGTATCGCTAGCAAGTAAGCCGCGCGTGCTCACTATTACCTATCAAGTGGTAATTTTAGCATTTATCATTTATTAATCCAATAGTGTATTCCCAAGATAAAAAAAGCACGCACCGAGCAGGCCGCCGCGGGGGCGCTGCGCCTCGCGCCAGCGCAGCCACAGCAGCGCGTGGCGCTGGTGCGGCAGCAGGTCGGAGCGCAGCGCGGCGGGCGCGGCGGCCGCGGCGCCCTCCGCCGGCCGCGACTCCAGCGCCGCGTACAGCGCGCGCAGCCGCTCCTGGATCAGGTTGCGCTCCGCCATGTGCGTCGCCATCGCTGCAACCAATAAATAAATATGTTGGGACATTATTACAACAGCGCTATCTAGTTTCGTGGTAAGCTACGTTACGTGCTTGTGTTACGGATATCAGATAGTTGATATACTATACATATACATTTTAAATACATACATATTATAAACATAAACACCCATGGCTAGAGTACAAACATTCTGCTCGACAAATGAATGCCCCCAGCGGGACTCGAACCCGCGACCGCTGGCGCAGAAAGTAGGGTCACTACCAACTGATGAACTGATAAAGTGTCGTCATACTTTTATAAATTATTATTATTATTATTTATTTATTTATTTCTATCTTATAATACTTACTAAGGATGATGATTGAGATGCTCTAAAAATATATTTAATTAGGACTTATCTCGATTTCAATTAAAATAAATAAACATTATTTATTTCTTTTTGTTTTTTTTTTTTGCCAGTCATTCTTCTTCCCGAACTGGTAGTAGACTCATGACGTTCAGTAAAGGTTAAAATGTTTTGAATGTAAATTTTAATTTTTGATTAATTTTAAAATTATATAGAATGTAACTTAGAAGCAAATTATATCTTTGATTGATTAACATTAAATGATACAGATATTTTTATATATATACTAGCGGACCCGACGACGTTGTTCTGTCCACATATAAAATTTTTATAAACTTTTCCTCCCGGTGAAATGTTTTTTTACGCATTCGCAAAACAACATTTACTTCGCACCGCCCATTATGTATTCGCTGATTTAATTACCATTGCACCCACGCACCATGGCAACGTAATAACATGATACGTCAAACGCTATTAATGTTATAAAGATTTTTTTTAATTTCCTAATTTTCCGCACAACTTTCATATTTATTCACCTTTTAAACCTTCCCTGGACTCCCACGAATAATTCTAGACCTAAATGAGCCAAATCGGTCCAGCCGTTCTCGAGTTTTAGCGAGACTAACGAACAGCAATTCATTTTTATATATATAGATAATTAAAATTACCTTGTTTTCCAAACATCCTGGGTTGCACCGCATTGCTGGCCTTCTGTATCTCTTCCCAGGAGAGACCCTTGTTCTCTGTAGAAAATCCATCTTTAGCTATGTCTTGAGGCGTGGGCACATCTAAGACAGAAATTATATAAGGTTTATAATTCACACTAAATTCCAAATTCCTTCATTAAAATGAATTATTTTATTTTCATTGGGTGTCCCTACGAACCTAGCTACGTCGACCAGTTCTGATCCATCGAAGCTCCCTAATTGTTTTGTTTGATTATGTATTTATGTATTAAAAAATAAAGTTGATGTGTTTGTTTGGACTAGTCTCAGAGACTACTAAACATTAACAACACCTATTTTAATATGGTTTTAACAACTATAAGAATGGATTAGTTTAGAAAGTCATACACTGTTTTAATAAAAAAAAATAGCAAAAATAATGTTAAGTTTGATAATACTTCTAATTTTTTCATTTTCTATAACATAATAATTAATTTTGATTTGGATTGGATTAGAACCATTTTCAAAGATATGACGATTTTTGGCCTAGCGCCAGCAATGACGAAATATCGTAAAAAGTGACAGTCAAGTATGAGGAGGGCCGACCCCAAATAGGGAAAGTGCCAGGGGAATGATGATGATGATATAACATAATAATTAATAAACTAGATGGTATCAGTAAAACCCGCAAACCTGGCTCGACCACCATGTTGGCCACCTTGTCCCCCTGGCGCCGCACCTGCGCCTCCAGCGCCGTGAGCCGCTCGATGAGCTTCACGCCGCCGTCCGGGAGCGAGTTCACGTCCATGTTCTCCAACAAGTACTGATCAACATATTTAATGTACATTTATCCAACTGCTGCGGACCTCAGGAGGGTTATGTGTTTTAAATGTGTGTTCGACTATATGTTTCCTCCTATTTATTAAACGACTTAACTGATTTGGGTCCATTATATCTACTTAGATTAGATTTATAGTCTTTAGCCTCGCCATGTATCACCAAGTTAAAAAATGACAAAACAAACATCACGTGATTAAGGATGGCCCTAATTGGAGCTTTGAAAAATTTAGTTCTTCCAAATCTATCTAGGGAATATAACAACTTTTAAGTAAATGCATATGAAAGTATATATGGTACTAAAATCAAAAAGTTAATTTTCAAATTTTTTGTCTGTCTGTTTGTTCTGTCATATCTGAAACGGCTCGATCAACTTGGTGGGACTTTCACTTGCAGATAGCTTATGTTATAAGGAATAACTTAGGCTACTTTTATTTTAGAAATTTTATTTATTTTAACTAGCGGAACTCGAACGCTATATGTCTTGGCTCAAGCAATTTTCATATAAATGTGTGTGAATAATATTTATATAATAATAGGTGTAACCTCTTTAGTATAGTTTAAAAATGACGTAATTTCCATATATAATCGCGTAAGAAACGCTTTCATTCGACCGTTTTTTCTCCGATTCACTTTGCAAAACGGGCTACCACGTAAAAGCCTTTTTATTTTTCGGTTTTTTATATGACACTCAGCAATAATGTGGCTTTCTATTGGTGAAAGAATTTTTGAAATCGGTTCAGTAGATCCCGAGATTACCCCTTAGAATTTAACAAATATACACACAAACTTTCTTTATAATATTAGTATAGAAGTATAGATTAGTATAGATAATATTAATAATATTAAGACAATACTTACCCGAATATTTTGTAAATCCTCTTTAAGTCCATTGAGTTTGGATAGTTCATTCTCTCGCACATGTTTCTTGACGTACACCACTTGGTTGGGGTAGCTCGGAGGCAGCAAGTACTGTTTAATGTTGCTGTCCACTCGCTTTGCTTTTTCTTCACTTTTGACACTCGGCGACTTTTTTATATTTGGCGATTTTTTCTCGTCTTTGACCTGGTTATATTTAAAATACATATATTGAATATCTGTAACTATTTGTACAACTGCAGACATTTTCTTTATGATTTAGAGACGGGATAAGTTCAAATTGGCATGTAATAAGGCTTAATTTAAATATAGATCGATTTTTTTCGAGTAGGCGGACATTCGCTAGTAATTTAACGCAAAACTTAATATTTTAAAGATGCAATCCTTTTACATAGGTAAATAAAATTAGCAATAGAACACCGTCCTTTTTGTAAATTGCGAGAGGCGACGAAAATAAGATTCATATAGATTACTGACTAACTAAAGAATAACGGTAAATAATTTGAATCTCATTAAATTAAAAAAATATATAAAAAAAATATTTCTAGTCAATCATCGTGATGAATGAAAATTATCAGGTTTTTTAAATTTACACCAAAACATTATTTCACTTGATAACGAAATACGATCGATAAAAATTTAAATAAATTACTTACGGACTTAGGCATTTTTTTCAATATTTGTTATATTACCAGCACATAACAAATTATTGTATGATATAATCGCAAATAATTTACACACACCAAATAAAGTTAATAAAGAAATAACAGATTTAGTGACATAGAACACTGAGTAACGACTCTGATAATCATTTTCAAATCTACCCTAATTATAAAAAAATAAAAATTGTACGTGTTATGTAGATAAAAAATGGAAAGTAAATCCAGATCAAAAATTTTTACAAAAGTAGTTTCTTTTTCTAAATTATTTACTTATATCAAAATATTTTTTATCAAACATGATCAAAGCAAAGTTAAGTTTCATTTAATTTCGTTTTTAAGGCCTTATTACACCTTCCTAAATTTAGTCGTCTTAATTAGGATTTAGGAAAGGAAAGCAAAATGATGTTTCTGATTACACTATCCTAAATTTAGTAACCATAGACGAATTTACAGATTAAGTATAAGTTTCTACGAGTGCAACCATAGAGTATATTACTATATTATTAAAGTTTTCATTAACTATAATAATAATTTTTATCGATTTTATTCCAAAGATATGTTTTTATCGTTTTTATTCAAAAGATATGGCATATCTTTATATAATTGAATAATATTAATTAGGATCTCTCTTTCCTTTGCCATTAAACTCGTTGCACTTTAACAAAGTAACATTTAATTTTTAAAAAAATTTAATAACATGTGCACACGCACTACGCAGTCGTCACGTTTATTATAACAATAATAAATGTACTCTCTTTGGAGTCCAGAACAAAAATCATAGAAATAATAAACCAAAAATACTTGCTGTCCACAGATTATTAAGGTCGACGGAATTTAGCAACCATACTTCTTCCTAATTAGGTTAGGTTAGCTTTGTTAGCTTGCTAAATGCGATTACACTTTCCTGAATTTAGTAACTAAATCATTTAGAACACTAAATTTAGGAAGGTGTAATAAGCCCTTTACAAATAAAATTAGGTCGCTCTTTTGCGATGTCCTATAAGTGTAATATATATGAGTATGACACTTTAATATTTCTATGTCGTAAACCTTAAAAGAATTAAAAGAATGTAGTTAAAGTTTAAAAAGGCCTACAGAAAAGTATGCAATAGTATCCTTACTCCTTAGTATTCTATTTATCCAAATATTATAAATGCGAAAGTAACTCTGTCTGTCCTGCCGCGCTTTCACGCCAATAATACTGAACCGATTTAAATGAAATTAGGGACACAGATAGTCTAGAGCCTGAGGAAGGACATAGGCTACTTTTCAAGGCGAAAAAAGGGCTATAAGAAGTTGAAATAAGGGATGAAAGTTTGTATGGAAATTACGTCATTTTTAAAGCAAAAAGCTAGAAACTTATTTAGGCTTTTGATTAGATATAAATAAGTATGACATTCAAAGTTTGTAAAAAATTTTAACCTAATGGGGGTACTAGGGACTAACCCGAGCGAAGCAGGGTTGAGTCGCTAGTGTCTATATAAAATAGAGGTTAAAACCCTAGGGTTCACGAGAGCAAAGAGAGGGTAAGTTGCTAATACCTTTACAACACATCACTTAGGATATCCATACTCTGAGTAATTTATACTACTCATTATAATATATCAAGTTAATCACGTTAAATGTAAAAAAATTTTGCAAGACTGCTTAAAGCAGATATTTCATAGAAAAAATATTAAGACTTACCTCATCTTCATCGTCACTACTCAATGCAATAATTTCAGGCTTAACATCAATCATTGTCAAATCATCGTCTATAACTTTTTCTATGGAATTCATTTTTATTTCTTTACTACTATTGAAACTTCTAAGTTTACTATCATTACATTCTGATCCAGTCGAGATCTTTGTGTTTGAACTATTACTTTTGTATGAAACATTTGAATCATTTCTGATAGAATTATTAATTTCATTGGTTATATCCCGGAGCGGACTCGAAATGGGGGAGCAAGTTATCTTTGAGGTATTTCCGTCATCGGCTTCTGTGTTTTTCACAGGTGATTTAGGTGAAGAAGGTTCTAGTACTTGTGGTTCTGACAGGCTTGATTGAGAATTTCTTCTGGAAGTCTGAGGGGTCTGAAAAAGTTTTTATACAATATACAAAAAAAAAATAAAAACTAAAATCAAATGACAACGTAACATTTGGTATTTATTACTAAGAAACAAATTAGATCTCACTTACATCATCTGATTGGATATAATCAGAATCATCACTGTCATTTTCCTTAGGTATTATACCCATGATGCTCATGCGTGTTGCACGAGACATCACCATCTGGTCTTCATCAAGACCATCGTCACTTGTGCTTGTGCTTATTCTATTTTGCCCATCACTTTTATCATTTTGCTCTTCATAATAGGTTTCTTCATCAGGTTCACTGTTTAGTGTGTCCTGTTCATTATGTTTTTGGCTCTTGTCATTACTTTGGTCAACAGATTCCTGGCAACTGTCCATATTTTCCACACTATTGTCACACTTATTATCACTTTTTTGTTCCTCTTCATCACTACTTTGTATGCTATCATTACTTTGCAAGCTCATATTTTTTAAGTCTCTCATTTGTCTTTTTAAGCCATCAATTTTTAATGGAGTATCTTTAAGACAGGCTAATTTCCTATTTTTATCATGTTCTATAACTATAGAATTGTCAGTATCGGAATCCAGACGCATAATTCGTTTCCTTGTTTTATGTCCAATAAAAGAGTCAGATGATTTTGGAGTGGGTTTGACGGGCAATCTTCGTCTTGGTACAATTTCTGGAGAAACCTGACCTGTACACATGTACATATTTTTTAATAATTAAAACAATGTTACATTTAATGTTACAATTATTGAGAGCTTACCTTCATCTTCTGATGAACTAAGTACTAATTTATTGGAGGAATTAGATTGCTTTCTAATGCTACCTCTCTTGCTTTGGTCTAGAAATTTAATAAAAATTAAAAAATAGTAAATGAACTTACTTATTAACTTATATGAACTTTAAAATAATACTAATTACCATCATCACTACTTAAGACAATATGATGTATTTTAGCACTACTTCTTCTGGAAACTGACTTAGACAAATGAGGGGAAGTGTTTTCTTCTTCTGATTCACCTATATATGGAAAATAATATACATATAAAGTATAATAGATAGTAGATAAGACAGCTAGCATAACAGCTTTTGTAACTGATAATATAAAAATAGATTGGTATTGTTTTGAATGCTATGATGCAAATTGCAATGTGGTATCATTATTTTTATTTAGAATTAAATGGCAATTGTAAATATGAAATTTAATACACTAATTTAAAAATAGTTACGATACTATACCTCCAGTTATAGAATCATCAGATTCTGGAATAAAAGCTGTTTGATTTTTCTTGCCTGGTGTTTTTTTGGGAGCGATAGATTCATCCAATAAACTGTTATCAATAAACTCTGATTCTGAATCACTTCCCTCACCAGTTTCGTCACGATATTCAAAAAATGAACTTTCAAATTTTTCCATTTTTTTATCTCCCCATTAATGAGTTAAATACACTAAAGTAAGTAAATGAAATCGCAATGTGTTTTATGAAACAACGAATCAAAACATAATTTGAAAACAACAGTCGTTTTTGACGTATAGGTAATCCATAGTGCACACTGACCTCTATAATACCACTGGACTGCCCAGTATATTATCTATACTCTTTGGGACTGGCTGTTCCAAGCGTTTGACAGCAATTTTTTGTGTCCATTTGAAGCGCCACTAGCGAGAGGGTCGAGAACTAATTTTTACGTATATTGCAAATGACAGTGAGAATAGTTTGTTTAGTGTAAAGTAATTTTGCATTTTTGTTGTTAATATAACATAAGTAGTAATTATGATGATACGGTTATTGATTAATAAAAATAAAAAAATAAAAATCTTTATATCGACATCATTAGTTTTAGTACCAAAAACTCTCGCTACGTCCGACAGCGGCGGACAGCGCCAAAATGGCGAATATCAAGCAGCCACAAAAGCACGTTGACAACATCCAGTCCAGTGGTATTATAGAGGTCAGTGATAGTGCATTAAAATTTTTAAAGAAAGTTTTATTATTATATTAATTTAATACAATCGTGTGTAATAATTTCTCTAAAAGATTAATTTATAAAATTCAACAAATATTTCTAGTACCATGGTTAAAATGTTAAGTATTATAGTGGATACATTTTTAGTCTGTATTGCTATTAAAATTTAAATTTAGACTAGGCTGTATGGACTATAGTCCTTTGCCTTTCCCTATTGGGGATAAATTTTAAAAACAACAACAACAGTCAATAAGCTTGTCAGTTCAGTTGTCAAAATTCAAATGTCATCCACGGTTTAGCTATAACCAATATTATTTTTGTTTGTTATGTTTTGCTATTGAACAGTAGTTTTTACATAAATTATTTAAATAGTATAGTAAATTTAAAAATCATATTTATAAAATGACTGAAATACAATTGCAAGAATTTAAATTAGAACCCGACTCTGAACTCCGTTTCGAGGTTGAATCTAAAAATGAAAAAGTGGTTCTGGAGGTAAGTTTATACTATAAACAGAATCTGAGGCTAATTTAAAATAACTGTTGTGTACAGTGTATATTAAGACAGTCATTTAGTAATATTATCTTTTTGTTAGGTTAAAAGCGGCTATGCAGAGTTATTCGGTACAGAGCTGGTCAAGGGAAAACCGTACGAATTCCATACGGGTGCCAAAGTGGCTGTGTTTTCGTGGCATGGCTGCACAGTGGAACTAAGAGGCCGTACTGAAGTCAGCTATATTGCTAAAGAGACTCCAATGGTATAAAAATATGTTTGTTTATACAAATAGTAAATATTGTAATATTCATAAAATTACTTTTTGGCATTTAAAAGTTTTTGCTGTGTTTTATATTTAATGAGAAATTACTGTCCTTGTTAACATCATTCTAGGTAGTTTACCTGAATGTACATGCAGCTTTAGAACAACAAAGAGTTGCTGCAGAGCAAGAGAATACTAGAGGACCTGTCACTATGGTTGTTGGGCCAGGAGATGTAGGGAAGTCCACTTTAACCAAAATTCTTCTAAATTATGCAGTAAGAATGGGTAGAAGACCTATATTTGTTGATTTAGATGTTGGACAGGGGCATATAAGTGTACCAGGAACTATTGGTAATTAGCATTACATTTTTCATTATGTTATGCCATTGAGTTTCTAAAACTATTATTTGAGTTATTTCTTAAATTAAGTTTTGGTTAAAGGTATAATATAAAAAATATAAGACATATTTTAATGAATATAATTACTCTAGGTGCATTATTAGTTGAAAGGCCTGCATCTATAGAGGAAGGTTTTAGTCAACAAGCACCATTGGTATACCATTTTGGACACAAGTCCCCTGGAGATAATCTGGAATTATATAACACAATAGTGTCTAGGCTAGCAGAAGTTGTAGCTGAGAGGTGTGAAAATAATAAGAAAGGTGATATTACAAATAATATAATAATCCTTTTTCTTGACTTAAATTTTAAACCAATTAAATTTTAATAAGTAGTAATTCATTAAAAAAAACAACACTGACATATTACATATTTAAAACTTGCAATTAGCAAGTTCCTTCTAGTCTAGCAAGAATTTATTGCTTTAATTTGTAACTAATAGGTATTATTTAAAATTTGATGTTAAAAGAAAAATGAAGTGGAATTTTCCCTATTATGAAAATGTTGAAATTGTAGTCACTTTTGTAGCCAAATGATTCATGTATTTGTTGTTGTTAACTAACAAAATAAAAAACTTATAATAAATTTTCCAGCATCAACATCAGGTGTAATAATCAATACTTGTGGCTGGATAAAGGGAGCTGGGTACAAAGTACTGACACATGCTGCTCAGGCATTTGAAGTTAGTGAATTTGTAAACAATTTAAAAAAAAGTGTGTGTGTACTTATGTACATGCGTTAGAAGTTATACTTTTTTGGCATAACAAGATAAAAATCTTTACAAAAATTTTATCTTTTGCCTTATTCTACATTTGTATAAAAAACAACACTAACAATATAAAATAAAGTCCTTAATTTTACTTTGTTGGTAACTTATTTTGAAAAACTAAAATGTTGACTATAGCAAACTTCGCGCGCATCATAAAAATTTACTCTCATCATTTTTCCCTAATGTGCCAAAACTTCAAAAATATAATTTCTAATATTATATATATGTATATATGTGCTTTTCTTTTTATTATTAGTATTGTAATCTATTTATTCTAAATATTATCATTTGAAATGATTAGTATATTGGGACATTTATTAAATAGTTTAAATAAATTTGAAATATTTGACGACACATTTGGCTCAGTTGGTAGTATACCTACTTGCTGCGCCAGCGGTCACGGGTTCGAGTCCCGCTGGGGGCATTCATTTGTTGAGCACGAATGTTTGCACTCCAGGAATTAGATGGCGCTGTTGTAATAATGTCCCAACATTTATTTATTTTATTTATTTATACTAATTATGAATTAAATATTTATTTATATTAGATATTATGTTTTAAATTCTTTTTATTTTTATTTTGTAGGTTGACGTGATATTAGTATTAGATAATGAGAGATTATTCAATGAGTTGAAGAGGGATATGCCAAAGTTTGTCAAAGTTGTGTATTTGCCCAAAAGTGGAGGGGTGAGTGTACCATTAAAATTATTTGTGTAGTTTTCACGATTTTTTTTTATGAATGTATATGTATGTAAAAGAAAATATAAACGTCAATCTTGTCAAAATAGAATTTGTAAATATATTATAGCACTATAGATTTTTTTTTTATTTTTGTCTAAAGATATATTTTATAGACTTATTACAAATAAAATATAAATGCTTTGTGATACAGGTAGTCGAACGATCATCTACTCAACGAGCTGAAGCCCGAGATGCGCGGATACGGGAATATTTCTATGGGAAACGTACACCATACTACCCCCACTCATTTGATGTCAAGTTTTCAGATTTGAAAATATACAAGGTAAGTGCTATGTATTACCAAATTATTTTTGTCTATGTTATACTTTCTGTATCTGGATTAGAGAATAAAGTCAAAATCAAAAATGTTGAATAATATGAAAAAAATATTTTTTTTTTCATATGACGACTTGTTTGGCTCAGTTGGTAGTGACCCTACTTTCTGCGCCAGCGGTCGCGGGCTCGAGTCCCGCTGGGGGCACTCATTTGCTAATCACGAATGTTTGTACTCCAGTTATGGGTGTTTATATTTATAATATGTATGTGTTATGTATGTTGTATGTATATATGAGATGATATAAATGATAACAGTTCGTAGTATAAATTTAGTATTTATTTATTTATATGTAATCTAGTACAGAGCGAACAATCAATTTCGGTAGACATTTTTGTAAGTCAGTGAATCACATTTATTTCCGCTAGAGGCGCTGACGAACGGTACGTTCCGCGACACGCATCATTATAGAGAGGATCTTAACACTCTCCCTCGTTATTAATTCAAAGGTTCAAGCGGTCTGGTGCTCTTCTTATTCTAGTACTTCTACGTGGTTCCTTTTTGATTGGTGTAGATAACTCTGGATTTATTTTTGGTGAAAATTGTTCTGGTTTGTCAAGTTCAGGGTTTGAAATAGGTGGTAGAGTCTCCTCTCTTGTAGGACTGGTTTGTGTTGCAGTAAAGTCTTTTTCAGGTGGTTCTGGTGTATCTTTATTTTCATGCAAGTCTCTTGGTCTCATCAGGTAAGTATCTGGTATCTTTGCATTCTGACTCTCACAAGCCGTTCTTGTCATTTGATCAACATGTCTCTGGTGTATTCTTCCATCCACTTCCACCTCATAATGTAATTTCCCTTTCCTATCTATTATTTTTCCAAATTTCCATTTGTCACTGTTATACATTCTTATTTGAACTCGCTCTCCTTTATGAAACTCCTTGTTGACTATTTTCTCATCATTTCTGTCATTCCTTATTTCTTCATCTCTTTTTACTATATCAATTCTGGTCCTGTATATTCTTTTGTACATCATCTCTCCAGGACTTAAGCCTGTGGTACTGTTAGGTGTTTTTCTATACATCATTAAAAACTTTTGCAATTTTCCTTGAATAGACCCTTCTTCATTTATCATTGCTTTAAGCTTATTTTTCACTGTTTGAATATATCTTTCAGCTTGGCCGTTTGTAGATGGATGAAATGGTGCTGTAAATTTTGCTTGAATTCCATTTTCTTTTAAAAATCTTTGCATTTCTTCTGATCTGAATTGTCTTCCATTGTCTGAGACTTGAGTTATCGGTAAGCCAAAAGTAGTGTATATATTCTTTAGGATGTTGATAGTTGCTGTTGCTGTAATAGAATTAGTAGGTATGACTTCTAACCATTTGGTGTAGGCATCCACCACTATCAGAAAATATTGGTTCATAAATGGTCCGGCATAGTCAATATGGATTCGACTCCATGGTTCTTTTGGGTATTCCCAGCTGTGTACAGGTACTTTAGTAGGATTCTTCTTTAATAAACAGCATGATTTGCATTGTTTTACCATGTTCTCTATATCTGAGTCAATGTTTTTCCACCACACATAACTTCTGGCTAAAGCCTTCATTTTAACTATACCAGTATGTGCTGTATGAAGTTCTTCTAAAATTTTAGGTTGTAGTTTCTTAGGTATGACTATTCGTATGCCATAAAATATGCAATTGTTTTGTAATGAAAATTCATGTAATCTTACTGTATTTCCTTTGCCTGATTGTATCTCTATGTATAGTTTTTGTAATTCTGAATCTTTAGCTGTAGCTTCTCTAATTTCTTTTAATGATACTGGCATTTCAGCAATTTGATTAAGATAGAAAGCTTCATCATCTGTTAGTGTATCATCTCTTTCATTCTTCTTTATGTGTTGTAGTCTCGATAAGTAGTCTGCATTTGCATGTTCTGTAGTTCTTCTAAGTCTTATCTTATAATCAAATCCCTGCCAAAAAATTTGCGTAGTGTACAAGTCGTATTGCTGTAGTAGCTGGTGTTGCTTTCTCTGGATGTAAAATTCTAGCTAATGGTTGATTGTCTACAATCAGTATTATTTTCCTGCCATAGCAATATTGAAAAATTTTTTTCAATCCCCACACAAGTGCAGCGGCTTCTTTATCTAACTGAGTATAGCCTTTTTCTGCTTTTGTTAGAGATTTAGACGCGAATGCAATGGGACGTTCTGATTTATCTGGCATAATGTGTGACAATACTGCTCCGAATCCGGTTGGTGAAGCATCTGTGGCTAATGTAACAGGTAAGTTTACATGAAATGGTGTGAGTACTTTCTCTCCACAGATCTCTTTTTTCAGTGCATTAAATGCTTCTTCACATTCTGAAGACCATATGTATTTTTCTTCTTTTTGTAGTAATTTGTATAATGGATTCAGTTTTGTTGCTAAGTTAGGGATGAATTGTTGATAATAGTTTACCATTCCTAGAAATGTACGTAGGGATGTTACATCAGTTGGCCGTGGACTGTTCTTAATATCATTTATCTTGTCTTCTGTAGGGTGTAAACCTTTCTCATCTATTGTATGACCTAGGTAAGTAACTGACTTTTGAAAGAATTGACATGTCTTCCTATTTAAATGTAATCCACATTCTTTTAATTTGTTGAATACTTTTCTGATTCTTTGTAGCAATTGTATGTATGTATGGCCCTGTAGAGCAATATCATCAAAAAAACATGCTGTACCTTCAATCCCTTCAAGTGTTTGATCCATGTACCTTTGCCAGACGTTTGGCGCGACCTTCACTCCAAACATTAATCTTTTTACTTTGTATGTACCCTTGCATGTACTTATAGCTTGCATTTCAGCTGTATCTTCACTGGTTTTCATATGTAAATAAGCCTGGTTTATATCCAGAGTACAGAAATATTTTCCATTACTCAGTTTTGCAAATATCTCTTCAACCCGGGGAATGGGGTAGTTGTCATTTTCTATATTTTTATTTAATGTGGCTCTATAATCAGCACATAAGCGCACTTTCCCATTTTGCTTAATTACAGGGACAATAGGTGTTCCCCACTGTGAGTATATAACTTTTTCTATTATTCCTTCTTTTTCCAATCTATCTATTTCTGTTTCAACTTGAGCTTTAAGTGCAAATGGTACTGGACGTGGTTTTAAAAATACTGGTACTGCACCTTCTTTTAATTTAAATGATGTTTGGTACTCCTTTATTTCTCCTATTTTTTCAGAGAATAATTCCTCATATTCTTCTATTAATTTTTTTAATTTTATTGTAAATTCTTTTTCTGTAATATCCTTTTCTTGTTTCTGTATTGAATTTATGTCAAATTTTAAGTTTAATTTCCTTATCCATTCTCTTCCCAATACTGGATCTACTTTTCTATCAATAACAAAGATTCTCCCTTCAATTTCTTTATTTTTGTACTTTATTTTTAGATTACAAGTTCCCTGAGGGTATATTATTTCTCCAGTGTATGTTCTAAGCATTACTGGTGTATCTTCCAGTTTCAGGTTGCTGAAATTTTTGTTATAATATTCTACCGAGCATGTAGTAACTGCTGCCCCGGTATCCAGCTCCATTGTATGTATTTTTCCATTTATTTCTATTGTAATATTGAATTTATCATCTCCACTGTTATTTCTGTATAAGATACTATGTATTTCATATATTTCATCTTCATCTCCCGACTGTTCACTTACTAGCTCCAGCTGTTTCTGACTTCTGAAACATACTGATTGAATATGTCCTTTTCTTTTGCATCTTTTACAGTACAGTTTATCTTTAAGATTACATTTTATCGCTGTATGGTTTTCTTTTCCACATCTAAAACACTTCATTTTCTTTTTATTCTCCTTATTTGTATTGTATGTAGATCCTTGGTATGTATTTTGTTTATGTATATTTTCATTCTTCTTTCTCATTGAAATTTTATTAATGTTTGATTGTACATCTGGACCCATTTCTTTTGTTTCAGCTTTGGAAGTCTCAATCGCCATTGCAATTTTAATTAAGTCGTCAAACTTTGTAGAAGAAGATTCTTGTAATAACCTTTCTTTAATTTCAGAGTTACGCAGCCCTCGTATGAATTGTACTCGTAGATGTGTCTCAAATGTAGTATGTTTGCAATTATTACAAATAAAATTACATCTCCCTCCAATTTCTTTTAATCCAGCAACATAATTTGCAATGCTTTCACACTCATGCTGCTGTCGGAGGCAGAATTTGTGCTGCTGGGCCACTTCACCGGGCTCCGGGGCGATATGGTTGCTCAATAATTTTATAAGGTCTTCGAAAGCTTTTGATTCTGGGGCTTCTGGTGCTGTAATATTTTTGAGAACTTGATAGTATTTAGGCCCAATGCAGTTAAGAAAAATATGTACTTTAACTGTAGCACTAGTAACTCCTTTCAAGGTAATGTAATTTTGAAGTCTTTGTAAGTATGACGAAAATGATTCGTTGTTTTCATCGTACGGTTGTAACGTAATACCGCTAACTGTTCTCTCATTATTTTGTAAAGCTTGTTGTAACTGAGCTTGCTGTAATTGCATTCCACGCATTGTTTCCATCATTTGGGATAAAACTTCTCCTAATTGTCGTTCCATTGTAGCGTTCCACGTGCGTATATAATGGCGGCATTTGCTTGTGGTAGCATCAATCACAATTCGATTTTGCACGAGAGGTTTTCTTGCTCGTCGCCAATTTGTTATGTATGTTGTATGTATATATGAGATGATATAAATGATAACAGTTCGTAGTATAAATTTAGTATTTATTTATTTATATGTAATCTAGTACAGAGCGAACAATCAATTTCGGTAGACATTTTTGTAAGTCAGTGAATCACATTTATTTCCGCTAGAGGCGCTGACGAACGGTACGTTCCGCGACACGCATCATTATAGAGAGGATCTTAACAGTATGTATTTAAAATTTATATGTGTAGTATATCAACTATCTGGTATCCGCAACACAAGCACGTTACGTAGCTTACTGCGGAACTAGATGGCGCTGTTGTAATAATGTCCCAACATATTTATTTATTTATTATTAATTATATGAGGTATTATTACATTTGTGATGGAGCAACAAAGACAAACCTTCATTCAAGTTTCGCAATGTTTGTGTGCAGGTGGGCGCGCCGTCGCTGCCGGACTCGTGCATGCCGCTGGGCATGCGCGCGGCGGACGCGCTCACCAAGCTGGTGGGCGTGTGGCCGTCGCCGGCGCTGGCGCACCGCCTGCTGGCCGTGTCCTTCGCCGCCGCCGCCGACGACCACGTGCTGCACTGCAACCTCGCCGGCTTCGTCTGCGTGTACGTACACACACGCACACACACACACACACACACACACACACAAACGCGACCGCGCACACATTCACATTTCACAATAACATCAGGGCACTTCCGTCAAACACTGCAGAATAACACAAGAACAAATAAACCCTTAATACTAGTAGCTTTATTTATTTTACCAATAGCACATCTAAATTCCATGCCTTTTGTGGCTCTGTGGTTTTTTTGGCTAAAGAAATTGGTAGGATTTAAAATGTTTGTTGTTTTAAATAGAAAAGACAATTTATATGTTTATTCCAGGACTGCAGTCGACATGGAGAGGCAGACCCTCACCATCCTGTCCCCACAGCCGAGGCCGCTGCCCAACACAGTGCTACTGTTATCAGATCTGCAGTACATGGACAACCATTAGCTTTAAATTATTAGTTTTAGTGATTTGGTTAAAGTAACTGATTTTTACCTTACAGATAACACTTAAAAGTGAAATTAAAAGTTTCACATTCCATTTGTGTTTTTACGTTATCTTCCAAAAATCTTTTGACGTGTCAAAGACTATTCGTGTTGTTTAAAATATAATAATAATATCCTTCAACAATTACAATTTTTTTATGTTATATTCTATATATTTTACATAACTCAATATTTTAACCAAATTGAAATAAGACTGTGTGGCGATTAAAAAAATTCATGTTGATGAGAATCAAACCCACCACTTATGTTGCATATTCTGTATGATTACTCAAGTAAAATATGTTACCAGCACCATTTTCACTATTTTATTTTTAGTACTTCATAAGTATTTATTGTTCAAATAACAGACGGTAGTATGCAAGAAAGAATAATTTAAAATGATGTGAAGAAATATTTTGGTATGCATTTATCATGTTATCTTCTAGCATTATATCGTCCATGTTGTAGCATAAAGAATATAGGATAAGTTTACAAAAACTTTAGTAAATAAAATTGTTACATTTTAAACATTATTTTATTTTCAATATTCCGACTAGAAAAATAATATTTTATTTTGATCATTCTTTTGAATTATTGACAAAACATTGCTTTAGCAACTTAAATGAAAGTCGAGAAGGTTCTATAAAGAAACAAAATAAGTCAAAAATTACATTAGCTTTACCGAAGAGGTAGATAGCAGTTTAAGGAAGACAATAAACTGGATTACAATTAAAGTGATAATAAACTGTTCAGAATGGATGTTATTTGCAAAAGAATTAAAATTAATTTATACAGCATTATTCCAATCTTTAATTGGTTGTAATTTCAATAATATTAATTATTATTAAATTACTAAATGACAAAAAATAGGGTAATTTTGAAAATATTGATATAGACAGCTCGCTAAATCAATATATAAAGTTCTATTCACTATACATTTGATGTAACAAAAAAAAAATAGTATATAAAATTTAATTAATTTGATATACATGTATGTAGATATATTTTAGACAGGCAACACTAATATAAGGAAAATATTATTCTTCTACTTGCTAATGTCATAAATGAAGGCACAGTGACAACTCCCTATTAGTAAGTAATCTAGACTGAAAGACTCTTATTAGGAAGTTTCCTCAGGACAGACTCATTGACACTCATTCCCTTTTGTGTCAAGTTTCAGACATATTTGAAGGTAAAAATGGCCATTGTGTTATTCATAAAATAGTTTATATTGCTCTCAATTAAACTTTCTATACCTCAAAGCATTTGAAACGTGACACCTTAAAAAGGATATTTTAAATCATGTAAGCTGTCTCCAATCTGCAAATACCAATAACATCGTACGCCGATGCTTTGAAAAAAAACAAAATGGCGGCGGATTGCTAATGCCAGTTTCCTAATCTTGGAACTCTTTAATGTTTACAAAATTCAAATTCCTTCAACGCGCCTTCTCGGCCCCTACTCCTGCTCGGCGGCGCGGCGCGGGGGCGCGGGGGCGGGCGCGGGGGCGGGGCCGCGCCGCAGCTGCGCCTGCGCGTACTTTATGGCGACGCGCATGGCGTCCTGCACCAGCTGCTCGCATGTGATCAGGCTCACCTGCGGGGAGGTTAGGTTAGCTTATTGACCGACTTCAAAGACGAGGTATTTCATAAAGGCGTATGAGTTTATTACATGATATCTTAACCAGTAAATGTGGTATACTTCTGCAGACCTGGAGTCCAGGCGTCGTAGTTGAGTGCGTAAGCGATTCTGCGGGATCGATTAGAATAAAAGTACTAACATTGCCGGTAATATTACATTTCGGCCTAAATGCGGCACAGTTTGGAAAAGTAACTTGAGTGATGCACTTGAGCGGAGCAAGAGTGAGTCGTTAGGAAAACATAAAGTATACCTTTGTCGAGCTCATTTCAGCGCATGTAAGCAGGGATTGCTCGCTGGCGGGCAAAATGTGCGCCTTGAATATCGGCAGTACGCAGGACAGCCATTTTTCCGCTGTGAATGTTGGTGTTACCATTTCCTGAACACCAATATATATCGTTAGTAATGGATTAATTCATTTTCTTTTTTTTTTTTGAGGAAAAGACAAATGTTTATATTAGACTTTACTTAGATCATTTATTTTTAATTATATTAAAATACTAGCTGTTCCTCGCGGCTCCGCCCGCGTTTGTAGAAGGATGAAAATTTAGGATTATATTTAGGTTTTGAAGCCAGATCATAAAAAAATAAAAGTAAAGATTTGATCTGAAATTAAAAAATAAAAAATCTGGAGAGATCCCTACATATATTTAAAATGCTATGATAATTTTTAAATAAAAAAAATGGTTGTTGTGCCTCACTCGACATAGATAGGTATAGTGTGTCGCGGACTTTTTTGTAGATATTTATAAGATCTACAATTAATTAGAACATTTTATGGTTCTATCTTTTATAGTTTAGGCAGCGTACGCAAAATAAGTAACTTTTCTGGTTGATTTTTTACACCTTGTGTCCGAAAAACCCAAATATCTTACGGAACCCTATTTTTTTCCAAAATAAAATATAGTCTATGTTACTCGTGGATAATGTAGCTTTCGAATGGTGAAAGAATTTTTAAAATCGGTTCAGTAGTTTTTGAGCCTATTCATTACAAACAAACAAACAAACAAACAAAGTTTTCCCCTTTATAATATTAGTGTAGATAATGTCTGTCGTTGAATTAAATTTGAAAAGTAAATTGAATTTCTTAATTTATTCAATTTAATTCTATTGCTAATTACCTTCAAATCCCAACAAAATCATATATTTAGTTCTTGCGATTATAAAATTTATATTAAATATCCCACAAATATTAAATATGTGAATGTTTCTCTAATAAATGTACAGTTCCCGTAAGACAAATTTTTATTTATCTAGTTTTTGTTTGATGTTTCTCACTAGAGACAAATTCTATATACACAAACGTACAATAGTTGTGGCAAACTGTCCCTATATTACCCAATAAGAAACAAGCACCAACTGACTTGCGGCACGTGCGCTGCGGCCACCACCACGCCGCCCGCGCAGCCCAGCAGCAGCGCGGGGCGGGCGGCGCGGGGCGCGGGGGGCGGGGGCGCGGCCACGCAGCGCCGCGCCGCCGCCGCGGACAGCAGGTACGACGCGCGCAGGAAGTGCACCGCGAACTGCCGCCCCTCCGCCGCCGCCGCCGCGCACGCCTCCTGGATCTCCGACTCCGCTATTGATCTGTTTATACCAAATAAGATAACATTTTATTTAAATGGAATAGTGTTTGTTGAATATACAATTTTGCTTTGGCACCAAAACTAAAATATTACTCAAATTACTTTAACATTTACAGAAAGGGAAATTTGATTATAAGGAAAATTAAAGTTCACGGTAAATTAATTGGTGTATTCCTTCCAAATACCATCATTGATTTAAATCTAAAATAAAATAGCCTCTTACTGCAAAGCAACATCATTCTTATCAGTAGCCTTCTTGAGCAAGGAGTCGAGCAGGCGCAGGCAGTCGGCGTGGTCGGCGCAGGGCGCGCCGGACGCGGCGCCGCACAGGCGCGCCAGCTCGCGGCGGATGGCGGCCACCTCCTCGCGCACGCGCTGCGCGTCCGCCAGCTGCACCACCTGCGCCAGCCGGTGCGCGCGGCAGTACTGCTCGCGAGCGTGCAGCGCACGCGCGCCGGCCAGCGCGTGCAGCGCGGGCGCCGCGCCGCCGCCGCCGCGCAGCGCCACCACGCACACGTCGCGCAGGCGCGCCGCCGCCGCCGCGTGCGTGCCGCAGCACAGCTCCCTGCCACCCACCACACATACAGCCTACCTCATCATTGAAACATTTTTCTCTATGTTCTATCAGAGCAGATTGCAGATGCAGAAAGGTTTTTTTTGAAAATGTCAAAATATTACTTTTTCTTTCGTCTAGCTTTCGTTTTAAGGAATTTTGTTTCAATAGTTCTTATCACTGACCTCTATAATACCACTGGACTGGTTGTTGTCAACGTGCTTTTGTGGCTGTTTGATATTCGCCATTTTGGCGCTGTCCGCCGCTGTCGGACGTAGCGAGAATTCGTGGTACTAAAACTAATAATGTCGATATAAAGATTTTTATATTTTTATTTTTATTAATCAATAACCGTATCATCATAATTACTACTTATGTTATATTAACAACAAAAATGCAAAATTACTTTACAGTAAACAAACACTTCTCGCTGTTATTTGCAATATACGTAAAAATTAGTTCTCGGGACTCTCGCTAGTGGCGCTTCAAATGGACACAAAAAAATTGCTGTCAAACGCTTGGAACAGCCAGTCCAGTGGTATTATAGAGGTCAGTGGTTCTTATTGATTAAAAAGTTGTAGCTGTCACTATCATTATCAAAATTAAATGTTTTGCATAATCATTTGATAAAATAAAAACTCAAACCTAGAACCTGCAACCGCACTTACTAGCTACAATCAGCACTTACTTGGATACCAGTGGAGGTGAAGAAGTCACTAGCCTTAGACCAGTTTCAGGATACGTCTCCCCGGGCACAGTCACCACGTCCTCTTCCCTCGCTAGTTGCGCACTGTCCAACACTTGCGTTTGTATCGAGGCGTTTGCTTTAATACTTTCCCTGGATACCATAAAAATTGGGTATTTCAAATTTTTTGTTGTTATTGAT
The DNA here is from genome assembly GCA_951802675.2 of Boloria euphrosyne. NCBI lineage: Eukaryota > Metazoa > Arthropoda > Insecta > Lepidoptera > Nymphalidae > Boloria > Boloria euphrosyne. Next base: position 1,647,838 of record OX637888.1, read on the forward strand.
ATCGTCAAAACGTAAGGTAATCCCCATACAAAATAGACGGTTCTAAATTTTTGATTTTCAAGCTGTTTTTTTGATTGGATTTTCGTTAATTTTTTTTATCCCAACAGGACAAAAAAAAAAAAAGAATTGAGTTTTAGCGAGACTAACGAACGGCAAGGTGAGAGAACATGTGGCGTGGTGTTCATGGCACCCCAACAAATACAGTTCAGGAAAAATTACTTACGAATAAAATAAAAACAAACCACGATCAAAAACTATTGAACAAAAAAATCTCACCTAACTAATTCTTGAGCTTGCAGAATAGCCTTCTGAGACAGTTTTGCACCGTAAACCGACAAATTTAAAGAGAACCCTTGTTCTGTCACCTTCGATCCAACTTGGCATATCACACTATTTGGCAACACTTTCCTCAGTGCAGCATTCAACAAATGCAACGCTGTGTGATTTATCATAATATTCAGCCTTTTGTCGCTATTTATTTCTAAACTAACTCTATTACCGTTTTTAATGTACACATCACTATTATTCACTTTCAGTATAAACTGTCCTTTATGAAAAACTATACCGCGAATTTTAAAAACATCATCAACTTTAAACGTTATATTTTCATTAAAATGTATATGACCATCGTCAGCTATTTGACCGCCTTCTTCGCAGTAGAAATTTGTGCTTTCTGTTACTATGTAATAAGGTTTATTTTCACATGGCTCTGAAAAGTCTAACCATTCGCCATCGTCGCTCAATATGGCTACTACTTTAGATTTCAAAGGTTTCAAGATAATTTCGTCGTTTATTTCACTATAGTTGTACTTGTGTTGATCGTCAGTAACTGAGACGCCATTTTGGTGTAAAGTTTCGATAGCTTTGTCAAACATAACGCCTTTGTTTGAAGACTGTTCTTTAAAAGCAGTTTTATGTCTGAACTTGTGGTTTGATAGAAGTTTCCAGAAGCCTTTTTTGTCTATTTCTAGATTATTCAACTTTGCTATCCTTTCAATGATGTCTTCTTGGAGACCGTGAGTGTCGTATAGTTTGAATACTAACTCGCCTGGTATAACAGTGGAATTCACTTTGGACATAGTCTGAAAAGAAAATTTTACAAAGATTGTTATAGTCCAGCAATTCTATTGATGGAGTCTACCAAGTTCCTTTAATGCATTCTACTATTAGACATCTAAATTGTGCTTTTCAAATGTTAAGGTAATTTACATACATAGCACTATCGCGATCGTATTCATAAAAATAGAGCAAGCAATTGCATTGAACCTTAGACTATTCCGGATTGAAAGCCTAAATTACTTGAGAATACATTTAATGCATGCGTTATTATTCTAAGCATATTTACAAATAGGCCAAAATTCGTATTGCATAAATCTAATAATTTATACAAAAAAATAAATCAATTTAAATACAATTCAAATGATTGAAACAAAGCAAAATTATCCACCCAATTTTACCTCCTTAAACTCCTTGTAGCCTAAAGCAAATCCTGCACTTTCAATGTCACTCATTGCTTCTACCTCAGGGTACATTTTAGCCAGTTCTTTCCACTTTTTGGCCATATTTGATCTTAACTTGGCATAACTCTCTCTTTCTTGGTCTATAATCAACTTTGCATCTTTCTCTCTGGCAACAATTTCAGGATATGTATCTCCAAGTGTTGCCATTACTTCATTGTATAGAATATTTAGAAGATTTGGATTTTGAAAGACATCTGTGCTTATTTTGAATGATTTGCGCATCACTTGTTTTAAATTGAGACTGAAAATAAAACAAAATATTTGCAGATTTATTTTATTTTATCAGTAAAAGTTACTAGAAGACACAGATTAAGTGCCAGGATTTTTCACTTCAGTAACATTACTCATAAAAATCGACATACAAATGTAAATACATAAATTTCTTATGAGATTTTTATCGCGCCCTTTCTTTTCGGAATTTTTAGTTTTTTGTTGTAAGTATTTATATATTTTAAAAAAAGTGCGTGCGTACAAAGTACACATGTCAGAAGTGAAACTTCTTTATTCATAAATTTAACTCACTGTTTACACACTGAGGCAGTGGTAGCCCAACGGTAACGCGTCGCTTGTATAACCAAGTGATGCGGGTTCAAATCCGGGTCTCGCACCACTGATATTTTCATGTGCGAATCATTTCTATCATGATTACCACTTGTCTTACGGTGAAGGAAAACATCGTGAGGAAACCTGCATGTCTGAGAAAACCTAGCCAGTTTTCGTAAGACATGTGAAGTCCGCCAACACGCACTAGGCCAGCGCGGTGGACTATGGCCTGGTACTTGTACTGGTACTCGTTTATATTTTATACTAATCTAAAGCTTCAGATTTCCGAGAATTAAAACCCCAAGGTTGCGTTAAACGTTTAACGCAACCTTGTTGGAAGTCGCATAAGAAGTTTCACTTCAAAAAATACATAAATTAGCATCCCCAACCCCCATACCTAGTGGACGGGAAGGCGCGGTCGGCGAGGCACACGGCCGCCATGCGCGCGTGGTCCGCCAGCCGCCGGTACGCGGCGTCCACGTGCGCATCCGCCGCGTAGCTGCTGCTGTAGCGCGGCGCCTGCTTGCTGTTCTTTGTATACAAATAAATAATAAATCATTTATAGTAAATAATAAATATTGTTGTGCTAGTTATACAATGTCACAGTCAGAGGATGCAAATGAAATGGAACTTCACTTATACACTACTTTAATTAACTTTTACAAACTAATTAACCTAAGGTGATTCTATTGTCGAAGTGTGACGGGAGGAATGGAATAAAATGTCTTTACGTGGTTTAAGTATGAGGTTCACTTGGGATGTTACAACACTGTCACTTCACAAAAGATTTGTCGAAATATGAAAGACGCGGTGCAGGTGCGGAATGCGATGATGGTGGTTGATGCGAAGTGGTCCCCATGCTTAGGGTTACGTAACATGGTGTAGTAGCATATGTAATATGTTATTATTTACTTTTAAGTAAAAAGTTATTTAAAATATAATTATTTCACTCTTATAAGCACATAGATTTAAATTTAAATTTACATATTTTACAACCGGTGTTACTTACGCAAATAAACCTATTCTACTATTTAGTACGAGACAAAGGTAGTTTACTGCTAATGTTTTTTAAACAAGAAAGTCTATTCTGAATAGAAAAAAATGCGCAATTATTGAATATATAGATCAGAATATATTGGACATTGTTTCTATCTTTACATTATAAATACTTTTTTACCTTTTCAATAGCAGCTATAAGGGGTCGGAACAGGTCGGTGTCGTAGTTGGAGCGGACGCCCTGCAGCAGCGCGGTCATGCGTTCCAGGCCCATGCCGGTGTCCACGTGGTGTCGCCTCAAACTACTCACCGAACCGTCTGATTCTCTAAAACAAATCACACTTATGATTTAGCAACTTTCTCGTAACAAACCTTTTTTAATGTTAGCAATGAATTTTCGCATACCACCAGGTGGTTATGTGGAACTCACTGGCTTAATAAAGCCGGGACACTGACTAAAACCAAGTGTGGTGGACTATGGCCTGATCCCCCTTTTATTGAAGGGAGCCCCTAGCTGTGGAGTATTAAAAAGGCTGAAAAGATATTATTGTGGTTGTTGGGTGTGGTGCTGAAGTTAGCCTTAGCTACGTCGACCAGTTCTGTTCCACTGTATCCATCTATTGTACATATTATATATGTCATATTACCTATTTTTTATATTTAACTGCCTCGGTGGTGTAGTGGCTAGCATGTACGGTCACACACAGAGAGGTCCTGGGTTCGAGTCCCGGGTCGGGCCAAGTTTAGTTATTGAATCTTTCTGTTTCGTTAGCCTCAGTAACAGCCCGGAGTTGGGAAGTTGGTGGTGGTTCACCCCCGTGCCTTGGAGAGCACGTAAAGCCGTCGGTCCTGCGCCTTATCTCTCACTGGTCGTGTCGAGTAGTCGTCCCACCGGAGTATGAGAGTGATAGGAATAGAGAGTGCACTTGTGTCTGCGCGTACACTTGTGCACTATAATATCTCCTGCGTACTTGGCCAGTCTCAATGAGATTGGCCGCCATGGCCGGAATCGGTCGGAGAACATTAGATTATTACCTATTGCACTGAATAAACACAAGATTCCATATCTCCGTGAGGGTGCCATCAGGGTGAATGTAGTGGATCTCAGTACATGGACCACATGGTCCTGTGAGACCCATCTCCCAAAAATTGTCCCTTGCACCATGGGCTTTTAATTGGCTTGCAGGTACACTGCAAATTAAATCAACAAATGTGAGTAGGAATAGTATTGAGAAGTTTGTTGTTTCCGATCTTTGGAGGCAACAAACTTCTTCAACTTTGGAATCCAAAGTGATTTTTTTTTATTTTCAAATTGTATTTATTCACAAATTGGGTAGAACTTACCCAATTTGTTTCCAAATATCCCTGCATTCTCTGTCTTCCTGCAGTCCAATAACTGCATCCCCAGCAAAATAAGTCACCAGTAAGTTTTCAGGCTTTAGACGATATGGACCAAGTAGGAGGTCCCATGCCATTTGACAAGCCTCTTTCTGTATATTTAAGAGTAAAACAAATATGTTGAGACGTTAACCAGAAAATTACACAAATGCATATAGTATATATAATATGAAACTGTATTTCTTTAATAATAATTTTAATATTTGAAGGGTACAGGGGCTAAACAAGGAATGTCACAAAATTATTATTTTTTAATTTACATTGCAATCTATAACATGTGGAAAAATGTTAATGTTCCCATACTTTTCAACTTTTTTTAATTTTATGTGACCTTTTCTTTCCTTGTTTTGCCGCTGTAGGTACCCTTCATTTAATTAATTGATCATCTAAAAATATTAACTTTAATTAACATGTTGTGTTGAAAACAAGTGAAGTTTTTGTTCAAGCACCTTGTAATAATCACCAAATGACCAATTGCCAAGCATTTCAAAAAATGTATGATGTGTGCCATCCATTCCTACTATGTCTAAGTCATTGTGCTTGCCACCCACACGAACACATTTTTGTGAGTTAACTGCGCGTGAACATGGAGGTTCCACTGTACCTAAGAATACACCTTTAAACTGAAAGTTTTAATTAAAATAGTTTTAATTCATTAATATTCAAATATAAATATTTATTTTAAATCTTTTAAAATACTTATTTCAGAATTTCATAAAACTAAAAGAAAAGATTATTTATTTATCTACATAAAATACACAATAAAGTAAAAGTCAGAGAACTTAAATATTTATTTATTTGTTAGGATTACAGAAGTGACAACAATAATACAAAGATAATAATTTACATACTAAATTGAATAGTATAGGTATAGTATAATTAATAAGTAAGTATAATTTTATTTATTTTGGAAGGTAATCAACATGCATTGATTATATTTTGATAAGAAAAGGGATAAGTAGAAAATTAAAAACTGAACATATTAGAAATATGCTTATAAATTATTTGAAAGACAGATTTATTTGACATCATAAATGTTTTCATTATAATACATTAAATTTTATTTTTTATAACATTAAAAACGTTAAGATTCTGAATATTATGTACTTCTTTATTTTTAATAGTTTACCTGATTCATGCCAGCATTCACAAAAGGTACTGTAGGATCACATAAGGGCACCACAGAACTGGATTTGATATATTTATGATCATGATCATTTTTAAAGTAATTTATAAAGGTATTTCTTATATAATTCGATGATTTCATACGTATTTGAGTATTATTAGGAAACGGTCCTCTGGAAACCGATAGTCGAAACATATTTTTTAGGTAATACAAATTAATCGACTACATTAAACTGTTAACTTTTCCTCTATTCTACTTGCTCTGTTAATGTTTTCCTCTATACCGCTATAGAATAGATGGTTTTAGAAATTTGCAAAATTTTGCAAAACAAATATTATGCACACTTTTTGAACTTTTTTTCTGTATTCTGTCATTGTCATTTGTCATTGTCAATTGTCAATCACAAATGTCCAGTGCATGGAGGTTAGATACAGGAGTTCTACGCGACATTGGCGAAGTCAACTGTGCCCAACTGGCACTCCTGGAAGCCATTAAAGGAAATAATTGAATTGAATTAGATACAGGAGAACCATCGCTTCATACTAAAGCATTACCCGCCTGTCTCTGAAAATTTGTAGAATTTATAGCGCGCTGCCGTCAATAAGTAGTATCTGTGAAGTTAGCTATTTATGAGTACTGTCACTATTGTGACAACGTGAAATTAGGCATTGAGACAACATAGCGATCGCTGCGCCTCCTTGGTTTGACAATATTTCTGAGACACTACATTCTAGGGCCTTGGTTCTCCTGGCTTCTAATCTCCATGGTCCAGTGCATGGAGATTAGAGACCAGGAGAACCATCGCTTCATACTAAAGCATTACCCGCCTGTCTCTTAAAATTTGTAGAATTTATAACGCGCTGTCGACGGTAAGTAGTATTTGTGAAGTTAGCTGTTTATGAGTATTGTCACTATTGTGACAACGTGAAGTTAGGCATTGAGACAACATAGCGATCGCAGCGCCTTCTTAGTTGGACAATATTTCTGAGACACTACATTCTAGGGCAATGGTCCTCCTGGTCTCTAATCTCCATGGTATGGAGGGTAGAGATAAGGAGTGCAATCTTATACAGAAGCAAAGTTGAAAAAGTGTCGCCCTGTAAGCGGTAAATAACAGTACAACAAAAACCCACCAGAATTGCGCTAGTGAAGCAAAAGGTATGATATGAACATAGCAGCGGTAAACTGAGTGTAGTGTGTTTAGCCCACTAGCACCGTGTCGCCACCACGAATAAGATTTTAAAGTTTATCCATTAGTAATTAGATAATATCAGGCTCTGTCAGCCTGTCTAAAGACAGGCTTTGCAGAACATTCTAATCAGTTATGAAGTATTAGTGCTGTTTGACACTGGACTAAAATAAAACAAGGCTTGATAAAAATAAACAAGAAGAAAATTCCTGCTAAGTTTCCTGTGACACAGCACGTATTCTAATGAATTATAGTATCTTTGATTTTTAATACCGCGCGGATCCGGTTTAAGAATGTAATCGCTCCATATCTCACCATGGATGTCGTACGAGTCGACTAAGGTATAAATGTCGCAGTGTGGGTCATAGTGTATCGCTAAAATAAATAGAACGCGATTACCCACCTTTTGATATTATGTAAAAGGGTAACTTTTAACACAACCCTATTGAATCGAGTGGTGGCTGTTATATATTAATTCCACCGAAAATAGCATTCCCAAAGAGGGAACGTCAGGCAGGCGGCCGGTTGTAAAATTTCTTGCCAAACCAATTACAACATGTATAAGAGTGTCAAAGAATGACAGAGGAGAGTGGAAGACAATATTATGTTGTGCCGACCCCGCGTGCGATAAGGACAGGAAGAAGAAGAAGGAGCAATGTGGCGCCACCCTAATTTACCGCATTTCGACGGACACTTTTTCGTACACGAGATGATCCTCCTCCTTATCTCTACCCTCCATACTCCATAGTCCAGTGCAATATTATCTATACTCTTTGGTCCAGTGGAAAACCGATGCCGAATAAACCCACTTATACTACCTATTTAAAAAAAATGTATATTTTTAAATTAATAACAACTGTAATATTTGTAATTATTTTAAATAACTACAAATAATTTCATATACATAATACCAATTTAAATAATTGTTTTAAATGAAGATAAAGTTGCTAAGCATTAAGCATATTTTCATTTTAACATGACTTTTTGAATTTTTATCTGCCATGCCCATTAACGTCAACGTTCAACTTCAATGACAATTATCAAGTTTTGTCGATTTGCGAAATAAATATTTTCATTTTAAAACATGTAATTACTAATTAGTACCAAGAGTACACGTGTATATTTGTAAGTGGCTATTGTGATAATAAATATAAACAGTTCAAATAATGTTCCTAGCATTTATTGTTACATTTACAACATAATATATTTTCATTTAAAAGGAACACGTCAGTGAAATATTAAAAGCCAATTTTCTAAATGTTACAATAAAATGGAACATTTAAAATTATACATTTTGTGGTTGTGTGTGGTGATATCTACAGCAAAATTATTAGGACCTGAAGATCATAAAAAAGATAAAGATTCTTCTGAAGATGAGGACAGTACTTTAGCAAACTTAGTTAAAGAAGGACAAACTGGTCATGAGTATTACGCTGAACTTACTGAAGCTATTAGTAAACAATTAAAATCTATGCAAGATAACCCAGATATTAAAAAATCTATCGTTCTTCATAATGAAGAAGAAGAAAATAAAGGTAAGTTACCTTATGGATACATTTTCAATTATGTGTTTCCTAATGTTTACCTAATTATTGCTATATCAACCAATTTTATTATGTTAATTCCATTATTTCATTAATTATTATTATTTTTTAAAATTGAATTAAGGAGTGAATTTCTATTTAGTGTTAATTTTTTAATTCCAATTTTAATATGTTGATTGCCAATAGTAATAATTTATGACATTTCTCAGAAACACAAAATCCTTTAGAAGGACTTAATTTAGAGCAAATGGAATATTCTCTAAAGTTGTTAAGACATACTCTACTAAAACATTCAGAGCCAAACTGGGTACAAGAGAGTAAAGGTTCTGACATAAAAGAGAATGACTATGAGGTAATTTATATAATTAAAGAAATATTAACCTAATATTAATATAATTATTTACTAGTTTTTGGCCAGTAAAGTTGAATATGGCCTGATCCACCATGTATTGAAATGAGGCCTGTGCTTGTATTGGGACTTTAAAAAGTGCTGAATACATACTAGCTTTTCAACCTTAGCATACTAATATTTTACTGTATAATTTTCTTATATTATGAAATAATATACATATGGTTTTTTTTTCTAGACAATAGATGAGAATCCTCAAGACATTCTAAATACACTATCTCCATTACCTGAAGAGAAAGAAGAAGAGCTGTCTCCTGAAATGAAAGAAGGTATTTATCATTACTTCATTTTAACTTAACAAAATATGTAATTAAAATATATAATTTTTATTTAACATTAATTAATAATTATTTTTTAAGATAAGAAAGAAAATTAAAAAGAAAAAGAGAGAAGTTATGACACATATGTAATAGTAGATTAATAGCATGGCATTAATGAGAAATATGTGTCATTGCTTCTATTACTCTTGATAATATCTTATTTAAATTCATTTCAACTCTAACCTTTTCACCTCCATATTACATAATATAAATACATAATATTTCAGCAAAACAAATATATGATGCTGCAATAGAAAAGCTTGAACGAAGATCAGCTGACCTACAAGGTGCCATTTTACAAGTAAAGTATGCAGCTGATAGAGGATATTTACCTGCCAAGATTAAATTGGCATGGTCTTACATATTTGGTGAAGGTGTAGAGTTGGATGTGGAAAAAGCTAAGAATATATTTGAGGATTTAGCTGAAGGGGGCAATGCTGATGCTCATGCAGTAAGTAATCTAGATAGATAATATATTTTATTGTAAACCGCAGAAACATTAAAGGAAAAAAGAAATAGATGATACACGGCCACGGGAAGCCTTATTGCTACTAGTGATCTATCTATTCCAGACAACTGTACCAAAATTTATAAAGGTCGGTTATTAACCTTTTGGTATTAGTAAAAGTAGTAAATTATATTATATTAAGAAATTTATAAGAATCACCGCGTTCTAATCACTATTAATAAATAGGGATTGGTGGTAGAAGGATGAAAATTTAGGGTTCTAAGTATTTTTTGATCCCAAATCATAAAAAAATAAAAAAAAATCTTCTAAAAATAAAAAATCTGAAGAGGTCACTCAGATCTTATCACATAGGGGAATAAAAAATTGCATAGGAACTTTTTTTTATGGGACAAAGGGGGCAAACGGGCAGGAGGCTCACCTGATGGTAAGTGATCACCTCCACCCTTGGACATCTGCAACACCACAGGGCTTGCAGATGCATTGCCGGCCTTTCAGGAAAGGGAGGGAGGGAGGAGGGAGAAGGACGGGAGTAGGGATGGGGAGTGGGCCTCCCGGACTCTCACTTACCGGACGAAACGCGACACCATAGCTGCCACTTCACGCTGGTCTTCTGTGAGAGAGTGGTACTATACGGGGCGTGCCGGCCAGTTCGGCTGCTACCCAAGGGTAACAAGCATGGCACTACCACTTGAACTTCTTAATTTAATAAAAATCGGTCAAGTCGTTTGGAGGAGTTCAATAAGAACCATTGTGACACAAGATTTTTATATACACATTAGAGATAATTTTATTAGTCTATTATCCATATCATCTCACTGTTGGACAAATGCCTTCCCTATATTCCCAATGTTTGTAGTGTAGTGCTTTTACTTATTATAATAAGAATTACTGAGCATTTATGTGACTTTTTTATCTTTTCCAGGGTATGGGCTTCCTGTATGCCACAGGTATAGGTGTTCCTGTATCACAAGCAAAAGCCTTAGTACACTATACGATAGGTGCCATTGGTGATAGTGATTTTGCGCAAATGGCCCTTGCCTACCGACACTGGGCGGGTGTGACGCTGCCAAGTTCCTGTTCTAAAGCTATGGATTTGTATATGAAGGTTGCTCATAAAGGTAAATTTATATTATAAATATCTACTTCAACTGCAGAATTATAGAATATCATAAAAAATAAATATCTTGGCAAGAAATGATTGGTTGATGTTGGTTTAAACCCGTGTTTCGCTCCTCGGGCATTTTCATCTGTGAATAATTTCAAACATAATTACCACTTGTCTTACGGTGAAGGAAAACATCGTGAGGAAACCTGCATGTAAGGTCAGCGTGTTGAAATATGGCCTGATCCCCCCCTTGTATTGAAAGGAGGCCTGTTGGCGTTGTTGCTCAGCAGTTGGATGTTGAAAAGGGCTGAATGAAAACATTTATATCCTCAGTGGCAAGCCAAGTGAGCCTCAGCGGGGGGCCCGCCATCCAGCGCGTGCGGCTCATGGACGAGGTGGAGGGCAACGCGCCCGGCTCCGCCCTCGACACCGACCTCATCGAGTACTACCAGCTGTTGGCCGAAAAGGGAGACGTGCAAGCCCAGGTATAATACTTTTTTGTATTTTTTTTTCTATGTTATATTAGTTTCTTTGAAGTTATATATCGTAGTTTTACTGTTGGTAATTGTTTTTATTACTTAAAACAATTGAAGACATGAATGGATGGGAATGAATATGTTACAGAATTCTTGAAAATTAAGTGCAAATTTTGTGTTTAAGTGGTTTAAAAATGATTAGACACCCATAAGACCTACATCTATGCATGAAACGGAAAATTTGAAAATGCAACATGTAGTTTGTGCATTCATGACTTCAATCATTATTTTAAAAAGATTGATCTCTTCTGTAGATTAATGAGGTATGAATAAAACAGAGAAACAGATAAGCATAAAATTTTTTTTGGCTTTGTGCTAAAGCCTTCTAACTTTGTTCTAACAACTATAAGAGTACAATTTGTAGTAGATGTGGTATCATATAATCTTAGATGTATCCATTTTAGGTAGGACTTGGGCAGCTCCATTTTCAAGGCGGACGAGGGGTGACTTTAGATTTGAACAAGGCGTTGCACTACTTCCAGCAGGCAGCTAGAACTGGAAATGCTGTAGCGCATGCTTTCCTCGGCAAGGTTAGTTGATGTCATGTTTGTTGTAACTGTTCTCATTTTTGCTAAACACCAAGTACAACAAAGTATTTTTTTTAATAAATTATTTTTAACAAAAAACAAAAACCGACTTCAAAACTAAACAAATCTAAACTAAAAAGTAGAAAATAATACTTTTAAGAACTTCGTTAATTTTGAAGTCGGTGCCAGCCAAGACGGATAGACTTATCTTGCCTTTGCAAGGAACTTTCGAACGGTATTTTGATTATGTTTACAAATATTATAGATATAGATTAATCGAATATGGGTCTATTTAAGGTTATTTTGCTTTGGCTGGCACCGACTTCTAAATTAACGAAGTTCTTAAAAGTATTATTTTCTACTTTTTAGTTTAGATTTGTTTAGTTTTGAAGTCGGTTTTTGTTTTTTGTTAAAAATAATTTATTTTCAAATTTTTAACGGAAAGTAGATACTTATTTTGTTTATGTACAAAAAAGAATTTTCCAAATCGGTCCAGCCATCTTCGAGTAATGGGGAACATACATAAAAAAAAGTCCCCAACGAATTGATAACCTCCTCCTTTTTTAGAGTCGGTTAATAAGAGCCTGAAAGAATTTAACTATCGGTCTATAATTACGTATAATATTGAAAGAATTTTCTTTTAACTCCTAACCGTTGAGGAGTTGTACCTTCCATCATTAGCTCAACCACAGGAGATGATGATTATCAGACGCAAATACTTGAACAGCTTTAGAAAATATATGAAAAACGTAATAAGTGCCTATAAAATTTGAGAGTTGTCTTCGATTTCCCTGGGATCCCATCATCAGATCGTGACTTGGTGACTATGGGACCAACTAGAAACTATACCCTTTCAAACAAAAAAAGAATTTTCCAAATCGGTCCAGCCATCGTCGAGTAATCGGGGAACATACATAGAAAAAAAAAAAAAAGTCCCCGACGAATTGAGAACCACCTCCTTTTTTTGAAGTCGGTTAATGAGTAGTAATTACATTTTTAAGCGTGGAATCCTAATTCTTATTTTAAAACCAGCAACTCATCCTCGCTCCGCTCGGCTTCGTCTACGATAAGCCTCGATACGTTTTAACGATTAGTATAGATAATGATATATTTTTCTGAAAATTAATTAGAAAAAAAAAATGGTTGCCTGTAAAGTCGGTTTTACGGGCGAAGATTTTACGTGACAACGTCTTTTTCTCGGTAGAATATTTATTGATATGAATATAATTAAATTGCACAATAGGAACAAGGAATTGAATGAAAATAAGAATTGCACAAATTTTAACTATAGAAATATATTTTAATAGTTGAGTGGGAGAGAGACGCAAGGCATTCGGCGGGCCTCTCTCTCGTTCGGTGACTCATCGTAACGTTACCGAGCGTTACACTTTTTCATAAGTGACTCCCAGCCGCAACCTAATTTAAGACGTTGTCACGTCAAAATTGAAAAAAGATATAGAAACTATTGATTCAGCATCTGTATCGATAATAATGAGTATTTCAACAAGGTTTACTAAAAATATTTTATGTACAGATTCAGATGGATATATAAGGTCCAGCCGTTTTAGAAATTTAATTAGCCGGAATAAACAGTGTTTTTCTCATATGTACTAAAGACACATTTATTTTGATATTACAAATAGGTACTTGTGTATTTGTTTTACTATAAAACTTCAATTATTATTTCTTAAACAGATTTATCTAGAAGGAGGGGATGGGATTAAGGCGGATAATGAGACAGCTTTGCGGTACTTCAAGAAAGCAGCCGAACTGAACAATCCTGTGGGTCAGGCTGGACTCGGTATTATGTATTTACAGGTAAGATATATATTGTAGTCTGTTCGCGTTAAGAGTGCAGTGAGTTGTCAGTACAACTACAGGGTAAAGGTGTATTCACAACGGTCTCAAAATTCAAGCAAATTATATTTTTGAACATTAAATTCAATGGATATATAAAATTACTTTTCACTTTCTAAAATCAAAATAAAGTCAATATAATACTTTAATCTCTAACACTAGTATCTTGTTTAGTATTTATTGTAAAAGTATTTGCGTCTGCGACTTCCATGACGTCATCTAACTTCCACATATGATTTTCTTCCTTTATGACGTGGTCGCAGCATTTGTTGTACCGATCAGAGTCTACTAACTGTATTGCGTCATAAAATAATTTCGAAGTATCATTTTGTAATTTTGAACGTTTCCAGGGTCGCGCTGTTCCAAAGGACACTTCAACCGCGTTCAAGTACTTCGCAATGGCGGCCAACCAGGGCTGGGTCGAGGGACAACTTCACTTGGGTTTTATGTACTTTGGTGTGTGAAATGTTTAATTATTATTAGAACATATATTCTTTCATTAACAATATAATAAAATACTGTTTGTATATCGATAATGGTGACTATGTCATTAAGATTCTTCAAAAAAATATTGAATGTACAGATTCGATTTATACTTATATTATGTAGATTACGTAGGTATTGTTGTATACATAATTGTGTTTCACAAAGGGTGACGTGTGTGTGTATTCGTGTCTGTCTGTGTGAGTGCATGTGACATTTTCTCGTGTGTTCATGTATTCGTAGCACTGACCTCTATAATACCACTGGACAGCAATTTTTTTGTGTCCATTTAAAGCGCCACAAGCGAGAGTCCCGAGAACTAATTTTGACGTATATTGCAAATGACAGCGAGACGTGTTTGCTTACTGTAAAGTAATTTTGCATTTTCGTTGTTAATATAACATAAGTAGTAATAATGATGATACGGTTATTGATTAATAAAAATAAAAAAATAAAAATCTTTATATCGACATCATTAGTTTTAGTACCACGAACTCTCGCTACGTCCGACAGCGGCGGACAGCGCCAAAATGGCGAATATCAAGCGGCCACAAAAGCACGTTGACAACAGCCAGTCCAGTGGTATTATAGAGGCCAGTGATTCGTAGATATGAATCGCTTTTTTTTGAATCGAATATAATAATTGTTCCAGGTGGCATCGGCGTGCGGCGCGACTTCAAGCAGGCCAACAAGTACTTCTCGCTGGCGTCGCAGTCCGGCCACGTGCTGGCGCTGTACCACCTGGCGCACATGCACGCGCAGGGGCTGGGCGTGCTGCGCTCCTGCACCACCGCTGTTGAGGTACACTTTGCCTGGCCTTGGGAACTGGTCAGCTTTGAACCAGTTTTGGTTAGGGGTTGATGAGCCAGATTGTGCTATTCAAATTAGCAAGTAAATGTTGTACGGTGCAACCGTACATATTGCAACATATTGCAACTCATCATTTCTCACGACACGCGCGTTCATTATTTCATTTTATTCATAAATCAAATCAGTTCGCGTATCGCTAGCAAGTAAGCCGCGCGTGCTTACTATTACCTATCAAGTGGTAATTTTAGCATATATCAGTTATCAATCTAATAGTGTATTAGGTTAGCAAGAACCGGTACAAATGTATACAGCTGTTTTTAATAGCTTATTACGGCTGGACTTCCTTCAATACAAGTGAAGGTGGAACAGGCCATAATCTACTATAATGGTCAAGTGTGGGCTGGTAAACTTCATAATGTGTGTCGAAATCTTATAAGTTGTCTCAGTCATACACGCAAATTTTTACTTTACTGTAAAACAAGTGGTAATCATGTTGGAAATGATGGCATATGAAACAATTAGATTTCTCGATCAGGCGAGGTCCGGCATCAGAACCTGCTTCACTCGGTTTCGCAAGCGAGTGCGTTACTGGGCGTTATTGCCCAACAGTTCAACTAACAATATTTTTTTAAATATGTTGGGATGTTATTATAACAGCGCCATCTAGTTCCGTGGTTAGCTACGAAGCTTGTGTTACGGATACCAGATAGTTGATATACTACACATATAGATTTGAAATGCATACATATTATGAATATAAACACCTATTTTTGGAGAACAACATTCGTATTCAACAAATGAATGCTCCCAGCGGGACTCGAACCCGCGACCGCTGGCGAAGAAAGTAGGGTCACTACCAATTGAGCCAAACTTGAATGTCGTCAAATGTTTATATTATATCGTATCTAATAGTAAAAAAGAAAAGTGTGTGTGTACAAAGTACACATGTCAGAAGTGAAACTTCTTTATTTATAAATTTGACGGCTCAACTCTTCCCCGTCTCTGAGTGCCTGGTACTTGTACTGGTACTCGTTTATATTTTATACTAATCTAAAGTTTAGTTTTCCGAGACTTAGCCCAGGCGCGCACTACGAGTTTTTCGCCGCGCGGCAGAAAAAAGCAGCGGCATAATGTCGCACTGTAATACTGTACCAAACAGTTTTAAATTGTATTGTGCGCACTTAACGGCAGAGCCACCGCAGTGGCGAAAGGTTTGTGACAAGTTACAACTTGTTTGCGGCGCGGCGCGGCGCGGCGGTTCATCATCTTTTTGTAACATATTTGAATAGCTTTGAATGCACGCACTACACGACGTTTCGCCGCTGTTTTGTGTATTTTGTATTGCAGTTTGACGCGGCGGTAAACCGTAGTGCGCGCGTTTACAGATTTTTATTTGTTTTGCCGCACGGTACAACGTCGCAGATTTTTCTGCCGCGCGGCGAAAATCTCTTAGTGCGCGCCTGGCCTTAAACCCCAAGGTTGCGTTAAGCGTTTAACGCAACCTTGTTGGAAGTCGCATAAGAAGTGTCACTTCAACCATGTGCGCAGCTGTTCAAGAACGTGTGCGAGCGCGGCGCGTGGGCGTCGCGGCTGATGCTGGCGCACGCGGCGTGGCGCGCGGCCGACGCCGACGCCGCCTTCCTGCAGTACTCCGCGCTGGCCGAGCGCGGCTACGAGGTGGCGCAGAGCAACGCCGCCTTCCTGCTCGACGACGGTGCGTGCCCACCGCCCGGTACCAGGGCCTCTAGTCTGCTATTGCAATTGTGTCACAATTGTCTTTCAATGACATCGCAATCGCTACTTTTTGCAATTTTGATAGTCAATTAGTAGACAATGGTTTTCCGATGGTGTGTCACTGACACTCCAATGACACATTTGCAAATAATTGGTAGTCCCGTACATAATGACAAGTCAATGATTGAATGTATTGCGTAGTCCATGGAGAGTAAAGACCAGGAGGACCAACGCTTCATACTAAAGCATTAACCGCCTGTCTCTGAAAATGTGTAGAATTTACAACGCGCTGTCAACGGTAAGTAGTATCTGTGAAGTTAGCTATTTATGAGTACTGTCACTATTGTGACAACGTGAAGTTAGGCATTGAGACAACATAGCGATCGCAGCGCCTCCTTGGTTTGACAATATTTCTGAGACACTACATTCTAGGGCCTTGGTCCTCCTGGTCTCTAATCTCCATGGTCCCGTACATAATGACAAGTCAATGATCGAATGTATTGCGTAGTTGAATATTTTGACAGTTCCAATGAGCACAGTTACAGGTGAAACTTATTCATTTTTGACGTTTTATTTTTTAGATTGCACTTAAAAATTATTTTTTTGGCTTTCTATGATCATTTTACATACTACTTAGTCTTAAAAACATAAATTGATAACATATAATATAATCGAAACTAGCTTAAAACTTATTTCGACGAACGCTTTTTAAGCAAATGGCAATACCGATTCCCTTTCTGATGATGATGTTGTCCTATTATTCCGTTACGGAAATTAGGGCTGCAGCAGTTGTTTTCCATGCCCTTCTATCTTTGGCTAGTGTTTCGACATGGTTCCACATGATTCCCGTCATTCTAAGGTCCGCTTCAATCGACCTCCTCCAGGTGTTAGTTGGTCGATTCCCTTTCTACTACAATTCAATTACAATGCAATGACAAGACCATTGATCGACCATTCTAAATTTAGTAGACTACCAAATTTTATACCAATGGTAATTGAATTAAAATTGCATCGTTCCACAATGACAATTCATGTAAAATGGCAGACTTGAGGCACAGGGCGGCATGCCCCGTGCGGAGGTCGCGTCACTCGCTTCCGCACTTGTAGTGGTTATAGTGTTACTGTTGAATTTCTCGCCAGCTCTTTTCCGTAGTCTTTCGAGCTGTTGATAGCTTCCATACAGACATTTTGTTTAAATCCTATATTCATAATGTAAAAATGATGACTCAAAAGTGCCTGTAAAGGTTTATTTGACTAAAGTATATTTTCTATTGAAAACTTATCCAACTTGTGCTTGATTTAGTATTCTTGTATAAGAGGGCATTTGGTGAATGTGAACACCACAATGTAGTTACAGTGTGGCCAGATTAAATTGGCTGTGGGGTATGCTGTTTTGAGCTGTGTTATTTAGAACTCAAATACTTTCTTTCTATTTAGCTCTGCGATTCCCTTCTTCCTCTCCCTTTTTTTTTCCTTTCTTAATGAAAGAGAAGTCGTTTTGTGTTTTTTCAAGAATAAATTAAAAAAAAAAAAATATTTTAAATATGTTGACTTTTTTATTCTTAAAGTCATTTTGTTTTACATAGGCTTTTAATATAGCTCTTATGTTTTATATCTGTTCGACGCGTAACTGTTTTAAAGCATTTTATTTGACATATAAGTATAATGGTTGTAACGTATTGTCGCGCGTGCAGGCGCGACGACGCAGTTCCCGGCGGCGGAGCGCTGGGCGCGCGCGCTGCAGCTGTGGGCGCGCGCGGCGGCGCAGGGCAGCGCGGGCGCGCGCGTCAAGCTGGGCGACTACCACTACTACGGGCGCGGCTGCGCGCGCGACCTGCCCGCCGCCGCGCACCACTACCGCGTGGCCGCCGACGCGCTGCACAGCGCGCAGGCCACCTTCAACCTGGGCTACATGCACGAGCGCGGCCTGGGCCTGGCGCGCGACCTGCACCTCGCCAAGCGCTGCTACGACCTGGCGGCCGAGGCCTCGCCCGACGCGCGCCTGCCCGCCGCGCTCGCGCTCGCGCGCCTGCAGCTGTACGCCGCGCTCGACAGCTTGCTCCAGGTACCGCCACCACGAGGCTTGTGTTACAGATACCAAATAGTTGATACACTACACATATGTAAAATACATACATGTTATTTATATTTGTGAGTCGACTGCATACACAAATATTTTTGACATCCTTCTCATATATAATTTTGTACTGTATGGACTTGAATATTTTGCTTTTAGTTGAACATTTTAGTTAAATTAAAAAAAAAATATTATTGCACTTTCACCAAACCCTTTCTCCAAAATCTTGTTATTTGTTTGATTTTTGTTTTAAAACATTTCAATCAAAAGGCAGTTTTTTTTTAATTTTATGTTGGTCAATCTATCAGATATTAATACTTTATTGACATAAAAAATAAAGAAATAGATTAAAACGATATTAAATAATTATTTTCGCTTTTCACTTATGTTGACCTAGCATCATACAGCACATTTAAAGTCGTACCATTTATCAGTACATACTGCAGAGCCCCCTCGCGCTGCTGTTCCTGCCGGGCGAGTCGCTGCTGGCCAACTGGGACCTGTACGTCATCACGCTGCTGCTGGGCGTGCTCGGCGTCGTGCTGTACCTGCGCGGCGGCGAGCAGCAGCAGCAGCAGCAGCGCGAGCAGCCTGCTAACTGAGGCCCAACACCTGTATAGAGTCAGTGCAAAAGAGGCCTAAATACATTGATATGCGATAACTCAATATAATTACCTTCTCAATAGTGTCCTCAAAAACAGTGCATTGAATAAAACTTTTAGTTAAATGTTTAAAATTAAAACGTACGTTGTTTTGTTTATAAACTAATTTGTATAGTGTGTGTAATGTCGCATTTAAAGATATATTTGATTAGAAATGTGTACCATGTTAATATTTAATATCAATGGGTAATTACAATACAATTTGTTCATTTTTACAGTATATTTGAAATAGTTCTTTTGAGTTTTCCAGAAATAAAGTAGCTAAATCGCTCAAACCGTTTTCTAGTGATGCGCTTACCAACTAAGAACTAACAGCATTTCAGTTTTATTTATATAGATATATTACTAATGTATATGTCGCGCACTAATAGATTTTGATCTAGTTTGTACATTTCAATATATTGGACGTGCAAACTAAAATGATTTCTTAGACCGGACTATCACTATAATGCCGTACTTCGTTGGTTGTAGGTTCGATCTCGGTCTGGTAAAATATTATCAAGTAAGAAATATATTATATATGTACCACGCGGTGATGTAGTGGCTAGCATGTCATACATTATTGAGTGTTTCTGTTTAGTAAGCCTCAGTAACAGCCCGGAGTTGGGAAGTTGGCGGTGTGTCACCCTCTGCGGTCTTGCGCCTTAGCTCTCTGGTCGTGTCTCGTGTCGTCCCCCCGGAGTAGGACAGTGATAGGAACAGAGAGTGCACTTGTGTCTGCGCGTACACGAGCTGCACTATAATATGTCCCGCGCCGTTGGCTAGTCTCAATGAGATTGGCCGCCATGACCGCAAGTTTCATTCCATCCCATTCCATTCATTTTACCCCAATTCATTCGACAGTACTCTAATAAGTTTTTTCATCTTTAATGAATCGTGAATTGATTCAGATTGTATACTGTACATATGATTTTCTCAGAGTTCAGACAGAGATCGGAACGAGAACAAACTGTGAACGACATTATAGTGAGGATCTGCCCTTAACGACCAAAAATGAATTTTATGCAATGGGTTGAAAATTGAGCACTGACTAATAGAAATAATTGTGTGAAATCAATTTTTCGTATAGAACTAAGTGTGAGTAAAAGAAAGATGACTTATACACGACATAGCTATTGAAAATATCAGAAGTGCAAGACCCGGGATTTGAACCCGTTTTACTCGGTTTTCAAACGAGCTCGTCACCACTGAGCTACCGCTGCTTTTCCCAGCAGTTAAATCGTTTTGAAATTTGTTGGCTTTTCAACTTATACAACTTATTTATTTAAAAAATACTGTCTTTTATACCTATTAGTAATAAATTCATAACAATGTCTTCATAGCATTTAGCACGGTGATATCTCTTTTAATACGAAGTAACGCCCATATATTTATTTTTAATGCTATTTCTATAAAAATAAACAATTTTATATTTATTATTTATTATCAACCAAACTTTTTATTTTTGGATGTGATTGTTTCTACTCTTTTTAGCATCTTTGGTCTATATACGATATCTGAATGTCACTAAATAGTCTTTATTTTTCATTAAATGATGACAAAATATATTGAATAACTGGTGATCGCTTCATTTTTTATAATATTTAGAACGTTTTTACCAAATTTCTTATAAAACCAATCGCAATACACACGATTTCCAGCTCTTTAAACTGTGTTAAGATATGCGCATATTCGATATTGTTCCGAGTAAATACGCTGGAAAATATTTTTAGGATAAAATTCATACAAATCTAAAGGTTTTCTTTTAGATTTGTATGAATGTGCGCACATCTTTGTTTAATTTTTGATTGTAACACTGGTATCATGCTGCTGATAATATTATTATTGTTGAATGTCGTGTAAAGTACTGTAAATAAACATAGATTTTATAAGGTTTACGTCTTTTTATTCAGAATATGTTATTTAAAATAGACTTTAGAAGTTTTCGACACACATTTTTTTTACACAACTAAAGTTTACAGTGGATTTTGTTAACTACAAAATTATTGTATTTAAGCAAATTTTTCGTATTCACTATTCAGCTTCTTTTTAACTTTCTCCTTTGACTATGAAGGGTCAGGCCAAATAATATTTTTGTTTCTAAAACTTTATAAATATGTGGGATAAGAAAAAAAAACGCATTAGTGCTATTAAACTTTTTATACAGCTCATGTATCATTATTATGTTTTTCAAACATTTCAATTTTCTTAGCAATGTCTTCGGCTGAGAACGTGTAGTCCATCTGATCCTCTTTATTTGCTGTATCTTCTTTCTTAGTTTTCTGAAAACATAATTTGAAATAGAAATATATCTAACCTAAAATCTACATAAATATCATCAAAAATAAAATAAGTAAAAACCTATTTTAACCCTTTTTTTTGTTTCAAGTCTCACATAATTTGTTATGAGTGATTACTTTATCAAGACTTTACAATTTTATGAATAACTTTTTGTTATTTAGTTAAAATTTAAATATAGTAAGTAGTAACCCTAAGTTTCTAATATTTTTGTCATATATTTCATTTTGGGCAAAAGAAAAGAGCAAGAAGCTATTTACAAAAATCGACTAGAATTTACACACTGGACATGGACACGAGATTATATGAGTACTTTGCTTCACTACTTATTTGACTAAGCTCAAAAAAAGCGAATAAATTAAAAAATCACCCAAAACAAAGAATATTCTGGAGAAACAGACTGCAAATACGCAATCTTATCTTCCATGGCCTTCAGTCGTTTGTATATATCAGGCGCGACGGGGCCAGTGCTGAGGTACGACTCTATCGCGTGCACACGCTCAGCAATAGCCGAGGGAAGTTCTACCATCTCCGTCTTCATATCGTGATCCATGGACACCGTTTGGGGCCCCCATTCGTTATGCACTTTGTGGACTGGAAATAGTAGTAAAAACGTAATAAATGCCAATGAAATCTGAGTTTCCCTTGATTTCTAAGGGCTAAGATACCATCATCAGATCATATCTTGGTGACAATGGGACCACATTTGAAGTATACCCTACCGAACATATTATGTATAAAGTGGAATATAACATTTTCCTTTTTTGAAATTGGTTAATAATAAGCATTGTTCATAATATTTGATGATTGAACATCGTTATTTTACAATAAAAGATTATTACTATTCAGTTTTAATCAGGGAGATTATAATAATCTTTACATCGTATTTTATATAAGTTATAATCTGTGACTGTGGAAATAACTTATGTTCTGGATTAGCTAATCTATTTTCTATCGGCTATTATGAGCGATTTTTGTGTTATGCCAAATTTTAACCCATTAAACAAACACAAAATTTTTTTTTATGAATGACAACTACATAAAAAATTCGAAGGCCAAAACTATTTACTGTTATATTAAAGCTAATTTATTTTGAGTATTAATTTAATTGAATTTTATATAGTATTTTTGCTTGTTATTTTCAGTCACTTATACAACTTATAATACAAAAAGTTACTTATTGTAAATAGAGATATATCTCATAACCTACTTTTTAAATGCCCCTTAGAATCGCTTCTCTTTACGAACTGTGTTCTCACTCTAGCACATGTCTCCGTATCTTCCGTCTCATTCTCACTTTTCGAAGGTATAAAGTCCCTTATGTTGCTTAAATTCACTTGCTCTCGTTTTCTTTCAATAAAATTTTGTATTCTTTTTTCCAATTCTTCACTTGACACATTAATTTGTATAAGATTTTTATCAATTGGTTTTTCTAGACTATAGTGTGACGATTCTGGAGTTACTTTGCCTGTAAGGGACATACTGACATAAGCGAGGGCTCAACTCGAAGGACCAATAAATAAGTAAAAGACAATTGCAAAATAAACTTTATTGACATAACAACTGTACTTATAACTTATTTAAATAAATATTTTTCGTTATGGCAAGACAAGAAAACAACCATTGAAATTACATGCATAGAAATATATTTTTTTATAAAAAAATAAAGCACACATATCAATGTATTTCAACAATAAACCATAAAAAGCTCTTCTACAGAAGAATATTATTCATTTATTAGTTGTATACTAGGAACCAAAAAATATAAATCCATCTAATTCAGTACTATTTCATAGTATCTGATAATCATCCTTAAGAATATAGCAACCTCTTACATCTATAAAAACTTTCAACAAAGTATAAATTAAACAATTTGTAAAATGTACTAAAAATGCTTATTCTACATATAATGTAATAAATAAATATACCAACAACCTTGATAACAGATCAAACACAAGAGCATATATTTTTATAAAGATATAAATATATTTTTGTTAAGAAACCATTTAAATATGTATTTAAAGGTCTAAAAATGACTAATAACAAAAAATAAATAGTAATATTCAAACATGCTATGGACTTATTTCTAAGAAGCCATTGCGCAATAATTATGCAATTTTATTAAAAAAAAAACAAAATGTTAAGCAGAATAAGACAGTTCTAAACGAAACTTTCTTTTCGGAGAGACTCATTCGTGACCTTGATTCTTGTAAAGCATCCAAAACGTCGGCCGTCGGGAACCAAAAATCAAAATAAATCCGGGACAAAATCCAAAAAGATAGTTTCACTTGTAATGTCAAACATTCGCGTAAAACTAAGAAAGTAGAATAAGACAAGTTACACGACAACTCGTCCATTAACAGTACGCTTAGTGGACCACGCACATTCAATGTTCTCCTTCCATACAGGCTCGGAGCCCTCGTAGACCTCCTTCTTCCAAATCGGGACATTGGCTTTGAGCTGGTCGATTGCGAAGGAGACTGCGTCGAGGGAGTCTCGTCTGTGGGGACTGCTCACCGCGATCACTACCGACGCCTCTCTGCAGGGCACGTTGCCTAGTCTGATGAGGAAATTTTAGTCAATTTAAATTGCGTGTTTTCATTGAAAAACAGTTAGCATGCACTGTTTGGTATTAACTCAATTGATTATACTTTTGAAATTCATGAATTATGTATGAAATTCTAGAAAATTCTTTGCTAACCAACACCAGCCTAAGTATTTCAGTGGTTTCATGGCTTGACACTTCTCAGTTACTTACAAGTTGCACTTTCTAAAATTGAATAGCATATGAGTTTCTAATCGTGAATTACTGAATCCAGTACATTGAATAGCAATCAAAATATCGCAAGAAACATATAAGACAAAATGGTCGCTTTCGACTTTTTTGGTCATCATGAACCAGAATGAAATGTGCGATGACAAAAAAAATCAAATATGCTTAGTTAATTTGGGTACTTAGTTTAGTTATCCACAGTTATTAATAAGTATGTACCTAATAGAAAAAATATATTAAATTTTAAGTGGATACCTAATATCATTATTGAAAAAAATGTACAACTGATATTATTATATAGGTATGGCATGTGCTAACATTTGTGCCTTAGAAAAGTAGTCATTACGAATACTTTTTCATTACACCGACGATTAAAGTACCTAATCGTGACTCGTATCAAAACTGGTTTTGAAGCAAGTCATATTATAAAAGAAAAAGTTTGGTATGTAGTTTGAACAAAAATATAAACATATAGATACCTATTGTTTATGTTTGACCAAAAATATATGATATGAATTCAGCTCTTTTTAACATCCCATTGTTGGGCAGGCCTCCCTACGAGGGGGATCAGGCCATAGTCCACCTCGTTGGCTGGCTGAGTGAGAGTTGGTGGATTTCAATTTTCACATGTCTTTCGAGAACTTGCTAGGTTGTCTCAGACATTTCCTTACGATGATTTCCATCACCGTAAGATAAGTGGTAATCATGTTAGAAATGATTGTACATGAAAATATCAGAGGTGCGAGACCCGGATTTGAACCTACTTCACTCGATTAATCGAGTGAGCGCGAAATTTAGACTTTTAATAACATAAGCGACTACATTTAGAAGGAATTTATCGGTCGTTGCGTATTGTTTACGCAGAATGATTATAATTTTAAAATAGGTTTTGCATCATAGAGTACATGCAGTGTACACAACAAGGGTACTCATTAAGTGAAATCACATCAATGTTAGAGGATATGTACAATTACTTAAGTAATTGGTCAATTGTTATTTACTATCAGCAAAATAGCCATACACAGTACTAATTTACTTTAACTGACTGTGAATCTTGTGTGGAAAAAAACATGTGGGAAGGTTAATATATTATATCTACCTCTTTGTTGAATTATATAGATTTTTTTATTAAAAATACATAATATAAAAAATATCATTAATTTTTAGTGTTTGTTTTGTTTTAATTTGTCTTAAAGTAGCCTGTGGCCTTGCTCATATTGAAGTATAGGTTAGCCTAAGCCTAAACTCATGATGCCTGGTCTATAATATTTTTAAATTTCATTTGAAATCTATTCTGCATTTTCAGTGTAAAAAGGTAAATGAATAGACTGACACAATAACTTTCACATATGAAACAATAGTATGAATAGGATTACTAGGTTTCCTATTGTATCCTAGCTATAGGCCAACTTTTCAAAACTAATTATAAATTGTTAGTACATTCATATCTTACATAGAAATGTTTAAAATTTTCCAGGCATTTCTTTTAACAAGACTTTTTGTATGTAAATGACATACAAGCAAACAAAAATTTTATGTACACATTTTCCATTCTTATCATTTGGAGTAAACAGACACATAACCTTTAGTGTAATCTAAAGTGCTGATAAAAAATTAAATGATGCAATCATAAAATATGACCAGATAACTTACATTTAAAGTAATGATAGTCTTTTTGTATGTCATCTTGTTATGTGAAACCATTTAAAAGTAATTATTTAACTCTTAAAGCATTGTGACATCAAAGATTTGTAATTGAAACCTTTGAAGTTGATTACAAAAAAAAAAGTATATAAAATTTAACTTAATTTGTGAATAACTTTCCACTGAATTGTAATGAATATTTGAGAGCATTATCAAGATAAATGTACAATAAAGATGCTCCGGTTTATATGTCACCTTAAGATTGTAATGTATTTCTCTTTTTAAGTTAAGGTTAGAATAATATAATTATAATTGTAACTAAAATATAAGTCACAAAAGCAGTCTTCCATAAACAAAACTATTAAAACGCACAGATAAAAATATGTTTACTAGTAGATACATACCTGTGGTACATTGCTATGCCATGTACAGCTGGCCATCGGTTTCTGACATCATCACATATACATTTCATAGCTTTCAACGCCATGGCCTCATATGCCTCATATTCCAATCTTAGCACCTGTATCAATAAGCTATTTATTAAGGAAATGTTTTTTATTTACACAAATAATATGAATTTCACAACTAAATAGTATTTGAAACCCATAAAGCTAGATCGATTCACATTCGTTAAGATACAATCAATATATATTATACTAAAGTTTTTGTTAATCAATTTGTTAAGCATTGTTACTTGTCCAAATGACTTTTTAATCACTATATTTATCAGCACAATTTATTATTCATTATATTACCATACAAATTACCTTTTTTCCTTCAAAATTATCTCTAGTTGTTCCAACAAATAATGACACTGCACCACAAGTATCATTCACAACCAAGTCACTAATTTCCTCTACCGAAAGTTTATCTACAGTTAATTTTAAATGATCCATAATGTATAAAAATAGATCAATTATCCTCCACTTAAGGGTGGAATCACAGCAATATTATCACTTTCTCTTAGCTCTATATCTTCAATATTGGAACACACTTCTTCATTCTTTGCCAGTAGAATATTACTTTTAATAGATTTCAAATTAAAATTGTTAACAATCAAATTTAAAAGTCGTTCATAGCTTATTTTAGTTGGCAAATATATAGTAGTTTCTTTTATACCAGCAAGTTCCTTTGAGTGTGCAAAAAATAACAATTTCACTTGCACATTATGCTCAATTTCCATATTTCATCCTAAAAAAAAATAATAACACATTATGTATACTAAATTTTAAAAGTGTAAATTAGCTTGTGCAATAAGACTAATATTTCGGTTAATATTGAATATAGCAGATGATAAGTAACCCTGATTTGAATCCAGGTGAAAGCTCAAATATAAAGCCTAAATATAAAATGCACTAAGTATTCTAATTAATTAACTGTTCTATACACAATAACCTATCACCGTAGTGAAAGAACTACTGGCAAGTGAGGCAACTACTACGTAAAACCTTAAGCCACGGCACATAACCTTACAATACGATAATGACATTCACTCACTTATAAATTATAATGTGTGTTGACAATTGATATACATATAAGTGCAATCGAAAGTGGTAAATTTGGCAGAAAATATTAATATGTAAATAAAGTCTCTTTATATCTTATTATTATAATATTATACATTTTGAAATGTTTTATAATTCCTCATTTATTACTAAAACTTAATAAATCAGCTTGAGATATAGAACAAATATGTTATTTACATACTTTACTTCAGATAGTTTTTGTAACTCATCGAATAAGACATTATTCCGCAAGCTTAAACATATATTCAAAGACTACTATTGCATAATATATTGACTAGAGAAGGACCGAGAAATGTTTTGTTTTTATATTTTTTATTTTATATAGGTACTTTGATTTGACATTCTGATTTCCAGAATCCAGATTCAAGAATGGTATAATAGATTTACAGATAATATATTTACTACAAAAGACTATTTTGTCTTTCTTTACATAGAATCCTTATTATTATAACTATAAAAAAATAATATTTGTAAGTTTTGTTTTGAAATGAAATAATGATTTTTGATTATTAAATTAAAGTTATAATTAAACATATTTGAGTTTGCTTTTCGTCTTTATAATTTTATTTCTCGTTGTTAACTATAACCATTATATAATTTATAGTCTATAGAAGTAAGGAGTAAATATGAATAACGAAATGTTCATGTAAATAAAAATACAAAGACCTGTAAAATTTTATAAAACCAAAAATGTATCTAAATAATACTTACTTAAAACAATAATAGAAACATGTATATCATGTATTGTATTCGTTTTCTTATATATTTCCGAACGTTAAATTGTGAAACGCAATGAAATATACCAAAAAACGAATAGTGCATATTATGCAGAAAAAAACTACTCAATAAAATTATTCAATTTATATAATATTTATAAATTTGTTATAAATCATAATTATAGGACATATAATTATAAATATAAAATCTAATACTGTCGTGCCGTGCATAGAATCTTACGATATTGACAGTGACAGTTAATATAAATTCAAACGGTTTAAATTCGTGACCGGTGATCGTTCGAAACTAAGCGTAACTGCTTTTTAGTTTTTGGCATGGTTCCCTCGGGCGCGAGTTACATAAAATGAACGACGCATTGCTTACAGTACAAAAAGGTTAAAAATAGATTTTCAGAGTGAGTTGCGTGTTCGGACATTTTTGTTTTCATATGACATACATTCCGCGTTGCTCTTCTAGCTGAGCTTGCTGTTAGAAATCAAAGTGAAACTATGAAATCAAATACTGTAAACATTGGACTTATTTTTTCTTAAGAACATCAATTCGTATGAATTATTTAATATAAATAAATAAAGAACAGTGGTGAAATTGAACGTAGTTTTAAATAATAACTTTATAAGTGTGCAGTGTTTGAAAGTGCGTGGAAATGGCTTATGTTGAACCTATGGATGTTGATAACATTGGGAGTGACTTCGATGACAAGGAGAACTCTTTACAAAATAGTAATGTGTTGCCAAGGACACCCTGCACTGAAAAGGGATATGAAGAGCTAGATGTGTCAGAGCTTAATATGAAATTAAGGTATTCAATCACACCAGCATCGTCTCCTATGTCTAGAAGTTATACAGCAAATTGCAAGGACAACAAAATTGTGAACCAAGAAGATAATCTAAATAAAACAATTGTTAATGAAAATTGTAACTTGACCCGCTCTCTCAATTCTACAATAACAAAATGTGAAAATCTTATAAAATCAGGAAAACTCCCATTGCAAGCATTATCAAGTGAGCAATATGATTGCGATAATACCATAACTCCTTTAACAAGAAGATCCCTTGACGATGATATTAATAATTGTACAATAACAGTAAGCGGACCCGATAATTTTGATGACAACTTGTCATTACCAAGCACTTCATCATCTTGTGTGCAAACACCTGAAGCAACTACACCTACAAAAGAAATGCCAAAGGACGATGGAGGATCTCCTATTATGAGGGGTCTTAAAAGTGTATTGAATATGTTTAGATCATCTCAAAGCCCCATACCTCCTGAGGAAGTTAACAGTAAGGATCTTAGTTCTGTGGAGCCACTATGTAAAGAAGCTCCATTGCCACCAACAACACTGTCATCTACACCTATAAATACTAATAAAAATAAAGAAAATAACACTTCAAAAAGAAACAGTCCACTAAAAGATAGTGTAACTTTTAATGAGGATTTGGAAAGAGAACTGCAATGGAAAGATGAGACAACAATAATTTTTAAACAAGAAAAAATTCCAATTCACAAACTTTTTTTCCAACAACCAAATTCAGTTTTAGAACAAAAAGTTGCTTCAAAGATAAATGAGAATTTAAATACAACTGTAGAACATATGGATATATCATATAATGAATCTGTTGTAGCTGATAAAACAATGACCAATATTGAAAGTAAACCTACTTCTAATATTGGGGAATCCATAAGTTGTGTAGAATCTGACAGTGAATTTGTGGATTGTGAAACAACTTATACTAATAATGGAGAACAATCAACATCAGGATTGAGTGTGTCAATTCCAACTAATACAGAAAACAATGAAACGCAAGATTTAAAGGATGTAGCATATGTTGGTAAAGAAAATGAAGCTCAAATTCATGATTTAAAAATATCTTCAAATATAACTCTTGATGAGGGTGAAATTGAAATTAAAATAAAAGATGTGAATATTGTAAAAGAGGCTATTACTTCAAATGTAATAAGTGAAAATAATGTTATTCCAACTGATGAATCTAATATTAATACTTGTAGTATCAGTCACAGTGAAGTAAATCATTTTACATCAGTTGCACCAGTATTGGATGAGTTGCAATTAAATATGACAGAAAATTATAGTGCACAATCAAATAAAGAAGATGTTCATTCTTTAGACTCTAAAAATTACTCAAATATAGAAATGAACAAAAATGAAAATGATTTGAAATTTCCTGAAGAAAATGTACCAAACCCTCATGTAGATGATGAAATTATTAAATCGGAAATTGAAGATTATATACATGATATAACAACACCTTTAAATATAATAACAGATTATCAGGAATATGTAATAGAAAATAATAGTTCTGTTGTTGATAATGATTCACAGGAAATTAGTACTGATAAAAATTTCACAAAACACTTAGGACTATTAAAAGAATGTGGCATAGAAGATAGTGTAAATAGAGCAATAACACAACATGACCCTGGTAATGTTAAAAATGATAATAATACTGAAATTTTAAATAATGAAATGAATGAGTCTTGTAATATTTCAAATGTATATAATGAGAATAATACATTAGATACCATTAATCATACTAATGCACCAGATTTCACATACTTTGATGATAATAACTTAATAGATGTTAAAAACTTGAAAACTAAAGGGATAAGTGATACTATTGTACAAGAATCAATAAATGAAGAGTCAAATTTAACTTCCCATTGTGTACAGAATGTTGATAATAACAATCCTAATGATATAGATTTGCAAAAACTTGAGTGCTTAGATATGAAACATAAAACTAGTGATGATTCCAATATTGACACTGACATTTATAATTTAGATCAGATTAACACAAGTAACAACATACTAGAAAATAAAACTGAAAATGATGTGAAAATTGCAGGATTAAAAGAATTATTACTTGATGAAATATGTGATGTACCTTCGGACATTCCTTTGCCACTTGAAGATGATATAGAAAAAAGTGATACAAAAGATCCTTTGGGAGTGCAAGAAGGAAATATCATTTTAGTATCAGATGTTGATGTTGTTTCTGATATATTAACAGAAAATTCGAATGTAACACCAGAAGTGATTCAGTCCAATGATAATATATTGTCAGACTTACCAGTAACATCAACAGATTTAGAAGAAGTTACAGTGCCCAAACAAATATTAAGTCCACATAAAGAAATCATTAATGAGAAGATGATCCAAGATTGTATCAGTTCATCCAATATAGCCAGAGATAATATTGATGTAATTGATTCTGAGAACAGTAAAATTAACTCTGAAAGTTTTGATTCCCTACCAAAAACAGACACTTGTGCCATAGATACACAAATGAATATAGATGCTTGTACTAACTACAGGCAATCCGAATTTGATAATAAGTTAGATATTCAGGAGGAAAAATCAATTTGTAATCCAATGGACATAACAATTAAAACCAGAGTTACAGACGATGAAAATATCATATCTTCAAATGATGACTTACATGTTTCTGTTGAAAACTTAAATAATCAACGAGATGATTTGGAATTACAGAATATTGAAAACCCATTTGAAACAAAAACTAAACTAGGTGAATCTCCACCAATTTCCCCAAAGCTAGGTCGAATAGGGTATAATATAAATTTTGATGACATTGATGATCCTTTTGCTACAAAAACTAATATAAGAATATCGCCGCCTCCTCCTACTTTACAGTCTTCTTTTACTTCACCGTCTTCTACTTTACTGTCTACTGTAACTTCAAATGAAACTCAGAAAAAAATAGAAAAAAAGCGAGTGCCATTACAAAATCGACGAAAATCGCAACCTGAAAGAAAGAAACAAAACGCTGTAAGAAAACCCTTCAACAAATCTTTTGATTTTTCTGGGTTAAAGCAACATAGCGACGAACCAGTCATAAACATCGACAAACCAAGTGTTTTGGAAAATGAAATAGAAATAAAAAAGCAAAATGTATCATCAAATAAGAGTATTACTGATGTCATTGCAGAGCCAAAAGTCAGTAACAATTTAATTATGGAAATTTCTAATGCAGTAGAAAACGTAAGCCCTAGCGAGGTAGATGTAGAATCAAATAAAGAACATAACCTTAATGATATTACTGTAGTAACATCGGAGAAAGTAGAAGTAGAATTAAAAAAAGAGTTACACGAATTCACCAAAAACTCAACATGTGATACTGCACCCAGAAATGTTTTTAATTTACCCGAGATTGATGATGTACATTTCAACCCTTTTGCTACCAAATCGAGAGTTCGTCAATCTCCGCCACCAACTCCTTGCTCTTCAAAAGTGATTAATGATAAAATTGAGAGTAACGTGGAATCAGTAAATGACATCACAATAAACATCGAAAATACTACTAAGGAACATAAACATTTATCACCTAATGTAAGTAGCGCCTCTGGTTCTTCGGAAAGTACCAATGTTAAAGAAAACACAATTGAAGAGGTTCAAACTGAAGATGAGGATACTATTGAGGGGCCATTTTTCGAACCAGATGAATTGAATGATATTGATAAAATGTCAGACTATGAATCTAATAAAGATATGATGCCATGTGAAGATTTTCCTGCGGAATCGGAAAATGATAAAAAAGAGGAAGAATTATTTATTGATGCTGAAGCATTCGAATTCCTGCTTAATCAAAATAAAACTAATGTCGTAGCAGATAGCGGCAAAGAAAGTCTATTTCTTAAATTTGATCCACTTTTTGCTAAGCGTGTCTCCTCAGATGGCGTTCTTTCTGCGCTTAATAGAATCCAAAAAAGACAAAGCACTCCGAGAAAGCTTACAGTGGCAGCAGATAAGATTAATGAAACTATTGTAACAACAACAGCAAGTACATCAACCAAAAATCCAATCGAGGAAAATGTGGATGAAACTAGTTTTTTGGCATCAAAACCTATGATGGTAGTAAATCCGGCAGTTAATTCTCTTGTATCGCCAAGGAAGTCCACTACACCTCCTAGGGTCAATAGGCGGTCTCTGACATTTACTTCACCAGCTATGGCTGTAATAGATAGACTGCTCTCGTTGAGCGGTAACACGTCTCTATTGGACCACGACACAAGTGCACTACAAGTAACTAAAGAATATAACGACACTGACATCGCTCTTACTCAACTAAGAGAACTTTTAGCCGAGAAAGAAATACACGTTCACAATTTAAGGTCAGAAAGCAAAGAATTAAAGGATAGATTAACTTCAATGGAATCACAAGTAAGAAGTTTAGAAAAAGAAAGTGAAGACAGGCTTAACAAAGTTACCGAATTAAATAAGCGACTGGCTGAGAAAACTAAAATGAACAAAAGTATGTCAATTGTGGTCGAGGAATATGAAAGGACTATTGCTAGTTTAATAGCTGAAATGGATGAAGAGAAAAGGCGCAATGCCGAAGAGAGAACGAGGTTGATTAGTGAGAGAGATGAACAAACCGCTCACCTCGCTAGCATGGAGGTGTCATTTAGTGATCTGCATAGTAAATACGAGAAAAGTAAGCAAATTATATTAAGCATGAAAGCAAATGAGGATACATATAAGAAATCTATTAAAGAATTTGAAGATAACTTGATAAAAATGCAGAAAAATTACGAGCTGTTAAAGCAGCACGCGACTTCGAAACTGAACCACGCCAACCAGGAGCTGGAGAAGTTCAACAGATCTCACGAAGCCGAGGTCTTGAAATTAAACGCCATGATAAAACGCAAGGAATTGCATATAACGTCCCTGGAAGAATCGCTCACACAAAAGACCAAGGCCAATGAGGAATTGACGGCTATTTGCGATGAGCTCATCAACAAAGTCGGTTGAATCAATCTTAGTTATAATACAATGTGAAGTGCCTTTGTGATCTCGATTTTTTCATGATTCGCTTGTGCACTTATCTTGCGATACGTTGCATTAAGTAACCTCGACCAAGTGCCAACTACCAACCAAGACTGTTTAATGTGATACTGTTTCGAATTCCTTTAATAGATTTTTAGTTTATTAACGAGTTTGATATTTTAAATAAAAGATCTTTATTGGTGATACTTTTAAACAATTTCAAGTCTGATTGAAATATTTAAATCTCATTAAAAAATTACAATTAAATGCCCTGCTATTAATAATTAAAAAAAATATGTATCTCTCTCACTAACATTAATATTTGTTGACACATTTAACATTATGCTGGACATAATTTGTATTATAATGTGGATTATAGTTTGAAGAGTTGACACAGTTTATTATTTCTGATGACAGTCAGTGGATTTCTAAATCCATTTCATTCTTTTTTGCCTTATCTTGTGAATCATTCAAAAGCTGTCATTCATTTAAATTAGATGATTATGCATGTATTAAACCGTAATGATGATTGATGATTACTTTTCTCTTTATTTTTAATTTAATTTACATACATGACAAATATTTTTATAGTTTTATTGTGTTTGCTATATTATGCTGTAAAGTTTTGTTAAGAAATAATAATTAATAAATAAATATTTTTGACATTATATAATTGATAAATTTGGGACATTATTTTTATAGATATTTAACAAAGAGATATAATATTACACTGACTGAATGTTAACGGAATTTCCGATTTTAACTTTTTTTTATTTTCAAATTCAACATTTTATAATTAATAAACTTTTTTTAATTTTTCAATTTTAATTAATAATTATATCATCCAAATCCAAAATATATGTTATATTATGTGTGTGTCTAATACTGTTATTTAGTAAGCCATTACAATAGATAAAGTGTGTATATCCAAAAAGAGTTTTACAAATTATTATTATTATATATAATTTTTGTTTCTTTTAATGTTAAAATGTTTATTTTTATGAAATGGGCCCAAATATGTAACCACTAACCATTCCTATAAATTTCACTTCTCTCATTCACTTGAACCATTCACATGTATGTATGTTCTTGCATAGATATATCATGTAACATGTTTGTATGAAACCATGTAAATTAATCTTTCATCTAACTCCAATTGTTGAATATTATATTTTTGTATCATATTGTGTTATAGAAATTAATAATTATTTTAGTTAATAAACGTATTGACTTTGTGACTTAACGTGTATTATTTTTTGTGATTGTTTTTTTTTCTCTATTTTTTATATTATAAATTTTAAAGTTGAGATATTTGGATGTTTGTGACTCCGAACGTCTGAATAGATGGATGACATTTAGCCCAGAGAGAAAGAGAGTGAGCGAGACTATAGCATAAAAGCACCTTTCTATTGCGGAAAATATACGGTTCCCGTGGGATTGAGTAGGTAGTTTGTATTTATCTAGAAATCTAGCAAATGACAACCAATTTTCAAAGACTGAAGAAGTCGCCCTTTATATTTGTTATCCTTATCACTTATCATTCGTTTGTCGAATACCTTAGTTCATTCAAATTATAAATTATATTTTTTTAAATTAAGGTGAAATACCGTAGTAAGTACCTACTTGGGTTAAAATTTCGCTGTACAAAATGTATTTCAATAAGCGAAGCTTTTTATTTATTTTTATTAAGTTTTACAGAGAAAGGTATAGTGGGTTGTGACGGTTATATTTGAATACACCAGAGGTCGTGTTCATACAATGATGTTATACAGGATATTTATATATAAAACATATTTATAACTCAATGTGTTCATATAAATATGAACATGCGACCTGTATTTGACGATAACCTTCACGACTCTCATTATATATATACATACTTTTTAATCTTTTCGACTGTTAAAACATAACACATTAAGGTACACAAAGGTACATTAAGCCTTCTAATCTAAACCAATCCGCTTATGATAGGCTAATAATTTGGTTAACAGTATGGGGTGTAAATAGATAGGCTAATAAACTTTTTTAAAGTTAGATTTTGTAATGTATGGTACATATAAAAATTATGTGGAGTACCTATTAAGTAGTAGTAGACGTGAAAAAGAAAGAAAGACAGATGTAGTAGTGTAAAATGTTTTATAACTTGTGCATTTTTTTTAAACGCGACTGTATTTAACTTGGGTATCATCCTTGATCCTGATCCTGAATTGAAAAAAACTGTGACCGTAACGGCAGTACGCACTGCTAAATATAAATAATAGTTGTTCGAGTTACTTTGACGAATAATTTTAATTTGTATAAACATTAAACAGGTTTCCTAGAAAAGGGATACCTTATACTCCATATATTTTGTATTTAGTTTGAGTGGGCAGCGGCAATTTTTCTGTCAGACCTCGAATAAATAAACAAATCGCAGGATCTATTTAATCATTATTTAAGTTCTCACAGTTTAGAGAAGAAGCCATGTAGTACTTCGCAAACGTTCACAAAAAGAAGCCCTGCAAGGAACAGAGGGATTATATCTTTAATCTTCATTAATGTACATTTTATTTTTAGTTTTAAAATCGAGGAATGAAAGCTTCCGATTTAGGTACATTTGTGTTATGATACTTGGATGTGCTAAGATTGGAAGGTAGAGTTTAACAAAAGAATGTATAATGTATGTACGTTTCATTATAATGCTGCATAATGTTTATAGACCCTAACCAATAATTAAGTGAAATACAGTAATACAGTTCTTCGTAAATTTCTTGAACTGACTATTATTCAAGCGAAAGTTTGTGTGCTATATAACTTATAAGGTACTTGTTTGTTCTTCACAGTGAAACGGCTGAATCGATTTGGATAAAATTAAGTACACACACAGGCTAAACCCTGAAGCAACCGGAAGCTAGCACTGCTTTAATGAACTGTTAAGTCGACAATCTCCATACAAAAGAAAGACTTAATGGTTCATTAAGTGACTCTGAGTGCGGCGGTTAGAGTAATGTCGCTCTAAGTATGATACTTCCACCTATATTCCACATATTTAAAATTGAAACATTACTCGTTACTACACAATATATGTTTTACTAGCGACTGACCCTCGCTTCGGTCGGGTTCGTCCCTCGATTTATCGCGAGTTAAGAATTTACAATAATTTCTACAATAAAAGTAGCCTTAGTTACTCCTTAGCCTTAGCTACAACACACAGAAAGAAAAAACCGTTTCAGAAATTAGCCGGAACAAGCAGACAGACAAATTTTTATTATTTATTTTTGATGTTAGTACCGTATATACTTTCATATGCATTTAGTGAAAAGCTGTTAATTTGAAATTTAAAATAGACACTACAGCACTGTAAATAAAATTATTTAATATATGTATAGAATATAGATTGCGCAAAGTAGCCATTAGTGATATTTCCAGTGCAACATGTAGCGACTCGTAGATATTACATCAATGTATCATCCAAGAAGTGCTATCAGCCATGACCGAATCATAAACACATTACATTCTATCGGTACCGTTTTTAATGAAAACTGTGAAAGCTGGTGAGTGGTATCATTGCGCCTAATCGTCTACATCGAACGAATGTATGCCAGTAATCCAATTTTAGATTAGTAAATTATTATCGATGTATGTTTGGTTTGAATAAACACATAACAGAAATTAAATCTAAAGCATAATATTCAAAATACTTTTTTTATTTATATCCTCTTGCACATTTGTATACTGCGTATCACAAAAATTTTGAAACATTCAGGCTTTTTATTTTGCAAAATACCTAGTCTGAAACAAAACGTACGTATTGTATAGGTACCTAGTAGCGATTCACCCTCACTTCGCTCGGAATTTGTGCCTACAGTCTTAATCGAAGATTAGCCGGAACGAAGAAACGGACGGACTGCAAAAGAAAATTTTTCGAAAACCTATGCATAAGTTATAAAAATAAAAAATAAATAAATATTAGTGTTTAGCTTTGAGGACAATATTTTTAAAGAAACAATTTTGGGGGGTCTTCATTGTAGGAATGTATTTTTAAGTTTGTGCGTAATTATGTAGGTATCTATATAGCCTAAATGGTTAATGTTTATTAACCTGCCTTATTGTTATTCACACTTTCGCTAAGGTTGTTAACCCCTACAGGTCTACACCATGATACGTAAATACGTAGGTAGGTACTAATCAAAATGCATCATTGTAATGCGATCGATTCCAAGGAAATTGGCAAATTATCATTCAAAATAAGTCCTAAAATAAGCTCACAGAGCAAGTAGTGTAGCAGTCAAAGCTTGTTAAAGCTGTTTATTGTAGTTTCCAAATGCCCATAGGTATATGTGTCTTGGTCGCCACACGCGACACCGTGCCGACTGGTACCAGGAGTAAAAATCCGGGACACTCTGTTTATCCTGCATTTACTACCGTTCCCTCGTCCTTCGCGAAGGTTTTATACCTCGCGTTGCCATGACAACCAGGGACAAACAACACAAGCACTGTCAAACGATAGCGTCCAGTCCATTCTCAGGGATAAAAGGAATGTACGACGAGACTGTGGAAGTGAACGGCAGAGAGATAGAAAGCCCTAGTTCAGACGAGGAAGCTGTGAAAGCCGCTATGGCGAAGTTTAACCCACCGGTGAGGCACACGGCGAAGCACGACTTTGACTCCGAAAGTGAAAGTGACTCCATTCCTGAGAAAGATAACATTTCTGAAGAAGATCTGGTAGGTATTTGATACACATTATACACGTTAATGAACGTTTATATATTATAACATATAACATATTTTTCGATGCTGAGGTCGTCTATTTGTATATCAGATATTATAATAAATAGGTTACGCTTGTCTGATGTGGTTTATAAAGATTAATTTGTTGCGCATCTATTTTAATATTACGGGTAATATTTCTTTCTATTTTTAGACACATTAGTAATATATTCTTAATTTTATTATAAGGTTTATAAGGTTTGAAATAAAAATCAATTACAGTATCTGTATACCTACTAGATAGGCAGGTAGGTACCTGAGTATCAAAGATTAAAAGCAAAATGTAAAAACATATTAACTAGTTAATTAAATTCAATTATCAGTTGCTTTAACTTTATATATTTAATAATCTAAACCTTTAAAGTGTAACTTTACAAAGCTGAAAAATCTATGGAATTTTCTTGTGATCAATTAAAATGAATCGCGTGTGGGTTCTATTGCAGTTGCAGTGTACACAAAACGCATGATTGAGCCTATATTTCTTTTATTTCAAGTCGCCAGAAAGGAAACCGGAGCATGAAGAGCCGAAGAAATCTAAGAGCAGTGACTTGTCGAGACAGTCTAGCAAACGTCACGACTCTTCAAATTCAGGTATCGTTAGTTTAATGATTTTTAGTTAGGCTTATTAAATTTAAGAAATTATACATATAGTTAGTGGGTTATGTGGGAAAACTCCTTTCTATCTGTGGATTTGCTTACCTTAAAGTGTATGATCTATGTAGGTACGTAGGTACGTAGGTACGTACCTACAGTCCTAGTAGGTATCTACCAGTAGGTAATAAAAATGCTTTTTTTCAAAGTTTAGACAAATTTTAGGACATTTTGCTGTAAAATTAGTAGGTACATAAGATATGAGTCGTCCTGAATAAAAACAAGTTAAACTGTAACATTAAAGCATAGTCCGTTTTTCGTGCCTATTGACATGGCTCTAGTTTTGAAGAGACTGTCACTAACTGAAAATACGACATGAAATACAACCAGTCGTTAATATTTAATTTAAATTTTAATTTAAATTACAATAATCATTTTGAATATCTGCACAATTTGCAAACATACATAATATATTGCATATCAGACACGGATAGTGCGGAAGTTGGCGTCGAGATAGCGGATCCTCTCGTTGGTGCGGGGAGTGGGAAGAGACGAGGCTTGGTGATACCAGCCGACGGTGCTTATGACCCCAAGCAGTTCCAGGATCTGAAGGTGCCTCCAGAGCTGGAGAATGTCTTCCAGTATATTATGAAGTGAGTTCTTAATTTTTTATACAAAATTTTTGCATATCAAGGTCAATCTTCAAAGAAAAATTTAACAATATTTTACAACAATTATATTACTAAAGTTTTAGTTTACATCTAAGGGCTCATAATAAGATTATTTACATTAGAAAAGAAAAGTTTTACCGTAGTTTTTGAATGGATTTGTATGAGAATTAAAGTTGTTTTTTTTGACATCGCTGGAAAATTCATCGTTGGGACCGGGACCCATCATGCCGATCATCAACGTCAGGATACTGTGAGACTTCTACTCACTAAAACCCACAGCGGAATATATGTACCAATTATTCATTTTCGAAATCTAATGGTTTTGTATTTTAGGTACACGCCGCAAAAGATCGACATAGAGTTCAAGTTGCAGCCGTTCGTGCCGGAGTACGTGCCGGCCGTGGGCGACACCGACGCCTTCATCAAGGTGACGACGCCCGCCGCCGGCCTGCGCGGGGAGACGCTCGCCGACCAAGCTCTCGAATATATTGATAATTTGGGTATTAAATAGATTATATACTTATCTAACACTGTCAGGTTGGCGATCTCTCAATATCTTCCACCAATCTACGTGTTCTTGTGGAGGACATGGTGAGGTCTGTTGCAATTGGCCAGCCGCCGCAAAATTCTAGTATTGGTAAATAAATATCTGTTACAACATTGTAAAGTTGTAATAGATGTTTATTTACCAATGCTAGAATTTTACTTAGTAGAAAAGTTAATTAGTTTGAAAGTATCAATATAATTCTCAAATACCTCTTGTATTTGAGAATTAGAATTTTTGTCTGTCTGTGACTAAGCCACCAGAAGATTTTCGTGTTTGGTACAATGACGACACTTTTTATTGGCGGAAAATATCTTATAATTAGAATTATAATAATTAATAAATATACTAATTAAGCTTAAAAATATAACAATTAAATAGATTTTATCTCGTTCGCAGAATAAAATAATAAATTTAGGTTTTCTCTGAATTTAACGGTTCCACTAAAATGTAACAACTGAATTGTTTATGTAATGGCTTCGTTCCTCATAATATTGTGTCAACTGTAGTATAACTGTCGGTGTAAAAGTTTGATTTTATTGTACCTACTCTTAGATAAACTATCATCATCATCATCATCATCAGCCCTTTTTAACGTCCCACTGCTGGGCACGGGCCTCCCTCAGTACGAAGGGGATCAGGCCATAGTCCACCGCGCTGGCCTAGTGCGTGTTGGCGGACTTTACATGTCTTACGAAAACTTGCTAGGTTTTCTCAGACATGCAGGTTTCCTCACGATGTTTTCCTTCACCTTAAGACAAGTGGTAATCAGGATAGAAATGATTCGCACGTGAAAATATCAGAGGTGCGAGACCCGGATTTGAACCCGCATCACTCGGTTATACAAGCAACGCCTTACCGCTGGGCTACTAATACTGATAGATAAAATTAAAGCCTGTTTGTAACATCAACACTTTTTACTAAATGCGTATGTAATTATATACAGTAGGTACACATAAAAAAAATATACAGACGAATTGAGAACCTCCTACTTTTTGGAAGTCGGTTGAAAAGACAATTTTTAACATTTTAGTCTGTTCGTTTCGTCCCGCTAAAGAATTAGAAATTAAAACGTGCCTAACTAGGGATGATGCCGATTCTCGAGTGTAATAAAAATTAGGATTGAGAATATTTACGTTCGTAACAAAGCTTCTGACTGACAAATTGGTGTCACATGATAAGATTGTCATATGGCATCATTTTTCTTGTCGAAAATATGCCTCTTATTAATTATTATGTATCTTTTATATCTATTATTTATTATATAGTCACCATATTATTTTGCAAACTTTTTATTACTTTC
The DNA here is from genome assembly GCA_951802675.2 of Boloria euphrosyne. NCBI lineage: Eukaryota > Metazoa > Arthropoda > Insecta > Lepidoptera > Nymphalidae > Boloria > Boloria euphrosyne. The sequence goes on from OX637888.1 coordinate 1,689,765, forward strand.
GGAAGTGCCTCGCGGGTACGAATTTTAAAGGTGCAGTAGGCAAGTAAACTCCATGAAGCATGCTACATTATAATATTAGATCGGTATTTGAAAATTGATTTACATTTGAAGTTCATACCTAATTTTTTGTAAAATTTTAAATTAGACGAATTCCATCTTTGGTCTAGATGTTGCAGTAACAGCAATTAGGATGTCGGTACTATACCTAATTTTGAACATATTTTGGTTTTGGCAGGTTTAACAGTTTTGGACGAGCCGTCAGCAGAACAGAGCGACTCGGCACTTTTGCATCTCCAGCTAAGAGCAATTTCAAAAACAACAAGCGCGAAATCCACCGTGGTAAGTGATAGTAATGGTCAATGGAGTGGGCACACCGCATTATCTATCTATTAAATAGGTCGCGTAGGTTTGTGCGTACCTACAGACCTAACCTAAAGCTAAGCTAAGCTAAACCTAAGTTGGTTTTTAATCATTAAATATCTATTCAATATAAGTAATTCACTCTGATTTTCTATGTACAGTTGTAATCTGATATGCGGTTTTTTTTTGGTCATATTAATGTAGGGTACCTACTAATAAATAAATAATCATAATATTTTGGAACATTATTACACGGCACCATCTAGTTTCATGGTAAGCTCGCTTGTGCTATGGATACCAGATGGTTCATACTTGATGCACTATACGTTTATAACTTTAAGGTCATACACGTATTATAAATATATACAGCCATGACTGGAGTACAAACATCACATTAATAAATACCCCCAGCGAGACTTGAACCCGCGACCGCTGGCCCAGTAAATAAGGTCAGTACAAACTGAGCCAAACGTGTCGTCGAATAAACTGGTCGCACGTTAGGTCGGTTGGAACCTTGATTAAATAATTAGGGATTCATATAATTTTAACAAGACGCAATTGCTTGTTTATTTTACTGCAGTGTTGTTTGGAAATCTTCCAGGTTTATATTTTTTACTAAAATTCTAAAATACGCAACACGACTTCAACGTCCTGTTTACGCTTCTCGGCGCTAATATGTAGTATGTTTATTTAATTTGTACAAATTAATATGGAATTGTATATTTTTACTGTCTTAATAACAGCTTTTTATTTGTAAAAGTACTTATAAAAACAATTTTCAAGACAATCAGCGAATCTCCGAAACGACTTTACCTATTTTGACGGAACTTTCACTGGCAGATAGCTCTGGATAGCTGATGTTATAAAGAGTAACTTAGACTTTTATGAAAGAGAATTAAGGTTCATTGTTAGTTGTTACTACAAAGTAATAAATAAAAATAAATATCAACAGATTCCGCTACATATGTCATAGGACTCATAGCTAACTTATCTACTTGTTTGCATAGATTTTGGATGCGCTGAAACGCGCTCTAGATTTAATTAATTCCTCGTACAGTGAATTTTTATGACCGGACTTTACTTTCTCCACTTTTTTAAAGTCATTTATCATGTTTGCATTACAAAATTTCATAGGAGAATATTAAATTTTTTGCCATAACGTATTATTTATTTAAATTTAAAACTTATTATTTCCAGTTGACCCGCAAAATAGAGAGTGCTGAGAAGAATCCGAAAGCGATCGAGCGCTGGATAAAAGACGTGAGCGAGCTGCATTCGGCCAAGCCCGCGCCCACATTCACCTACACGTGGTACGACGGCAATATATTTGCATTACATTATAATAGGAATAAATACATATTATGATAATTGATAACAGCAACGAGTTGAGATTCGAATTTCGAAGTCAATGTACTTCTAGTTGACAGTCAATGCCATTTTTTTAATATTATTTATGACTTAAATTCATGCGTAAGTTTAACCTATTAGACAATGAATTACACGCATCTTTTGTTTGTTGTGTATCAGGATCGCGTAAAAAAAAACTAAATATTTTTTCGTGTATTTTAAGGAGATATTATGTTTTAAGAGTCCTCTTTAAAGATTAGGTCGATAAATAATTTTTGGGGTCGCTTAAGATTTTAATGACTACTACGCATTAGGCGTATGTTTGTTATTAGATTTCTCAGAAATAACTGAAATATTGAAATTATCTATTTTGATACTGACCTTAATCTTCGTCATTTAAAGTAATAGTCGAGTGAAATATTAAATATACAAAATAATTAAAATGTACAAAACAATATACCTATAAAAATGTTAGAATTTTCAAGATGAAAAACTTTCTACGTGTTCCTAGTAACTTATAATAATAAAATAGAATTAAATGTGAAAATCCACTCTCTCAGCATAATATCTAAACATATCAAACACGTAACATCTTATTAGGAGCGTTAATGAGAGGAAGTAGAGCGTGACGCCATGATACACCATTGTGATGGCGGCGCGGGAATTATTTGTTATTCACTCATCTGACATTTCTTTTTTTTTAATTAGATATGTATATTTTAAATTTTAAGCTTATTGCGTACAAACTAAAGTTTAAATTTTAATAAAAAATAATTCGTTACTTAAATTGTTTATTCAATTAAATAATTATTTTTCTTCATCACTTAATTTATTATTAGAATTATCCTTTTCTCAATTAAATATTTATCATAAGGAAAAATTGTTGTCTATATTTTATTATTTATAGCTAGCGACTCGCCCTCGTCCGCTCGCGTTCGGATTTTGACGGTTAGTATAGATTTCAGAAATTAGATATTTTCTCAGCATTTTTTCTGGTATAATATGCATGTATATGTTACTGTAAAAACCCGAATATTGGTAAATCTTAGGTTTTACCAGTAAATCTTAAGGTTTACCAACATGAGTCGGTAAATGTAAGAATATGAAAAAAAGAAACGACTTTATCGGGCTTTTACCATTAGAATTTAGTACATGGGTAAGGCTATTCGGACACTAGCGTGACTACAGCGGTAATTTTGCGTGACTGGCACAAAGATTATTTTCTTTCGATTTAGATAACATAGGTTCAAAAGGTTAATTTTAAAAACTTTTCTTTCTTTCTAGGTTGGTAAGGTTAGGTTAGATATATGACCAAATCGCACGAGCCGAGCGAAGCGTGCCGCGGCAGCGGCCGGCGAGTGCCAATAATTAAATGTTAACGCTAATTCTTTAGATAATTTATCTCGAGTGCCAGTCACGCTAAATTACCGCTGTAGTCACGCTAGTGTCCGAATAGCCTTAGCCTTTACCAAGTGAATGGTGGTAAAAATCCGAAATATACGATGATTATAGAACGGTTCTGACTTTTACCATTAAGAGTTGGTAAATCTTAGGATTTACTGTAAAATCTTAGGATTTACCGTAGTTCGGGCTTTTACAGTAACATATACATATAAACCTTCCTCTGGAATCACTCTATCTTTTGATGAAAAACGCATTTTAAATCCGTTGCGTAGTTTAAAAGATCTAAGCGTAATACAAAACAAAACAAAGTCGCTTGCCGCCGCGCCGGCTTTGTTTTGTTTTGAATTTTGATACTATGTAGAGATTGTTTAATAACTTGCAGACTATTATTAATCAATTAAATGTAAAAGTGCTTCTAATTAAAAATATATGTTCATACAATATGCTGATATCAATCGAAGTATTTTTTTAATTACAAAAATCATGTCATCTGCCCACTACTATTTGGTTGATAAATAAATTACAATTATCTAAACACTCCACAGCTGTCCGTTGTAGATGTAATGTTCGTTGTTAACACCCTCTTGTCTTATGCCACAAATAATTCTAAAAATGTACCTAATGCCCTAGACTCTAGAGCAGGACTTCCCAACCAGGGGGGCACGCCCCACTAGGGAGGCGTAGAGAAATGTTAGGGGGGCCTCGTAAGTACGTAATATGTAAAATTACATTGCCAAAAAAAACAGTTATTACAGTTTTTAATATCTAGTTTAAAATAAATATTGACTTTTCTGTGTACAATATATTTTTTAATGTATTATATTAATATATTATATTTAAAAAGCGTTGGAAAATGAATTTAATCGATACTATCGAGATATCAATTCCGAGTCACCAATATGGCACATGACCAGAAACCCGTTTGTTGTCGATGTCTTACAACTACCTGAAGAAGTTCAAGAAGAATTTCTAGAAATCAAGGCTGATTCGACCATGAAAGATGACTTTCATCTCTTGACATTAGAAAAATTTTGGATCAAACGATTCGTTGTTAATCCGAAAGTTGCTTCTCTTGCTTTAAAAATACTTATTCCATTTTCGTCCACTTATTTATGCGAGGCAGGTTTTTCAGCTCTAGTTTTAATAAAAACTAAGTAGCGAAATCGCCTTGCCGTCGATAGCTATTTAACCATAGCTTTAGCAAAGACTGAACCCAGAATCGACCAACTGGTACAGAGCATGCAAGCTCAAGTATCTCATTAGCTAGTACTTTAGAAGATTTTATTTATTTGTTTTAATATTACTTTATATTAAAAGTTGTTTAAAAATCATATAATTATAAAAATATAATTTAAAATATAAAAGAACGTGAAAGATAAAAAAAAACTATTCTAGCAAGTAATAATGCATGGTAGGCAAGTACAGATAATTTTTAAAAAAAGTTACAGGATGAAACCTATCTAAAAAAGAAGAAAATATAATTAAAATAACAGAAAAAATTAATTACGGGTGATTTGAGGTCGGGAAGTGGGAGGATGTGGGCTTTGTAGGTTTAAAACGGGTTTATCACGATTCTGCAAAAAATCCAATGTGCCAATTACAGTGCATTTGTGACATAAAAACGAACATTTTCACAAAGTTTCATGAAAACCCTATTTGTTTTGTGTGAGAGAAAAATAAAAAACCCAAAATGTCGGTTATTTAGATTCTTGTAAAAGTACTTAATGATTCAAATATTCATTCTTACGTTCATTATCCTTAATTCATATATTTTATCTGTATTTAACCTATTTAAGGGGGGCATGAAAATATTGTTTTTAGCTCGGGGAGGCTTGGCGAAATGAAGGTTGGGAAACCCTGCTCTAGAGTATATTGAGTGTGCAGTTAAAGATAACAGTACAGGTGTTTACCATATACGCTGCCGGCTTCCCTGCGCAGTTTAAATGTACCCCTAGGGGCCTGAGCAAAGAGTATAGATAACATAGTGGTGCCTGAGTCTCGACATAGTTATTCATCGATATTTTATCGATTTGTGTCGTTACGTCGCAATTATGTTATACGATTTTAATATCGTTTTCATTGACAATTACGATGTAACGACACAAATAAATACAATATCGATGATTAACTATGTCGAGACTGCTGGCTCAGGTTGTACTGTACTAACGTTTGTGTTAGGTATGTATATTACAATTCATGTTTGTGTGTTCGTTACCCTTCACACAGAAACAGCTGGGTTGGTTTTAATTAAATTGAATACTCAGAGTCAGATGAAGTATTGTTATACCAGTAGACTGTAGAGTATCGCATAAGCTGCTAGCCATCTAAAGACCGGTAGATATTCCGATCCAAACGAGGATAAGTCGACAGTAACCGTATATTAAAAATAATTTATAAACATGTTTTGAGTAGTCAAATTTTGATAATTTTCAGTAAAATGCCTGACATAGATAATCTAATGGAGGAATGGCCAGAAACTATGGAGGATACACTCAACGAGGTTGGCTTCCCTCCTGCCAACATCGACTGCTCTCTCTCCCAGTACGTGGATTTAATCTGTGCAATATTTGACATTCCAGTACAAGGTGACACTTTGAATGACAGGATACAAGCTCTACATTTGTTGTTTAATCTGTATTCTGCTGTGAAAAATTCGCAATTATATGCTGAAAGAGAGAAAGAAAAAGGAGTTGGTGGATAAATAATTATTCTACCAATGTTTGAAAAATATATGTATATTTTAAGTAATCTACTACATTCTTATATATTAATGTCGCCTGTAATTTAATTTTTAGTTTTTCTATAACAGATAAAAATAAAAATTAACTCTAATAATAATTTTATAAAAAAAGGTTTTTGAATTAAAAAATAAAACAATAAATTTACTTTGGCAATTGTTTATTTACAAATTTCGTTACAATGTTCCAGACAAAAATATACATTCACTACTTCTTTATTTTAGCCTCTACTCGACATGTTCACAATTGAGTTAACGGGACTTAGTACTTAACTATTCGTTGCCCGCGACTGTACACGTGGTCATTATTACTAATATACATAATATTACTATTTTAGTAGATCAATTTATCGAAATTTGAATCATACATCGAAGTCAAAAATCTAATTAAAATGAATATGAATCGAATGGCTTATAAAAGATCTACTAACACTATATCTCAGACTAAGGAATAATATAGATAGTGTCATAGAAATAATTATGCCAAAAAGTAACTTTTATTAAAAAAAAGTTATCTGATTTTATACAATAAAGGAGTCTTTTTCAAAAGGACTCATTTTCTTTCAAAGAACTAATGCTTAAAAATACAAAAATATTATTTTTATTATTCATATTTTATTAGGAAAATTGTACAATTATTAAAATAAATATATTATCTGTATGGCATCTCGCTACTAATTTTGACTGACATTTATTTTGGCGGGCTCCGTCTATATAATTCTCAAGTCTGATGTCTATATACATAATTAATATGTATCGTTTCTATTTCACATTAATTATACAATATTAATAGCTATTGTGAGACGAAAGGTCGTTCTAATTTTAACATGTAGTTTCGAGAAAAATATGTGGCAGATTTGGAATTATCTAAAAATAAGATTTATGGTTATTGGACGGTTGTTTATGAAATTGTACTTATGAAAACTAAAACATACTTGGAAATGTGCTGCAAAAATGTTTAGTAAAGGTGTTAGTGTTGCTAGTATTTTGAAATACATGTCAATCAAGAGATATAATATTTTATAAACTTTAAGCTGGTAACACTTTTGTTGTAAGTGGTAAAATATTTTAAAATTTAAGGTTTTTAATTGAAACGCAATTTTTTTAATCAAACTAAGGCAAAGATTCTATATATTCATAATACACTATTGTAAATAGTAAAGAACGTTAATGTAGAGATATAGAGATATAAAGGTGATATAATATTTTACAGGAAATTTGTTTTTATTAGAATTATATATGTATTTGTAAAAATGATCTACCTTATATTAATTATTATTAATTAACTGTTCATAAGAGGTTCTTCAGAATTTAGAATGTCAAAGGCCACATCTATACTTGGCTATTTAATTGTAATTTATATTATGAGTAATAAGTTTATATAATGTGAGACAAAAATAGTAGGAATATTGTATTTATTTTATATTTTCATAACATTTTATTGGAAGACCGTTGATAATAAAAAAATCTAAAACGAAAACCAAATTACATATGTATCATTCAGCTATTATAAAGGCTGCACTAATACATTAAATCGATATTACAGGTATCGATTTAAAAAAAATAGAGCGGCTGACACAAAATTAAAATTATCGATTTTTTAAAACAAATATTATTATAAGATATGACACATATCGATTAAAAATTAATACATACCTAGTTGATATAAAATTAACAGAATCGATTTTTATTTCAAATCATACAATAGCTGAACTTAGAGATTACAATAAACTGATGGCTGAATAAAACTAGGGTATAATGAAAACTGCATAGAAATGAACTTCACAATATATTTTTGTAACTAAAACTAACTTACTATGTACAATATGTAGCGGATTCACAAAGCATTTATCACAGTTGCATACATTACACCCACTCTCTTAATTGCTCCATTCATTTGTCAAAAAGAAATCACAAAAAGTATAAGGGAAATGTGTATATTAAATAATGTTACACTAAAAGCAAATAACTAAAATAAAGTATAATTTAGGAACACATTAAAATAGTTTTTTTTTTAATTTTAACTTAAATTATAATAAATATGTAATCAGTAATTCAAATATATAATGTCTTTTTTCATTTTTTTAACCTTTTTATGTTCAAAATTCTAAATAATAAAATTACTGATATTATTTTTTTATCTACAAAAAAGTATAAGAAAATCGATTCCAAAAAACTGTGCTGTAGTTTTAGCCCGTTATATAAGTCGATTAATCGATAATTCTCTAATTTCATATACAACATTTAAAATAAGAATAAAATAATGAGAAAGCTAAACAATAGACAATAAGGACTAGCCTTGACAGTAAATAGTGGTATTTCTATTAAAAAATAACTTTAATTCAGTAGGATCACAAACACACATAAAATCGTCTTTTCGCATACATTAACTATCACAATATTATGTCGATGCAGTCACGTGGAGATCTAGAAAGAAATAAGATTAAATTAGTACAATATATTTAATTATATGTTTCTTTAAAATAATTAAGTGTATTAATTATAATTAATACATCAATCTTAATATATCAATTTCGTATATAATATATTGATAAATAACGAGTCGATATAATAATAATGTTCTCCGACCGATACCGGCCATGGCGGCAAATCTCGTTGAGACTAGCGAACTGCGCAGGAGATATTATAGTGAGTGCGTGTGAGAGAGCGCACATACAAGTACACTCTCTGTTTCTATCATTCTCACACCGGCGGGACAACTTGACAGGACCGGTGCGAGCTAAGGCCTAGGACCGACAGCTATACGTGCTCTGCCTCGGTACTGGGGTGGTACTCCGCCAACTTCCCATCTCCTGGCTGAGAGTGAGGCTTACCAACCAGAAAGAAAAAATAACGAAACTTGGCCGGACCCCGGGACTCGAACCCAGGACCACTACACCACCGAGGCATTTCGACTAGCCTAGGGTGAGTAAGTACAACGGGTTCAAATTTCGGATCTCGCACCCTAAAATTTTAATGTGCGAATCATTTAAAATATGATTACCGCGTGCCCAGCCGTGGGATGTTACAAAGGACTTAATACACCTTTTTAATTGTTATGAAATATTTTATACTTCTAGAGCAAAGGTGGTGTATGTCAGTAGGTCAAGGTTGATGCGAACTCGGATAATATACAAACAAAAATTCAAAAGGCTTTTCAATTACGAATTTCTCAAACATTTCGAATTTTGAGAGTGGTATACATATTTAAACATTATTACTTCGATATCTAGCGTTAAATCAGAGGGCTTAGAAGCTTCAATAAATACATTTTAAGGAACGCTTAAAGATTTTTTTATTAACTGTTCGAGTTCAGTCCGTTGAGACAAACGAAAAAACTCTTTAGTTTAAAATAACATTCCACAGTCCACAGTCTTACAATCCATACAGTCTAGACAGGTGTGGGAGGGAGACGTGGGTGAGGCGCACCCGACTGTCATCATTATTAATATTATAAATGCTCAAGTTTGGATCAATGGACTGTCTGTCTGTTATCCAGTTAGTTGGCACAGAAATAAATTATACTTTCGAATAGAATAGGTTTTTTATACACCATCATAACCAGATATTATCGTACCCATCAAAATCAAAATCAGAATATTCTTTATTCAAATAGACTTTTACAAGTTCTTTTGAATCGTCATTTTTACATGATTGAACTTTAAATTTTAAATTAAATGTCAGTCTGTAAGTCTGGGACTTGGGAGTAAGCTACCACCGACTCGAAATGCTGTTCTGCCGAGAAGAGCCGGCGAGAAACTCAGCAGTTGCTCTTTTCAAAAAATATTTGATTACAATATTTATTGCATTACAATGTTTTTCTATTTATCATATCAAAACCTATGTAGTGGGTTTCTCATGATGCAGTCACAGACAGACAGACAAAAATTGTACAAACTACAGATACGGTCTCTGTATCATTATTAATGTTAATTTAAGTTAAATTTCAAAAAAAAAATATTTAACGTACAGATTGGACTAAGTTGGAATTTTGTTATGTGTATAGTAGGGTGCTTCAAAAATTTTTTTTATTATTTTTTTAGCTCTTACCTTCTGAAACGTTTATATTTTAAGTATAAAAAATCCTCACGAAAGATGGGCGCTATAGCTCAACTCTTGAACTTGGAAAGCTTGAACAGTCAGCTTTAAGAAAATATGATAATTGTTTTTGAAAAATTAAGTTAACTACAAGTAATTAATATTTAAATAAAAAAAATTAATAAAAAACCTATGTTAATTAAATGAGAAATTAAAATTAAAAATCGACCTCCTAAAGTTGAGCTACAGCGCCCATCTTTCAAGAGGATTTTTTATACTTAAAGTATAAACGTTTGAGAAGGTAAGAGCAAAAAAAATAATAAAAAAAATGTTTGAAGCACCCTAGTCTATAGTGTATAGATTTTAACGTACCTCACTTAATGATAATGGAAAAGGTTTAATAAACGCCGGTTGAACGGGAACTGCTGCTTGAGCTCCGACAACGGCTCGTCTTCGTTGCGGATGCAGAAGTAACTGGTGATGGCGCTCCGGCAGATTGGACACTTGTCTAACTTAGCTGGAAAGATAACAGTTTTGTTATAATTATGTTATCTTTTTATATGTTTCGGGATTTTGAAGTTTTATTCTGTTTTTGTATGTCGATTAGAATGCATTTCATCAAATGTACTTTCGTATATTTTATTTGGATTTGAAGCGTACTGAAAGGTTTCGATCAAGACGTGAATAATCGTTTACGTTTACGAGTACATTTTCTGTTAATATTTTTAATCGTTCTAGTCGTTCTCAAGTGATATGCGACTAATGCACTTGGGTTTGTCCCAAAGTATATAACGTTTAGTATAGATTACTCAGAAATGAATTATTTCCCCGTAGGAAAAAGTATATTATGATTTATGACCCGCATAACCATAGCCATCATCATACCAAATTTCATCAAATCTGTCCGGTGGTTATCGTGATAACTTATAAGGCGTAACTTAGGCTACTCTTTAACCGACTTCAAAAAGGAGGAGGTTATATTTTAATTTCAGCAATTTTATTTATTTTAACCCATTCAGTGCCAGTGACCCACGGCGCCGGTTCACGTATGTCGCTATTGCGGTGCCGAGAACCCGCGTGGTGGGCTCTTTATAAATGTAGCTCATTCTTTGTAAATACGTTATTATACGATTACAAAATAAAGTGAACTATTTATTTTAACAAGTTCTTTTTAGTATATCCATTGGTTTCAAGATTCAGTTTAATTTTATTTTTTAGTAAAATTCAACCTACGTCGTAGATCGTATTTCAGACGTGAGAAACCGCTGCTTATAATAATTATTATAAATATCGATTTGATTTCTTGTTACTAGATCAGGAAAAACAAAGAAACTGTAATCTCTATATTATACACATTTTTTATTCAATAGTATCGAGTGATCAATTGTATTTTGCTGAAAATTTAGATAAAGACGAACATAGCCAACACTACACGCACACATAGATAGAAATGAATATGGCCGCTACTCTGTCTGTACACGGCTGTCATGCCATAGCTTGCTACAGCGTGTTCTAAATTTACGCAGTAGTTTGATATTAAATAAAGAAATAAAATATTGTTGGACAGTTATTGTCTCTAATACTATAAAAAAGCTCTGGCTTTATTTTAATAATATATTTGTTTTCACAGTAGGTACATAACGTACTTACAACTTAAAATATCCAGTTATTAAAATTGAATCTTTATCTTTTAAGTGCCATTTTTACTTTGTAAAGCATTTTGCCCGTGACTGCATACGCGCGGTCTTAGATAATTGCTTAAATTTATCATTTATGTTATTCATCGATTCACTTAGACTACACAAAAAGTCGCGAATAGGAAATATTAAAATTTAATTAAGAACTTCTTTGTATACCATACTGGTACTCGTATATCTCTGATCGTCTGATCCTGAGTTCTGCTAGAGGTCAATGTAAGAAATAATCTTTTCTTAAGTCTATACCTGCTTCTTTGAACAACTGGCCTCAAAATTTGTAAATCTTCATTGTAAAGCAAATTATAAGGAGGATATTCCATCAACATTTTTAATGATATGTATTATAACGTGTTTACCTTGGGAACAAGATAATCTGCCAAGGTAAAAATTAGCCTAGGTCACTGCCAATCCTTTGTTCCGTTTTAACGTGAAAGAAAAACATATCAATACATTTTGGCATAATATAAAATATAGGTACGGATTCAAAGTATCTACATAATTGCGAAGTATTTTTATTTTATTATTGTCTTACTATCACTATACTTATTGACAATATACCTATAAGTATACAGTAGTACAGTATACCTTAAAACTTAGTTTGCTAAAAATATTCAGAAAAAAAAAACAAATACTCACTTTACCTAAATATAGGTTCTTCAATAAAATGAAACATACTGTGTATAATTAAGGATGACAATCAATGACAGTAATATAGTAGGAGAGCTAGCGTTTCCCAAAAATAAAATACTGTAATAATAATATTATAGAGATCATTCGAATAATAAGTTTGCATAATAAATTTGTTTTATAAAATAAATTCGCTTTATATATAACCCTGTTTATCTTTAATTTCAGTAATCCTTAATCATATCTTATCAATTTAATATATCCTTTCTAACGTTAAAACCCGTAGAAGTCTGTTGCGCTCGCTCTCAAGCGTGATGCCCAATATATCCTCGTCTGGCAGACTCCTGCAAGTACTAGAATATTCAGACTGCTTGCATATACTTTTAAAAAAAATGAAAGAACATCAAAACGTTAGCCTTGTGGGAGCATTACTATTGCTAACAAAAATCCCGAGGTCAACTTTACTAGTCTGGTACCTATATATTTGCACCCTAAAAATAGGTTTTCTTTTTTTTACATTTCAACATATGAAAATTACTACATATTTAAATTATAGCCTTGTGGGAGTAGATTAAAAATTCTTTATTTTTGAACCAGAACGATAACGCTCCTCAATTTACCGATAATCTACTTCTTCTTCTTGTCCTTACCCCACGCTATGTGGGTTAGGACCAGCATGATTAATTACTTACAGCATTACTTCATTTTAATGAGAATAAACTTTAGTCTTGAGTCAAGTAAACTAAGTGATATTGTACGTTTATTGACCATAATGTTAATAAATATTTTTTTAAATAAATCTGTTTTAGTTCAATTTTATTGATTAGTATCCATATTACGATTGATTTTACAGTTTACTAAGTGAAAAATAATAGTTACATTATCATCTCATCTTCAACTCTTTTAACGTCCCAATGCTGGGCACGGGCCTCCCTCAGTACGAGGGGAATCAGGCCATAGTCCACAACTCAGGCCTAGTGTGAGTTAGCGGACTTCACATGTCTTTTGAAAATTTGCTAGGTTTTTCTAAGACATGTAGGTTTCCTCACGGTGTTTTCCTTCGCCGTAAGAGAAGTGGTAATCATGATAGAAAATGATTCGAACATGTACATATCAGAGGTGCGAGACCCGGATTTGAACCCGCATTACTCGGATATCCAAGAGAGCGCATTATCGCCTGCTGCCTTAGTTACATCATAATAAAATAAAAATAATTAAAAAGTAGTGTAGTGAGACTTTGGTGGCCCAGTAAGTCACAGAACAGATGTTCTGAGTTCGTTCGACTGATCCTCAGGCCAACGCTCTCCAATAAAATATAAAACATCAAATATAATAATATTTTCTTAGCATTGTAATTTTAGTTACAAAAAGTTAGTCTAATAAGTAGTTCGCTAGCTCTTAGACTAATACTTACACACACATGCAATGAAATATTATCATTAGGTAGTGATGCAACGAATACGAATAGGAGGTATTTACCGAATATTCATATTCGCCAAATATCAGCACGAATATTAAAAACAATTATTAAAAAGAATTGATATTCACAAATGTAAGAAATCTGGTAAGTGAAATATGTTCATAGCTTGATTTGTTCGTTGTTCGTTGTTGTTTTATGTTATAAAGAATAAAAATATATCGGTTTGTCCGCATGACTTGTCCCAAAGCAAACTTTATTTTGTTGTTTTATGTTTAATAGTTTTAGTTACTTTGTTTTGTAAATAAACTCGTCAAATCGTTTTTAAAGGAATAGTTATATGGAGAGCGCATACCCCATGCCGAAGACCCCGCTAGTGGGTTCACTAGTAATATGTATGGCGGCATGACGTTTGAGTTGCAATGTAGTGCGGTGGACGCGAATGGGTTAACTAGCGGAACCCGAGGCTTCGCTGACGCTAAACCTAGGGACGAAGCGACTCGCTAGTAGTATTGCGTAAGAGTGATGCCACAACAATAACAGTATCACATTTTACGATACGTCCCTAACATTAGCAGTACCATAAGCGACAAAGGTCGGTATGGAAGGTCTAAAGTTTAAAGTGCTGGCATTGGCACCGATGCGATCGGATGTAGGGACCGTGGATTGAATATTGATAATAATGTGAGGACAAAGTGAGAGCGGTTAGCGGATAATTTTCTTACTAAAAATGACTTCGATCTGAGAAGTAGCAAAAGCTTTAAAACTACTACTATTTAATACTATTAATATGATAACATTCATATGATCTACATATTATATCTCGATGTATATAAAAAGGCAACAGACTAATAAGTTTGTCAAGTTTTTTTGATTAATAGTTATAATTGACGAGGTTTAGTATTGTCAGTAAAAAATTAGAAAACATATGTATTTTTTTATATTAATTGGTAGAAACATTACATAAGTATTACTTTTTTTTCTATTACTAAACCATTTTTTTAGTAGTCATTGCCGACGATCTGCACAACTTGTTCTCGGAGCATAAGGTTGTACTGGTCGTTTTCAGAAATCGTTTAAAAAACAATATTTTTTGAATTTAAACCCCCGACCTACAGTATACCCTAGCCAATAGACCAAAGTGGCAGTAAAGGACAAAAAATGGTCATAGAAATACTTTTTAAAGCAAGAAAACCATTAGCAATATGATCACACCCTAACAATTGTCATTGGCCGATGCAGATCATCGCTCCTCGCATCGAATGCGTAATGAGAACGCATGTAGGAAGATTTATCCAAGAGAACTACCGATGTCGAATACAAAGTGCATCTTAATCGTGGCCTCGAACGAATATTATTATCGATTGGTATATCGATTGATGGTTTGATTGGTGAATAATGAAAAAAACTTTAAGCTTTTATAGACTTGAGAAATTAAATTAAATGAGCAAAATTCGATGTTTAAAAAGCTCCTCTATCCATCTCCTGGCTTCATGACCAGATCCATAGTCACCTGTGTTTTATATTCTTACTTAACGCTTAAATTGCGGGAAATTGAGTCCACTATACATTACATTACGGCTGGACAGATTTTGACGAAACTTTCACTGGCAGATACCTACTTGATTTTATTGTAACTTGGCTACTTTTATTTTAGAAAAAGAATCAGGGTTCCATTAATAAAAAGACGTAGCTATGAACGACCGAGTAGGAGTCGCTTATTTAAATGTTACCATATTTGTAATCTTTATTCTATTTAAGAAGAATAAACAAAAATATTATTTTAAATTAATTATTTTGGTGCTATATACTATGCTTCCTCCATCTATTATCGTATAAGCAAAAAAAATTTTCTGCGTAATTTTTCTTCGGTAGTAAAAAAAAATATATTGCATTCTTGACGACTCGTTTGGCTCAGTTGGTAGTGACCCTACTTTCTGCGCCAGCGGTCGCGGGTTCGAGTCCCGCTGGGTACATTCATTTGCTAAGCACGAATATTTGTACTCCAGTCATGGGTGTTTATATTTATAATATGTATGTATTTAAAATGTATATGTGTAGTATATCAACTATCTGGTATCCGTAACACAAGCACGTAACGTAGCTTACCACGGAACTAGATGGCGCTGTTGTAATAATGTCACAACATATTTATGCAAGAACTGAATATTTATTATCGCCAACTTCTCAACACTTGATTTTTACTGAATTCTTGATAGAAAATGAGAATTTCTTGATAGAAAACCTACAACTTTACTACCGGCCGGCCAAGATTCGAATCCATAATCTCGGATCTGCAATTGTAAATACTAACCGTTCGACCAACAAAGAAGTTTGATCATGGCATACAACGATTTAGATATTATTAAGCAATTTATATTATTACCTAGTGATATGTTTATTTTGGAACCAAATGCTACCTAACGAGAATCGTAACGTTGCTATTTAAATTATTCAAGTAGTTAGACTCTTAGTAACGATTATTTCTCACGCATATTTACTTTGTTTAACGTATGCATATAAAAACAGTAATTAAAGTGAGTGTAGGAAAATTGTCGTACGACATAATGTTTGTTGTTTACAAATATATCTTACATACATATATTATTTAAATTAAATATTTACATATCTATTCAAAACGTATACGAGACTATTGAGTGTACTGGACCATATTTGATTGGCACGGCCTAAGTAGTGGCGTAGGTCGCGGGTTCACTTTCAATAGTTTCAATCTTTTTTATTAATAGGTAAAAAAAATCCCTAACGAAACTATATCGTACGTGATTTGGGTATATTAGAAGATTCAACCCTTCCATGCCTCCGTCAGAAGTTTGAGACCTGAAATTTACACTTCACTTGGCATATTGCTGCGTATTCACCGACCTCTGCTTTATTTGACTTTTTGTCGCGGGTACATACGGGGGAAAAACAAGTTAAAAATAAAATTAAAAAAAAATATAAATCTTTCGTGACTAGATTTGAAGTAAAATTCACTTTTGCATATAGATCGAATGAAATATGGGAGATTGGATCTATAATTATTCCAAATGCGTACTGCATGAATAACTAATCTGAATACCAATTGCTTGTTCACTACGCACTACGGACAATGCGATGTATCTAAACATTCAAATGTATGTTAATTTAATTCCATTTTATTATAATGCAATATTGGTATGGTAGTAGGAACTAGAAAGTAGTAGCTCAGTGGTAAAAAGCTAGCTTAGATAACCAATTGAGGTAGGTTCAAATCCAAGTTGCTAATTTCTGATATTATGTGTGCGTATTATTCTCAACAACGTCAGATAGATTCTAGCGAAGGACATGTACCATCTATATATTATCGTGAGACAGTGAAAAAAAAAATTACAAAGACAGCTATTAAATACAATCAAAAATAGGCATATAAACATAAACCCAAGGCTGTTTATATTTACAAAAAAAAATTTAAAATAAAAAAATTGTAGTAGGATGTACCTTGAGACTTGAAAGTTGCAAAACACACGTTTAATATATTCTGTATTAAAGCTACATAATATTTTATAACCTTTTTAGTCACAGACAAGGTTTATATGAGAAAGTAAAGAGATTAAAGGATAAAAGTTTAGTAGCCGGTTTGTTCTAATTATAATTTTATTAAAATTTACATTAATATCTTTCTGTTTGAGTCTAAAATAAAAAGAAATATATTTATTTATTCTTTAGTAGCAATCTAATATATCATTTTTTTTGTGTATATTTTGTAGATCTGAGAATAGGTCGAAGGCTAATTTTTATTCCCCTAGGTGATAAGGGTAGCCTTCTCCAGATATTTTATTTTTTATTTTTAGACCAAATTTTTATTTTTCACTATTTTATGATTTGGCATAAAAAAATCTTATAACCCTAAATTTTTATCCTTCGGGGGCGGACGGAGTCGCGGGAATTGCTAGTTTTTTATAATAATATTCTACAGACAAAAAATACACAAAAGCCTGTCACATTCATTATATGGTCATACGTGAAAATAAAGGTGTAGTTCAAACAATAATATTTTAACATCTGCGATGCCCAGAAGCATAATATGTTTAGAAAGATGAGAGCACACAGATGACATCACTTTAATAACACGGTTTTATCAGCCGTGTTTTTTATTGAGGCGTAATCATTTTTGTATATTACCGGATATAAACTCTTATGAAAGGTATTTATCTTATTGGTTATATTCGTAAAGCCATTAGGATTTAGGCAATTATAGGCATTATAAATATATATGTTGGGACATTATTACACTCAGCGCCATCTAGTTCCGTGGTAAGCTACGAAGCTTGTGTTACGGGTACCAGATATTTAATATACTTCACATGTATAATTTTAAAAACACACAAATATAAATATATACATCCATGATAGGAGTACATTCGTGCTCAACATATGCATGTCCCCAGCGGGACTCGAACCCGCGACCGCTGGCGCAACACGTAGGTTCGCTACAAACTGATCCAAACGGGTCGTCAAATTAGGGGTATAATAAATAGGGCTATAGAACTCAAAATTATAGCAGGCAGATAACAACACGAGGGTTGATACACGGTCCATTTTGCTACTCCCCAACGAGCGTTCACCTTGTCATAGTGGGACTCAGTAGAGTCCGGCAATCCCGCCGGGCGTCAAACCAAAAGAATTACCGAGAATGGGACACATTAATTGTTATTATGTTAGAGAAATGTATGCCCCCTGAATACATAGAGATATGTGGCGCCGACTAGAAAAGTCAGTACATACTAACAATTAGCACATCTCCTGGATAAGTATGTTCAAAAGTGACTTGAAATATGATGAATAAGAAGAATATGATGACGTCGAAGAAGAAGAAGATGATTACGTCGAAGAAGAAGAAGATGACGTCGAAGAAGAAGATGATGTCAAAGAAGAAGACAAAGGGATACTCACGCAAACACCTCGCACACAGACACGCGTGCCGGCACGGCAGCAGCGCGCGGGAGAGCGGCGCGGCGGCGCACACGCAGCACAGCGCCTCGCGCGCGTACTCTCCCATCTCTGTCTCGCTCTCGCACGTCTCCGTAGACTCTCCGGACACGTAGAGTTGCTGCAGTTGGAAATGCATGTATGTAGAGCCAATTGATTGTTTTATGGTTTAAAATATAATACAGAAAATAATTTTATTGGTACAAAATATCTCAATTATATTATTTTTTGAATTTGAAACAGCTACCCTTTATGAATTTTATTTGTTATGAAATACCGCATTTTTTAGACCTAAATCAATAATAAAATAAAATTTATTTAATTATTTATTATTTAATAATTTTGAATTGTTAGTACCTATAAGAAATTGTCGGATTGCATTGTCATATTGCATTGAGAAGAATAAAGAACAAAATGTATTTTATAGATTTAAGTAGTTAGTATGTGTTTATCATACTTTTAAACAAGACAAGTGTCCATTTGCTTGCTTCAGGTATTGTGCTATGATGCCGCTGGGAAGCTGGCACTGGTCGTCCCTAATGTGTACGACGCTTATTAGCGCTACCTGCAATTTTAAAATGATCCATTAATCGGACTATCATCTAATAAGTATTAAATAAAATTTTACATGTGTGTATGTTCGTTACTCACTCACACTAAAATGGCTTTGGATGAAATTTATCACCCGGATAAACTATGAATTAGAGGGAGACATTATAGCGAAGTGAGGATAAGCTGATAGTCATTTATAATTTTAAAAGGATTTTGGTAAATTTTGCATCATTTTTAGATTTTTTACGTCATTTATTGACACCCTAAAATTACATCGGCTAAGTCGGCTAAATTGTACATAGAAACTCGTTTCGTAAAGGTAAGTAATAAAAATCATTAAAAATGCTTACGATATCTATTGCACACAATGTTTTGTGCATAATATTATTATTCATCCCTATGATGTCATATTGTATTATAATCATAAAAAGCAATCGATACGAACAACAGCTGGTTGTTTTTAAAATGTAATTTTAAGATATACACCCCTTGTGGTCGCACTATTGACCCTCATTAGCCCCTCACGATCGCATCGATAATAGACTTTTACGTTTTTAGGCATTGAATTATATAGGTAGGTGTGGTTCTTTAAATAGAATAACTCTACCCCGGATTTTGTTCCAAGTTTTTGGTAATTCTAATTTCGTTCTATTTCTATATAAATACGGCAAAATAGAGCATGCTAAAGAAATAGATAACTTTAACTTCGACACGAAGTTACAATATCCACATAAGTATGATTTAGGCCATGGCGATCCAAAATTAAAGGATATTGTAAATAGCATAAATATATTGTCTGTTTATTATACTATAAATATCCTGTAGGATAACAATTCAGCATGTAGAGAATTTCCTGAAAAAAACCATAACACACACACACACACACGCACGCACGCACTCATCACGCACGCACGAACGCACACACACGCACACACACACACACACACACACACACACACACACACGCACACAACATTTCATTGACATTCGGCTAAAAAATTGTTTTTGTCGAATATCGTGTGAAGTTTCTCATAAAATTTCTGCGTACATTTTATTATTGCTGTATTATAGGTAAAAAGATTGAAACAATGATATTTAATAACGTCAAAGGAAAACCATTAACCTTGGATGAGGATAGAGAACATTCAAAAAACAATAGCCATTAGAACAATGCCTATGTAAAATACTAAACGATTAAGTATAAATGACATAAACACGTTACGTAATATAGTTTAACATCGATTGGTAGCCAATTTGTAATTCACTGGCTAGAAAAATCAATTGATACTTGTTCAAACCGGGGCTCGCATCTCGTAAGAATTTATTGATGGAACATTTCCTAGGTACATGACAGTTTCAAAATGGTGAGAGAAAAAATGTGAGTAACAAGCACTGAACCGATTTTGATGGAATTCGGTATGTTGTAATAGCTTTTTACTGCGGAAAAATATATAATACCTAGCTAGTTTATAATATTCTTCTTGACCTTATATATAGGTCTATAAAGTTATTAAAAATTTTTCTGTTAAAAAAACAGGCTTTATTTGCATATCAGCCAGAGCACATAATTTAAGTACCTAACTAAACTTTCTAAACTATAATAGTCTAACAAATAACTTTCTTTTACATTATATTTATATACATAAATATTTAAGAAATATTTAATTAACATTTATATAAGGGTGTACATTTAATTGCGTGTAACCTTTTCAAGCGCTTGATTTGATCATGTACCTGATGCTCATTTACAAAATTAGATAATTGTTCACTAAATTAAAATAAAATAACTGGTATATTATACAAGTATGTATTAATAACTAGCATCCTTCATCTGCTCAGGTTCCTTCCAAGGTTCGTTTTAACGATTTTCATAGGTGTGATATTTTCCTGCGATAAAAAGTGTCATAATATATGTTGGTAGTGGAATAGTACCGTACACCCACTATTGGTGATTATATGTTATTACACAAATAGGGTAGTTTAGGGTTATAACTTATAACTTACGGTATAAATACCTACAGAGTAAAGGGCAAACCTTATCTTTGTTAAGTAAGTACTTAATGTTAAAATGTTGATAAAGATTTTTTCGACTTTTAATTATACATATCAACCGTACATTGTTTTCACTTTTAAATAATTAATTGTTATAACAGTGGTAGGTTTATTTTGTGACTTGACAGACTAAAAACATAGATATATAACACCTAGATGGAGTGTAGGTCGAAGCGAATTGTAACCACTTTTTTTGGCTAGACTTCGAGATATGGCTAGATACGTTTCCCGTCGTGTCAATGTCAATTGTCAAGTTACACAACTACATACGTACAACTTAGGTACTTAGTCTTAGCTCTCGCTTTATTAATTAGAAAATCACATTTCACAGGTAGGTACTATTTGGCAACTTATAATTTAAAGTAAAACATTCGTCTATACAGAAAATTAATTTGTAAACAAATCAAATCAGACGCCATTAGATTGTGACACTTACGCACACATTCATACTAATGCTACTTCAATATTGAGCGGAATTATGTATGAAACTATCAGTCTAGGTATTATTAGTCTACAGACTAAAAATATATCTACCTCGACAATTCGGCTACAACATGCACAAGTGTAATTTATAACCTATAACCCTTTGCGATAACGTACTTATTAGTTATTAGTGAAAAATATTAAAATCAGTTCCGTTGTTTAAGAGTTTTTAAAAAAATAAGCTCTCTATACCCAGTTATAATATTAGTATAGATTCATTTACATTTTAAACTTTTTTGTAAATAGAATACTTTTTCATTTTTTTCAATAGAAAACTTTTAATGATATTTGTTTACCGTGTCATCTGGCCTCAGTTCTGCGGTGTCCCTCTGGTCACGTGCGAGGATCACGACTAGAGGGTAGCAGGTTCGAGGCGGAGAACCCAACTGTAGTGGTTCCGATGAGAGTTTCATTTCTTTCTCATCGTGTGGATTACTTCTGTAACAAAAATAAAATGTTAAATTGGAGTATGATTTAGTAAGAAACAGTTTTATCAGCGTGGCCTCAATTAACTTAGTCTCGTAATCAAGACAACTCATAATAATATACGCCCAAAATTGTCATATTATATTAGAAGATCCTTAAAAAAAAATCGTCGAACATCTCTCCTCTATCCCGTTTTGTGTTTCTACCACTACAGAATAATATGAATATGATTAAATATAAATCAATAAATTACGTGAAACCTATAACAAAGATAAATGAAAACGTTTAGAGTATTTTCGTCTTCGTTTATTTGCAACATTTTATACTTAGAATTAAAGCCTCATTTTTTTTAAATTCACAAGAAAAAAGAAAAAAACACCCAAAATGAACAAAACTACTTATTTTATTGTAATTAGGCATACTATGAGTTTTTCATAAACTTGACTAATGCAATTAGTAAGGTCAATAACCTAATATTCATTATTATAGCATTATATTATCACAAGCATTTACTGAACATCATGTGTCGACCACGAGCTCGGAAAAAAATTGGCCTGAGAAAAACTGGCGAAAGAAACTTAAAAATACACACAAAGGACACGTTTGTAGTGATCCTACTTGGGGTAGAAGTGGTCGCAGGTTCGAGTCCTGTTGGGAGTAGTCATTTGTGAAATGACGATGTTATCCATATATCCCCACACATGACTCATGACTAGAGTCGCAAGTGTGTTAAATATTTATAATATATTGAATGTATTTAAAGTTATGCAGTGTAATATTTTTTTTTACATTTCATTACTATAATGAGAATGAAAGTATGTATGCAATTTCCGCTTGTCGCAGTTAATTTAATAATATTAGTGAAAGATTCTATAATTTTGATTGATTACTACTATTTATTACATCGTTTCTATAATAATCGTAGTTTTATTAGATGCAGCATTACTAGTTGGCTCTTTCGCAGATATACCATACATAATACATAATATCTGGACCGGCTGGACCGATTTTGACGAGACTTTCACTCGCAGTTAGGTAATGTTTATAAGGGATACGTTAGGCTACCTACTTTTATTTTATTAAAAAAATTATAAAACAGTTTAATTTATTATAACTTACGCCAAGCGAGGCAGGCCGGTATAGATAGTTATTATTATTATAAGGTATTATAGGTATATTATTATTATAAGGTATTATAGGTATACTTAACACGTACACTGTAGTGTAAAGTGCAAATGCGAACCCATACGATAGGTTTCAATTACTAGTGCAGCCTACTAACTTCCTGGTTTTTGTTCAAAAAGAATTATGGCACCATTAATAATCACTACGAGTTCCTTTTACAAGAGAATTAAATTAATCGCTATAAAGTCACAGTTTTAAATTAAGCGTAAGCATGTATTTTGTTTCTATATCAAATATATAACCTGACTAGCATTTCCTGCGGCTCTGCCCGCGTTCTGAAGGCCACAAACCAAGTTCTTAATTTTTTCCATATTATTATTATACCATATGATATTATATAACCTACAGCTTGCTTCGATAAATGGGCTATTTAATACAAAAAAAAATTTTCAATTCAAACCCTAGTGGATTAAATTTCCTCTGCAGATTAGCGTGTTGAACCCAACAAACTCTTTACCTTTAAAATATTAGTATTTATATTTTAGTATAATTAAGTTTGTTTCTTATTTTAATATTAGCATATACTTATAGTATTAGATAATTAAGTGTGATTCTTATAAGCCAAGGGCATTTAGAGGTAAAAACATGTGTTGTTTGTGCGCTACAAAATGTAGGGGTCATATCAAATGATACCCTGCAAGTTAGAGATACACACACGGACCATACACAGTCTATACATAATCAATTTACGCTTTCTTTCAGTGAAATAAATATTTCGAATACATAAATGTTCATTTGGATTTCGGAAGTAAAATAATTAAGTTCTGATTAAAAAAATAATTAGTATGCAGGGTACGTTTCAACCACTTAAAATATATATAGCTTATAACAGAAAAAGTATTATAAGATTGACCCTTTTCAATCGACTTCAAAAAAGGAGGAGGTTCTCAATTCGTGTGTTTCGTTATTTTTAATCGTTTTATATATCGGTGTGTGCGTCTGTTAATCTGTCTGTAGCATCCTAAATAGGTGGATTTATTTAGTGTTTTTATTTATTTGAAAGCGATTTTTTGGCAAAATAATGTAGGAGTTTGATGTACGGATTCTTTCAATTGCGAATCAGACTTACCCTCGGCCGATTTTTATAATTAAGAGTAAATCCTTTTAATTTAAATACCACATATCAACTAGAGCATGTCTTTTCTACCTAAGTCGATTTTAGAGACATTACATATCGTAAAAAGTATGTACATTGTACATACGTTATAATCAGCTTACAAATTACAATTTAATTATCATCCGAGTGCGACGAAGCTCAAAAAAGGGTTATGGGTACTTCTAAACGGAAGAACCGATTTGATCAATTATACCTACCTATGTTATAAGATCATCTTGAAAACTATTATCATAACATGAAAATGGGGGATCTTAACGGTAAATTTGGTTGTCAAAATTACTATCAAATTTTTCTTTTAGTGAGTTCACGTCATGTAAAATAAGTTGCAGACACACAAAATATGTACATATATTATATACACACCGGCATATTTAGCGGAACATAAAATAAAGGTTTGATATCAGTATCATATAAGGTTGCTGGCTGGTTTATACGTCATTTAATTTAAAAAGAAATATTTTCAAATAAAGAAAACAACTGAACATATCATTATATGCAATTGTTTTAATTTTATTCAAATACACCTTATCTGGAGCGAACTTCGAGTATCCTTCTGAGTTTGATTTAAAATGTCATTGAAATGTTTTTTTGTTACTGTTTTTAATCGCGTATCTTTTTGGAGTTGAGGACTGAATTATGCCTGATTTAGCCCCAACGGAGATTGCCAGGGCACTCGAAATACGAAGAAATGGTCAAAGCTACAGAGTGATATCCAGAGATCTTCGTCGACCAGTTTCAACGATCCATCGCAGTATCCGACGGTTCAGGGAGACCGGTACTTATGTGAGAAGAGCAGGACAAGGCAGAAAAAGACGCACTTCGAGTAGGGATGATCGTTTTATTCGGCTTCGTGTACGTAGGAACCCCCGTTTGACAGCCGTCCAAGCCCGACATGAGTTAGAAGCAGTGCGGGGTGTAACCGTAAGTGAGCGTACGGTACGAAGAAGGTTCGAAGAAGCTGGTTTGGGTTTATTTGTGCCCGCCAAGGCTCCAAGGCTCGAGGTAAATCATCATATCAGAGAAGTTTTAGAAGAAAATGTCATAACGCTCGGCCTCATACCGCTCGGGTAACTCAAGCTTATCTTAATGATATGAATATCACTCTTATGGAGTGGCCGGCGAGATCACCAGATATGAACCCAATAGAGCACGTTTGGGACTTGCTGAAAAGAAAAGTTAAGTCCAGAATTCCAGCTCCTGTCAACGTGGGTGAACTGCGAATTTGAAGTGAAAATAAAATGATAAGAGATTGAGATCGATTTAATAACACTTATTTCATGAAATCCATCAAGACAGCTACGAGAAAGAAACACTCGTCCATATGACATTACCCTCAATACACACAACATTACCCTTGTCGCGAATACCGTAGGGTAGTCGCGAAATAAGTGTTTAAATATTATTTGTCATAAACGTGAGGGTAGAACGATGACAGCTAAATAGAATAGATTGAGATTTGAAGCAGACGTGTTCGAAACGTGGTCGTGTACGGGACGCTGACCAGATCAGGTGCGAGCTCCCAAGTGAAAGTATTCTGTGGGTGCGAGGCAGATCAGGCGCAACACCGTGTTTGCCAAGTAAGTGAATTTATTTTACCAACGTGTGATAATGCAGTGGTGTTGCGTGGGAGCCGTGGTTGCTCATAAGTTATATTTAGAGTTTCAGTGCAACTAGTGGAGTTGCGTGAGAGCCGTTGTTGCTCATAAATTATCAGCAGTGCAACTATTGGAGTTGCGTGAGAGCCGTTGTTGCTCATAAATTATCAGCAGTGCAACTAGTGGAGTTGCGTGAGAGCCGTTGTTGCTCATAAATTATCAGCAGTGCAACTATTGGAGTTGCGTGGGAGCCGTTGTTGCTCATAAATTATCAGCAGTGCAACTAGTGGAGTTGCGTGGGAGCCGTTGTTGCTCATAAATTATCAGCAGTGCAACTAGTGGAGTTGCGTGGGAGCCGTTGCTCATAAATTATCAGCAGTGCAACTAGTGGAGTTGCGTGGGAGCCGTTGCTCATAAATTATCAGCAGTGCAACTAGTGGAGTTGCGTGGGAGCCGTTGCTCATAAATTATCAGCAGTGCAACTAGTGGAGTTGCGTGGGAGCCGTTGCTCATAAATTATCAGCAGTGCAACTAGTGGAGTTGCGTGGGAGCCGTTGCTCATAAATTATCAGCAGCAACTCAGTGGAGTTGCGTGGGAGCCGTTGTTGCTCATAAATTAGATCCTAGAGTGTTGAATTCAGTATCGTGAGTTCAGTCGCTCGTAAATCAGTTTAGCGAGGCTCGGGGTGGCTATAGGGGAGGTTGGAGGCCACTAGCGAGGGTACCAGACCCTCATAAATAAGTTTTTTTTCATTACCAGCAAATCATGTGTACTTACGTCCATCAGTTACATTATAATTGCGATACGTCGTTATATTCGACATATTCGCCTAATACCAACGAACTGGGTACCCGGCGCCCAGGGTATTTGGCGACATGGTGGAGGTGCTGGGATATATGCATTTAGTTTTATCTAAAACTATGCACTGAAATTTTAAAAGTAAGTCGGTAAAATGTTATATTCTAATTTTTATTGTTAAAAACCAGATATATCGGTTTATAATTATACAAAGCGTGAGGCTAATAGGTAAATCAGTACACCCGTATCATATCGAATGAATAGATTTTTTATTAGGTTACCATTGTTTTGAATTACCTAATAAAATGTTAATATATTGTTGCCGACTTTAGATTATTATTGAATGATTATTATTATTATTTAATGAAGCGGAAACGTGCAATATTTTAGTAATACATGAAAGTGTGTCCTATAAATAATTTAGTATGTCGATTAAATGAAATTTAATTATTTTCTTTAAAGAATATAGACATATAGACATATTTTGACTTCAAAAGGATATAAAATTATAATGGTTCGTCAGTTAGATATTAGCAAGGAAAGTGTCTAAAACGTTAAGGAAGTAAAGTGAAGTGCTAGAAAAGTCGTTGGATAGTTAGTGATTTAAATTTTACAGAGAAGTTACAGTTTAGTTTGCGTGGCGTTAACAATATCTAATTTGTATTGGAATAATGAATTGAGAATAAGGTATATTTTATACTTACAAGACAATTAGTAATCGTTGTTGAGGTTTTAATTTGTCTTAAAATTGTGAAACATTAAATAAGTAATTTCAAAAGCATCTATGATTCAAAAGAAATACTTATAGTTTTTAGTAATATTATATTATCATCTTGTCTTTATGTTAAGAAGGTGATCAGTATTTGAAAAAATATTTAGTTCATATTATGTATTATGATTAATAGCAGTGGGTACTTATTTGACTAACATTTTTATTTCATATTTTAATATTCACGAATTTCATATATGGATATAAATTAAATTAAACAGTGCTTGCAGTAAATGAAGGATCAGTATTTCTCAGAGCTTGCAACTGTAGTAATTTAAAGAAGTAATTTAAAAAAAAAATGTAAATGTACTAAAGTTATATTATGAAATATAAGAATTATTTTTATAATTCTTGGATTTAGTGAACAAAGTAAATTAAAGTTTTAAAAAATATATATATATTTAGTGTTGTTTGGTATTATAGTACAGTTTGAATATAGAATTACAATTAATTATTGCTACAGAGTATGATACAGTACATTCTTACAGTATATGGTTATTGCAGTTCTAATGTAGTATACTGAATTTAAAATTTGAAGTACTGTATAGTGGAAAGGTGTCATCATAACCCGACTTGGACTTATTTATATTTTTTTTTCTTACATGTATATGAATTCAGCTCAGTTTGCGTGTACAAGAGGAATGGACTGTCATTTTAATTTTAATGAATAAAAGTTTATTGAATCTAAATTAAAGGAATTAGTTGATAGATTTTTATAGAAATTCATAATTAATGTAAATCAGTTATCAAACGCAACTCGGAAGAGATTAGTGAATAGACATTATACAGAGTCACAAATTCAGACTCAAGTTCTAATAGCAGAAATGAATGTTTGTTTAAACAATAAGTAAAGAACCAGTGTCCCGCAGTCTTGTCGCAGTTGATAATCGAAATATAGTAAGATACCACAAATGAAACTAGCTAAATTCGATGGTAATTTTAAGTACATTGTGTACAATAGTATAATTTTTTTAATCAATTTTCATCTAACGGTGATACTAGGAATATTAGTGACGTTGATAAATTATTATTTACAATCGCCTCTAGAAGGTTACGCTAAGCAGGCTAATTTAAGGATTAGATGCTATTAATAAATACTATTAGATAGCCTGTCTTAACCAGATATTTTATGGACGCTGTGGAAAACCAAGCGTTTTTATTGAATGGCATTATGTTGCACCATATTATGTGGCACCATATTATGTGGTATTAAATAATCGAGTAAAGCAGTTAAAGCGTGTAGTGTATTAAATCAAAGGCATCTGAGAAATATCAGTTCCTTGAGCGAAGATATTAATTATATTAATCACCTATGATGGTTATAGTTTAAATAAAACTTTTATTTGAGTTTCGTTTAAAATGACTTATGAAAATGAATCTGTTGATAACATAAGAAAGTAATTTAGTGTATATTATAATATTTACAAATATTATGAGAGAGATTCTTACATAGAAGGTAGTAACAATAAGAATAAAGTTTAAATGCAGAACAATTTATATTCGGTTCATTACATCGGTTTTGACTATGAATACCGAAAGAACCAAAGTAGAACATGGACTTTAACATGAATTTAAATCATTTACATGAACCGTGATTTAGTAAATCAAACCGATGAGCCACCTAAAAGGAAGTTCATTAAGAGATGTGTAAGAGTGTGCATTATGTAATGGAAATTATGTTACTGGTGAGTGTCCTAATTTTAAAACTGTGCAGAATAGAAATCATATCTAGGTAACCGTTGTTGTTACAATTGCTTTGTGAAGCCTGAAGGACATAAATCTAAGCTGTTTTTCTAATCGAAAATGCAGGCATTGCAATGTAGTCGGTCTGACTAATCGTGTTTTATACCCCAGTAGATCAGCCTCTCTAATGAAATTGACGCATACTGATACTTTAGACTTGTTAAATTAAGTGGTTTGTGTGACCAGGCTAAAGAGAAACGTTGTAGATCATTACTTGACTCTGGTAGTCAACGTTCGTTTGTAAAGTTATTAAATTCAACTTATTTAAACCTGCTAGTAGGCAGTAGAAAAGTAAATTCATTTATATTTACATGCGGTACAACATCTTCATATATACCTATAGAAGGTCGTGTTGTTAATTTTGATTACGCGATAGACGCGAACTAATAGTGTTGAGCGATCTACGAGTATATATGCGAATCAAAATAAATCAAAATATATATACTTTTTTCGAATGGACTTTTACAAGCACTTTTGAATCGTCACTTTGTACATTATGAAAATATAGAATTTAGATTAAATGTCAGTATGTAAGTCTGTAACCGCATATTATGAATTGCGTACAAGCACGAGTGAGTATTAAATAGTTTAGCGAAAATATTACAGTACAGGTAGAAGTAGAAACTTATTTTAGCAGATGACTGTTCTTGTAAGGAAAAGGGCAATGATTATTATTCATACATTTTATATCAAATATAAAGTCATGTTTCTCTTGTAATATTTTTAGCCAATTCAGATTTTAGTTGAATATGGTCACGTATAGTAAATGAAATATATTCAGTTGATCCACTATCAGTTTTATCCTATTTCCAATAAGAAGGATGTTCTGATGGTAAATAATACATGAACTAGATTTTATACATGAACCAGATCTTTCATTCAATTATTTTTGTGATTCTCCAAACTATCCTCGTGATGAGTAATGGATTGAACAGTTTAATAATACTAATTAGTACAAAGGTAAATTAGTCTGGTTGGTCTAAGTAATTTAGTAAAATTTTTGGATAATTTAACTATTACTAAATCATATCATAGAGATTAAAGAACAGTTACAGAATGGTGTGATAGCCAAAACGGTTTCTATTCACTAAGTCAACATTTTCGCTATTACCCACATCACGTTATTTTTAATAAACACAAGTTTAGTCTGGTATATAATGTATCCAGTATTACAATTGGAAGTAACAGTTTAAACAAATATTTGTATAAAAGTCCTTAATGTGATAACATCTTAAGGCATTATTGATGAAATTTATGAAACATGCGGTTGGCCTTATAGCATTCGTTGGAAAGGTATTTTTACAGATAGGCCTTAAAGGAAAGCGTGATAAAGAAATATAATCTAAGTTCTAGTCGAGTTGAACTTGCAGTTATATCTAGTTCATTTTCCCTATATGCTACTATAAAATGAAATGTAATATGTATATCCCTAATAAAATGTAATAGTTAAATCAGATAGTTGATGATACTTATGTAGAAATATATTACTGGTGCTACAACAGTTTTAGAGTCAAACACTTATACATCAATTCAAAATGAGCCTTTTCATTTGTTTATGAATTCGAGCGAGTGTATTTCCAATTCAAAGAAATTTCTTTCATAATTACCTGATAAATTTTGAACAGATAATGAGATGGTTAGTTTTATGTTTTACATGAAATACGTGACGTTATAAATGGTATGTAAATATGATATTGGTCAAACAAATTTAGATTCAATTTGTATAAAACGTGGCCTGGTATCATGAAAGTAATAGTTTCAGTTTATGATCCTTGCGGTTATACTATTACCATATTGTTTCGAATAAATTCTTTTCCAGAAGTTACTGAAGCAAAAATTATGAAGGAATACTTAAATTAATATTGATTTACTCAGTAAAGTGAGACAAATAATAGTAAAGTTTGGTTATCTTAAGAATATTAGCATTGACAGATTACTTAAAAAGTATACGTGATAAGAAAGGAAGTGAACAAATGAGACATGAATTACATTGTTTTACTAGTGCTTCTATGGAAGCATACGCTGCCTGGATATATTTACATACTTAATTGTTAAATTAATAGTAATATTATTATTGATTGAATTATAGTCACTTTTATTATTGACAGGTCTAGATTAGTGTCTTTTAAAGAGCAAGTTGACAATTAACAGAAAATATATGCTATTAAAGTTTGTAAATAAATATTTAAGGCAAAGTATTAACGATCAGGTTTCGTGGACTGATAGTCAGGTAATTTTTGTTTGGTATCATTCAAGTAGGCTCCTGCTGCCTTTTGCGAATCTTTAATGAAATTAAGCAAAGTGAACTTTGGTATGTACAAGATATGACCGAATAGATCATTATGAAGCTCAAAGATTCTGACTTTTTATTTAATAATTATTCTAATAATTAGTTTTCTTTGCCTGATAATTGTGCATATCAAGTTGAGACACTCGCTTCTATTGGGGAGGGTCTCACGAATGAGAATATTATTAATAAACACAATCCTGTTAGCAAAGAAATTAACATAAATAATTATGATGTGTCAAGTACAACAGAAACAGATAAAGACGTAATTAATAATGGTGACATAGATTTAGAAATAATTTTGGAAATAGAAGCTACATATTTTCCTATAGAAGTTTGACTTCTTACTTTAGTATTATAACGGATTTAAGATCACTTGGCCTATATAAGAATGTTAATAGGATATTAAGATTTAAATTTAATCATACTGATGTGGCATTTACTGGAATGAGTTATTTTAGCCGCTTTATGTAATCGAGGAGAGTAAGGAAATTGAAATGGATTGTTTATTTAATATAAATACTTGTTTTGAAGTTATTATTATAAAAAAAGGGTATTTTAGTAAATTGGAAGATTTGTTGCAATCTGAACCTTACCCCAGCATATTATTTTCGATAGCGTCACGCATTTCAAACTTACGTTCGAAGTATTACGTATGAAATACGTTTATACCTGAATTAGCTCCATGGTTTGGAGGCTTTTATAAACGCTTAATAGGTTTAGTAAAAAATTGTTTTAAAAGACATTGCGTAAGCATTTGCTTAACATTAATCATATAAAAGAAATTGAAGCGATTGTTTATACAAGACTCTTGACACCAGTAGGAGAAAAGTTAGAGCTATGTTTAAAGGCCATCAGATTACTTACGAATAGTCGTAAAAACTACGACCGAGATATCGGATCGTTTCTAGAGTCAGCTTAAAATATTAAATATAACATAATTGATAGTGAGAAACTTGGCCAGATTCAGAATTCAGCAGTTTGTGTAAATATATGGCAATCAGTATCAGTGTTTAAATGTGACAGTATACCGCGGACCGATGAAATAGGTCAGATTAAAAGTGTTCTAAGCAGTAGACCAAAGGGGGCAAGATTAAAGAGCTGACTGAGTATGCAGATGAATATATCAAAGTTACATAATTAGTGCGTTGAGAGTAAAGTGAATATTTAATGTAGTATCGGTCCCTGAATAGAAAATCGGAAATAAGTAAAATAGTAACCAGTGAAATAAAGATTCAGCGACTATTAATTCCAAACGACCTAGCAGAGTATCAGCTCCAAAGGTTAAGGATAGAGTTACTAATTCTCAACTAATCAAATGTTGTTTGATAGATTATAACTAGTTGTTTTAAATCAGATGATTGTTCTAACGGATTGCGATCTATAATCAGTGTAAGATGAAAGTCTTATAGAAATCTGTTTTCGGCGGGGAGTGTCGCGAATACCGTAGGGTAGTCGCGAAATAAGTGTTTAAATATTATTTGTCATAAACGTGAGGGCAGAACGATGACAGCTAAATAGAATAGATTGAGATTTGAAGCAGACGTGTTCGAAACGTGGTCGTGTACGGGACGCTGACCAGATCAGGTGCGAGCTCCCAAGTGAAAGTATTCTGTGGGTGCGAGGCAGATCAGGCGCAACACCGTGTTTGCCAAGTAAGTGAATTTATTTTACCAACGTGTGATAATGCAGTGGTGTTGCGTGGGAGCCGTGGTTGCTCATAAGTTATATTTAGAGTTTCAGTGCAACTAGTGGAGTTGCGTGAGAGCCGTTGTTGCTCATAAATTATCAGCAGTGCAACTATTGGAGTTGCGTGAGAGCCGTTGTTGCTCATAAATTATCAGCAGTGCAACTAGTGGAGTTGCGTGAGAGCCGTTGTTGCTCATAAATTATCAGCAGTGCAACTATTGGAGTTGCGTGGGAGCCGTTGTTGCTCATAAATTATCAGCAGTGCAACTAGTGGAGTTGCGTGGGAGCCGTTGTTGCTCATAAATTATCAGCAGTGCAACTAGTGGAGTTGCGTGGGAGCCGTTGCTCATAAATTATCAGCAGTGCAACTAGTGGAGTTGCGTGGGAGCCGTTGCTCATAAATTATCAGCAGTGCAACTAGTGGAGTTGCGTGGGAGCCGTTGCTCATAAATTATCAGCAGTGCAACTAGTGGAGTTGCGTGGGAGCCGTTGCTCATAAATTATCAGCAGTGCAACTAGTGGAGTTGCGTGGGAGCCGTTGCTCATAAATTATCAGCAGCAACTCAGTGGAGTTGCGTGGGAGCCGTTGTTGCTCATAAATTAGATCCTAGAGTGTTGAATTCAGTATCGTGAGTTCAGTCGCTCGTAAATCAGTTTAGCGAGGCTCGGGGTGGCTATAGGGGAGGTTGGAGGCCACTAGCGAGGGTACCAGACCCTCATAAATAAGTTTTTTTTCATTACCAGCAAATCATGTGTACTTACGTCCATCAGTTACATTATAATTGCGATACGTCGTTATATTCGACATATTCGCCTAATACCAACGAACTGGGTACCCGGCGCCCAGGGTATTTGGCGACAACCCTCGTTTTAAAGATGTTAAGCAAAAACATAAATATATATAAGCAGTTCTTATTTACTTTTTTAAGTATTCAAAGTATGCGTTAGAA
Organism: Boloria euphrosyne; assembly: GCA_951802675.2. Classification (NCBI taxonomy): domain Eukaryota; kingdom Metazoa; phylum Arthropoda; class Insecta; order Lepidoptera; family Nymphalidae; genus Boloria; species Boloria euphrosyne. The sequence goes on from OX637888.1 coordinate 1,724,007, forward strand.
GTCATTTATCATTTGGTGCAAATAAGACTGAGTCAGAAATGCTTATAAAGGAACAATATGAAGAGTACTAACGATGTTATAAATGTTATATTAAAACGAATGAATGAGTAAGTGGAATTTATACTATAAATCATAAAATTCAACAATAACATGTGCTATCTTCTTTAAAGTTAGTGGAGCCCAATAGCAACGCGCTCGTTCGATTAACGAGTGTAGCGACTTCAAATCCGGGTCTCGCACCTCAGCTTTGATATTTTCATGTGTGAATGATTTCCAACATGATTACCACTTGTCTTGCAGTAAACATCGCGTAGAAACATATCTGAGAGAGCCTTGCCAGTTTTCGAAAGACATGTGAAGTCCTATGGCCTGATCCCATCGTATTGAAGGGCGGCCCTTGCCCAGCAGTGGGACGTTAATAAGGGCTTAGTACATGTATACAAGATAGCACTTGCATTGCATTGTGTTCCAAAACTCGAAAACGATCGAACTTGTTACTTTGTTTGTAGGTACATCAAATTTGGCCTCCGAACTAAATTTTCCCTCGAGTATTAAACAATATTGTCTACCAATAATAACTTCATTATTGCTTAGTGTCCACCAAACTTAGTTAGAGTGACCCTTAAAAAAAAGTTGATTTAGTTTGCAGTGCGAAATATCGTTCCTTCCATACTGGCTAAATTTTTGGTGATACATCGTAAATATGTAAAAGTATTTTTGATACATTAATAATGCCTTCCTAATGGATTTCGGTTCGATTGTCTACAAGTGACTGCTAACTTTTCCTACAGAACTTTTCGTGACACCCGACCTGTAACTCGAAACTCTAACGAGGCAGTTATAAAATACTAGCAATTCCCGCGACTCTGCCCGCGCCCGATTGATTAAAATTTAGGGTCATAATATTTTTTTGATGCCAAATCATAAAAAAGTGAAAAATAAAAATTTGGTCTAAAAATAAAAAAATCTGCAGAGGGTCCTTATCACCGAGGGAAATAAAAAATAGCCTACGACCTATTCCTAGACTTTCCAAATATACACAAAAATATCATAAAAATCGGTCAAGCCGTTTCGGAGGAGAATGATAACAAACACTGTGACACGAGATTTTTATATATTAGAGAAAGAAGATTAGTAAAACCCGTCCTTATCCCAGCGCTTTTCGTTAACATTAACAAAAATAATCGCATATGCATCCCGATAACAATATATAATATTACTTGTTCAAACTAGACGAAATGTCATAGAAGTGTCACGATTTTAGTGAGAACAAAGCGCTACGTGCTATCATTACCGTAGGCGGCTGGCTGATCAGTATCAGAGGTAAATAAACTTCAAAGGTCAAACTGTCGCTGTTTTAGTTTGCGCTATTTTTTTAACCGACTTCAAAAAAAGGAGGAGGATCTCAATTCGTCGGGGACTCTTTTTTTTTTTTTCTATGTATGTTCCCCGATTACTCGACGATGGCTGGACCGATTTGGAAAATTCTTTTTTTGTTTGAAAGGGTATAGTTTCTAGTTGGTCCCATAGTCACCAAGTCACGATCTGATGATGGGATCCCAGGGAAATCGAAGACAACTCTCAAATTTTATAGGCACTTATTACGTTTTTCATATATTTTCTAAAGCTGTTCAAGTATTTGCGTCTGATAATCATCATCTCCTGTGGTTGAGCTAATGATGGAAGGTACAACTCCTCAACGGTTAGGAGTTAAAAGAAAATTCTTTCAATATTATACGTAATTATAGACCGATAGTTAAATTCTTTCAGGCTCTTATTAACCGACTCTAAAAAAAGGAGGAGGTTCTCAATTCGTTGGGGACTTTTTTTATGTATGTTCCCCATTACTCGAAGATGGCTGGACCGATTTGGAAAATTCTTTTTTGTACATAAACAAAATAAGTATCTACTTTCCGTTAAAAATTTGAAAATAAATTATTTTTAACAAAAAACAAAAACTGACTTCAAAACTAAACAAATCTAAACTAAAAAGTAGAAAATAATACTTTTAAGAACTTCGTTAATTTAGAAGTCGGTGCCAGCCAAAGCAAAATAACCTTAAATAGAATAATCTAGAATAGACTATCCGTCTTGGCTGGCACCGACTTCAAAATTAACGAAGTTCTTAAAAGTATTATTTTCTACTTTTTAGTTTAGATTTGTTTAGTTTTGAAGTCGGTTTTTGTTTTTTGTTAAAAATAATTTATTGTCTTCAAAAGAGGCGTAAAAATGATAGTCCTACTAATATTATAAATTTTAAAGTTTAGGATGAATGGATGTTCGTTTGTTATACTTTTACGCAAAAACTTAATATTTAATTATACGAGTAGGTAACTTTATATTATAGCTTACGCTTCTGGGCAATACATATGGTATAAATTGACCTACGAGGGCGGCGCTGCGGGAGTACGCCAGTATTCTATTGACAATTGGAATAAATGTTAGTTTAGCAATATCTTTCTATTCCACCGGATTCTATTTATAATGGATCAATAAAGTTTTTGAAGGTTGAATGGTTTGGATGGAAAAGGGAAAGTAATAATATTCTTTTAATTTTATTTAAAAAGACTAACGGGTACTAGGAAATGTGTACTTACTGCACTAATAGGTGAAAAGAAAATCATATTTTCATATTAAAATTAGCATGAAATAGAAACGCAAAGAATATGTTCACATTGATTTGAATTTTTCAGTGATTTCATATGATTTTAATAACTTTTTATAATAATAATTATTAATAATGTTCTGACCGATTTAGGTTATGACGGCCATCTGATTGAGACTAGTCCTCTGCGCAGAAGATAATAATATTATAGAGCACAACTCACAAGTGTTTGCGCAGGCACAAGTGCATTTATTCGCTTTACGTGCTCTCCGAGGAAGGGGGAACATTACCGCAAACTTCCCAACCCCGGGCTGTTACTGAGGCTTACTAAACAGAAATACTCAATAATTAAGCTTGGCACGACCAGGAACTCGAACCGATGATCTTCGGATGTGCAGCCGCACATGCTAGCCACTACATCGCGGAGGCAATGAAACTCTTGATAATGCTGTATAATGTAACACTGTACTGTTGTACAGCCAAGTGTATGTTTGTTCAAGTGCAAATTGTTTATCCTATTTGTCTCCGCGTGGAGTCGAAGTTTGAAAGTAACATTTCAATAAGAATACGTTCGGTAATGCCACGTAGGCAAACATATGTTATAGAAAGAGTGACCTTAAAAATTCCTATTCTCCTCGCTCTTTTTGTTGTCAAATTTAATTCAACTGTTATATATTAGGATTACGGTTTTATTAATTACGAGAAGAGATTATAAATGAAACTACCTTTTCGGTTTCTGTCGCGGATTTATTTTAATTTTTTGTTCCCGACGTTTCGAATGCTTTACAGCAATTATGGTCACGGGAGAGACCAGGGTCAGGGTCAAATATTATATACGAATAAGATTATATAGTTATTCGTATTCAAGTTTTCGAAGGCACCCGATGTAAAGGAGGTGTGCAAGGATAATTTTTAGTAGATTAGAGCTTTTTTCAAGTGGTAGTGCCATGCTTGTTACCTTCGGGTAGCAGCCGAATGGGCCGGCACGCCCCGTATAGTACCACTCTCTCACAGGAGACCGGCGTGAAGTGGCAGCTATGCTGTCGCGTTTCGTCCGGTGAGTGAGAGTCCGGGAGGCCCACTCCCCATCCCTCCTCCCGTCCTTCTCCCTCCTCCCTCCCTCCCTTTCCTGAAAGGCCGGCAACGCATCTGCAAGCCCTGTGGTGTTGCAGATGTCCATGGGCGGAGATGATCACTTACCATCAGGTGAGCCTTTTGCCCGTTTGCCCCCTTTGTCCCATAAAAAAAAAACCTAATTCTTAATCTTTCATTTAATTAAAATTTTAAAATAATTAATGTACGTTAACATTGACATAAGAAAAGTATACACGTGTACATAAAAATAAAAAGTACGCGTGTAAAAGATAAAGTACCTTTTAAAAAAGGCCTCATACTCATTACAAACTACAGTGGTTGGCACATAACTAGGTATTTTATAATGAGGAAATTCTATATTTGGCCTTCAACATACACGGTAGATAACAATATCACAATAGGTCTAAAAGACAGCAAACATACGTTACAGTTATTACGTTATAAGTATAACATTTATTTTGCGTTTACATAATCCGCGACACTAGTCGAGAGAAGTCAGTACGCAAATTAGAAAATAAACAGTACGATAAAGATACTACTGTTATACTTGTAGACTTTGCTAACGTTTAAACTAAAACGACTTCAGCCCTTTTCAACGTCCCACTGCTGGGCACGGGCCTCCCTCAGTACGAGGGGGATCAGGACATAGTTCACCGCGCTGGCTTAGTGCGTGTTGGCGGACTTCACAAGTCTTACGAAAACTTTCTAAGTTTTCTCAGACATGCAGGTTTCCTCACGATGTTTTCCTTCACCGTAAGACAAGTGGTGATCATGTTAGAAAATGATTTACACATGAAAATATCAGAGGAGTGAGACACGGATTTGAACCTGCATCACTCGGTTATTCAAGCGAGCGCGTTACCACTGGGCCACCACTGCCTTATACTAAAACGGAACATATTATTTGAGATTGCTATATAAAATGCTTTAATTTTATGTAAGTATTCCTTTTTAACATCTCACTGTTAGCCACGAGCTTCAATAGACGTGGATCAGGCCATATATAGTCCACCACGCTAGCCGAGTGCGGGTGTCTATCAAAAAATTGATAGGTTCTCTCGGAAGTGCAGGTGTGATAACGATGGTTTTCTTCTCCGCAAGACAAGTAGTAAAGAAATCGCACATGAAAATAAGAGAGGTGCGAGACCCGGGTGTTGAACCTGCTTCGTTCGGTTTCCCATGCGAGCTCGTTGCTGCTAAGCTGCCTGTGTAAATCTTATCCAAATTTATAATTGAATAAGTTATGACATGTTGGAATTAATTTGTTTTTTGACCAATTTTAAAAAAGAGACATCGTTCGAATAATTTTTCAGTGACTTTTTCGCTAAATACACCGACTTTTTCGTAAACATTAATTGTTGCATGTGTTTTTACTACTCATACTATGTGTTTATTTTATGATTTATAGCACTCAATAATCAATATGTTTAATGTTTAAGTAATAGAGATAGATCATAAAAAAGATTTATTGTAAGCCATAACGCGATGGGAAACCCAATTGTGTTAAGTCATACAAATTATGATCTTGGTGACTTGTTTAATGCCACAATCCACAGATGTTCTGAAAATCTTATGAAATTGATAATATTGATGTAGGTATAACGTTACGTTATACGCTGGTTACGTTGCAAACCAGCAAAGTTTCTGCTTAAAATGTCACATAAATTAGAGCAGTGATAAGGAAAAACATAACAATTAACAAAAATGGCAAAATAGGATTATATGGCTATGGATTAATTCATTCAAATAAACTATAATTAGTTAAAGTTATTTATTGAAATTGTAAAAATTTTTCATTTTGTTCCTTTAAGCATCACCTACAAATTGATAAAATTTGATTAACAGAGTGCGATCGAGCTACGCCTAAAAATGTATATTGTACTATAATAATGATTATATTATGTAAGTCTTGTAGGATATGAACCCGTATCATCCAGCACAGTTCTCTGTCGGCCTATGCCTGACAGTTACTGGACCGTCGTTACTACCGACGCCACGTTATTACTATTTTCATAGCCAATTAATCTATGAAGAGCAATCCAATAAAACATTTTCATTTGGAGTCCAGGACTTCAATCAAACGTCCATTGGGAAATAGGATTCTGGATCTAGTACAGTACGAGTATAAATTCCGCTTTGATTTTCAAATGTTTGACTTTTAGAGAGAATTTATTAATCCATTATCGATAGACATTAATCAAGATCACTGTTTTAAATAGAATTTAGACGTTGAGGTAGAGGGGACTTTGAAGTGAAATTTAGCTATATAGCTAATACTATGGAACTGGCATTGAGATGTTTCGAGATCCATAGTCCATACCTATCACATATATTTATTTTTCCACAATTGTCAATCGATAATAATTATAATTCACAAAATTTGTAAGTCTGCCATAATATTGATAAGATTGGGCTGATTTGGATGAACTGTTGGATATGGATAGAGCATACCCTGAGATAATACGAATTCAAATAAGATCGAAACTATAAGGGTTCCTGTCGACTACAGAACCCTAAAAAGTCGTAAATACAGTTACTTCATTTTACCAAATGAGTCATACATATTAATGAGTGTTATTAAATTCCCATTCTAAATTGGACGTCATTTTAAAAACACATTACGTTAGTTATGTTATTATATGTATGATCAGGAAAATTTTGTATTAGTTTGGGATTACACACGTGCAAGGCTTCACTTTGAGTTCTTTGAAGAAAACCTATCATGGCTAAGAAGCTACCCTTGCCTTCTTTTTAGATCATTTTGCATACATTACATTATAGATCTAGTAGGTATAGTACTCTTTACCTGGATGTCAGGTAAAGAGTTTGAAAAAGGCCACCGACTGTATGATAAGTAATAGTTTTTACAAGTTATTGACTTTCGATGAATACTAAGTTGTTACAAGAATAGGGTTTTTAGAAATCATCAATATCTTTTTTTTTAATAAAAAATTACCCGGAGCAAAATTTTGGGGCAATATTTGGGTTTAAAAAATAATTGTCGCCAGGAACAAGAGCGCAGGGTCCACTATAGGGATCTTAGACTAACACTGAATCCTATATGTAATGTTGTATACGGTTCTCACCATATTATATACATGTAATATGTATATTAAAAGTAATAAGTGCAAATATAAAAAAAATATAGACAAAAGGAAAATGAGTCATTGAAGTATTTCACAATAAATAATTACATAAAGGAAGAATGTTTAATTACATAAGGTTTCGTCATTACATATACAAGCATTGCCGGTGACTCCGCTCGCGATTCATAATATGTAATTGCTCCGTCGTAATCCTGAAGATTATAGCGTGGTGTTAGATACTACCTATCCTCGGTAAATTAGATACAAAATGCAAAAAATATTTTTTTATTCGCACAGTAGTTAGCTTTAGACCACGTTCATAAAATTAAAAATACACAAACAAAACAACTATTTTGTTATAAAGATAAGCAAACCCTAATTATAAAAATATGCAAAACATGCGATTTTATAACCTTTAGCATTACGTTAGTACTTGGTAGTATATCTGCGTAACGCGTAATAGTCTGGCCTGTGATTATTATACATGAACCAACAAAAAAGGTAAACTATTCTTTGAACATTTACAAGCACTAGAAAAAATACTAGTAAAGGCCTACTTAAAATACCTACTTGTATTAGTGATAACAAGTTATACCAAACAGCTGTAGCGAAGCGTATATGCACGTGATTGAACCGATTACGCTTCAGAAACTCAGTGGCACGGTTGCAAAACAAAGGCGTTCGATCTGGCTGCGATCGTTTATAAGCATTGCTGCCTGAATCATTCAGAATGAAGCGACAACGTCTATATAACCTAGTCTTTTAATTCATTTACTTTAGTGGATATAATATTAACTAAGCTAAAGCTTACGATTATCGACTCGTTTCTTGCCATTCAACATGAACTTAAAATTTCTGCAAACATTTGGCTAAAGAGATCTTTATCACGTATAAATACAATTAGGTAGGTACTTAAAAAGTAAAAAATATCTGAACGGGGATTTTTATCTATATCTATACTAATATTATAAAGAGGAAAGATTTGTATTTTTGTATGTAACGAATAAATTCAAAAACTACTGGACCGATATTAATGAAATTTGGTACACATATAGTCTAGAGCCTCAGAAAGGACATAGACTTTTCAAGGCGAAAAAAGGGCTGTAAAGGGTTGACATAGGCGATGAAAGTTTGTATGGAAATTACGTAATTTTCAAAGTTAGAAGCTTGAAACTTATTTTTTAGGCTTTTGATTAAATATAATTAAGTAAAACATTCTTCTTCTCAGTCGTTCACTCTTGGCAGAGTGGTCGTGGTTGACGACGTAGACGTAAAGTAAAACATTAAAAGTTAGTAAACATTTTATGCGAAAGGGGTTACTCAGAGACGAACCCGAGCGAAGCGGTGGTGAGTCGCTAGTTTACTTATATATATATATATATATATATATATATATATATATATATATATATATATATATATATATATATATATATATATATATATATATATATATATATATATATATATATATATATATATATATATATATATATATATATATATATATATATATATATATATATATATATATATATATATATATATATATACTATATACAAACAATATATTTAAAATCATAAATATACAAAAATATATTTATGATTTTAAATATATTTTTGTATTACATTATAGCCGTTAAATAGGTAGTTAATTTAAAATTAGTTATGCAAAGAGACTCGTACACGTTTTTGGTACGAATCATTTATGCATGTAATAAAATTCAAATTTCTAATTGAAACGAACCGTACATAAAATATTTTTTGCAAGATCCCATCGAAATAGTTAATATCATCGATACAGATGCCGAATTTATAGATATTATATATTTTTGTCTGTCTGATTTTGATGAAAGCTGGTAAATATGGTCAAAATATAGGATACTTTTTACTGCACAAAGACCCTTCAATACCAACTTTCAAAACGTACCACCATATTTTTTACTTCAATAAGTACTATTTAAAATGATTATTAGTAAATACATTAAACTTTTCACACTTGGCTATTTTTTATTTTATTTAACTTGACTTCAGTTTACATATCATTAAAAAATATTTTATTTTTGATGCTTCTATGTCTTCTTTTTTACGGAACATAAAATTTAGAAAACTAGAAAATAACAGTGAAAACATTTTTGCAGTATATTACTGTACTTACGTTTATACTTTGTTATTTATTAATATCTTTAAAAGTATTCGTCTAAGATTTTGAACCTTAACTATCAAATGGATCGATAATATTTGTAAACATGTTTCGAAAAACACGAATCTGGATTAATTGACTTCATGTCTTTTTAAATCTTACTAGATTCTCACTCTTCTTCGTCACGTTGTTTGCCTTTACCATTGACATATGAAAATTCAGAGTGAAAAAAAAATACAGTAGGAAGGAGGAGACTCGGGATTTAAACCCGCTTCAAACAATCTGTTATAATCGGGCTACCACTGTCTACTTCAATAACGATCAACTTTTACAAGCTTTTCTCAATAATAATATGGCTTGCTTTTATACCATAGGTATTATATATTCTTTAAAATTAAATAATACTCGCTTAAAAGAGCATTATCTTACTCAATTAGCTAAAAATAATAATTAGCTACCGATAACGAATCCACAGTGCACAGTAAAATCAGACATGGTTTTTGTTGCATGTTTGGTTTATGTAAAAATAAATAATAAATTAATAATGAATAATAATAATAATAAAATTCACATAGTTTCCTTGTTATATTTTTATTTCTTAAAGTATGTAGGTATCTATTTATATATGTATGTATGTAGTATGTACGTACACCGCACTTAATGTATTCTAACTCTATCATTTCCTTCTCACGCTAAAGGGTTTCTGGTAGAAATCTCTTAAAGAGATAAGTTATCCTTTGTACACAATGTCTCCGCTTTCTTTTTTTATATGTATGTTTTTTGTGTTGTACATAAATAAATAAATAAAAATTTTATGAAAATCGCTGTAAGTATAGGTGAAAGAATTTCAGATGCCGCTCTCGTGTGACCTACTTGCGTCCTAGGCCGCAAGTCGGCACTGTTTGGCGATTTTAACCTCCCACGTACTAACTGATAATATAACACCTGTCGATTTGGAGGTTATTTACATGAAACTGACTCTTAAACAACTGTAGAATTTAAATGAAATAAGGAATAAACTTTTTTAATTAATAAGTTTTTCAAGACTTTGGGCGTATTTACTTTTTTTTGGACGGTATTCTGGGACATGCAAATTTTTTTCATTAAAGACTCTTTGGCCGAGATATTGGCCTTTACGAATGGTAAAGTTTTGTAAGTAGTATTAGCTTAGTAAATTGGAACGGTATTCTAGTTATAAAACGATTTTAGACAACATTTAGCGGGTTCAAAACTCTGAGTTTTTCTTCTGTGACATTTTCACGCGCAAATCATTTTTCATCATTTACTTTCCTAAAGGTGAAGGATTCATGAGTAAACCTATATGCCTCAGTAACCCTAACTTATTTTAGAAAGACATAAAGATCGTTAAACCGCAGTTGCTCTGATATCCGTCACATTGAAGGGTCCTGTATCCAACAAATGGACTTTAAAGGGCTGGATTAGCCTTAATTAAACAAAAGCATTAGAAGTTTTGCAAATAGGAAAGCTTAACGAAATACTATCTATACTAATATACCTATACTAATATTATAAAGAGGAAAGATTTGTATTTTGTATGACGTAATGAATAAACTCAAAAACGACTGAACCGATTTTAATGAAATTTGGTACACCGATAGTCTAGAGCCTTAGAAAGGACATATGCTACTTTTAAAGGCGAAAAAAGGGATGTAAGGGGTTGAAATAGTGGATGAAAGTTTGTATGGAAATTACTTAATTAGCCTTTTGGTTAGATATAAATAAGTAAGACATTCAAAGTTTGTTAAAATTGTATGCTAAGTACCCCCTATACCAAGGGACGAACCCGAGCGAAGCGAGGGTGAGTCGCTAGTGTAATATAAAATAGTTATAAAACTAGAATTAACAATGGATATGTTTTCTTCTACGCACACTACTCGTGTTCTGGGTCAATTTTGACGGCATAGGTCAAGGTCTGTTTGTATACGAAACTGTTTTTAAATTTTAAGAAGAAGCGCATACAAAATCTGCACTTTCGATAGCGCAGTTACTTACTGGTTCTACATAAAAAATGAAATACAGAGAAAAATATTATTGCGACATTTTAGGTATTATTAACATGGTTTATGTTATAAATACTTTATTGTTTCTGATACACAAAACTTAAGAATTTTAGTGTAGGTAGGTACATATTAAAGGAACTTTATTTTCTTTATTTATGAATATATAAAAACTAAGAATTCTAATTAAATTTGTAATAATTACCAGTAGGTAATAAAATACTGAGTACTGAGTAGGTACAGTATTTTAGCAAAATTAAAAAAAAACCAAGTTACTTTTTTATTTAAACTAATAAAAATATTTTTTTTTGCAAAATAATATTACATACACACCAAATACGCCGTTTTTAAGTAATTATGAAATATCGGCTAACACTACATCTGACATTGAAGTCCAGCGTATTGCTGCAATAATTTTAATATAATATAATGCCAAGGTTAGCGAGCGAACCATTATTAGGCAACCTGGCTAAACTGAAAGTGAAGAAAAGAAATTAAAAAATATATATAAAAGCGGGGTTATTTAAATAAATTAGGCAGCATATTAAAGTGTGGAACTTCCCAGTGGATTGGAAACCTCGATGAAAGATTCAGTGTCTTCTCTCCATTTGGCGGTATGAAGTTAGCACTTTTGATAATTTGAAAGGTTTTTTTCATTTTCTATGATTCTTTTTTAGTACATAGAATAAAATGTGACTTCAAATAACTACTGAAGTTTGTGCATAAGAAGAATGCCGGAAATGTATTTTTTCTATTGTTATGACATTTTTTATCACTTTTTTTGGCACTTTTACTTACGAAGTACATCCATACTAATCTCAAAAAAATTTTTTTGTCGTTATCCGTCCAGAGTTATTTTCAGAGTAAAAATGCTAACACATTTAATGACAAACTTCCGTATTTATTACAGTAGTCCGGTATAAAAACCATATCACTATAGGAGATTGAAGTCAACATATAGAGCAAGATGTAGGTACATATCTTTTCGGAAACCAATTCAAATGATTAACACTGTGAAGGAAAAATCATGAAGAAAATCTGCATGTTAGAAAGAGCCCAGTTAGTCAGTTTCAAAGAGCATGTGAACCACCAACCAGTAATTAGTCAACGTGGTGGATTATAGCCTGAATCGCTCGTGTTAAGTCCTTTAAGCAGTGGGCCGTTATTAATATAATTAATATTAATATATATGGGTTGAGCATAAGTTTTATTTGGGGAAAACAAAAACGCTATCGTACACTCAATATTCGTCCATACTCGCAAAGTAGCAACGCCGATTGATAAAATTCTCTGTATTTAATTTAAAAATAGAACCTATATCTTTTACGTGATATATTAGTCTGACCCAAACAGACGTCGCAGTTTATTACAGCTTAACAAATTCCACCATTCCTACGTAATATTAGCAGTATTTACATACGGAATAGTCTATTCCAAAATTATCATTGATGAACTCTTATTGAAGAGGAAATCCTACATTTTTAGTATATTTTTAGTGTTTATGCTAATGTAATAAAAACATCGCAAGGAAACGAAAACTAAATGTTTTCGAAAGACATGCGAAATCCGCCAATCCGCAGTGAGCCAGTGTGGTGGACTATGGTCAAATACCCCTCGTATTGGGAGGTTAATTATTAACTTAATTTATTTTAATTACGGAATTCACACCTCTCAAGGTATGGAACCCTAAAAGCCATTGCAATATGATATATCGGTAAAATATTCCTAATTGATGTTTCATAGTTTTCGCAAGTTTACTTTAACTATACATTAGCGATCTTTTCTCAGTTTGACATCAATCAGCTAAGTGTTTCAAAACAAACTAAATCATAATATGCCAGCATTATTAAAACATTTTTCTTAATATATAAAACAATGTCGGTTTTGTTCGAACACTTATAACTCAAGAACGACTGGACCGCAGAGTAACTATTAAAAACAATGAAAAAAAAAAAAGAAAAACATTTTTCCATACACAAAGTTAATGGGTTTCGTAATCATTTCATGTTCATCCCGTCGCGTCGATACGGTAAACTCTTCCCTCAAATTAAAGATATAGATTTCGAATCGACAAAATATATAGGTACAGTACAATATTCGGATAATGGCGTATTTTTCATTTTAAAAATGTACAATAATGTCAGTAATGAAAAAGGATTGGCATATAAGTATATTGGTTGTCAAATATTTATGGGTGCGTTCAGAAAATTTCGTGTAATATAAGAAAAATATATCAAGCTACCTAAATATAGAACCAATAACTTCATTAAAAACAGTTCTGAAATTTTCAGGCAATTTCTTGATGAGCACAGCGAGTGATCGTGTGAAGTTTAGTAGCGATTGAAAACATGAACGAACAAAGCTGCGAGTAGGTACTGCTAGAAGTATCATTATATACCGCAGTATATTTTGTAAACACTAAATGTATTTTAATAAATTCACTACTCACTAGTATTATAACATTGAGACAATAATTTACGCAAATGAAATACAGTGATAATTACATATTATATAAATAATAAAGTATATTTATATCATGTATAAATAGGCAAGGACAAAAAGCAACTTAGGATTTAGACTTTCTATTTACTGTTAATATTTTTATATAATATTGTACAAAAATTAAGTAAATTTCATTCATTCAATTTTGAGTCCACATTATATACTAAAACATTAAGCTTTTCTATTTGCTGTGAACGTAAATGTAATCTTTTAGGGGCCCTCGTGAGGCCGAAGCTCTGGAAACGTGCTCTATGCCCTTATAATACAGACTAATTTCTTCTTAATGCTTAAAACCATTACATTAATCTAAAAACGGAAGAAGGATCATCCGTCTTCCACCTATTTTTGTAAGTATGCTTGTAATGTAATGTAGTCCATATCGTACGATGTTCAATGAATTGTAAATCTGATCCAAATAAAGATTTTTATTTTTATTAATTTATTTATATTTATTCATACATTACTATGTATTGACATAATGTAATTTATCAACGTATGACAAATGGTGCATGAGTTGTACTGGCTGGTTGAAGCTATTATCAAGAAAATTGAATCGAATTGAGTTGTATCGTAATATTATTTATTTATTTATTTATTTATTTACTACATGTACCCTATTAAGGAATGTTACATTAATTTTAAGTAATCTAAGCTGTTTATGTATAAATAATAAATAAATAAATAAATAAATAAATAAATAAATTATGTATATGAGATATATTAGGCTTAAGTCTAATCACCAGATCATGATAATGCATATAAGTACATCGTTTTAAACCACATAAAATCTAGGAAATTTCGTAATACTTTTAAAAATGACGTTTAACGAATAAAATTCTTACCTGCTAAAGTTTAAATTACTTGAGGCGAGAATTTCTGGCAACGTGCCCCACAGTGTCTCATGTAGGTCTCTCACAGGCGCACCCCACCAACTCGCGTGCCAATACCTCACTGTAGATGATACGCAGCATCTCACACCTGAATGAAAACAGATACAACAAATGAAGCTACTTTATTACAATAGTGGTCAAGTTGTGAGAAATGATATAAAATCAAAGTTCACTCAAATAGACTTAATTTAAAGATGTAACATCATTTTGTAAGGAAACCACCACCGACGCGGAAAACCAATCTGCTGAGAAGAGCAGTTGAGAAACAACAATTGCTCTTATACATATATTTCAACGAGTCATTTTTTATTCATTTATTACATACGATTAACATTATAGTTATAACGCATTGGATTCATTAATCTCAATTCCATACGTGGAAGAATACAATATTAATCATCGATGTTTATTCTTTACTTATATTTGTATTCAGCCCTTTTTTTAAGATCTCATTGCTGGGGATCAGGCCATAGTCTTCACATGTCTTTTGAAAACTCGTCAGGTACTTTCAGAGATGCAGTTTTCTCTTTCTTTTCTCTTTCAGAGATGTTTTTATTCACCGTAAGAAAAGTGGTAATCATGTGTGAAATTATTCGCACATGAAAACATTAGTGTGAGACCTGAGATTTGAACCAGCTTAGCTCAGTATTCTAAGCGGTGGCATTACCGATGTAATTTTTGTCACTTTTTTTGGGGGCACGCTAATTATCGAAAGTAGTAAGTCCATAATTTTTGTACACCCTACCCCACCCCTTGCCACTATGTTTTGAGTTTTACCAATTTATTTTACGAATTCTTTCAAATTTTCAGTTTTTATGGCTATTTTTTGATATTTTCGAAATTCCCTTTGGTTAAAAAAAGACCTGCATATACATACATATTTACATCAAAGAAACTGAGTTCGAAATAAAAGAGTCACTCCAAAAAGTATTGAATGTACAAAGAAAGTGCAGCTAATAGGGGTTAAATTGTACTTAAGTACAGGAAACCTTTATTAAGAACATGAGAAAATAATTCCCGAGTGTTTTATTGCTGCATTTAGTGTTCTTAGAATACACAGGGAGGGCAAGGGTACAATGAGTAATACTTAAAGAAATTCATTTCTTCATTCTTCATTTCATTCATTCATTCAACCGTTCATTACTTAAAGAAATAAGTTCTTTAAATCATGCCGACTTTATTAACCTTATGAGTTGAATTACATTAACAAATATTGTGTTTTTCATTATTATTTACGTACCATTACATTTTAGTTGATTTGAATTGAATGCGATATGACCTTTGTTGTTTTAGTGAAACAGATGAACTATTTAGTCGATAAGGGTTTTATTATACCACACTCACATAACGCTCGGACGAAAATGGTCATCCGGAATTGGTATTTTTGGTATTTTGAATATATAATAATATATAAGAAATATGCCTTAATTCCATTTGAATTCGGAGTATAAAAAAGAATTCGTATGTCTGCAAAAGCGTTCATAAAATTTTAACAAGGTGATTTAAAGGTGTTTAGGAGGTCGTATTTGGCAGAAGAGTCTACAAGCTATGAAGTTGTTTGCGAGTTTAGTTCGATCACTGCCAAAAAGTGTCTAAAAATTAAACATTGTATTGTTGCCAAATAATAAAATGTCACATGCAAAATTTTAGGTGGGTGTAATAAAATCTTACAATTAGCACTACCGGCACTCACTCGCCGACGACGGCTTTAAAAGCGATGTCGTTCACCTCTATAGTCTACAATCGACGTTCTCGCGTTACAAAAATATTATTATTGCGAAACAGGAACAAGTGAAGGCCTGATTAATTAAGTTATAAATATTTAACGTTAATTTGAACAAAATCGAACATTTACTATACTAATATTATAAATAGGCAGTTTGTTTGTTTGTTAGCACGTGCTAATCACAGGAATTACTTATCCGATTTGAAAAAATATTTATGCATAAGATAGATGTACCCAATAGAGCGAAGAGAAATAATAATCGAAAGGGCGAAGTAATAATCATAAATGTCAACAAAATACCAATATAGACTATTTCATACTAACCCTTAAAAGAACAAACTCGAAGCGAAGCGAGTGAGTCTCCGATAATTTTCTGAGAGATTTCGAATATTTGATAACTAATTAAGGCTTTATTCTATTCATTTTGCGGAGACTCGGCACTGGGCAGCGCTGTACGTTGTAACTTGTAACCCACACACTAAAAGCACCACCATTAGTATTGGTATTGATTGTATGATATTTAAATACAGATTACAGATATTACTAAATAGTATTTAAGCAGGCAAAGCCGCGGACAAAGTATTGTATGATAATAAAATTTAAACGGACATTTATTATTGTAAAATTAATGATATTTTCCATTACATAAGACGTACCTATTTCTAATTTTAAGCTTGTTTGTGTCTGTCACGATTTTTTTAACAGGTGGACTGATATTGGCAAAGTGAACAAAGAGAGTTTTACACACGTTTAACGTTACACAAAAACATTATATTTTTTGGGTTTCTATTAATATTTAATAGTAATTCTTGAAGTACATACTAATTTTAAAAAAGATACTTTTTCACACGGCGCCATCGGGTAGCAGGAGTGATTGCGTGAAAAAGGACGGAAGTGTGTTACAGGAAGCCGGGGAAGCGCGCGTTATTTGATTTGCACTGAGCACGCGTGGTGGTAGAGTTGGTTATCATATTAATAAATGTATTTACAGTTCATAATAATTGTCTGAAAACATTGCAGATCATTCATAAAAAATGTTCAATTTGTTTATTTTATCATAATACAAACTATAAAGACTTTGTGTTGTTACTTAATACAAAATTAAAATTTAAAAATGGTGTCCGACATTATATGTATGCATTCCTAAGTATTTATTCAGGAACATTAATTTTCCATTTCTCTTTTTAATCGTCTCAGTCTATCAAATACCTTTTCTAATCTAACAACAATGTTTACTGACGATAACAAATCGTAATTAAAAACCTGATAACGTTTCGAAACTATTATTGTTTTTAGGTAGTTAAAACGCAAGTTCTAAACAAACACAAGTTATGTGTAGATGGAAGTACTATTAGGGTTAAACAACTCCTATATATGATTGGAACAAATGATCAAATCCTCATTTGATAAATCGATGTCCGTCTCAAGTGCGTTTAAACTATTATACCTATTAGTGTTTCGAAATTTAAAAGGCATTGTAGTGAACTGATGTATTATATGTATTAAAAAACACTGACGTATACTCGTATTTATTAAAGTACACTCAATAGTTACAAATCAAATTTTTTGCAATAGCACGTCAGAGATCTACATAAATGTATATATATATATATATATATATATATATATATATATATATATATATATATATATATATATATATATATATATTTAAGAAGAAATAACAAAACAAGCGGCCTTATCGGAAAGTGAGCGATCTCTTCCTGGCAACTTTTGGGCAATGAGAAAGAAAAAAAGAGATCGGAGAGGAGAGCAATAAAACGTTTTACAGAATATAGGTATATATACCTACTCGTAAATACAAATAATTCATAAGTACAAAAGTTTGATATGTTACTTGTTACAGACTTTTAGTTCTTTTTGGACATTTTTTTTTGTATTGCTTTCACGAGAACCACTAACTGTTAACTTTAGCATCGAATCCCGGCGAAGTTAGGGGTTTATTCCTAGTTACAATTGCATTTAGATACAATTTAGGTATACTTGTATATTTACAAAGTATTTTTTTGCAAGTTTAAAGTCAAAGCGGTGTTAATAGGTGATTTGTAGATAATATAGATACCTAGCATACTCGTAGATACGAATAACGAAACGAAAGATATATGAAGCCCACCAACCAACACTTGTCTCGCGTCGTGGACTATGGCCAAATCAATCTCCTTTGTTTTGACAGGAGGACTAAATTACTTGTGTATATTCAGTTATTACACTCTAATACCATTTATTACAGGCAATTTATAAACATTTAGACGTAATTGCAAAAATATTTATAATATTTATAAGCTTTTTTTGTATCCAGTTCACGTCGTTCAAAGGCTAAAATTACTACATAAAACTCCTATTTTAATGTCTCTATAAACCATTGAGTTATTATTACTAGAGTAGACGCCGCGAACAAAATCTGTTCGCCACTAGGGGGAGGAGGCGACCGCAGCATAGATTACTATGCAGAAGGGACACGGACACTTTGTTTATATTCTGCCTAATGAGCATACAACTAATTATTTTAATTACAATTACTTTTTAAGCTATTGCATAGATTCTATCGCGGGCTTTGAGCGCGGCGACCGAATCGAGAAATTCCGTAGCGAAAAAACCTAACACCAATAAGGTTTTATATTCTGTAAATACAATAGCTTAATAAAAAAGTATATATATAATAATATAAAATGTTTTATCTGATAGGGAACTACAAAATAATTTCATTATCTGTATTAATTAACATAGCAACTCGATATTGTCACTTCTGCGTAGACCTTTTTTTTACTCTTTGATTTGGCCGCCGCCGCATGGCGCGTCGGCATGACTTTAAAATTATACAAAATTATTAAATTAAGCGTGATTAAACGAAAATGCAGTAAACTTACGCGTGAAAAGTCACTCCTTGACTTTTATTTGATTTTCCTGAACGGTTTGTACAGTACCTCACTACACATGACGGCATATTTAGACATAATAATTTTTACTCCAATGCGTCAAGCTACCGCAGCCGCTCGGCACAGACTAAACGCGTATATGCCGATCGGCCTATACAGGTGTTTGAATAAATCTAGTTGAGGCGCCCACTCTATACGTAGTAATAATAACTCAATGCTATAAACAGGCTTTATATTCAGGCATAAGTGTAAAATAAATATAAGCTATGCCTACTCGTTAGCTTTCAGCTTTAAGGCTAACTGGTTTAAACCAGTTGATACCAAATAGTTTTGAATATTTTTAGATTATTCAATACAAACTACAGCTTAAGTGGAACTTTCAATTGATATGGAAGCTTCTGGAACTTTTAAAGTTAATTTAAAGCTATCAACAATCTATAAAATAATACGTTAGTGAACATACATATTGATTACTATAAACGAAAGTATAATAAATGTTTATTTCAAGGAAATACGTAACCCTTAGGCACTAATAAGTAGCTAATAACATAACTGCGAGAGCGTGGCTGTCTATTACTCATGGCCATAGCGCAGAACCGATTTCGATTATGGATAATGAAGCACGCCATTTTCTGTACTGAATCTCTGTATTACAGGTTATAAAATTCGGTTTATTAATCTTATAAAAATATTCATTTATTGATATAGAGGCCGATAGTTTTTATAATTTTTGTCTGTCTGTCTGGAAGCACATTACTTTGATGGCATAATGATAGCTTAAACATGTAGGACACTTTTTACTGTGAGAAAATATCTAATCTCTGAGGAATCTGTACTAACCGATAAAACACCCTTATATGGGGAAAAGGGTGCGGATCGAGTAAGGTCTGTCTGTCTGGAAGCACATTACTTTGATGGCATAATGATAGCTTAAACATATAGGACACTTTTTACTGTGAGAAAATATCTAATCTCTGAGGAATCTGTACTAACCGATAAAACACACTTATATAGGGAAAAAGGGTGCGGATCGAGTAAGGGTCGTTAGGCCTAAAACGCCTTCTCTTAGGCAAATTATATTATAATACTTTCTTAGATTTACGAGAATATTCGACATTATAAATGAAACTACCTTTTCGGATTTTGTCGCGGATTTATTTTGATTTTTAGTTCCCGACGTTTCGAATGCTTTACAGCAATCATGGTCACGGGAGAGACTAAGGTATTTGACGTCTCATAGGTTTATATACTTGTTACAGACAGTGCCTACCCACAATTTACAAAAATTTTGAAAATGGCATCAGAGTACCTTATAAAATTTTAATTCTAAACATTTATATTTAAATTTAAATTATTTAAAAATAATTTATAATTATGGCAATATTTTTAACTTATTTTTAGCTAGTATTATTATAATTATTATAATTTTTATTTTAAAATTAGTTATTCAAAAGTATTATGTAGTGTTGCTATTCTAATAATATGTATATTTTCTTACCTATAAATTGTTTATGATAAGTTGCATTTCATTATTTAAATTAAGTATTAATTTGATATAAGAAAATTAAGTTAAAATATAAATTGAATTTTGATTATTTTAAAGTATTAAGCAACACTACTGCAAATTAAAAATAATTTAAACAAATCAAATTATGCTTAGATTTGACAGATTCTTTTGAATTATAATTTTTTTTTTTTTTTTTTTAATCTGAGAAAGCTTCAATGTCTTCTTTCAATTATCTCCATCGGAAACATTTCATAAAATTACGCACAGAACAATCTCTGTGGGATAAATGGCGTACATTAACGGGAGTCCTCTGCGATCCAAAAATGCCAATAAGAACCAAAGGCAAGGTCTATAAAACAGCTGTGAGGCCTGTTTTACTCTACGGTAGTGAAACGTGGGCTTCGTTAAAAGTCCATGAGCAAAAACTTCATACCACTGAAATGCGCATGTTACGCTGGGCGGGTGAAGTTACTCTCAAAGATAAAGTGCGTAACGAACACATAAGGGGGAGTTTCAAAGTAACACCTATTACTGAGAAAATAAGTGAATCCAGGCTAAGGTGGTACGTACATGTTATGCGTAGACACGATGACCATATCGTAAAAAAGTGCCTTTCCATAGCTTCAAAAAAGAGAGGGAGAGGTAGGCCGCAAACTACCTGGATGACAAATGTCCGAAAGGACATGCAAAAGCTTGGCCTTAGAGATGACGATGCTTACCAACGAAGTAAATGGCGCCGAATGATTAAAAAAGCCGACCCCGCGTAACGGGAAGAGGCGAGGGCAAAGAAGAAGAAGAAGAGGAAACATTTCATAAAAAGTAGGTAAAACTAATTAGGTTTAGGTTACTAAATTTAAAATTCTAGTTCTAAATAATGTAATAAATGATAAAAATCTAGGTTATTTAATCTAAAAAAAAAGAAAAATAAATCAAGTTTTATTCACTACAATTATTTATGATGTCATGAGTGAATCATACTACACGTCATTTATATGGAGGTTATATTATTAATTAATAAAAGGATAAAAGGAAATAAATTCAACTGTAAATTTATAAATTTATAAATATTTTAATATTTGATAATCGATTTTTTATAGTCAAGGGAAAATATAACGCTATGTAATCTTTCTCGATTAACATAATGGTCGGTATTTCTATCTAATCATTAATCGATATGGGTCAATGCCATCATAGTTACATTATAATATGTGAAACTTCTTAATATTATTACAACTTTACAATTGCGTTACATATATGTATAAGTGACATGGGATATTCCCCAAGGTGCGTTCCTTGCGTTCCTATCTTGTCGTGGTTTGTGGGCTCAACAGCGTCTGGCAGTACGGCCGGTTGTGAAGCTAAAAAACGCGCAGGAAGAACCCACTTTGGTGGGCGGTGTGTCATTGCTCCTGGTACTTCTCTAAAGTGGACTTTAGTACAATCCCTTGGATGTGTAGTCTGCTTCGGCAGACCTCCCAGACCATCGCGTCGCGGCGTCGTAGTTGTATGCGCAAGCGATCCTGCGACGCCCCATTAATTCGAAAGATTGGTCCTACTTGGGTTTTAGTGGGTTGGACGGTCTTTGGGTCAAGAAACAACTTCCCCCTCAACAACAAATAACCAACAAATAAAAAATAAAATTTGGTCTAAAAGTAAAAAATAAAAAATCTGGAGCGGACCACCCTTATTATTCCATAGGTGGAAACAAAAAATAGCCTACGACCTATTCTCAGACCTACCAGATATACACAAAAAAAAACACAATAATCGGTCAAGCCGTTTCGGAGGAGTTCGATAACAAACACTGTAACACGAGATTTTTATATATTAGATAAATACCACTATAATTAAACGGAATTGTTTCGTGAAATGTTCGTGACTAGTTACTTAGGCACTTGGTTGCATTAAATTTGCTATTACATTGGAATTTGGAACATAAGTGTTACGAAACTTGATGGGTCGTTTTAATAATTAAATAGTTCTGAACTTGACTTCTTTCAAAGACAAAAATATTAAGACAATGAAACATACGCGTAAATTTGTATTTCTATGAGCTCTTCACAAAAAATATTAACGTCATGCGAATAATTTAAAAATGATTATTATTTAAAAATGATAAAAATCGCAACATAAATTATTTTTAACAAAAAAAACTACTTCAAAACTAAACAAATCTAAACTAAAAAGTAGAAAATAATACAAAACTTTTAAGAACTTAGTTAATTTTGGAGTCGGTGCTAGCCAGGACGGACAGATTTATTTTGCTTTTGCAATGGACTTTCGAACGGTATTTTGATTATGTTTACAAATTGGTATTGTGATATGAGTTATTCGTCGCGCACATACTTAATGCAAATTTAAGACTTTTATGGATTTCTCATGGATGCCACTGTCAGAACTGGACTAAATTAAAATGGGGACCAAAAAAAAAAGGGGACCACACGTGAAGCACCACCTTTCAAATAAAAAAAAATCTCAAAATCGGTTCAACCAGTTCAAAGTTCTGAGCTAATAAAGATTAAAAAAAACATACAGACGAATTGAAAACCTCCTTCTTTTTGGAAGTCGGTTGAAAACGAAAATATATCTTGCCGTCCTTTGGTTACAAGGCCAACGCTAGCTAAGCAACGCATCAAAACAATGTACTGGAAAATTATAGGGGTCTTTAAAAAACCTATAGAAAGTCCACTGTCCACCATGGCACCATGCCTATCTCCTAAGCTGTAGCTTCCTCTAGCTTCCTTACCCTCGCGATAACTAATTTATCTATTTAAAAACAACTGAGTGTAGTGAGTGCACGTCGCTAGTCTATACTGGACATAAAGTTCTGAGTCAAATCTGCACACCAAATTATTTTTTGGAAAATGTAATGAAATTTTAAATTGTCATTATTAGTAGCGATACAGATTGCAGAGGCCGAATCTATAGTTTTCGAAATTTTTGTATGTATTTCTGTCTTCGACCGCATTTTTTAGGCTTTTGATTAGATATAAATAAGTAAGACATTCATAGCTTGTAAAAAATTTATACTAAACTCTGAAGGGGGTACCTACCTAGTTAGTGAGTCACTAGTTTAATCTATACTTCGTCAAATAAATTTTGATCATCAATGGAATTAATTAACTTACTTATAGGTACGAAATACTATATAGAATACAGATGAACTTAACAATCACCTTGTTTGCTTGCAAAGTTGTAGCAGTGAGACTAAATACGGGCTGTCTATTACATCGAAGTTTGTGAGACAGTGGTGGAGTAGAAAATTATTTAAATCTATGCATATATTGGAAATGTCTACCTTAATTATTTTTTTTTTGTTTTTAATTGTGTTTGGACGTCCGTCGAGACCGGCTAGATAACTTACAATGTAACTTTTTTTAGACAATAATCTATATAAAATAAAAATATTTTTTTAACAAAAAAAGCTAGGTTTAATAAAGCTAGGTTACGACACTACCAGTATATATACTATAGTATTGAATATTGTTTAACATAAATTAGGTACTAATACACAGCACATGTATGATTTTATATGTAAATAGAAATACATTTGCATACACGTTGTACCTATATGATGTCCTCCCGACATAATCCGACCACGGCGACCAATCTCAATGAGACTAGTCATCTGCGCGAGGGATATTATAGTGCACGAATGTACGCGCAAACACAAGTGCACTCTCTATTCCTTATCACTCTCATACTCCAGTGAGATCACTGAGATGACTGCTCGACACGGCCAGTAACAGTTAAGGCGCAGGACCGACGGCTTTACGTGCTCTGCGAGACACGAGGGTGAAACACCGCCAACTTCCCAACTCCGGGTTGTTACTGAGGCTTACGAAAAAGAAACACTCAATAATTAAACTTGGCCCAACCCGGAACTCGAACCCAGGACCTCCCGGTGTGCGACCGTACATGCTAGCCACTACACCGCCGAGGCAGTTAAACACGTTATACTTGTTGTGGGGAGGTCAGAGAGAGCTAACTGTATGACATTTCTAAACAATAAAATCATAATGCATGGAACTTACCACTATAACCAATAGGTTCATTCTCTTGTAATTTAAATGTGAAAGGTATATGAACTCTCTGCATCAAGAGGCGTGGAGGCTTCATCGCCCTCGGCCACGTGTCTTCCCGACCTTCGCCGACTATACCTATAAACTCCATGTTCCTGAAACAAGTAAATTAGATACGTATAAGTTTAATATAGTATGTATAATGTACATATTATACATTAATATACAAATACAAGTAACTTTAAATATATATTTTTATACTGTTTTTACCAATGGAAAGAATTGTTCTCGAGGAAGGTTTTAATATATAACTTGTCAAGTACTTTAATTTATTTTGTACACATTGGCTAAAATGTCGCAAAAAAATACGGACGCGAGAATAAAATGCAAGCGCTGACCCTACCCCGCACCACCTTGCCTACTGTTTAGCTAATAGCTCTTACAAGAAGCCAAGAATTTTTTGATAATTCTGTAGAATTTTCAACGTTCTATCACCAATTCCTATTTTTTAATAGTGATTAGAACGCGGGAATTGCTAGTATACTATATTTAACTAAATTCTAACTTAGACGTATCTGTACATAGAATATTTTTGGAAAATATTATTAATTATGGACTAAACTTAAATTCATAAGACTATTTTGTTGAACACTGGTTTTCTATCACAGATAGAGGTAACTACCATCCAAAACCTATTAGTTATTACAGTAAAAACAAAAAATATATAAATATTTTGTTAGGTATTTTATAAATTTGCTATCTCAGACTTTGATCTGCAAAATTAGCAGCTTAATGTGAAAAACATGAGGTATTCTATAAGTGAAACATTAAACAAACTCTTTTCAATATATTAAATTGTGAACATTAATTATGTATACACCTATGCGACTTGTTTATTATGTATATTAGGAGATGCATGCTATATATAATAGAATATTATATTTTAACTAAAAATATATAAAAATTGTTTATATAACATGTATGTCTTAAACACCTACTACATCCTAGTTAAAAACTAAGAACTACATCATAATCAGTTTACTTTTATAATTCATTATGTTATCATAAAATTATTGTACCTATATCATAAAAAAATTGTACCTAATAGTTTAAAAATACTAATATTTTATCTGTAAAGACAAATTATTACAAAATACACTTTTAATTTTAAATAATGTACTACATTGCTTATATTCTATAGCTTTTTTTTAACTTATGTTTGTGGTTATTAATTAATAAGTTATTGTATTTTTAAAGTACCTAAATCATATTTAGAAATACATATTATAGGATCTTATTTTGTTATTTCACTATTAATAATCAAAAAAATATTTAATTTACGGGGCCACATGAGAATTTTGTTTGTTCATTGTGAAGTTACATAAAAGAAATAAACCATATGATTCATCTTTGTCTGATAATACTCATAACTTAATGTTTTTAGTGTATTGACACCAAAAAAAAAAAATTCTGTATTTTTTTTTAGAAAGAATTACTTCTCAGTTAATGATTAAGAATTCTGTATATTAGAAATTGCCACATTTCTATATTTTTCAACCTTTATTATGTATTAAAACAAAGCACAGGCAGTAAATAGATCTGTTTTCAAAATTTCTGTTTAGGCTGAAGAGTGAAATAAGTGTTCATACTTAAATACATAGATAGTATATTGTATTTTAGTTGTTATAAAATATCCTTTTATAATGTAATATATCATGTTATTTTTGTATCTTTACTTACTCTTGAAATGTATGAATTACAAATAATTCTAATATGAAAATAGCTGTCAATTTAAGCATTTCTTACTCACTAAAAACTACAAGGCACAAAAACTAAGTTGCGAACAACATTTAAAAAATCAATTTTAAAAGAGCTAGACACTAAATTGTTTTTTAATAAGGTTAAAGTTATATAATAACAATTCTCATTAATTATTGTATTTATTTAAGAATTTGAAAAACACTATCTTATAATTGAAATTCTATAACTATTTTATCTCAATCATTTTTCTGTTTCATTTCACCTCTCAGGATATCAATATCTTAATTAAATATATTATATGTAAAATGAATATAATTAAAATTTTAATTTAGAGAAAGAGATTCTCTCAGTATGATAGAATTTATTTGTTTGTAGTTTATATAATAAAATTGTTCTTTAACATATTAATTTTATTATGACATCAGAAAATTGAAGTTTATTGAGACAAATCCACTATTATACTTATTTAAAAATGTAATCTAACTCTTCATAATAATATAAAGTCACATTGAAGAAGTTTATTATACAATTCTATAGATAAGTGTTTTTTGTAACAATTACATCAAGGAACAAGTTTTATCTTTCTACTAATGTTTCTGACATGCACAATCAGATGATAACGCCAAATATCTAATCGACACTAAACGTTATTACGTAAAATAAATAAAACACAAACAATAAAGTAAATTAAAAATAGAAAACAATACATACCTGAGAAGAATGACTAGCATCACAAAAAGTGCAACGAGGGCACCTATCATAATAAATATATTCGGCAAATCTGCCAATGTTATTCCCGTGGAACCCATTTTATGTTGGGTATTATCACAAAATAAGAAAGATACAAGCGAAAATACGAAAGTCACTTGAACTGCACATCGGTTCACTTCACAAAAATCGGCACAGCACTTATCTTCTCATCTTGACAACACAAAGTACTATTTTGCAAATTTCGTCAACAATTTGCAGTGAGTGGTTTTATTGGCCAATTATATACGGGAAATTGCAATATTTCACAGCGGGCTTAACCTCGAGAAAAATGGGTTGCCCTATGTAACAATTTTATTATCTACAATAACAACAAAAACATTGATTGAAAGGAAAACAGACGGGCTCGCGACGCACATACCACTCCGTGGAACGTAATTTGACAGAATGAAGTTAATGTTGCGACTTGCGAGTTGCGATGACAGATACTGCGCTGTAAAGGTGCGAAGTATCGAGTGATGTTTTGAAATCGTTCGATTCTCGGTGTTATTCTATTCATTTACATCAAGGACTTCGACTCGAAATTATTGTATTGTTTTCTAATGGGTAATAACTGATAATGTTGGTTCTTTAACAGATGGTGCTAGTAATACAATAACATCCTATCCAATGAACACAAAATTGTTAATGTTCATATTTAGTGGCTATAAAATTATATTTGTTTTGACAGATCACACATCTAGATGTGAAGTTAAATTACTATATTAAAGCACTAATCTATAGGCGTGATAGTTTTTCATTAAAATGTACCACAAAATGCTCGTGGGATAGTAATGCCAGTTCTCGCTTCGCTTGCACGAATTATAGTTCTATGTTCATTTAATTGTAATTATTATTATTAATCTAATTTTTTTATGTCTGTGAATATATTTTTTTCTTTACACTAAAACGACTGGTCAGATTTAGAAAAAAATTTAAAATCAAATAGATGAGAATATGACCCAGAGTACCTACTGAGTAAGATATAGGGCATTGTTTGGCACCCAGAGTCACAAGCGAGAATAGTGTGAGTAAATTGCTATATTTGCGTCTTGAAGTTTTACAGCTTTTTTATAAAGTGAAAATGTTTATTTAAATAATACTTATTTATATGTATAATATCAATCAAAAACTATTTTAATTAGCTAACGTTATTGGCTAGTAACAGACGTGAGCGAGTAATTATTTGTAAAATATTTATTGCTTTTGCCCTTAATACTTATATTTGTTTAAGAAAACAATAAATGAAATGCATATTTTTCATTGAGTAAAATTGTTTTAGTGAAAATATTAATTGTTGTCTTGTTATTGCTTAAAGTTAACAAGTATATTATTATCGATATTCAAAATCAACTCGAATATAATCAATTGCAATATCATCACATCTCTAATGTTCAGGTTCGAATTTCGAAATGCCGAATGAACCAGTACTGAGTACGCATTTCTAGGCTTTATCGCACTTCACTGCGAAGAAACGATAGGGATATTATTTTAGATTTGCGTATTTTTGAATATCTACAAACATTTTCTAAAAATTT
This sequence comes from Boloria euphrosyne, assembly GCA_951802675.2. Lineage (NCBI taxonomy): Eukaryota > Metazoa > Arthropoda > Insecta > Lepidoptera > Nymphalidae > Boloria > Boloria euphrosyne. The sequence goes on from OX637888.1 coordinate 1,752,544, forward strand.
TAATTTTCGTTACTTATAATCTTATAATATTCATGTGACAGTGGTCGCCCAGTAGTAATGCGCTCGCTTGGTTAACCGACGAGTGATGTGGGTTCTAATCCGGGTCTCGCATCTCTGACTTTTCATGTGCCAATCATTTCTATCATGATTACCACTTCTCTTACCTAACGAGGAAACCTAAATGTCTGAGAATACTTAGCATGTTTTCGAAAGACATGTAAAGTCCGCCAACTCGCACTAGGCCAGCGCGGTGGACTATGGCCTGATCCCCCTCGTATTGAAGGGAGGCCCGTGCCCAGCAGTGGGACGTTAAAAAAGACTGAAGACATGAAAGAAGACAAGACATAGTATATATATTATATGTATATATTATGTATATATTATGTATATATTATGTATATCTTATCTATAAGTAATTAGTTACAATTTTCTAGGAATGTGATTAACTTTAACACTTCCTAATTAGTTAATTTTATAATATATAATAATACTTAATATACTAATTATTAAATATATTAATTAGCTAAATGATGATCATTATAAATTATAATCAACTGCGCAAATTATTAATTTAGACACTGTTATATCTTTTCAAATTCAATTTCAAAAAGAATCAAAAAAATAGATTAGATTTCAGTCAGTAAAATGAGTTTTATTCGCTTTATTTCACCTGTGTTTTAAAAAAAATAAAAAGCTACTATGGCAGTCTTAAATCTTAAGAACTACTTTACTAAGTATTTGAAAGAAAGTAAGTAATTGTGTAGTATGTATTATGGTTAGAAATGCTGAATAGTCCTCCAATAAAGAAAATATTGTAATGGTCGTTTCATTGTACTGCAGCTTACTATGTGTCAACTGTCAATTAATGGTCTCCATGAATGTTATTAATGCAAATTAATCCACTTAAATTTTATATCCATGATCCAAGTAAACAATGTATAGGTACTTAATTTTATCTATATATGCTTTTAATAAAACTCCAACAGAGTAGAATCTTTACGTAGGTATACATAAGTAGTCCGAATTTATACGCTAAAATTTTTGTCGTTTTGTCTGTCTGTGAAGGCATCAAATGAAAATACTGGACAAATTTCGTTGTGATAATAGTTTATTATCCATGTCAAAGTTATAGAATACTTCTTGCTGCAGGAAAATATCACATCTTTGAGTAATCTTTACCTGCTAACGCATTGTATAAATAATGCATTACATTATCATATAAACGTTCTAACATGAACTTATATCAAAGTTCATATAAAATAAAATTAAATTATTATTAGTCGTCAATGATTTGCCCTCCCTGTGCGGTTGTCATGTACACAGGCTAACAGAAACTGTAAACAAAACGAAAGATCGATATATTTCCACACTAGAAGTAAAGGTAGTGCCGCTTTCACGACGTCAACATCTCGCACCATCATTTTAACTAGAGAAAACCGCGAAATATTTTTCCTTAATATTATTTTAAGCAGAAAAAAAACAAAACACTATTTACAACAGAATTTCCAACAGGAAATGCTAGATTTAGTTAAAGATCGCGAATGAATAGTGCTCAGTCTACGAATTGTCCAGGTTTTAAGCTGTGGAACAACGTGGCGTCCTGCATGGAGAAATGGTTCGGTGATAAACGGCTCTGGTTATTTGGTAACAACTTGCCGCTGTTACCAAGAAGGTTGGTCTCGTTGAATCTTAATTTGAATTCAATTCAATTATCTTCTTAATACCTTAAAAGCGTGCCAGTTGAGCACAAATTACTTCGCCAATGTCACGTAGAATGGAGAAGATACGAGGAGATTGGTCGGATTGTCATCGTAAAAACTAAAACCTTGACTAACAATAGATGTTTGACTTGTATTTTAAATACACTAATATTTTATAATACTAAAAAAGCCTAAGTACTATTAAAGAATGCTTGTTCTAGAATATATATAAAAATCTCGTGTCAGTGTTTGTTATCGAACTCCTCCGAAACGGCTTGACCGATTTTGATGAGTTTTTGTATATACATATTTGGTAGGTCTGAGAATAGGCCGTAGGCTATTTTTATTCTCCTAAGTGATAAGGGTGGCCCTCTACAGATTTTTTATTTTTAGAATAAATTTTTATTTTATTATGATTTGGCATCAAATAACACTCCCTAAATTTTCATCATTCTACCGCCTATATTTTAATAGTGATTAGGATGCGGGCAGAGCCGCGAGAATTGCTAGTTTTTTATATAAGTCATATATTTTGTGTACGTAAGACAAGAAATATGACTCATTTCAATTTTATTTTTTATTTTAATAATAAAAATATGCAAAACATGCTAAAATCAGAGATAACATCATGAATCCATGTAAAGAAAATATGTAAAACATGTTTTATTTTATTTTGTTAAATTATTCTGTGTGCAAAATGCCAATACATCTATGTATATGAATATGAATAATATGTTCATACTTAATTTTTGAGGGTTCCTTTATTTCCTTATTACAAGCAGAACATATCCTTTGTATATCGCCCTGGACCTAAATTGTATAAGTGAACATTGGTAGGAAATTAATGTCAAATATCATTACTCGACTTTGTAAAGAAGGGGTCTTAAGAGGACGAACCAAGAAAATAAATCAAATAGAAATAAATCGATCATTCATTTGTAGATTTAAAATATAAATCTCTACTTTGCTAAATTAAAAATTATCTCAAACTCAATAGTATCTTCCTCACAATACCTACGCGATATTGTGGTGGCAGAATATATTGCGTCTGTTAAACGCAATTCTAAAAAAAACTACTTATAACATTGAAATAAGATAGGTATATTATTTAATATAACTTTTTACAAAACCTTTTATTGGATACATGATACTATCCATTCCGCGAGACTATTTGCAAAAGTACCTTTCACTATATCCACCGTTGAGCAAATAGTTCTCTTAAACCAATATCTATATCTAATAACAACGAGCAGTGGCCAAATAAAAAGCTACGTTTGGAAAATGTAGAGTTGCGTCTCGGGAACCCCGAGTCTCGTACTTCTAAGATTTTTAACATTATAACCACGTGCTATCACGGCGAACTTATAAATAATATTGCGATTAAACCGACATGTCTAATAGAACCTAATCAGTTTTGGAAAGACATGATGTAGAGTAGAGTAAGGTCATCCGCATTTGATTATCGTTGTATCCCAAGTCTGAACCCGAATCCACATTTGTCCCAGTGTAACGTGAACATACATAATATAAGGTTTAAGAATTTTAATTTTTTGCTTACTCGACGTACTTGCCGGCATAGTTTGTCGTGACCCTATAACTCGCTGTGCCAACGGTTGTGGGTTCGAGTCCCACTGGGGGTATAATTATTTATGTATTTATCATTTAAACTAAGATAATTAGCTGTAAGAAAGTACAACATTATTTTTTGAAACATTTCGTACAACAGGTGAAACTTGTTGCCAGTTATTAGTTGTTATCTGTATTTCACATATTTTTAGAAATAAGCGCATACGTGATGATAGTTAACTGTGTAATCGATATTGTTGTAACATTTATGTAATAAATTTTAAAATCCATTTTCACTAAACAATTTTTAAGTAGTTTATTAAAATGTGTTTATCACTACATAATATAATACAAAGTCCTCCGCCGCGTCTGTCTATCTGTTTGTCTATTGGCGATAAACTCAAAGCGCTCTACTCCGATTTTCATGCTGTTTTCACCTATGGATAGAGTCGTACTCGAGGAAGGTTTTAGTATATAGTTTGTCAAGTTTATTTATACATTTACTAGCAGAACCCGCGGCTTCGCTCGTGCTAAATCTAGGAACGAACCCGACCAAAGCGAGGTTAAGACGCTAGTGTAAAATAAAATTGTTCTTCCCGACTTCAGTCTCACTATCCTATCTGAATTATCCGTCTGCGCAGAAGCATACCAAGCGTATCCTAACTCCAGACTACAACTGAGAAATTGAAGCCCCAGAACTTTAGCACATGAGTAAATAAACGTTACTCATGTGACTTTAGCAATTGTGAATACAAGATCCTATGAGAAATCAAATAGGTTCTACGAGTATTGTGTTAAAATCAGGAAATACCAATTCACAATTTACTAAAATTATAAAAAATATACTAGGCAATAATAATTTTTGTAATAATATTTAAGTATTTAATATAATAATACTTAATGTCCTTCAGTGTCTTTGCATTATACTTATTACTTACTTAATATTTTTAGCATAAATATTTTAAATAAATAATATTTGAAAAATAAATGTAATACTAAATCTACCTACTTATAATTATATTTGTCTTCGTTTTCCTCATTAGTCATCTGTAATCTTCGAATTCCGGGTTTTAATAATTTATTTACTTTTTACCACTTGAACTTTTGGGTTATAAAATAAATATTCTCGTAGAATTCTTGTTATTTTATATTTAGTTTCACACTTGCTTATTTTAATAAAATTGCTGCTTTACATTTTTTACCTTTTTTAATTGACTCGTCTTCATAACTTCTTAGATTTACGCCATTTGCCATTCTTTCGGATTTTGTCGCGGATTTATTTTGTTTGATTCCCGACGTTTCGATTACTTTAAAACAATCATGGTCACCGGAGAGATTATCTCCATAAACGAAAGGGCGTGGCGTGTTTATAAATTTCTCTTAGGTTGGAGGTAGAATTTGTAGCTTTCTAGAATATTCACATGAAAGTATCTCTATTCTATACTATACTTCTTTGTACTTTTAATATTATGCTTAATTTACGATGTACGAAATGTCAAGAGACAATTGTCAATGCGAGAAAAATCACCGTTTTGCCAACTTGGTTATGAAAAGCTGACGGTATTTTTACCAGCTTTTTAACCCACATCATACCTTTATAAGTTATGCCTGGGAATCAATATTCATTTCCAACTTAAAACATTATTTACTTCATTGGCTTAGAGATGAAATTACAGTGACAGCGATGAATCGAGAAATCAATATATCCATCGTATCGCCTTTTTTTGTGCCCGCAAGGTAATGTATCTATTATGAAAATGAAAATATAAAAAAATATTAAGAAGGCAAGTGCTTTTCTAACTCTACATCCTTAAATTACGAGTTTCTCTACTGATTATATATTGTGTAAGATTTATAATAATACTAGTGATTTACCCTCGTTCCGCTTGGGTTTGTTCCCTAAGTACGTTTAGTATAAATTTCAGAGATGAGAGGAAAAGATCAGAGGTGAGATAGTTTGCTTTAATAAAAGTCCTATATGTTATCCCGGGTAACCAGCTATCATTATACCAAATTTCATCAAAACTTGTCCAGTCGTTTTCTCGTGATGCCGTTACAAACAGACAGAGAACAATTATAAAATCTATAGATTTGGCTATTTAAATTAGATTTTCCAAAAATATTTGACAAATTCTAATATCGTCTAATTTTTCAAAAAACATTCAATGTACGGATTCGACTCAGAATTTTATTATATTATGTATGGATTTAAAACCTGCAACCCTTATTATTACAAACACGATATTTGATACTCGATAGCCATGAATATCAATTATATACCTAGTACCAATTAAGCCTACTAGCAGGTGTAAGAAACGAAAAAAATTCAATGTCACACGCACTATTCTTAAATCTTTTATGTACAGTCCTATAGAATATTCCATATGGGGTATTAAATTATATATTAATAATGAGTATAGGTATGTATAAATAATATGTTGGGACATTATTACAACAGCGCCATCTAGTTCCGTGGTAAGCTACGTTACGTGCTTGTGTTGCGGATACCAGATAGTTGATATACTTACTACACATATAAATTTTAAATACATACATAGAATTTATAAATATAAACACCCATGACTGGAGTACAAACATTCGTGCTCAACAAATGAATGCCCTTCGTTTCACAACTAGGCAACCTTGGCTATATCTCCTTTGAACTCCTTCATGCTAGCCAAGTGCGAGTTGGAAATTGGAGGACTTATCATGTTTTTCGAATACTTTCTAGGTTATCTAAGACGTGTAGATTTCACAAGTTCACTTTGCGCCTTTGAATGAATGAAGAGATGAATCAATACATTTGCATTAATTTTTTTCAACAGATCAAGGGCAAGCAGTCGCGCTATGGAGAGATATGAGAAGCTCGCGAAGCTCGGCGAGGGTTCCTATGGCCTCGTGTACAAGTGCCGCAACCGGGACACGGGCGAGATTGTCGCCATAAAGAAATTTGTGGAGAACGAAGATGATCCGCTTATACGCAAAATTGCTCTTCGGGAAATACGCATGCTGAAGGTTTGTAATAAATATATTTAAACTACAATGATGATACTTTTTACTACAAGAAAATTTCACATCTGAGAAATATATTATATGTATGTAGTATGTACACTAACTATTTATGAACCTGCGCGGAGAGAGGCTGAGTTTTTTTTAGATATCACCTATTGTTAGGACGAGACAGTTTTTATTTTTTTATTTTCTGAAAAATCTCCGTAATAGCTGATCTAACGGACCGTCCTGTCCTTTTAATATGTAATGTGACCTTTTAGTTCATACAAAAGAAAACCGACTGATTATGTTTATCCAGAATATCCCAATTTTGCAAATTTAATAAAAAAACACTTAAAACCTCATTCGACCTATTAAGGACATTGGTCTCAAATGATTCATTTACCAACGAACGCGAAACAACATTCCATTTTTATTTAATACTAGCGACTCGCCCTCGCTTCGCTCGGGTTCGTCCCTAGATTTAGCCCGAGCGAAGCCGCGGGTTCCGCTAGTAAATGTATACAAAAACTTGACAAATTATATACTAAAACCTTCCTCGATAACCACTCCAAACTATCCATTGGTGAAAACAGCATGTAAATTGGTGCAGTAGTATTTGAGTTTATCACGAATAGACAGACAGGCAGACGCGGCGGAAGACTTTGTTTTATAATATTTAGTGATATCAAAATTTTGCAATTTTGCTAAAAAAATAATGAATACCTCATTCGATCTATAAAGAACATTGGTCCCAAATTATAAATTTATCAACGAACACGGAATAGCATTCCATTTTTATTTAAAATGTATATTGTGAGCAATCAATAATATTTACGTTGATTTAAAATACATACATATAATTTTCACTTGCCACCGATGGAGACTATGAAGTTATTGTTTCAAGGAAGCACCCACCTTCCGTGAAACTGGTCGAGGACACGTTCCTACATAAAAGTGCGTCATAGTCCTTCCTTAAACATTGCCTTGTATACGAGCACCTTTGCAACATGTTTTTTTGCTCTTATTGAAAAACAATTCCCTATTATTACAATCCGCATACAAGCCTCTTTATAAGGCTTAATTATTGAATTCGTTTAATATCCTTTATTTATATATTTAAATGCTACAATATACATTTAAATATTATTATTTTATGAGTTTCGTAAAACTAGCAAATGCAACTAGCAAAAGTGAAGGTCGACATCTAAATTGCAAAATGACTGGTATCAAATGTATTTAATATCTAAGCATATAGATGGTTATTAAAATTTAAAAGATAGGTTTTGTCAGCGGTTCCGCTTATGAAATAGTATGTCGCCTTCGTGTGAGACTAGAACCTACTCTATATTCTCCATTTAGATTTGTTACTAAAAATCCTTGAATCGCTACTGCGTGAAGAACTATCTATATTAGGAACATAAAGGCTTAGTTATACGTTTATTATATTATATTCAGCTCCATTACTTACAAACTTGTTTTTCTAGGTTTTTTCTAGCTTTAAACTTTTAGGATGATGCTGGAGAGAACGTTTGTAATTTAATAAGTAATTTAGTTGGATAAAATGTAGCTTCTTATCCATTAATTATTTCTATGCCAAAAAAGGAAAACAAAAAAAATCATCATATCCATATTACTTAATATGTATTATGCTCTTTAACACACTCGTTATTATGACGAGTCGAACGACCTATGAATCATCAAAATTCGTTGAACCGAACCGCCTAGTAATTAGGGAACATACATATATACACACGATATATAATATTTGTCCTGTTATTTTGTTTTTTATTTGTACATAGGTATATAATAGTGAAAAAATATATATATGCCAAATTATCGTAATTGCTCTTCAATTATATCTTTACATGACGTTCCATATCAAATAAAATATTATAAGTAATTTATTTATAAATTAGAGCAAAAAATCTGGATCGAAAAAATATAAACAAAAAAATAGGCACGATATTTATTTAACAAGATCTAATTACTCAAATATGTGACTTATATTTGACAAACATTTACAGTTTTATTTATGTTGAACGTAAAGAATGACTGTAATGTTTTGTTTCAGAATCTAAAGCATCCGAACCTCGTTAACTTAATCGAAGTATTTCGCCGTAAACGTAAACTTCACCTGGTGTTCGAGTACTGCGACCACACTGTGTTGCACGAGCTAGAGAAATATCCATCTGTAAGTAAACTTTTCTAAGTTTTTTAAGCCCTTGTTTGTTTTTTTTTATTGAAATAAGTTTTTAATGTAAATGACCTTTTTAGAAATTAAAAATTAAAAAAAAATCAATGTCAATCATACAAAAACCCAAACTGCGTTTCAATAGATTGAAGGAAAACGTGCCCGTAGTGGATTTGTCATTTTGGTGATTAGATGTCTTAGACAAGCATACACCTGACATTTTAGATATATCTATCTTTTCACGTGTCATGTTTGCTGTAAAACATTCGAAATATTATAAAGACCAAAAATGTAAAATAAACTGCAACAAAATACTAAAAGATAATTTAAAATTTCAGTTTGACACGTTTGGTTCATTTTATTAACCGACTTCGAAAAAGGAGGAGGTTATATGTTCCGATGTATGTATTTTTTTTTTATAGTGAATATACTTTCTGTGCCAGTGGTGCGGGTTCGAGTCCCGCTGAAGGCGTCATTTGTGTGATGAGCACGAACTTCTCGGAAAGTACTCGCATTATATGCGGTATGCCTGACATTCAGCCGACGTATTTATTTGAATTTATGTTCATATTCACTAAACATACTCGTAACTTCCATTTTATATGAAAGCTCGTAAAATAAAGATCCCATTTAAGTATATCATTGGAAATTATGTGTAAATTAAATAGTGTAATAACTTTTTTAATAAAAGGTCACCGATTCAATATTACTTTCAATGTTATTATTTCAAGGTTAAGTGGAATTTTGGTTAAAATATAATATGTGACCTATTTCAAAATATGTTTACATTGGGTGAAGACGGAAGATTGCTTGTCTTTGCAGTATTTGTAGATGTCTTGCAAATACTTAGATTTAAAAAACTTCTATTAGTTAGAGGTGAAATGTACTCTCAAATGTGCGTTTTGAGGGGGCTAATTACAGTAATTAGCATCCAGCGATCCAGCCAGGGCAAGAGGCTAAGAACTGATAAGATTGCTGGACATAGAACTTAGCAGTAACCGTATGCTGCGGTCACACGGTCCAAATTGCTGCACTGTCGTTCCTCTCGCCTGCTGGTACCGTGTAACCAGGCATTTACGTCGTCTTAACATGTTCAAATTCCATGAGTATTTATGCGACAGGTTGAGGCGAGTCGAGCTACTGCCATGCCAATACAAGTTTAATTCAATTCAGTTCTTTGGTTTTTTGGCTTCAATGCGTGCCAGTTGAGCACAAATGATTTTGTCAATGTCACATTGAATGGAGGAGTCACGTTCGAGATCGGCCGGTAACATTTTATTGTATTCCATGAAAAGACTGCCAATACAAGTTAATAATTACTGTCAACTGTAAACGACAGTTACTCGCTCCGTATAACTAGACCTTAGGAGATGGTAAAGAGAAAGGACTAATGTCAGCACTAAGCCGCCGCTGCGTGCACCGACTAGTCATTAATTAAAACATGCTTCACTCTATTAACGTCTGCCACAACTTAATGTTTTTGGTCTAATTGCCTTCAGCGAAGCGTTGCATAAAAACTGGTTAGATTCCAACATAGAGTATATTGCTACATATATAAAAACACCACGTTGCAGTCGCCAGACAGTTTCGGTAGCACGTGTTTGTTGGACACGTGAGTTTGTACCTACTTGTGTTAAGTAAAATTTAGAATGCCAAAAAGATTTCTTACGTGTATAAATATGTAGGTATATGATAACTTTTTGTAATTATTGCAATTTATTCGTTTTGATTTGAAAAGTATGCTAAAACAAAATTTTCATAGAATTTAATGTAGAATTCAGAAGGTCATGGGCAGAATTTAATGTAGAAACTACAATTTTCTAGTAGATTTGTTTTGTGATTTGTTGTGTTTGATTGTGCTTAGATGTATCTGGGTTTAGCCAGCGCGGTGCAGCGTAACCATTTTCTAATTATACGACTCGATAGAACTACTTAGTAATCATTGTGTGGGAATAAAAGATTTTCCTGTAGTAAAAAATATCTTTCTTTTTATTATATGTAGGTATACAGTATCTTGATCCATCCTTTTTATATATAAAAACATACAATAAGTTTTTAATAGACAAAAAAAAATATTAAAAATTCGGTCTTAAAGTCATTTTTAAAAATTATTCTTAATTATTAAAAAAAATGTAGATTCAAGATAAATCCGCTAAAGTAAGCTGTGGTGTATTTAGCGTTGCACAACATTGACCAAGAGACCGCGTTGATGGACGACTTGCTCAATTATTTACCAGCAACTCACGTGTTTGGTTCACTCACGAGTCACGAGTCACGAGTATTCAGATTTCCGACACTAACAACTGGCCCGTTTGAATAAGAGCAATGTTTTCATTTATGATAGCATAACATAAAAAATATATAATATGAACTTTTACTTTTTTAGAAATGAAATATATAAAGGATAAATAATAAATATGATTAAGTCTTTATAATTACTTACTGAATCGTCCTCGTTCGATAACGTACATTTTAAAGGTTAGCATAGATTTCTCGAAATGTCAGCTATCAGTTAACCAAATTTTATCAAAATCTATCCAATGGTTTTCTCTTTAAGCCATCATTACAGGCAGACAGACAAAAATAATTAAAACTATACTCGTAGATTAGGCGTCTGTACCTATCGATAATCTGATTAATGACTATTGCAATAATTTTTTTCAGAAAATATCCAAATAAGCATGTAGTGTGTGCAGATTTTATTTAGTTAAATTTTGGTTTGATAAGAACTAATTTCCTCGCTCTAGTACTAGACCGATAATAATTATAATAATAGTTAAGTATTTATTTATTTATTTAAATATACCTATAAAGGTATCAGTTATACAATTTTATAATTTACTAAAGAAACTTTATTTTAGGTTTGTTAAAAATAAAAGGTAAATATAATGATTATTGAAACTATGGAAAAAAATACTTTGTCTTGGCTTTGAAAAGAATAATTTATATTCGATATCTTCACTTTTCTTTTCTTTCTTCAATCATTCACTATTCGATGAGTGCAAGTTCAATTTTCAAAAATGGTTTTAATTTTTAAACCATCGATTTACCAAAACTCTATAGGGTTTACTATAGGTTTGTATGTATGTTTGGAACTAATTAAAATTTTTATGCGCAGTAAGAGTTGCCTACTTGTATATTCTAGCCGCTACTTTACTACGCTCGTTATTTTCTCAAGTTCTTCACCTTTAACCTTAATCTCAAGGACGCCAGTACGCCTTAGCTTTGTTAGGTTTTTAAAGTTTTACCGCTTTTTATTTCTACTTATACATATAAATAAAATTGTAGTGTCTGTTTTTAATTTAAAATTAGCTATAGCTTTTCACTAAATACATATGAAAGTATATTCGGTACGAACATCAAAAAAACAATTTTTAAATTTTTGTCGGTCTGTTTGTTTGTTCCGGCTAATCTCTGAAATGGTGGGACCGATCTAATGTTACACTTTCATTTCAGAAATTTTATTTATTTTACCTAGCGGAACCTGCGGCTTCGCTCGCGCTTAATCTGGGGACGAACCCGAGAGATGCGAGGCTGAGTCGCTTACCTAGCAATTTAAACATAAAAGTCTTATGTGCTATAGTAGAAAAATCCGTCTAAATGTACTCACATCATTTTATGGATATTCATATCTAAGAATTTAACAAAGAAATGGTGCCCAGGGGCAAAGCGCTCGCTTGAGAAGCCCAGCAGTGGGAATTGGGATGTAAAAAGGACTTTATATACCTACAAAAAATTTAGTAGTATCTTATAAATGAAACTATCTTTTCAGATTTTGAAATTTCACGCTGAATTTCTTTCAATGATCTTGATTTATGACACGACTGGATGCTTTTTTTATCCTAACAATTGGTGTTTGACGTTCAGTAATATTTGTGAAAATTCAATCAATCTGTGAAATAGAGAAAATTTTATTTTGAAAAAAAATAATATGTAAAGAATGAATATGAATATTTTTTTTATAAATCCATTAACAAACAAATATGATTACGACATTGTCTGATCTTGAGCTTGTTGTTAGGAACTATTGAGAAATCTGAGACAGGTTTTATCAAACTTCACCTTGAATAACATTCATTAAATTCATATTTGACCTTTTTTTGGTTATGTTGTAGAAGTCAGCGGTACCCATTAAAATCCAACAAAACCTCGTCTTGATAGGGCGTCACTGGATCGCTTACGATTTCAACCATGACGCCCCGACAGGTTTGCCAAAGAAGATTGCACAGTCAAGCGTAAGAGTCCACTCTGCTATCAGGAGCAACCTGCATGACACACATCCCACCGAAGTGGGCCCTCCGGATTGCTGGGCGCTACGGAGACCTTCCCCCACCACAAGGTGGAGGTGAAATTGGTTTTATGACCTGCCTTAAGATTATTTCAAAAACAAGAAAAAAATAAGTTTGTTTTTTCGTAAATTTTTCTAGTGTTTTAATAGATATTCTGCTATTCGTGCGTATACAAATCCAACAAACCAAATATTATACCAGTAAATCCGTCTAGCCGTTCTCGTGTTATAAATCGTGAAACAGATGAATTTTAATGTTCAGTAAATACGCATAATTTGCAATGCGGAAGTTTCATTACAAATATTTTGATGAAATCGAACATTATTAATTATTGCGGTTAAATATCTCATCTCTGACAAGTCTATACTAAACATAAGCGAGGTGACTCGCAGTGCCAATTAATTAATCGTAATTATTTAAAGATCAGCTGACTTTGAAATCGTAGGCCGGTGTGTTAATATTATAGCATGCTTTTTGTTAAAAGGATGTCTTGAAGGTGAAAGACCTGCGCAAACGCAGGTGCCGGTAGCTTTCGCAAACGTAGTATTACGACGGATGCTTGCAGTACTTATGGGTATACCAGATACCTACATGTTTCGTGTTTGACATTGGCTCCATCCGTTTTATATACTTGTCGCTAATTTTAAGTTATTCAAGGTTATTAGATATTATATAAGGCATAGGTTAAATATGTAAATTGTAAACTCATACTAAGGTGCTATAATAAGAGTCATAAAACTAAATATAAATTATAAAGTCATACGATACTGTTTTTAAATAATATATGTATGTAGGTAATTATAATAATATATTGTTTTGATGGCAACAAATGGCAATTTGCATACTAAGTGATAAGTTAATAAATGTTATTAAATAGACATAGCTGACGGACTTTATAATAATTATAATAAAAAAGATTTAAATAAGCTAATTAAAGAGTAGTAATGCTACTAATAATTAAAATACAAAAGTTTATATATATAAACGTTAGTGAAGTTAAACTTCTTTGCGCGCATGAGGGTAAAAATCTTACGGATGAAACGCGACATGAAACGGATGTGAAACGGATGTGAAACGTTTTTGAGAAGAGGGAGAGAGCGATTGAGACCGATTAAGAGAGAGCGAGAAAGGGCATTTGTATTAATTTTCGACACTTTTATTATTTTAATTACAAAGGATCTAGCAGGATAAGGTAAGGCCAGCGGCCCCAGAAAGATACTTTGAAAATAACTTATGTGGTAGCATTGGCGAAGTGCAAACAAACCATTAACAAAATTTCAGCTTCTTATGTCGCTGCGTTTTGGAGATAATTGATCAAATAGACGCTAAAGTGGGTATTTTTTAAAATTGTTTTTTCCATAAACTATTACAGCTAGACTAATTAAACAAAAACTATTCATTAGAAGAAATACTAGTGTACGTTATATATTTTTTTTTAGATTTTTTCGATTGTATTTACTATTTGAAAAATACAAAAAAATATTTTTTTATAATTTTATTTATAGTTCACACAAAGGCACAATCACAGAAAAAATATATAGTGTACCCCGCTATGTCTAGTATTACTACCAAAATAATATAATGAAAAACTTCTAGGCTTATGCATTATAATTTTTACATAAAAACTTTCCACTTGAATAGTTCTTTCTATTAATTAAAACTGGACTAAAATCCATTGGGTATTTTAAAAGATCTAGGCGTATAGACGGCGAGAAGCGACTTTATTTTATTATGTAGAGATACATGTTTATTTTGAATTAAAAAAAATATTAAAAAGAATAAAACGTATGTATTTACCTTATTCTGTAAAGTAAGCTGTCTGTTTGGTAAAATCGAGAATAATAATATGAACAGCAACTGCAAATCACGTTACTATTTTTGACTTTGACATTTATGCTCACACCCACCTTATTTACATATTATAAGATAAGTGGTAATCATGTTAGAAATGATTCGCACATGAAAATATCAGAGGTGCGAGACCCGGATTTGAACACGCATCACTTGGATATCCAAACGAACACGTTACCGCTGGGCTGCCACTGTCAAAAGTTTGTTCTGACATAGACCTACATACATAAATTCTATTGCGATCACTTTAAATTTTTAATTTAACATTTTCATATATATATTTTTTTGATTTAATAACAAATATTAGCTTTATAAATATTTATTTAATATAAATATGCATTTATGAGGTGGGTAATATATGAGCAGGCCTTTTTAATTAACCCTGACATTTGAGAGTTAATAGATGTGCCTATAAGTAAATATGCAAATGCAAAATATTAAAGTATCAATTAAACGTTTGTCTTGCAATGCAATAAAATAATTAAATTGTAATAAAGTAGTATTTTTAGTTTAGGGAAAGACTAAGGTTTTAGAGGTCTTAAAGATATTACATAGTTCTGACAGAGTCCTCCGCAATAGCGATACTTACAATATTTGTTAATTTTATTTGTTTTTATTTTAATAAGTTTTATAAATGGATATGGACTATGGTATATTAAGTAGGTATAATTAATTTAATTTACACAATATAGCGCAATAATAATTTGCTTATATTTTGATTGATGAGTCTTAATAAATATAATAACATCAACACCAATAAGAATAATAAAAAAATATAAAAATAATTAATTATTATTAATATAATAACAATATTTTGTTATTGTAATAATGACAGTTCGAGTTGAATTAGGCCAGGCGCGCACTACGAGTTTTTCGCCGCGCGGCAGAAAAAAGCAGCGGCATAATGTCGCTCTGTAATACTGTACCAAACAGTTTTAAATTGTATTGCGCGCACTTGACGGCAGAGCCACCGCAGCGGCGAAAGGTCTGTGACAAGTTACAACTTGTTTGCGGCGCAGTGCGGCGCGACTGTTCATCATCTTCTTGTAACATATTTGAATAGCTTTTAATGCATGTGTATTTAACCGACTTCCAAAAAGGAGGAGGTTATAGGTTCCGATGTATGTATTTTTTTTTTTTTATGTATGTTCACCGATTTCTCCGTCAACTGTGGGCCGATTTCAAAAATTTTTCTTTTGTTCGGTAGGGTATAGTTCTGAGGGGGTCCCATTATCACAAAATCAGGATTTGATGATGGGATCTCAGGGAAATCCAGGGCAACTTTCAAAATTTATAGGCACCTATTATGTTTTTATATATTTTCTTAAGCTGTTCAAGCATTTGCGTCTGAAAATCGTCATCTCATGTGATGAGCTGATGATGGAAGGTAGAATTCTTCAAATGTTATTTTTTATCTGTGTTCACCGATTTATGCGTCAATTGTGGGCCGATTTCAAAAATTTATTTTTTGTTTGGTATACTTCCAAGATATTCCCATTGTCACCAAGTTAGGATCTGATAATGGGATCCTAGGGAAATCGATGGCAACTCTTAAATTTTATAGGCACTTAGTACATTTTTCATATATTTTCTAAAGTTTTTTAAGGATTTGCATTTGATAATTACCATCTCATGTGGATAAGCTGATGATGGAAGGTAGAACTCCTCAACGGCTAGGAGTTGAAAGGAAATTCCTTTAAAATTATACATACATATATAGATTGATAGTTGTGTTCTTCCAGGCTATTACGTTAATATGATAATAGAAGGTAAATCTCATTAACCTCTAGGAGTTAGGTGGAATAATGGACGTGGTTTATTTAAACTATTTCGTATGGGAAATGTAAACATAAAGATGAGCTCGTAGTTTAGTTACAGCTACAGTAGTCGTAGATCGAGTACTCTTTGGACACCAACACACCCCCCCCCCCCCCCCCCCCCTTTCGGCAGATAATTAATTACTATTTTCGTCGTTAATGGGTATGCTCGTTGTTTAATATAAAGCTTAAACAGATTTTAAATTAGTGACATATAGTAAGTCACTATAATTAAATCAGCTAAATAAAAGGCACACTAAAAATGTAAAAATAAGTTATTTTAAAAAAAAAATTAAACCGACTTCAAAAAATCTGCACTAAAAAGAGAAAAATAAAAAGTAGAAAATAATACTTTAAAGAACTATGTTAATTTTGGAGTCGGTGCCAGCCAAAGAAAAATAACCGTATATTCGATTAATCTATCAATTTGTAAACAAAATTAAAATACCTGGCTGGCACCGACTCCAAAATTAACATAGTTCTTTAAAGTATTATTTTCTACTTTTTATTTTTCTCTTTTTAGTGCAGATTTTTTGAAGTCGGTTTAATTTGTATTGCAGTTTGACGCGGCAGTAAACCGTAGTGCGCGCGTTTACAGATTTTTATTTGCTTTGCCGCACGGTACAATGTCGCAGATTTTTCTGCCGCGCGGCGAAAAACTCTTAGTGCGCGCCTGGCCTTACGAGTAATATCTCCGGTAGGCCGTAAGCGGTAGGCCGTAGGGAATACAAAAAATAATAATAAAATTAGGTAAGTACTTGTGTTTTCCATTGCAGGAGTATTGATTCAAGAGATCGCGTGTTTAGAACAAACATAAACCACTCGGATGTTTTATTTTCATTCCATTTGCCTTGAATTCTCTTTTTAGAATCGAATTGATGGTCAAAGTTTATTATTATTAATTCCTATTTCTTATCTCCTTTTTGGGGAAAACATATAAACCTTTGCTGTTATTTAGCCCTTTTTGAATACAGAATTAATCACTGCTGGGTACACGTTTTCCTTAATACGATTGGGTTCAGAGATGAACTATGTCGCTGGACACTTTATCAGGCACGGGACTGAGAGAGTCTGATTTGCTAAAAAAGCCGAGCCCTATTGTCACAATCGTAGAACTTTGTAAATTGTAGCATCGCTTGGCACACACTGTAGTGTACCCCTGGTTTATCTACTTGCTATCTATCAATTCCAAGACACAGGTCACAGATAATGCGTGTTGAGATGCGGTTTCTTAAGCCACAGTTTCTTTTAGTTATAATGATTCTCATAAGCATTCGGCAATTCAGCCAAGAAACACACTGGGTGGCGGATCTCGGTGGGAGGTGTGCCTGTAGGTTGCTCTTGGTACTTCTCTGGTAGTGGAGTGGATTGTTGGAGAAACCCCATGGTTGTTGAACCGTCAGAGCATCTTGGTTGAGGGTGTAATCCATCTAAGCCATCCTGCGACGCCCTGTTAAGATGACGGAGGTTGGAGGTTGGAGGATGGCGGAGGCATATATGTATGCGGGTCGTAGGTCGCGATACGCTACGCATACATATATGTAGAACTAGAGTCGCATTTCCCAACATTAAAAAAGGCCCGTAAATAAGAAATATTAAAGTGTAGGAAAATGAAAGGTAATTCTATTTAAATAATTGTATTGGCAATCTTTGATTAATAAAACTGAAATTGCATACACATTGTTCAAGTGAACTGAGAAAATTTGTTAAAAAAAAATAACAACTCTTAAAGACCTGTGTCTGGTCGTACCATGTCTTTACGTTAGGAAGAGTTTATGTATGTAATCATTAATCAATATTTTTGTGGTGTTTTTCCAATGATATTCTAATAGACAGATATGTTATACGCTCACTAAACAACCGAAAAAAGTGTTCCGCGCAGCACACATACACACTTTTCATTCAAGGTACATTTCATTACAAGTCAAAATGATAGAAAGGGGATAGTCGATAAAATCAATAAGGAAAAAAGAGACAGCTAGTGTTGTCAATTGCGCGTCAATGTAAACAAACATAATCTATACTTCAGCCACTTTAGAGAAATAATGTTTGTAAACAAACCACAACAGCTGAATTTTAGGGTTCCCACTTCAGAATAAATCACGATTTCACACTTTCAATAGTTTTACCCTAAATATCTATCAGAGTTTTCATAATACCTAATTGTAAAGACACGTAAAAGATAATACATGATTAATAAACATTTCAAATCACATGTAAGTAATTATTTTTTACATTTTTAATTATATTGGGTTGTGATGGTGGATAATTATGCCATCCCTAAAGCTTTCTGCCTTTTTTGGAAGATATCGTAAACATTTTTACATTTTATTTTTATAATGTCATCAAATGAAAAATACCACCAAGTACCCTACACTAACCGAATAGTTTACTGTTTTTTAAATTAGTCGTATTATTTATCGATTCTTAAAAAAAATATCCAATGTTATGTGGTGCTGCCAAATCAATTGATTTCGCGTAAAATTAGACTTTGATTGAGGAGTGAGGTAAGCGTTGGACGGGATAAATGCTTTGCTAACGGTTGATGAAACTTGTCACAGATTTCATTATAATTTGTTAATAATAAAAATTATAATAAATGTAAAAAATTAACTTCCATTTTGTTTTATTTTATCTTCTTTAGCAGTTTTATAGGTTTAAAAACTTAATTATTTACTGACAATCATTATTAATTATCATTCTAAAGTATTAGCATTTACAACAATAAACATTAATAAAAAATGTTTTTCACCAATGATATTTTAACTATAGATATGTTATACGCTCACTAAACAACCGAAAAAAGTGTTCCGCGCTGCACACATACACACTTTTCATTCATGGTACATGTCAAAATGATAGAAAGGGGATAGTCGATAAAATCAATAAGAAAAAAAGAGACAGCTAATGTTGTCAATTGCGCGTCAATGTAAACAAACATTAGTCTAGCGACCGATGACATATCAGAATATTAGGCAAATAATTGAAATATATTAATAAATCGAAGTATTCTGCGTTCTTACATGTGGTATGAGATCCCGTGTGTTTTATTAACTTTGGTATCATAATTGGTGCATTTCCTAAATACACAGGATGGCATTTTTTTAAATTTTGTAGCAGCGTACCACTCGTCGCCATGCGGTGACACTGACTAAAGGCAATACGTCCTAATTAGGATGTTTTCGAGTTTTCACGATTGCGCGCTCATAACATATCTATAGTTAAAATATCATTGTTTTTCACCCATGCTTTCAAATGGTTGCCTAGCAACACTTTGTTATTAAACATTATTTCTCTAATGTGGCTCAAGTATAGCGACCGATGACATATCAGAATATTAGGCAAATAATTGAAATATATTAATAAATCGAAGTACACTGCGTTCTTACATGTGGTATGAGATCCCTTGTGTTTTATCAACTTTGGCATCATAATTGGTGCATTTCCTAAATACACAGGATGGCATTTTTTTTAATTTTGTAGCAGCGTACCACTCGTCGCCATGCGTGACACAGACTAAAGGCAATACGTCCCAATTAGGACGTTTTCGAGTCTTCACGATTGCGCGCTCACAACATATCTATGGTTAGAATATCATTGGGTTTTTCCCATAAAAAATATTTAAGCTATTTTCAAGGATAAAAATAGAGGTTGACCGTCGAAAGCATTTTTCACCGTTTTGCATTTTGTTTTCGTATCTAAACATCACGTCACAGTATTTTTTTTTCACCAGGGCTGTCCAGAACTTCTATCGAAACAGATAATCTGGCAAACTTTGCAAGGCGTTGCGTATTGCCACCGACACAACTGCATACACCGCGATGTGAAGCCGGAGAACATTCTGCTGACCAGCGATGGTGTAGTCAAGCTGTGTGACTTTGGATTCGCGAGGATGATCAGTGCGTATTATGATTTATTACCCTCATCCAAATACTTTACTTGCCATCGTCAGATTTTTTTTATTATTTACTACGAGGTAAATCGTTTTTTCTGAACATAAAATTTCAGATTAGAAGATACTAAAAGACAACACAAAAAATCCTCCGTTGTGTATTAGTAGGTATCCTGCGAAATATCCATAACACATATAACTATTTGCTACAAACGATTCACACTCGCTTTGCTCGAGTTCATCCGTTACGTTTTAACGGAAGACCTTCAGCCTGAAGGCTTCAGGATATCAGAAAACGATAAATTATTGATATTTTGAAGGCACTGCTACCTCGATCGTCGATGTCGTTAAAGCTAATGTCGATACCTAACAGATAATCCTAATGGACGTATTATTACTTCATTACTCGTATATTTCACATTTGTTTATTACAAGCAGCACAAAGCAAAGTAAACTGATATCTAATTGTACTTTCACTAAACAAAAGCTTGCGAAATCCTTCAATATGTTTTGTTAAAGAAAATATAATCCTTTAACTTTATTTATAGTATAAGTCTTAGATTGTAAGTATTTAAGAAAATCATTACGACGGTATGACCTAATTGGCACTTAAATCTAGGGTCGATTCCTACTGCAGTTGCTTAATAAAGATACGTGATCAGATTGCAAGTTCATATATTGTGATACATAACTATTCACTTTAAAGTTACTTTTTTATAAACTATTTTTTATTTCAATCGAATTGCTATTCATATTACATTTCTATTATAAAACGATTGAACTGATTTGGATGAGAATTGAGAAATATGAATAAAAATAGGCAATGGGCTGAATAACACAGACACGCATCTGAGCGAAGCGAAGCGAAGTAAATATCTGTATTTACTTCGTTTCTGGATTTCAGAGTAAGTTTCAGGTCTTTTTGATTAATATCCTTCATAACTTTCACCAGGTGGAAATAGTTCCTCAGAATACTCCGTCCATACAATGATCCCATTTGGAGTTGATGTTAGAAGACGAGCTAGTAACTATTAAATCTAAACTTTCTTTCATTTCATTGCATATTTGTATTAGATATTGTAGCAGTTATTTTAACGGTTACGTTTAACCGTAATCGTTTAATTTTTGTACCTACTCTGTCAACATTTGTCGTACATTGACACTGAAACAAGGACGGTTTATAGCGGTCACACCACATTACACATATTATTACCTACTGTGTATATCAATAAAATAAAGCCGATATTAGTAATACATACCTATATTAATACCATTTATACGTTAATTAATATTATTGTAGTACGTTGTAGATTTTGAACTTTTATTTAGAAATCATTTCATAGCTATTTGACATTGCTATTATACGAGTATATACGAAGTGTAACAGTTATTTTTTGTATCTTACTAAATATACAAACACAGAGCTTTCTCCGAGCTTTTTTATGAGCTTTTGTTTTACTTTCAGTGATTTTCATTTTAGTTTATAAAACACCAGTCTGAACAAAAAGTGTATTAATTCGGGCCCTTTTAACGTCACACTGCTGGGTAAGGCCAAGGGCCGGTTGGAGGACGGCACGTGTCTTTCGAAAACTAGCTAGTAGTAATAACTAATAATTACAATTACACGTTTGACTCAATTTGTAGTGACCCTACATTCTGCGCCAGCGGTCGCGGGTTCGAGTCCCGCTCGGGCCATTCATTTGTTGAGCACGGATGTTTGTACTCCAGTCATGGGTGCTTATATTTATAATATGTACTATATATATATAAATTATAAAGTTATTTATATGTAGTTTATCGACTATCTGGTAGCCGTAACACAAGCTTCGTAGCTTACTGCGGAACTAGATGGTGATGTGCTTAATAATGTCCCAACAAAAAAAAAACTATTCATATATGAAAAATCTAAGATTTGAGACTCGGAATTTGAACCCAACTTCAATCGGTTTGCTACGCGAGTATTTTACCACTGGGCTACCACAGCCTTAACAATAAGTTGATAGTAATAATATTTTTTCCTATAGTTTGTTATTGAAAGAGAAAAGCAATTAAGTAACTGTTTAAGCCTCGTAATGTATGTTTTTACGTTATTTTCTATTGAAATAACCTAATATTCTAAATGTGTATTATTAACGAGTTTGTAAATTGTTGTATTCTATATAGAAAGTCGAACATATTAAACAAAAGTTAGCCCAAATATAATGTACCTGTCGTGATATCATCATATTTCACGTATATCGTTATACTAATGATGTGACTTCTTTTTATTCTTTACTTGTAGATTTGTACTCGGATAAACGAATAATCATTCGGAATAATATGAGCATTAGATTATAGTGAAGTTCCGTATAAGTTGTTCACACTGCAAAAAATTTAAGGCAATGAACTTGTTTACTATTAAGTTAAAAGTGACTAAAGTTAGCTTCTTTTACAGCTGCACATTGAGTTTTTTCTATTAATTCGCAATAATTAATTAAGAAACATACCTACGACATTCGACGCTTTTTAATAAACAACTAGCGGTTCACCCTCGCTTCGTTCCATACAAAATAAACAGTTCTCAACTTTTTCATTTTCCAACTTTTGTTTGGGGATTTCCTTTTATTGTAGGGGACACACCCCGGACAAAACAAAAAAAATTAGCTAACTATTGTAATCAATTCAGTTTTAGCAAGTCTAATGAACGGAAATTGTTTTTTATGCCTATTAAGATTAGTGGATACAGAGACTCATTCAATAAGTACATTAAAAAAAAAATCACATAAAAACCTTGAAATATATAAGTATCTCACGAGAAATAAATATTTCATTATTGGTAGTTACTTCAACCGTAACAAAGTTTATTTATAGGCATTGTACAAGGTACTTATCTATTTTATAATAAAGTGTTTGTAATGAAAAATAGGTGAAATGAATGAAATTTCGCATTGAAAGTTCGTTTATCATCAATCATGAATTTAATAATATGCTCAGTAACGAGCAACCACTATCTAGATTAGACGCAAACGGGATTTAATCTGGTATAACTAGTACATGTGAACACAAACTTTCGCTGTGGAAATCGTTTAATACGAGAAATTATTATATACATACAAACAAACAAAGGTATTTTAGGTATTTTATAATAATGGCAGGATTCTGAATTACGATTTTTTTTAAATGAAACTATCTTTTCAAATTTCAACGCAATTTATTTAGATTTTTGGTTCCCGACGTTTCGAATGCTTTATAGTTTACAGCAATCATGGTCACGGGAGAGACTCTCCCGTTCGTTAAAATGTGAAATATTCGCGTAAATCTAAGGAAATATTACGAGTGTCTATTTTATTCGGAGAAGTTAAGCATCCTCATTTTAAAAAATAATAATGAAAATCTATTTAAAGCAAGTACATATTTTTATTATAATATGTAAATTGTAAATACATGTAGAGTGAACCATACATAATATAAATCATTCTTGCTTCAATTAAAAGTAAGTCAATCTCTATTCACGATAATTTCTAGAGTCAATTGCTAAAAGGATCTTTAAGTAAAGATCGCTTGTACAATTTTTTTTTAAATATATTAAGAAAATAGCCTTAAAAATTTCGTACAAAATAAGTACCTACTCTATGAGCTACAATTGACATAAAGCGGATTTCGGAGTTTTCTCGTGATGCGGTCAACAAGAATAATACGGAAATACAGAAATTCTAAAAAATTGTTCATTCCGCACTGCATCTGCATAAAATTGACAATTACTACAAGACTTTGCAAAAATATTTAATGTAGGTACCTACAGTTTCGCTTAACATTTTTTCATCTGTATAGAATAGATATTAATCTACGAAGTAGCAATAGGTAAGTTAGACATTATTGTTTGAAAATTTTAATGAGAATTTTAATCGACACATTAAACATTTAAGCCCATATCTGACATAGATGGAGACGGCGATAACTATCCGGGTTAGCTTATCCGCCATCGGCCTAGTTTCGCTAACAACTGAATAAATTCTAAGTAGGTACTCTACTAAGTACTTCATCGATTAAATAAGTATGAGGCAATTAACATTTATTTTCGGACTAACTTTAATACAAGCGTCCTTAGAAGCCCTTTGCATTTTCCAAAGAGTACTATACTCATCGTACGTTTCATGCTAAATTCATACTTAATAATAATTTAAGACTTGATTCTAATATAAAATTATATCGTCATATTGTTATTGTTGTTCTTATTTCTATTGGATAAAACAGAAAATCAAAAACCGTTTGAAAATTTGTAACATACAAAATTTTAAATTTGTACATACTCGTAGGTATAGTCTTGAGTTTGAGATAAGTCCGAAAATACTAAATAAATATGTACCTATTCAACTTTCTGTCAGCTGGAGTATGTGTTGACGTCCCTACATATTTATTAGGGCGGGCGAAGTGAGTCCTAGTAACACTATCCCACAACCTGAGCATTTTATGGTACTTACTGAAAAAATATCACGCCTATAGATTTTTGCTTTAATATAGTAATTTGACTTCATATATAGATGTGTTTTCTGCCAAAAAACTACTACTAACTACCCGTTAGAAGAACTACGTCAGCCCTTACAAAGTTTAGCTTTTTGCTAGTTTATTTATATCTGACTCAGTTTTAAGAATATCTTTTTGATTTTATTTTAGTATCCATAAAATCTGACCTTCCACACTCATCAATGACAATGTAGTAATAACATCATTTGATGGAATAAGAATGAAAATTACGTATAAATTTTATATTTGTGTTCCACAACAAGTAGGAAACAGGCTTAAAAATTGAAATAAATTAATTTCTGCCAGAATTTTATATATATATCTACTAATAAAATTTAGATCCTAATAAAGTAATGACATTACGAATATTCATATTACTTTTGTCCTAGCTACGAGTACTTAATATGAACGTAACTAAATTAAGAACAGTCATTTTAAAGTTTTTACTTTCTATTTGTATATTAACTGAACGTCTCAAAACTTAAATCTATATACGGTTTTGTTGCACCCTCGATTTCCTAAACCATAATTACAGTCCGGAACTTGCCACTTAAACTTTAGTAATACCGCATCCGGTAAACCAATAGTGATAAGTGATAAAGAAAGAACGCTATACTAGAGCTATACTATATAGCTTTTAAATGTAGTGGATAGCTGGCCTACCTAACTATATCATCACATGATTGCCCGTGACACCATTTCACGGGTTCGATTCCCCGCTCAAATGTCGCTTTTGCAATCAACGTATACACAGAAACGTATACATTGACCAGTTTTGAAATTGCTTCATACTTTGAAATGGTGAACCATGCCTTGACTGACGACTGTTATCTAGTAATATTTCGAAACGTGCAAAAATTTTCGCATTTTGTTGTTAATTCACATGATTACAGAACCCGCTTTATATACTCTTTACGATATAAATACTCGTTGGTCTAGGTAGTATGAACACAAGACACACAAGACATGAAGGTCTTAAATTCAAGTCCTGGGTCCTGCAAAGTGTAGTAAGCAATCAAGTTTTTCTTAGGCAACCAAGGGTTAGGGATGGGATATTAACGGTCTTTCACTCCTGTGCCTCAGAAAGCGTTTAAAGCCGTTGGTCCTGCGTTTATTCTCACCTATCGTGGCTAATTCGTCCTCCAATCGTAGTTTAAGAGTAACAATTGAGTTTTTGCGCTTCAGAACTGTTACCGTTCCATACAGTACAATAAATAATTACGTTATAAAATATGTAAAAATAATCACAAAACCAATAAGTTTCCAAGGATATTTGGTACTTAAAAATTAAAGCTCGTACGACCTACGGGCCACAATAATACGTTGTATAAAAATAGAATATAATATAAAATATCGTAAATACAAAGTCGTAGGTATAATAATAAATCATTGTAACTTTTTAGTACCTAAATAAGGTTATTTTTTCTTTACAATATCGTATTGTTATATTTACCATATAGTTATTTTAAATTTTTACATAATGCTATCGCGATCGGCAACGGATATTCTTAGAGAAAATTCGCAGCCTTGACATTAACCAAGGTCAGTGCTTGCCTCTAGTAGGTAATGAAGGAAATTGCCGACGTGACTTGCGATCCTATAATGGCAAACTATATTTAGCTTTCCCTACTTTAGTAGATTTTTTGTGTAGTTAACGCGAATGTTACCCCGACCACCGTTATACTTAGTATGCTGTAAGACAAGTGGTAATCATGTTAGAAAAGAATATTTACGCATGAAAATACCAGAAATGCGAGACCCGGATTTGAACCCACGTCACTCGGTTATCCAAGCAAGCGCGTTACCACTGGGCTACCACTTTATTAATTTTACAACTGTAATAATATGCAAAAAAATGAGTAAATACAACAATTTTCCTAATAATAACTTATTTTATTAACTTTGTATTGTCAGACAAAGTTTATTCAATGATCGATATATTTTTTTGTTATATTATGTTGGAGTAATTTAAGGAAACTATAGAATTTAAAGAATATTGTTTCTGGAAATTGTTCTTTATTAAGCCCCCTGGGAATGTGTGCACCTGGCAACTCCGATATACGTGGATGACATATTTTCACCGAACTAATTAGTTCGTGCATATTTTATAATAGAGGTAGCACGAGTGTTTTGGATTTGCGGATTTAATAAGGCAGTAAATAGTACAATTATGTTGTTATTTTTAAAATTTAATTTTCATAGCATCGTAAAAAATTTCTAAATTATTATGGAATATTATGGAACAACAAATTACTTTTCTTAAAAAACCCCACAGATTACATATAAGTACTACCGTAGTCACTACTATATATCCTATCCAATTTAAGAGATTTCAAGTCCCTTTGTAATCTCATTTTAAGCCTAACTGCCACTAGTTAATACGATGAAGGAAAACTTGAGGAAGTCTGTCTGATAGAACCTATCTAGTTTTCGAAAGACATGTTTCGTCTGTCTCTCTGGCCTCTGGGCTCTGTAAATTACCTACTAAGGGCAAAGCCCCTTTAACAATGTAAGAGGCTCGTGCCCAGCCATGGGCCTATAAAAATAATTATTATAAGTACTTTAGCCTTTTGGTATGTAAAATTTTTATTTTACAGAAAATTATTAAATTTGAAATACTTCAGAGAATATAAAAAAAAGTTCATGGGTGTTTTTGATATTTACACGTTCCGACCTGCGTTCACGATATGCTTAGGTAACCTTTGTTATAACTTATATGGAGGGTAGAGATATCGGTTCTCCTTATCTCTACCCTCCATAATAACTTACTGAGTAAAAGTGTTCTGTGCTTATGAAAAGTTCACAGAGCGATCAAATTATTATTAGTTCAATTGAAGTTAACTAAATAATTAATTAAATTAGAGTTAGTTATTCTTATAAAGATAACATCGTTTTGAATTTGAATCATTTTAAAATTTTCTTTTCCATTACTTGTAGCTTTTCAGCCATTAACCTATTCGACCATGATCCCAGCCCCGCAAGACCTTTCTTATTTTCTCATTAACCAAATGAATGGCTAGGTAGTTCATGTATGATCTTTGACTGTATGCAAACCCGGTGCTAAAGTTATAGTAATGTTGGAAAAACATTAGGAACCAAAAATCAAAATAAATCCGTTATAAAATGCAAAAGATCTTTTTTTAATAATAAATATTCTCTAAGCATTTGCAGATTGGTGTTAACTAATGTAATATTTCACATAACATGTCCAGGCCCCGGGGAGAGCTATACGGACTACGTGGCTACGAGGTGGTACCGCGCGCCGGAACTGCTAGTTGGTGACACCATGTATAGCACGCCGGTGGATGTTTGGGCTATTGGTAAGTATATATACCGACTGTAATTAATTGCTGTCATCTAAAATATTATTTATAGCTCTACTGTTTTTCATTATCTTGTTTTGACCTTGGGTTGGTCATGGGTTTGAGTTAAGCAAAGAAACGCAATAGAAAGTGGCCCATTGACTATGTAGGTGCTCGAGGTGCTTAGAGGCTAGGTGCTCATAGTACTTTTCTGACTGCAAAGTGGACTGTGGAAGCAAAATCATACTTGTGGTCTGACTCGACAGACCCGCCGTCGGATCGTCAGGCCTGAGACGCGCCATTGATATGGGGAATGGGGATGGTACCGTTGTATTTTAGTTTGTACCTATAATTGGTATAGTACTGATTTTTCGAGCCGTTCAATCCCACATAACATGCAAGTAGTATGCGTAAATGCATTTCTCAACGTTAGACACAGGTACCTATACTTTTTAATCAAAATCGGTCTAAATGTTACATTGTAAGAAAACACACAACATACTCATTACTCGCATTTATTTTAGCTACTGGTTATCATCCATACTGAGAACTGTTATTTCATGATAAGCCATATCAATTCCCAGGATGCGTGTTCGCGGAGTTGCTATCAAGCGAAGCGCTGTGGCCCGGCAAGAGCGACCTTGACCAACTCTACCTCATCAGGAAGACCTTAGGAGACCTGCTGCCCAGGCACATGACGATATTCTCACAGAATACTTTTTTCCAGGTATGCAATAGAAATGTTAGATTCTTAGTTATTTTTTAAATTCAATAAGAATACATATTTTATACTAGAACTTAGAAGTCCTGCGTAATTATATTCCTTCATCGTTCTCCCATTTTAGAAACTAAGTATAATCATCAGTATGAAGTATAAATTATTAACAAAAAAATTTGATATTAGGGCATGGCGTTACCAGAACCAACCACATTAGAACCCCTTGAAAAAAAGATACCGCAACGATACGCTCACAACGAATTAGTATTAGACTTTTTGAAGGTAAGAAATATTACTTTCAAGTTTCAACTACATATGTGTTTTTATCCGACTGCGACGAAATCTAAAGGAGAGTTATGTGTTTGTTTTGTGAGTACATATGTACTTTTGTCTGAATTTATGGGTAAATACTAAACAGCTTAACTGACTTTGAAGATTCATATAGTCGTTCGACCTCTTGAAGACGCGAGTTATAATTTAAATTTAAGTAATTTTAATCATTATGTTTATGTACCTTTATATTTCATCTCATAAATAATTTAAAGTTACATAAATATCGTATATAATACATACAAATATCACTATTGGTCCTTCGCTCGCTCACAACGAATTAGTATTAGACTTTTTGAAGGTAAGAAATATTACTTTCAAATACATGTGTTTTTATCCGACTGCAACGAAATCTAAAGGAGAGTTATGTGTTTGATTTGTGAGTACATATGTACTTTTGTCTGAATTTATGGGTAAATACTAAACAGCTTAACTGATTTTGAAGATTCATATAGTCGTTCGACACCTCTTGAAGACGCGAGTTATAATTTAAATTTAAGTAATTTTAATCATTATGTTTATGTACCTTTATATTTCATCTCATAAATAATTTAAAGTTACATAAATATCGTATAATACATACAAATATCACTATTGGTCCTTCACGCCGTATATTTTTCAGAAATGTCTCGACAAAGATCCGATGATGCGGTGGACGTGTGAACAATTACTGCGACATCCGATATTTGAAAATTTCTTGTTTACCGTGCCTCATTCCGATCACGAGGACTATGAAAAAGCGAGAAGAAACCAGGTAAAATAATATTTAAAATTTAGAAAAAATTTAGAAGCGAATTACTCTATGAGGCTATGTAAGAATGCTAGTTAAGATAGATTATAATATAATTTAAATCGCAAAAACCGGACCGAATTTATGCAGTGCTTAAATTGTAATTTAGGACAGAATTCCTACTTAGTTTGAAATAAAAAAGCCCACATTGGACTGGTCGTTATTTTTTCATATAGGTATGTGCAAACTATTGTACTCAGTGAGCCCCTAAAATCTACATAATATAGGAGTAATACTTACCCCTAATATACGTACCAATAAAACTAAATGTAACAAATAAAAAATATTCTTGTTTTTATTTAATTAAAACAAAGTATTGCAAATGTGCAGCAAAAATACGTAAAACAACAAGCTCAGGAAAATGTATCAAATATGGAAAACGTATCAAATGCCACGGACACCACCCTGTCAAAGAAAAATAAAGGGAAGTGACGTCTAATTGCTAACGCTTCGTATAATTACGCGAGGTGATTCGTAATTTACTTTACGATATTTAATTAGGACTTATGCATTAATTTATTTACATACAAAATGGTAGCTTTGTGTAGCTATTGTTATTTACATTGATAAATGTTACATTCGTTTTAATTTTTATTTTATTTAATTGGTCCTTTTAGCCGGAATTCATAAATATTTTCTTGAAATAGACTAGAAAAAATAAAGCTAAAGAATAAAATATACCGATTAGAATTGCCTTTAATAACGTATTGTATAGAAAACCAAAGGACTTGTAGTTTTTTGTAGTAGGTAGATAAGACGTAACTTGAATTTTTTTATAAGTACACAATATTAACACCATATAATATCTGATAACGCCATAGCATTGCGGTCAGGCAACTACTTTGCATATGACTTTAATCTATCAAGGGTTGGAGAGGTCAACGTCTATTATACGTCTGCTTAACCCGTAGTGCTAAGGTCATATTGCTGTAAGTCCGCAAACATTAGTAATTGTAATTTAGAAATCAGGTGTTCAATAAGATTTGTAGAGTTTCTTTCCATTTTTAAATTCAAGTTTTGTTTATTATATTAGAGTTCGAGCTTCGTTTTCGATTTTAATTTGAGTTTTGGTATTAACAGTATTTTTAAATTTAAATCACATTTATAGTTAATCTGTAACGTAAAAACTACCCTATATTGCTGAATATGTTAACTGCCAAGCGCCAGCTTTGTAGTACAAACTTTTAACCCGCGTTTTCCACCCTTCTTATTTTTTCCTCAGATCTGTTATTTTACTTGATCTGAGATTTTTCATATAATCTTATGATAAGATGTTTTTTACACATTAAATAAAAGAGAGTTGTTATAATTTATCCTAACTGTGTAGGTTCGTTTCCCGAAAGAGAAATATTTTTATTGACTTTAAATGTGTCCTGTAGCTTTCTACCGTGTCTTAGAAAGTCAGTAATAGGGGTAGTATTAATAAAGTGTTAAGGTTTATTATAATTATTATAATTACTACAGAGCTTCATAGAGTTATTTTGTAAATAAATTTCTTGCAACTTTCAGATACAGTCTTCTCCAATGCTGCCACAGTTGATAGCGACGGAACGATCTCAACCAAAGAAGAAGTCCGAGCTGGACGCGCGGGGACACCTCCCCACTATATGACTAGCGCCACCCGCGCGGCAGCGGATATAACATAATCTATGAAAATTCTTATATTTCATGTATAAAAATAATATTCTAGATTCACAGAAAGTTATAATTTTATAAATTCCTCTATCTTTGACATTTAGAAAGCAATCATAAGTTAGAAAATTTAATCTAAAATAATATATTAATAGTGATTATGTGGAGTCAGATGATTAATAATTGCAAATTATAATAATTTAAATTGTAAAATCATTAAAAACAAAATAATAGCTATTTTTAATATCAATTTGTAAAATATACAATGGAACAGATAAATTAAATATTGTATATTCCATATTTTTGTAAATAGCCAGATAAAAAAAAACAATTTGTAACTAACAACAGGAATAAAATTTTCCATATATTAAACTTGTGCACTGCTTATTTCTCAGTTCTTTTAAAATGTAACGCCTGGACTCATTGTCACTTAATAAACCATTAATTGTTATTTAGTATGGAGATTCTCGACTTAATGATTCATTAAGTGACTATGATTGTGGCGGTAAGACAAAAGCATTGATGTTTTATAATGTATAAAGATAACTAAAATATTTTTGTAAGAGTTCCAAGGAATAATAATAATAATTATTAATTATTAATATTAAAAATAATTCTGGATATACATACATGAGTAGAGCTACTACCAAGAGCAGCTTAATAAATGTTCACCATATGATATGTTGTTTTATTTTTATTTCCAATATTTTCAAACTATTTTTAAAATTTATTGTTTTATTTAAGACAACTTAAGATATTGTAACTCCGCCTGAATTTATTATACACTCTATTTCAATTCATTTGAAAAATCTAAACATAAGTCTAATTTTGAATTCTTCCATCTTGAACTGATTATTATTAACACAAATCACCAAATTAGGTTGTTAAATATACTTACTTATAAAAAAAATACAATTCTATGTCTACATCATTTTATTATACTTAAGTTATATTACTAAACTCTAACTCATCACAACTTGCGTTATGATAAATATGCTAATCCTTACTTCAATTTTTTAGATTCCATAACAATTATTAATATTTACAATTACAATCTTCAATGCACATCATTTTATTATTTCAGGATCTGAAAAAGGTTAAAAATAAAAATCAATTCAAAGGTATAAAATGATGGAATATTAGGGTAATCAACATATTATTTCAAACATATTTGTCAGAGTTAACTTTAATATGGGGTTTCATAATCCTCAGTGAAATATATTTTTATAAAAATCCTCTAAGGTTATGGCTTTACAAGTTTACTTTACAAATTTCTTAATATTTACGTAATATTTTCCATTAGGTACCAAAAAGGTATTTTATTACGATAAGGTATTTAATAAATGTTGTATTATAAGATAATACATACCGTTGAAAAAGGAATTTTCTTACGTTCTTCAGGACTGACGAGACTGTCGACTTGTTGAAGCTTCATCCAACCATAATGAGCACCAAAGAGGAACGGAACCATAACTATAAGAGCAAGGTTCTTATTTATAAAGTGGCGCACATTCATTTTAGAAAGATTTTCTCTTTACATTAATTTGATGTAAGATGTTATAGTTTTCTGTTTAATTCTTGCCTAAAATTTTAGTTTATATCAATAAAATTAAAACGTGCATATATTCCTTAACCCTCTTGAACTTTATGATGTCTTCTATTTGGTCGTTTAATGTTTGATAATAAAACTGTCAAATATCAATGCTGTCAAAGTCAAGCATATATCGACGTTTCGTTTCATAGTTTTCATATGACTTTTTTTATTTTTACTACATATTGTTATTTAAAATATACATATTATATAAGCTACTAAACAATATAAGTTTATTTTATGTACTCAAGAAGCACCAGTTTAAGTAAAATAGATATAAAAGCACAATGAATAATAAGATACATGGAATATTAAAACGCTATGTGTCGGGTATGTTTTCGTTGTTCAGTGTGTTTTATTTTGTATCCTATCAAAGAAGAGTCTTAGTGATATTTCAGCCAATCAGAAACAGTTTCAGTTGACATATAAATATGCAGTTGGCATTTAACATTCGCTATGAGGAAAAACTTTCTTTAAAAACATGGTGGCATCTCAGTGAAAAGGGTGTTCATTTTCACTAGTCATAATAAAATTTAGGAAGCTTATTAAGCAGGAGTGTTTGATACAATTTGTGAGTAAATATTTGTATCTTTAATTTTTATTGACTTGAATTTTTTTTTAATTTTATAAATAATTCCAGGTAAACACCAAACCAATAAGCTTCATACAAAATTAAGGATGACGTCTGAAGAAATCCAGATATCCGAAGAACTGAAGGGATGTTACGAGAATCTTATTGTAATTGATATTGGCGCAAACCTGACCAACAAGAAATACGGCCGTGATCTCGATTCGGTAGTGCAAAGGGCAAAAGATGCAGGTACGTACCGAAAATAAAATATATATTTTCATTCTCATGAAAGTATCGTGCAAGAATGTGATGGACGTAACCGCAGAATAAATTAGCAATATTTTATTTATGAAAAAAAAGCGTACCAAATGTTTGTGTTAATTCAACTATCTACTTTTGGTTGTCGCATGTATATTTGTTTTTCAAACTCCATTTCTATAACTTTCAAATGACAACAAAAAATGGAACAATAATATTTTGCAATATTTCAGTGGTCATTGACTACAACATTCACTGGAAAGAATTTATGCAGTTGAAATTCAAGCTAGATTTATTATAATTGGCACAATATCTTACCTAACAGTGTAGATTAGAGAACCTATTAATTATACCATTTTTAACATAATTAATTATATCCATTTACTTTATGCATAAACATAAAGTTTCACTATTTATGATATAGAAACAATTATAATATGTATTATTAAAATACATCTGTAGCTCTAACTTAAGGATTGAGTAATTCTTTGCTTAATAGTTTACATTATATAACTGCCTAAGTAATAAGTACTTCCAAAATTAATTATGAAATATTTTTTTCATTATATTAGGCAATTTTAAGCGTACCTTAAAATTGACTCTACCTCTTACAACTTAAAAAAAAATATATTGGCCATACTGAGCTATTAAGTCTATGTTTTACAGCTCATATTTTTTTCTTTGTCATAGCTGTTCATATGTGGATGTATCATTCAATCAGTAATGATGTGTTATATTTTTTGTGTGTATGTGACATTTTGGACATTTCCAAGATCAAGCCATCTCAGAGATTAGCTGGAACGAACAGACAGACACCATTATTTTAAAAATTGATGTTTTGATGTAAATACCAGCATTTAGTGAACAGCTGTTAATTTGAAATTAAAAGCAGACACTTCATTTTTATTTAATGTACTGATTTGCAATACCATTTACTATGATTTTTCATGTTTTTTTTTAATAAACATTAAGTTTCCTTTACAAAAAATATTGTTTCTAATAATAATATAACATTTGTTAGGTGTCCAGAAAATTATGGTAACAGGCACATCAGTTCGCAGTAGTAAGGAAGCACTGAGATTGACCCGATTGTATCCCAGCACAATTTATTCAACAGCAGGTGAATATGTCTACATCTTAATACCAAATATAAGCTACTCGTATGTCTATTCCGAATGGCAACTGTTGAACCTTTATATTGCCATTATTTGGAGAATAAAACCCAAACTTTATAAAAACAGTAAAGCAATATGTTTCTATTTTTGTTAATATTTTAATCAGCTAGTAGCTGATTAAAATATTTAAAATATTTTTTACTATACATTTTTTTTAATGTACGTAAGTAACAGATAATGTACAAATAGATATGTCACCGTAAATTTAAATACCATTACGATTGTAATTTTGCGTGATCGTAAGTAGTAGTAACATTGTGAACCATACTATACTGTTTTACAGGTATGTTCTGTCATATACCATTTCACAATTTGACCATTGCGTTTCAGTATATTATAATCTAACGAAAAAATGGATTTAATTAATAACAGGGCCTTGAATGCTACAAACCCAAATAACTTTCCTACAATAACCATTTAAAATTTTATTATTGTTTTCTTAATTATGCACATTAATTACCCTATGACCCTATAGCTTTATGTTATTTGATACAACATGTGCAAATTACAATCTACATTAGTAATATATTTGATACAGAATCAAACACACTAGACACATTCTGTTTTTTATTTTTATTCTAGATAATGTGTTACATTTTAATTAGAAATTTTATATGTCCTTTTATTTAAATTCTGCTATTGTTTGCCTTAACCTGGTTTAGAAATTCTAGGTATTTTTTGAAGTTTTAAAGTGGCACTTAATTTTGAATTGTGTCGTTGTAATTTGAATAAGATAATGTGTATCAAAAGAATAAATTATTCGGAAACTACATACTGAATATGGTTTTGCCTGCGTTAATACAATTATTTAGACCTTAGTGATGTCCTCCCGACCGAATCCGGCCACGGCGGCTAATCTCATTGAGACTAGCCATCTGCGCGGGACACATTATATATAGTGCAGCTATCATTCTGATATTCCGACTGCTCGACACGACTTTACTTGCGCTCCGAGGCACGGGGGTGAAACACCGCCAACTTCCCAACTCCGGACTGTTACTAAGACTTACGAAACAAAAACACTCAATAACTAAACTTGGCCCGACCCGGGACTCAAACCCAGGACCCGACTGTATCCCGGTGTGCGACCCTACATGCTAGCCACTACACCATCGAGGCAGTTACCTTAATATACACAGGACAATATTCATTAATGATTTAGACTTAATGTTCTATAGTAAAAACTAATATTCAGGCCATGAACTATAGCTGTGCATTAAAAATAAACATGTACCGTACATTCGTTAATTCTTTTCCTTTTTTTAAAGAAGGACCGAGATACAGTTTCACACCAAGAATATTTGTTACTAGCAGTACCCGCGGCTTCGCCCGCGTTAATTTTTTAAATATTAGGAGTCGATCCCGCGGGAACTCCGGGATAAAAAGTAGCCTATATGTTATTCTGGGTCTTCAGCTACCTACATACCAAATTTCATCGTAATCGGTTCAGTAGTATTTGCGTGAAAGAGTAACAAACATCCATACTCACAAACTTTCGCATTTATAATATTAGTAGGATGAAATTATTGTGTATCTATAAAATACCGAATCTACAGACCGTTTTTAGAGTTTTTGTCGGTCTGTCTGACTGCATCATTAGAATACCACTGATCCAGGTCGACATATAGATTTTTACTATTTCTTATTACGTAAAAATATTATGCCATCTCTGAGAAATAACATACTTAGGGACGCACCCAAGCGGAGCGAGGTTGAGCCAATATGTTATATAATAATAACGTCACTTAAAAATTGTGCGATTTTAAAATTATAAGTTTATTAAAGGTGTTCACCCCCACGATGCTAAATCCATGACTGATGAAGAATCGTGGGCGGAACTTCAAGCCACGGCGTCGGCGCCGGAGTGCGTCGCTATAGGGGAGTGCGGTCTGAACTACACCAAAGATTTTTCAGAGCCACAGGTCCAGAGGGATGTTTTTAAACGGCAGGTGAGTTGTCTTAAATAGGTGTTATATATTCGACATCATTTTTTTTTAAATCGTTGTAAACATATATTTTTTTTGACATGAAAAATTTTTTTTTCTTAATACGCGACGGTATTTTTAAGATATGCCTGACAAGAAAATAAAACAATATTAAAATCTTTTTATATTGTGTAATATTTTATCAAAATGCTGACGGAGATAAAAATGACATATTTTTAAGATGGCACAAAAAGAATTGTGACAGTGTTGATATGTACGTCACTGTCCAATACGATAGAATAAAAAGAGATAGTGTATTTGTAGGATGTATTTTTAATAAAAATACATCCTACAAATACACTATCTCATAAATTTTTTTTATTAATAATAGCCTAGGCGATGTTATCCCTATGTTCGAAACATAATCTTGTAATAGTAATCTTTTAAATCCAAACATGTTGCAAGCGTAATACTTTAGGTGTGAATGTGATCTTAAAATGTATAATTATATAATAAGTTATATGTATTTTCCATTCTCGGTTTTTGCGATTATTTCATATTTTTATTTAGATTTTTGGTTCCCGACGTTTCCAATGCTGTACAGCAATCTTGATTACGGAAGGTCCCGAAGAGATAGTTTTGTTCTTGTTGATGATATTAAAATAACGCTATAAATGACGACTAACATCGTAATTTTCCCATTCGGTTTTCCTTTATTGCTACTGCTAGCACATTTAGAGACGTGAAGTAGGTACTTTGCCTCATATTTTTACGAATTATTGCGTATGTTGTACGTAAATAAGTACGTTATAGCTGAATCTTATGTTCTTGCGTTATTTTTCATTACGTGGATGTTTATGAGTAAGTACCTATATAAAAGTAATCTATTTACTTTTTTTTTAAATTGGTTTCTTCTAGAGATTTCTTCCAGATGTTATTTGTCATAGGTACTACTCGAACTCTTGTCATGTTACACAAAATTCAGAATGTTTTACTAAGAATTAGTACAGTTTATTCTAATCGTCATACTACCAGTCTACTACCAGTTTGAAAATATACATGCCAATTATTATATTCTCGACTACTAATTCTCGATCTCGATAGGTATATCGCTACCATGTTTAATTTATATTATTGTGAATGTTTTGGAGGATTTTCCCCCCTATATTTCAACACTACTTGTTTTGATTATGCAAATATACTTCTCGATACATACGAAGCCAAAATTTAATCGATAAGTTAGTTTAATACTTTCTTAGATTTACGCAAATATTCGACATTCTAAATGAAACTACCTTTTCGGATTTTGTCGCGGATTTATTTTGATTTTTAGCGCGACGTTTCGAATGTTTTACAGCAACCATGGTCACGGGAGAGACTAAGGTATTTGACGTCTCATAGGTTTATATACTTGTTATAGACAGTGCCTACCCACAATTTACAAAAAATTTTTTAAAAATGCCATCAGGTACTCGGTACACATCAGGTCACTTTGATGCCATTTTCAAATTATTTGTAAATTGTGGGTAGGCACTGTCTGTAACAAGTATATAAACCTATGAGACGTCAAATACCTTAGTCTCTCCCGTGACCATGATTGCTGTAAAACATTCGAAACGTCGGGAACTAAAAATCAAAATAAATCCACGACAAAATCCGAAAATGTAGTTTCATCGATAACTTAGTTGTTTATAACGTTAGGTAGGTACATAGGTGAAGTAAGCCTACTAATTGTAATTAACACAATCTATCAGTCAATTAGCGCTCGAAGCTATAAATAGTTACTTCATACTTGCGGTTGTAAACAACGTATGAACATGTTATATGGTGATTGGATTTTTTATACATGACTAGGTCTGGCACGTGGTTTCGCATGAGTGAAGATCGGTATAAGATGTTTTTATTATTATATTAGATAAGTTAAGTAAGTTTAGATTTATTTCTATCTTTTTAATTTAGATTTGCTTCTATTGAACTCAAAACTCAATTCTTATTTGACTTTCGCCAAACGCCAAGAATAACTAAGTAACAAATTGTATGTATAAGTATATATTGTGAACGTTTCTTAATTTACTTAGCATAAATTAAAAAGATTACCTAGGTACGCCATTTTCATTGATGCCCTCGTCTCGATCGATGCTGTGTTAAAGAACTGCGAATTTTGTTCGAAATTATTCTCTTAGTAAAGATTTTTAAATAAAACTTGATTAATAAATGCCTAAAACTTCATTAACATTCTTTTTATAATAAAATGATGAATATTACAATGTAGGTATATTGCACAATGAGACAGACACAAGGACTTA
Organism: Boloria euphrosyne; assembly: GCA_951802675.2. Lineage (NCBI taxonomy): Eukaryota > Metazoa > Arthropoda > Insecta > Lepidoptera > Nymphalidae > Boloria > Boloria euphrosyne. The sequence goes on from OX637888.1 coordinate 1,791,945, forward strand.
CTGCCGCACTCATAGTCACTTAATGAACCATTAAGTCGAGAATCTCCATATTAAAAAACGACTTAATGCTTTATTAAGCGACTATGAGTGCGGGCGTTAGAGGGCTTAGTTTAATTATTTTTTTTAAAGTAATTTTATCTCCTAGATATTTCCTTATAAGAACATTACATACATTATCTACATCATCCTTTTAAATTAACGTATTACGTGTCAATTGACCAAAAGCATACGGGTCCCATACATAAAGGATCTTGCGCATCAGAGGCCTCATTATAGCATTTTTTTATGTAAGCAGAATATCGTAAACGTTACTATTGTAAGACGAGATTGGAATTTTATTCTATAAATAGGTTGCACTTGGTTTCACTCTTTTTAGATGTGAATGATTTAAGGAATTGACGATTATTCACGACTTAGATTTAGCGATGACGCATTAAAAATGGCAGAAATTGATACTATAACTTCGAAAAACTGCCTGTAATATGCTTTAATGCTCTACTTAAATTGTCACATCTGAATTGTTTATTAACAATTTTATATATGGAGCCGGAACTGCGTCTACTAAATCTTTAGTAAATCTCGGGCTTATTGATATGATCTTCAGAGGTCAAAACGATCAGTGTCTCGCTCACATTCCATTGAATTTTTGTAGGGGTGCGACTTGCGACTCAATTTTGAAACATCTATACGTAGTTTAAGGGTTTATTTACTTGTATATAGTATTTGGTATAGTACATTCATAATGCTTGAGCTTTTCTAATTGAATTTACATTTGTGAATTTAAAGTGAGTTTTGATCATCTGTATGCAGTCTCTCGAATAGTGCACTCGAAACTCACTTAAAATTACTATTTCAATAACATTTAAAAAAAGCATTTAATATACGTATGTATCTATAGATTATATTTTAATCATTTCTATAAAAAAATAAGAGATTATTACTAATATAAGACGACCACAGGTGATCATGCATAAGTAACTTCACCAAATATCTAAGCAATTACAAAAAAAGGTTTTCCATTACAAAATTCGGGAGTCCCTAACACTGGCCTACTCGCCTCGATCAATGACACGGCACGTTAATAGTGTCACAAGTTATTTTTAACTCAAATGGATGCTCATATGCTTCGTCTCAGACTCGAGATGGATAATTTAGTGTTTGCAATTTTGGTCCACTAATACTTGATTGAGTGTATGGTTAAATCTTTTCGAAGTACATTCGGAATATACTAAGTTCCGCTTTCGGTTTTGTCTATGGATTTATGTTTATTTTAGTATGTAGTAGAAGTTACCTTAAATGTTTTTTGTCGGTCTATTTGTACGATAAATGTTAGTACATAGTTACTTATTAAAAAAATATATAGCCATCATGGTCATAGGACCTATCACGGCGTAGGAAATTCCCTACCATGATTGTTGTAAAGCATTCCAAACGAAAGGAATTAAACAAAAATAAATAAGCAAAAAATCTGAAATTATTCTTTTACAATATGACGATACTATGGCTCAGTTTGTAGCAACCCTACTTGCTGCGCCAGCGGTCGCGAGTTCGATTCCCGCTGGGGGCATTCATTTGTTGAGCACAAATGTTTGTACTCCAGTCATGGGTATTTATATTTATAATATGTCATGTATTTAAAGTTATATATATGTAGTGTATCAACTATCTGGTATCCGTAACACAAGCCTCGTAGCTTACCACGGATCAAGATGGCGCTGTGTGTAATAATGTCCCAACATATTTATTTATTTATTTAAAATGCACATACAGTACATACACTTGTAATAGATTCTTATGTAACACTTGATGTATGTTAACAAATCAATCACAAACTAAGATTCATTGAGTTACGTCTTATTTTTAATTAGATAAAGATAATACAAGGGCAAAGCCTACTTCTCTGCGGCATTTAATTTAAATCTCATTACTTATGCCTATTTAGTATGAGTGGGACTTCTAGTAATCTTGATTTTCTTCATTATTGTTGAAGCAATAGATAGGTATTACCTGATTATGTTGGGTCTTCATAGCAACTCTTAAGAACATGACAAGACTATATTACTTTCGGTAATATGAAATTTCTACGTTAAGTTTTATTGATTTAATCGCCAATTCTTTGCTGAATAATCTAAAAATCAGTCTATCAGTAAATCAGTCTGTCAGTTAATCAGTCTGACAGTCAAGCAGTCTGTCAGTCAACCAGTAAGTACGTCAGTCAGCGAGACATAGATGAAATGAGCCTATGTTCGTCCACATGAAACAAGTTTTTTTTTTGAAAGCGGTTAAAACCTGAAAACAATAGACCGACAAGCGGTTTCTAATTTTAGTGTGGATTAGAGAACATTCTGTTTGGAAATCATTGTAATTGGGATTTTTTAATACGGTTTTTGGTATTAAATTTCTTTGTTTTCGAGTGTTCCATAAACACATTTTTGTTATTCAATCTAGTCTATATCAAAGCTGTAATGGCTCAGTGTTTTTATCGGATCGCTTAAAATAGTATATGACGTGGATGTTTACGAAATCATAAAATTTTGCTGTAGTCGTTAACTTCTTCGAAAACACAATAAAAACATGAACGTTTGATTTCCAAACAGTAAAATGAACGAAACTTTGTTTAGTAATTTAAATAGTATTCAATAGTAGGTAGGTACTTACTAGATGTTTTAAAATTATGAAAAAGGCAATATCATCATCTTAGTATTTTTTGTTATGAGTAGCATTAGATTCTGTGTTACTTCAAGATATAGATCGATCAATCGGCATCTGTGTACAAAATTTCACCTAAATCAGGCCAGCCGTTTCAACGTAAAGCACTTTGGCATTTTTGATAGTAGACGAATTGTAGGTACTTTCATAGATTTACGCTAATATTGGACACTTTCTTTTCGTTTCTTTTCACGGATTTATATTGATTTTATTCCCGACGACTCGAATTACATGTCCGATTGTCATAATTGTCTGAATAATCTTAAGTTGTAATTAAAAAAATATTTTCTTCAATTGGGACATTAACACACGATGATACACTATAAATATATAACTTTAATAAATACATACAATATAAATATATATGTAGTAAGTTCTATAAATGTTTTCTAAGTAGAAAACATTAGCAAAGTTTGCTACTAGAACGGCTGAACAGATATGAGAGATACATTATAGTCTGGTATAGCATATAGGTTATTTTTATGCTGGAACAATGTACGGTTCCTGTAGTTAGGTATGTTAAAGTCCTTAACAAGAAATATATTTAATTTTCCAGGTAGAAATGGCGTGCGAGCTTCAAAAACCTCTCTTCGTCCACGAAAAAGAAGCCCAAGACGACCTAATAAAAATATTAGACGAATTCGGTAACCGTTTGCCCCCGGTCGTCATACATTCATTCACTGGTTCGGTGGAACAAGGACTCAAATATATAGAAAAGGGCTTCTATATGGGTATTACAGGGTATATTTGTAAAGATAAGTCTGACGGAGGGATAAGGAGATTGCTATCGGAACAGATTTTGCCATTAGACAAGTTGCTTGTTGAAACCGATTCGCCTTTCATGTATCCTAACATGAGAGCTTCGAAGCTGCCGTTGCATGTAAAGGACTCTTTGACTGAAAGGTATGTGGTGTTTTCTATAACTGTTTTTCTATGATTAGTTTAGTAATAGAATGTTAAAGATTTTCGAAATCGGTTCATTTATTTAATTTTTGTTCTTTTTTTACGTATAGTATAATTTATGAAAAAACAAACGCTTAAAATTTACTTACAATAGTCAGTTTGATGAAAATAAGTTATATCCTTATATATAGCCCTATTATTTCGTTCTACTATTGGACCTGGGTCTGCCCTCAATACGAAGGGTCGTCATAGTCTATGCTGGCTACGTACGGGTGGACTTCACATGTCTTTCGAAAATTTGCTAGGTTCTTTCAGACATTTAGAGGCGGTAAATGAGAATATCAGAGGTGCGAGACCCGGGATTTGAACCCGTTACCACTGAACTACCACTTTCAGAATAGTTAAACAGTAATAATAATGATGATCACAACATAAGTCACGTATGTGCATATTTCCTCCATTTGAATGCAATGGGTACACACATTAATAAATATGTTGGGACATTATTACACACAGCGCCATCTCGTTCCGTGGTAAGCGGTGAGGCTTGTGTTACGGATATCGGATACTTGATATACTACACATAATATATGAATATATACACTGACTGAGGACTGGAGCACAAAGATTCGTGCTCAACAAAGGAATATCCCCAGCGGGACTCGAACCCGCGACCGCTGGCGCAGCAAGTACGGTCACTACAAACTGAGCCAAACATGTAATCGTATCACTAGTACATTTTCTAGCTAGATTTCGACATATCATGACAGCTTATTATCTAATAACCTACATCTCTATAGAATTTGATTGTAATCGAAATTTTCCAAAGAAACGTAATCTATCTGGACACGTTACTTCTATCTGTAGTTATGACGGAAGTTGTCAGTTTGATTCTAGATTAAAGCCAATATTTTGCAATAGCTTTATATAACTTGTTTCTGATATATTTTTAAATGCAATGATTACAAATTACCAAGACACTGAAAGTTAAGTGGTTAACTATAAATGAGCTGCGTTCAAATACACTATCGTTCTAAACGTAATCATCATTCGCCTAATTTGACGGAAAATCGTGTGAAAATCTACATGTCTGACAGAACCTTATAGGTTGAACCTTTGAAAGACATGATGGAGTCAACAAACACGCACCTGGCCAATGCCTAGAGTGCGTAATTCTCATTTCTAAGAAATCTACATTAGCTTAAAACCGCCGTTAAAACGAACGAGCGGAGCGTGGTTAAGTCGCTAGTATAAAGTATTTCAGGTTTATTTATGTTTCGTTTGAACTAGACGCAAAAAAAATAAATTATTCCCTATAATTTAATTCATATTCTGTTTTTTGATATTATAATTACTCATAATTAATAATAGAATGGCTATTCAAGAGTTATTCATCACTGTGTGTCAATGGCTTTAAGGCGCGCCTGTTAAGCTCCATTTACTTCTTCAATGTCACGTAGAGGATTAGTACTTCAGTTTTCAATTATGGCCGGCATCCGCCATCTGGCAAACATCTTTCGTGTTTAAAATGGCTATAGATAGAAAAGATATTATTTTCTCTTATTTTATTTTATAGTTTGGAATCATTATTTTAAATATTGATTAGAAGCTTATGATTTGGATAAAAATGGTTGTAACAGATGGATGGAAAAATATGTATAATATAATAATTCAGTTCGTTCGGTTCCGCTAGTAAATGTAAACAAAAACTCTATTCATTTGTGAAATCGGCATGAAAATCGGTGCAGTAGTTTTTGAGTTTATCGCGAACAGACAGACGCGGCGGAGGATTTTGTTTTCTAAGATTTAGTGATTTAAAGCCATAAAAAGGAATGAATACTATAACGTTTCAATATACTATATACGTATGTTTGTGCGCCATCTAGTTCCGCAGTAAGCTACGTGACGTGCTTGTGTTACGGATGCCAGATAGTTGATATACTACACATATATGACTTTAAATACATACATATAAACTTTAAATACATACATATACATATTATAAACATGACTGGAGTACAAACATTCGTGCTCAACAAATGAATGCCCCCAGTGGAACTCGAACCCGCGACCGCTGGCGCAGAAAGTAGGTCACTACCAACTGAGTCAAACGTGCCGTCATTAATTATATATAGTTTCAGGTGAAATGTTGTTTAGGTTATAAATATGTACATGCATTCATATATTATATTGAAATAAGGAAAATTCTGCTTCAAAATACGCAGAAACCTAACACTAAATTATACAGCATTTAGCTCAATTTAGTCGGCACACGTGTTAGCGGAAGCTCGCGTGTCCACCACATTCACGTATAACACATGTGTTATTGACATCTGCCTATAAATAAACGTATGGTATAATGTAACCTAGTATAGGCATTAGGAAAAATTTGTTCCACAAGAAATCAAGATAATGAACGTAACATATTTATTCTTTTGTTTCGACGGCATTTAATATCTTGGATCTTAATGGAACTTCCCTGTTAAAACCATTTTTACCATTAAAATAGTACAACCCTCCGCACGCTGTCTATTGCTTATGCATTTACTAAAATGCGTCATGACCTACAAAAGCAGATCTAAGCGATAAAATCGGCTGCCTATCGCCAGCTCTCTCTATCTTAGCATTGATTGAATATTTTCATGATGCGTTCTTCATCTGGAAGCTTGCCCTTTCCAACTAAATTCCCCAACTTTATACTTTACATAATGATAACCTCGACTGATATCAGCTTCGTATTTCTAGAACTGACTCATATTAACCTCGGAATTCGAAACCTAGATATGAGTCATATATTTATGAGGTGTTCTTTATCTGGATAAAGCATGCCCCTTCCAAATAAATTTCCCAACTTCGTGCTTGACATAATGATAACCTCTTACTGATATCAGCTTTGGAATTCAAACATAGAACTAACTGATATTAGCTTCAGACCTAGAATCATCTTTCTGTAGCCGTACATGTTATCCAAAGTTTACTGCTGGACATAGCCTCTCCAAAATATATTTACGATTTCCAGTCTTGTGACATCCGCATACTAGGCTCTTACGACTTGACTAAGTCTTCGATTTGGTATTAAGGCCAGTCTATACTTTGCTTTCCGGTACGTGGACGCGTGATTCTAAAATGCATACTGAATAACACTAACACAAAATTATATCATAATAGTTTTCGATATCTGAAAATAGACTAACGATTACTTGAATTTATTTCTTCATTCACGTCTTCTCCATTCTACGTGACATTGGCAAAGTAATCTAAACTCTTGGCTCTTCTAAATTTTTTAACATGAAAATGTAATTCTTTCCAATCTATCCGTATAACTGAATATTTGAAGTAATTTTAAATTTTTATTGTTTCAATTATCCACCAGATCGATGACCTTCGTTAATCGTTACTGCACTTTCCAACGGAACGAGCCGTGCGCCCTCCCCGCCATAGTGGAACTGATCGCAGGCTTCCTCGGACAAAAGCCTGAAGACGTTGCATTAGCTACTGCCTTTAACGCCTTAAAGTTGTTTGGGCTAAGTCAGTAAGTATTTGGATGGGATGAGAGAGGACCTGGTGTTGTAAGCCTAGAATATATTTTTTGTGTTGACAGACTGACAATATTTTGGTGGAATTTTATTAGAGATGAGGAAAAGAGATGTAAGTGTTGCCAGTGTGCATATAATTCGATTTGAGCTAAATCGAAGATTTTTATGTACGTTTAAAACTTTCTTGTTACTTATTGTGTACTGATTTTAGATATTCTATCATCAGACCATCGAAATATTGTACCGTTTTTCATATTTTTAGTGCTTAAACACCATGTCTTGAGTTTAAAAGAATCGTATTTATGGCCTTATATATTGTGCCTTAAAATGTTATTTAAACGAAATGTTAAATATTATCGAATGTTACCTAATAAGAGATTTATGTAGACTTTGAATATAATTAGTTTCTTCAGACGTCAGAGATGGCGACCATGTTTACGAATAAAAAAAATGAAAAAAAATGACATTTTTGATGACAATTATGAATTATAATTAAATAATTAATTGGGCATATGGCAATATTTATCGTGTTTAACAAAAAACGAGCAAATTTAAATGAAAATTAAATGTTGTGTATTAATTATACGTTTGTAACATGATGTGAAAATGGTCTAACAGCAAAAGGCTGGTGAAAATTAATTTTAAAACGATTTTGTGAACTTTTATGTTCCTCAATTAATATTTACTACTTGCAATAAGGAGTTATAAAGTTAAGTTAGTATTTTAAAAAGCCAATTTGTCAATGTTAGCCATTATTTCAGCACTATGAGGCTATTTTGTAATAAAATAATAAAAAAAAAAGAAAAAAATTGCATTAACAAATCTTGCCATCGTTGATTAAGATTCGTGCCTCTCTTTTAGAGAAAAATAAGTTCCAATTATTAATTTTAAAAAGAAATGATTTTGCAAAATCACTTTTTTAATTCAAGCGTACCTGAACGCTTCGAATCTAATGCCATTTACTATGCATAATGTTTTTTTGTCTGTGGTTATGTTATTGTCTATGATTTTTATACTCTATGTAGCTTTTTTTAGCGTTTTTGCACTCGCCTTCAATATATTTAGCCTTTACATGTACATATTTGCTTAAATTATATACAACTAAGCACTTATTTGTAAAATGTAAAAAACAATATGGTGGCAATATATGGCAGCTTTAGTCATTATGATCTCAATATTTCTAACTGTATAGAGATATTTTTATAAAACTCTGCACGTAACTATGAAATTTGACATTTGCGTGTCTTTATGTTCGTTCGATCGTATTTATTAACTCAAATTTTATAGTTATGTCACTGTCAATTCAATGTCACCGATCGTTTTCCTTTCTCGAACCCCCCATAACCCATGTAGACGGCCATTTTGTAAAATTTGGCAACTCTAGTTTTATTGCCACTGTATTTAGCACGGTGTTAGGTCTTAGTTATTATCTCTGCGCAGAGTATTCCTATTCGAATTAAAATATCATCGAATGTAATGTAAATAGTTGTTAGTGTCGTTAAATGCTGGTAGTCACAACGAAAACAAAGACTGCAAGTATTAACGTGGAATTTGACATGTTATTTATTATATTATAGTTATATTTATATACATCTGTATATAAACCAAGATGGCGCTTGACAGCTAGCGCCATTTTGGCCATTTAAAAACACGCAATGTTCATAATTAATCTGTGCGTGATAATAGATTATAATATTGTTAATATCTTTATTTTTTGACAATTTGTTGTAAGTGTAAGGTCTCCGCGGGGTTTAGTTTTTTAGGAATGTGCCAGAATTTATTTATTTATGTCTATAATAATAATAAGGACGCGGTTTTGGCACATTCCTAAATGATTTCGCCGATCCCGTGGCATTGTAATGTAGTGCCTTCGACAAACGTCCTTTTGTGATACATATTTTTCTTAGATTGTACAGATTATTTCTTTCAATAAAATGGAAATATATTTATTGTTTTAATTACTGAATTACCTAAATTTTTCTGCATCAGAATAATCTACATATCATTTTTTATCAATCGTAGTGTTGGAGACTGTAGTATAAATAAATAGGATGATTTGTTTCAAGCATTGAAATTATTTTTTATATTAATATAAATCTGCTTAAATGTCTGAAATTAGAAATAAAAACCCACATAAATATCCTTGAAATTTTTATTTTTTGTTTATTTTTTTAAATTTTGGTATTTAATATTCATATAACAATAGTAACAAATCAGTAAATTCTAGAATCTTCTAGCTTTTATCAAGTTTCCTGACGATCCCTGGCGGAGGTGACGTCAGAACTTTGCGAGACAGTCTTGTTTGACCAGAAACTGGGTCCCTACCGAAGTATTTAACTTGTATTTCCGAACCAACGTCCAGTCCTAACGCTGATGGATGCATGATCTGAAACAACAGAGAATATTAGAGAAGTCTATAGTTTAAGAGGGTATCATTTACGATAGTGACATTAATTTATCACATACTTTGCTCGGGTATTACTAAGGCTCAGGGTGGAAAGAGACAGATATTTTAAGTGGAATAGGCTTCTGTCTCTATAGGACATAAAGTGATTACTGATGTTATGTTGTTTTAATAAATTATTCAAATTTATATTAGCAATAAAAGCTTTTCTATTGGTATTTTATATAAATATATTCACCAAATTTTAGTAGTCAAATAAATACCTTTCTATGGTCGAGCTGTGTATTGTGCACGAGTGCAGGCGCCATCCCCGGGTATAAAGTCACTAACACACCTATGTCTTTTACTTCTACCACCTGAAATAAACAAGCATATAAAGTATAAAATACTAGCGAAACCCGCGGTTTCGTTCGCGCCAAATCTAGGGACGAACTCGGATGAAGCGAGTGAGTCGCTAGTTTTCTGGTGAAATAGAAATAGTCCAAATTAAACCTTATAACATTAGCTATCTGCGAGTGACAGTCCCGTCAAAATCGGTCCATCCGTTTCAGAGATTGGCCGGAACAAATACACATAAAAAAATTTAAAAGTTGATTTTCTGATGTAAGTACCGTATACTTTCATATGAATTTAGTAAAAAAGCTGTTATTTTGAAAATAAACCAGACAGATTGGGTCAGCGCTACTGAAGTAAGCAAGCGTGTCCTGGCCGAAAACTGTACATTCTCATACTGTTTGTTCTATTCAGCGCTGTTAAGCGCTCTCAAGCGCTTTTTTCTGCCAAACAGCGATTATATTACCCATGGAGATTAGAGACCAGGAGGACCAAGGCCCTAGAATGTAGTGTGAAGTGTCTCAGAAATATTGTCAAACCAAGGAGGTGCTGCGAACGCTATGTTGTCTCAATGCCTAACTTCACGTTGTCACAATAGTGACAGTACTCATAAACAGCTAACTTCACAGATACTACTTACCGCCGGCAGCGCGTTGTAAATTCTACACATTTTCAGAGACAGGCGGGTAATGCTTTAGTATGAAGCGATGGTCCTCCTGGTCTTTAATCTCCATGATATTACCTTAGCAGTATAAATGGCGCCGAACTCGAGGTCGGGCGCGCGGTCGGCGGCGAGCGCGGCGGCGACGCACGCGCGCGCCTCCTCCATGGCGGCGCGCGACGGCGCGAACACGCTGTACCGCGTCTCGTCTATCGGACTTATCTGTGGACGGACGGACGGATTTAGACGATGCTGGTGAGGGTATTTGAGGAATGTCTTAGTCGTATTTTGTGCAAACGTTATTTAATATATGTTGGGACATTATTACAACAGCGCCATCTAGTTGCGTAAGCTAAGCTTATGTTACGGATACCAGATAGTTGATATACATATAAATTTTAAATACATATATATTATAAATATAAACAGCCATGACTGGAGTACAAACATTCGTGCTTAACAAATGAATCCAACGGTACTCGAACACGCGACCGCTGGCGCAGAAAGTAGGGTCATTACCCACTGAACCAAACGTGTCGGCAATTCTTTTGAGGTATTGGGTTTTTTAAATATTATAATGCTAGTATTGAATGCAGATATAATGTCTTTAAAAGCTACTCGTTTTTGTTCTTTTTTTGTTATTGTAACGTAAGTATAATTATATGTTAAACGAAATCAATTAATGAATATATCCAAAAGCCAGTATTTGCGTCCTTTTTATTTCTAAAGCTATTTAATCATAATCTCTATACCCATTATCGAAATTACTTGCGTTCAGCTAAGTCTTCCACTTTCCCCTATCACTCATCATTTCACTATTCCCCCCTTTTTTCTACATCTTGTCTTACACAATCTTTCCATCTTTTTTGGTCTTCAACCTCTTCATCCACCTAAATTCTAAACCTATTCTTTTTTTCTTTAACGTAAATGGCTTGGGATTGCGTTTACAGACGCAATACATTCTGCCAGTGTCGCGTTTTGTAAGGAAAAACCTATTCAAAGTTATGATCAAAAATTAAAATCGGGATCAAGTTTACTTTTCCATCATAAAATCTAAAAATAATGTGAAAACACAAGTAAGTCCATAATAAAACGTGTAAGAAGATAACAGTAATCACCTGTACACCAGTTTCTAAATACAGTCTCTTGAGATTCGACCCACCGACGCCGAGCAACTTGGCTCGCTTGTGCGCTTCCACTTCCATTTCTTCAATCACTGGCATATTTTCTTTACGATCTTGTCTGTGGAAAAAATATTTATATTATATTAAACTAACAAAATTTGCAAATTACGCTGCTATTTAATACAATTCGTTTATACATAGAATTATGTAAACTGAATATCTACGAAAGATTCCAAATAATAAAAAAGAACAGAAAAAAGCATATATGAAATATTAAAGTACCTACCTGGGTTTATCGATACATTGGTTCATAATATCGATTATTTTGCTCTTAGCATCGGTGGCCTTTTGAATCGATTCCATCACTATCTTCAGGGGCAGTCCCGGTAATTTAACATCAACTTGTAAGGCTGTTATTCCCTTTTTTGTGCCTGCTATTTTGAAGTCCATATCGCCCATATAGTCTTCTATACCCTTGAAACATATTATTATTTATTATATTTAGCAAATAGATATTAATAATAATTAAAATTACATCTTTGTTAGCAGAAATTGTGAAGAATTATTAATTGAGACCGTAATAAATTTAAAATTTTGCATGTGTGTATGTTTCTTTATTCTTAGTCCTTCACGTCGAAACATCCAATTAATAGATCTGAAGTAATATATAAGTTAAGGCTAACATCGTGAGGAAACCTGCATGTCTGAGAAAACCTAGCAAGTTTTCGTAAGACATGTGAAGTCCGCCATCACGCACTAGGCCAGCGCGGTGGACTATGGCCTGATCCCCCTCGTACTGAGGGAGGCCCGTGACCAGCAGTGGGACGTTAAAAATGGGCTGAATACTATATATTATATTAATTAATTATATTTAAATGTAAATATTATTAATTATTATCTTTTTTAATTCATCTGCACATATTGTATATTGTGAAACTTCGTTAGACTCGTTGTGATTTTAAACTGGATGCAACGGGAAAAACGACAGGTAAGAGAATAAAATACAAAAATGTGTAGGATGAAGCCGGCAAAGAATGAGATAGAATTCATTCCTATGTTGCCATGGTAACTCTTGTTATTGTCCGACAAGTACACACACTCGGAACAATGGAGATATAATATCATATTCTTTATTCTTTAAATATGTGATTGTAACATGCCTAATATGCCATATTTAATTTGCCAAACAAGTTTTATTTAGCGCGTAAAGGCTACACGCACCCATTTTTTTAATATAATCTGTTTCTGTACCTAAATAAATAAAATAAAATAATGTAATGAGATACAAAGTAAGCAGACTCACTAACAAATCTGTAAGTATCCGGTAGTCGTCGACGTGCCCGTGCGCGGCCGCACGCGACACGAGGCCGACGGCCACGCCGGCGGCGGGCGCGCGCAGCGCCACGCCCGCGTCCAGCAGCGCCAGCGAGCCCCCGCACACGGACGCCATCGAACTAGACCCTGGTCGTAGTCGGAGATATATTATTCTTTATTATTTCAATTTTAACTATTTTGTAGGTGTTCAATTATTACAAATGTTTAATGAGGGGGAGAGGGAGGAAGGGGGGGATCGCACACTGACGCCATTAAACTGAACCCTGGGTAATAGGATTTATAGTAATTTTTTTTTTCAAATTCAATTATTACAAATTTTCATGAAAGCCATGAGTCTACTACCAGTCCGGAAAGTGGGCTCATTAGCAGGCAATCCAGTCGGACGCGAAGCTAAGAACACAAATAGAGATGTCCCACTTTGGTAGGCGGTGTGCAATGTGGGTTGTTCCAGGTAAATAGATACTCTGATAACAGAAAGGACTGCCTGCTTCAGCAGACCTGCTGTTGAAGTGTCGTTTTTGAGTGCGTAAACGATTCTGTGACATCCAATTAGGGAGGGGATTTTATTGGGTTTCAGGTGGGTAATTCGAACTTTTCTAGCTGGTGAGCACCACATCACCACATGACCACCTCTTACGTACAGACAAGCAAATACACTTCCCAACATAAAAAAAGTTTGACCTTTCAATATTAAAGCCCACTTAAAAAAATAAAAAAATACTATTTTATTTTTTAACAAGTGGTAGTGCCATGCTTGTTACCTTCGGGTAGCAGCCGAATGGGCCGGCACGCCCCGTATAGTACCACTCTCTCACAGGAGACCGGCGTGAAGTGGCAGCTATGCTGTCGCGTTTCGTCCGGTAAGTGAGAGTCCGGGAGGCCCACTCCCCATCCCTACTCCCGTCCTTCTCACTCCTTCCCTCCCTCCCTTTCCTGAAAGGCCGGCAACGCATCTGCAAGCCCTGTGGTGTTGCAGATGTCCATGGGCGGAGGTGATCACTTACCATCAGGTGAGCCTCCTGCCCGTTTGTCCCCTTTGTCCCATAAAAAAAAAAACTAATCAATTAGACCATAACACTGAGATGACATATTAAAACAAATGTAGCCCACCATTGCTCTCCAACACCTCGGCGGTGAGGCGCGTGGCGCAGCTGGGCGCGTCGGCGGGCAGCACGGGCTCGAGGCCGCGCTCGGCCAGCGCGCCGTGGCCCGCCTCGCGCCGCGCCGCGCCGCGCCCCGTCTCGCCCGTCGCGTACGACGGGAACTCGTAGTGCAGGAAGAAGTTCTTGGACTTTATACCACTGGGGAGATGAATAGACTATAAAGTCCCTCTATTAGATTCTGTAGTGATAATACACCAAATTTTTATTCAATCGATAAGTGCTATAAAAACGTGTTAACATTTTTCATCTTCAAACTCGCCTCATTGGTCTAAAACGCTAAACGCACTGGACGCCATTATTACTCTGTGGTCAGTATGTCAGTGGATTTTGTAAACAAGTGCGCTGATAATTTGTATGAAATTGATAATCGTTTATAGTTTAAGAATGACTTATTATTCCACTTATTCTTTGTGTGCTATTCCGAAATGCAAGAATACTAGTGTAAAAACACTGAACAAAATATTTATATTTGTGTACACGACGATATGACGTAATAAAGTGGCGTCTACTATTTCGTGGTGTTTAAAAACAGATAAAAAAACTGAAAACTTTGAATTTAAATTTAAAATTTATTTTGTTATTTCGTGAACTAAAACCAACACTTTCCGAATGATTTTTGCCTAAGCTATCTTAATAATATATTTTTAGATTGGTTTTCATATGGAGTAAAATACCCTATTGTTTAATTACTAGATAATAAAAGGTTTATTGTATGACAATTAATAATAATGTATTGTACATAAAAATACAGTAAGTCCTTGTAGGTGGTAAGGCAGTTGAAAGATGATCGAAACTAAAAGGCCTCCTTCCGAGGCCTCCTTTGCTCAGAAACGTTCCGATAAACGCATAGACAATAATATTTGTAACTGAAGGCAAGTATGGATGCAGGTCATATGTCGCATTTTCTTTTGTTTTCCTGTTTTAGGCATAGATGTTGGTGTTATGGTTTTACAAACAGTTTTAGACCTTAAAACAACCACATTAATGAACATTATAGCTCAATTCACGTCACTTGACAGCCATTTTATATATGCACTCCATACATTACATAAGCTTCAAACTCAGTTTGTTCGAAACTAGAATTTTGCGACATATTGCCTTCATCCCTTAATGTCTTCTATTGTATTCAGACTTTAACGGCCTACTGCACGGGTTTCTCTTCAATACAGAAAGGGATCAGGCCGGATAAGAAAACGAAACGGAACCTGAGCAGAGTGAGGACGAATAGCTAGTCTATACATATAATAGAATTCTAACTAAGTCGAATCTGTACATTGGATGTTTGGAAATTCTTCTTAAAACAGTCATTATTATCGATAAATAGACCGATTCTATAGTTTTTAGTATTTTTATGTGTCTGTCTGTCTGAGACCGCATTACGAAAAAACCAATGGACAGATTTTGATGAAATTTAGTATGATGATAGCTGTTTATACGAGTCAGGATATACGATACTTTTTCCTGCACGAAAATATCTAATTTCTGAGAAATCTCAAGTGACCGTTGAAAACCGACTGGAAAACATCACACGGTATGTGAAATCTAAGAATTTAGTTTCTGATCTTTAAAACGCGGGTGGAGCCGCGGGAAAAGCTAGTATATAATAAAAATAGAGTACAGTAGATATTATTTACCTAGTGATCATTGTAAGGGTGTCCATCTTCAGTACACTTTCAGGAGAATCGAATGCCACTGTACATAGAACTTGTGTCTGACCGCGTTGGAACACTGCACTGCCGTGTAATGGCTCATATAAACCCACCTAGAAAATAATCACAATAACCTTCCTTATTAATATTAATAATATTGAATAATAGATTTAAGTAATAATAATAATAATAAGTAATAATTAGTTTAAGGTAATATATATGCTTTTAGGTATATTATGTTTATCGAAAATGGCTCTAATGATTTGGATTAGACTTTGTATTTAGGTAACGCGATACATTATAGTCCCCATTATAAATACATTGGTCGAATCGATTTTAAAATTTCTCTTGTCATTTTTGGTTATAAAAGAAGACTCAATTCAAGAATACTTCAGGGAGTAATAAGTATCATTAAGCATTGGTAACTATAGTTTTCAATATTTTAAATCTCCTTTTGCATTAGTATTTCAAAACTGACCACCCATCCATTTATTTGCTAAACCAAAACCAACTTACCTCACAAGTAATCTTCCTCAAGTCATCCAAACCTCTTCCATCGCATCTAACGTCAGTTTCAAAGATCATATCTCTAAATATTTGCTTTAGATTCGCATTGAAGCAATCTTGTAGGACTGTGACATCCACTTCCGTCTCCCTCAGCTGGTTGAGAACAGTTTGTCTCAGTTCTGATATAGCTACGTCACGAGAGGTTTTATCGTGGGTGTAGTCACTGAAATAAAATAAATTATATGTAAATTGATTATAAATACGGCAATAGAAGCTTAATGGTAAAGGTGGTCACTTGGGAGACCTCGTAAAGCGAGTTCAAACCCTGGGTATCACACTCAATTATTGTCAAACTGCTATTTTTATGTGTGAATCCAACCAAATTCCAACATAACTGTCAACTGCCTGACATTGTCAACAGCCCAAACTAGATAAAACCGGTTTTGTCAACTGATGGTTTGTACATGAGTTGACACACTAAGTAAAGATGTGAATTTACTATGTATGTATATAAAAATATTTAATAGGGCAAATACCTTAAAATTTCCCTTATCTTCATAGAAGACAGTGTTTTTATAGAATCTACTATGCTTTCATTTAACGGCTCCTGAATTTCATACTCTCGTTTAAGTTTTCCGTGTGTTTTTTGCAATTTTTCTATACTTCTTACTATATGTTGGGCTTCTTTTGTACCTGCATTCAATAAAAGATAAATATAGATCGTTGGTACGATTTTCAATTTCGTATGAGAGTCTTTCATTTTTTGCGCTACAATACAAACTTTAAATTTGGCAGTGAGCACCCAGGGACAACCCGAGGGAAGCGAGAGAGAATCTCTAGTATAAAAATAAACACAAATCAATTTAACTTACCATACCTAATTTGATGGCTTTTAGCAGATCCTGTTGGAGGATGATGTCTGCATGACCTTCCATCATCACCACAAGGTTACCAGTCATAGCTGCTACTATTAAATTGAGTGAGGATTTCTCTAAGTCTCTACGCGTAGGGTTTACTATTAACTCATTGTCAATTTGTCCGAGCCTAAAATTGTCACAATAGATTATTAAAAACAGCATTTGGCTAGAAAATTGCATTTTTCAATATAGTTATTAATGTTATTTTTTTAAAAAAATTCTGTTTATAAAATAAAAAAATAATGTTGAAATAAATTTAGAGCTTTATTATTCAAGCCAACAGGTAATTTTTAAATAATATAAAGATAATAAATAAAAAAAAAAAGAAAAGAATTTTTCTCTCCATATTGACCAGTTAAAAAAAAATACATTTTACAAATGAGAATTCTTTTACGAGATTACTAAGAAAACCTAAATACATAAGAACTCTAACTATACCTTACGGCTCCCACAGGTCCTTTCCAAGGAACATCAGATAAAGCCAAAGCCGCACTTGCAGCATTAATTGCCACTGTCTCAGGAGGATTAACTCCATCTACTGCTAAAGTATTACAAACAATTTGTGTATCAAAGTTGTAATTCTGAGGGAATAAAGGTCTCAGTGACCTGTCTATGAGACGAGAGGTCAGAATCTCTCTTTCTGTTGGACCTGGAAAATTATGACTTAAAGTAAAATAACTTGTTATATTGTAATGTAACTAGTATTTAAATAATAACTTTTTAAAAAATGAAACAAATACAATATTTTTACAGAATTATTATCATATTATAGTTTTATTAATAAACTTTAATATTTAATATTAAAAATAAAATTGAATAAAAATTAATTCATTTTTTAAGTTGTTCTAGTTCTAGATGATAATAAATATTGGCATACCTAATTCTCTTCTAAGAAAATTTGTGGGGATTCTTCCAGCAGCCGCAGCTTTTTGTCTGTAATCTACAACTAACGGTAGAAATGAACTGGAGCTCTGTTTAGCTTTGGACACAACTGTTGATAGAACACTTGTGTTACCGAAAGTGGCCACACACGCACCATCAGCAAACCTTGCATATTTACCAGTTGTTAACTTTAAGGATATTCTGTAAAAAAACATAATTAACTTTAAAACCTACTGTTTTCTTATACTTTTTACAGGTAGATTTATAAAAATAATATTATATAAACAAATTAATAAGCTTGTTATAGTTAAAGATTTGATTTATCATATTTTCTTTCAAATGTATACATAACCTACCATAACCTCAAATCAGATATTAACTAAGAACTTACCCATTAGAAAAAGGCACATCAACTTCTCCCACATTAGCCTGAGATGAGAGAAATCTGTAAGTGTGCCGGTTTCGGGCTTTTACTTTCGATAAAATAGCACGATTTTTTGATAACATAGCTAACTTTACTTTGAGCAAATTTAATTATGATTTTTGAATTGTTGAATTGTTTATAATAACACTAAGTACTATTAGATATTATACGACAGTAATAATAATGATTTTTTAGCGAATATAATTTAATAATATCTTTTCATTGTAATTAAAATATTGCATTCGATAAAAACTACTTGTATAACAATTTTTTGCTGTTATTCCACTGTCACTGTCAAATGCTACTTGCATTGCTCTTTGGTCAAATGTCAATAATAAAAAAGTCAAGCTATGAATTTAAAATTGATATTTATTAATATGAAAATTTTTGAAATCAAAATGACTTTAATCGATAGGTCTACATTTGGTCTGTATAGGTCCACTAACTTAACGAGAATGATCTCGTTAGGTCACCTGTATTTTCTTAATAAATATTTTTTTAAATTTTGCAAAAAAAATTGCAACTTAGCAACTCATTTAAACGGAAACTGATTAATCTTTATATTTCTACATTTTTTATCGTTAGGTCAGTATTGGTCTCTATAGTTTTTGCTTTTATATTATCAATTTATTTTTTTTATTAACAATTAAAAATAATTTATCACTGGCGCATGCGCTCGATGCACCTAGTCATAGCATGGCGCGAAATTCAAATTTTCCCGTTCCGTTTTTATTGCGCCAATAAAAAAAATAATTAAAATACAAACTGCTCTCATAGCGTATAATTCCTAGCTATTTTACGTAAAAACTGAATAATTGGTATGTTACTGTACTGGCCACCACTAATATGACCATTTAATAAAAAAAAAAGAACTTCTAATGAACTTTTTTTTTAAACATAACTATTGCAGTCTTCATATTTTAAGAAGACACGTGAAGATATAAAATAAAAAAATAATATAATTTTTAAACTAAAAAAAAATAATTTCAACTAGTGATTCGGAATCGGTCAAGGCTCTAAATAAAAGTCTCTCCACTGCCGCGGTGATTGTGCCATTTACAGTGCCTGGAATGGACAAAAAATTAAAAAGTCCCTAAAACTAGATGCTACCCGTACCCCCGTACGAAAACGAATCTAAATTTATTAAAATAGTCGATTATAAAAAAAGTTTTGAAATTCGCGTGAGCATTTGATAATGTATTTGCCGGTTAGTCACATTTTTTATTCAATCAGAAAACTGGAATTTTCCGGTACAGAGAATCATGTATAAAAGAAGCTGAAAAATTAGCAAGTAGGTACTCTTCAGATATGACTGTAACTCTTGTACTATTTGATATATGCTCTTGAAATTTTAGTTCGTCATTTTTAAGAGTGAAATAGATTTTTTATCTTCATTTTATGAAAGTTTATAATTTTAAAAGTTTGGGAAGTGATTAATTTCGGTCATATTGGGAGAAATCGAGATTTTGCCGTCCCCTAAAAGTGCCATCCGGGGCGGGGCGCCCCCTCCGCCCACCCCTACGCAACGCCACTGTGTATTTTCATTATTACAGATAAACAAATCATGAAAACATACTCTTTTTGTCCGGCAGAACCTCTAGTTTCTTCATATTTTGATTCTTTTCAATCTATTCCTATAATTTTTTCTTCTAGTAATGGGTTTGAATTACGATCTACTGAAGAATTTCTTTAACAATCATCAGATTTTATTCTTATATTAGTTTCAATTTGCGAGTTGTAACAATCCACGACCAAACTTAATTGTTTATGATGCTCATTAATTTTAGTAACAGATTCTTTTATGGGTGTTGCGTTAGCGTGTCTCTTTTCTACTAAATTGTCAGTCAGTTATAATAATAATTTTACTCGACATCTTGTTTGTTTTTAAAAAACTACAGGTGACCTAACAAAAATGATATTGGACCTATACAGACCGAACGTAGACCTATCGATTAAGGTCATTTTGATTTCAAAAATCCTTCGATGGGGTGCTAAATTTGTGCAGCTTTGTCAATGTGACATTGGCGAAATAATTTGTGCTTAACTGGCACACATTGAAGCCAACAAACAAAGAATTGAATTGAATAGAATATAGGCCAAGCTGTGATAAATGAATATTGAATATAAATACAAAAGGTAATTTATGCTATGTAATTAAGAATTTTCAATTAAAGTTTTAGTCAAAATTATTCTAAGCATTGTTTTTAATGTCAGAATTAATATATTTTTAGTCTACATCAATCACGAAAAATCTGAAAATTTATTTAAGTTCTATGAAAAACTAGTTTTACAATACCTATTTAAAAACCATTCTAATATCAGGAAGATCATAAATTAATTAAATTATAGATAATAGATTAAATTAAAAATGAAGGGAAGAATTGGAACGGTAGATTCACGAGAAAAAAAGATCGTGGGTAGACCGTACTCCGTAGATTGTACATAATCCAGTATATTCTATACTCTTTGAAATAATGATAATCACTGACCTCTATAAACCACTGGACTGGCTGTTGTCAAAGTGCTTTTGTGGCTGCTTTATATTCGCCATTTTGGCGCTGTCCGCCGCTGTCGGACGTAGCGAGAGTTCGTGGTACTAAAGCTAATGATGTCGATATAAAGATTTTTATTTTTTTATTTTTATTAATCAATAACCGTATCATCATAATTACTACTTATGTTATATAACCAACGGAAATGCAAAATTGCTTTACAGTAAACAAACACTTCTCGCTGTCATTTGCAATATACGTCAAAATTAGTTCTCGAGACTCTCGCTAGTGGTGCTTCAAACGGACACAAAAAAATTGCTGCCAAACGCTTGGAACAGCCAGTCCAGAGGTATTATAGAGGCCAGTGATGATAATACTAACTTTTATACATTGAGTTATAAAAGACTAGAGTAGCAATGTCTAACAAAAATATTGCAAAAAAACGTGTCAACTTACGAGTTTAAAGTCGTAGCTTTGAAACTGATACATAAATATGTCAATCCGATCAAATAATGTATGCTTGTCTCATTTTTTTCTAACGCCAAGCTAATTACGTTGGAAAGAGACAAGACATTGTCATCGACAAACGGTCAGGTGTTATCATTAATCAACATAATTTCCCCAAAATGAACAAGG
The DNA here is from genome assembly GCA_951802675.2 of Boloria euphrosyne. Classification (NCBI taxonomy): domain Eukaryota; kingdom Metazoa; phylum Arthropoda; class Insecta; order Lepidoptera; family Nymphalidae; genus Boloria; species Boloria euphrosyne. The sequence goes on from OX637888.1 coordinate 1,813,620, forward strand.
CTTGAATTAATTACCTACTATGTAATATTGTTCGATGGGTCTTTCAATAGATTTAAAGACTTAGAAAAGTTGATAAGGATGACTAGGTAGATTAGGATGATTAAAAAAAGTGCGTAAATGTATATTATATTTATATTATGTATTTCAAAACTGCAAAATAAAGGTGAAATAAGTAATAACTATTTTTACGTACTACGGGTTCGGGATCCGAAATTATAAGCGTTTTTGCACCAAAGCTGTTTTAATATTATTGTTTTATATTATAAAAAAAATATATTATAAAAATATGTCTGTCTATATTAAGGTAAAGTAAACCGTGAACGTGAGTGTGTTATTTTTTCGTTCAATGAGTGAGTATGATACTACATTGCGTTTAACACAATAGACTTTAATAATAAATTTACACTTACACTAACATACATACGAGTACATGTATACGTTATTCACTAAACCCAACAATCCGGGAAATTCAAAATCAAATATTTTGGTCACATTAATGTGTCATCAATGACAAAACGATGTTTGAAAAATTTATTTCGTTTTATAATGTTTTTATGGATAATCTGAAGAAAATTTAACAAACTTTCTTGTGAAAAGTAATACCACTTGCTTTATTTATCTTTTCAGACCGTGATTGGCACACTTTAACTACACATTTCACCATTTTGTATTTTTTTATTGCCAAGCAATCACTCTTATGACATCAAGCTGACAACTGAGGTCTTATATGTCAGCGGACATATCCAACCTTGTCACGTACCGACGCCGTACATTGCGTATCTAGTCCTGTATAACATCATTGCTTTTATAAATGTAGCAATATACTGCAATATACTCTATGATATAACTGTCAGTGTCAATTGTCAAGATCATATAAACTTTATTTCTAACCTCCAAATATTTTTAAATAATAATTAATAAGTATACAAATGAGAAAAGTCCAAGGAAATGATTCTTTCCAGAGAATAAACTTCCTATACCAAGTATTTTATAAATATATGATTTTTCTCTTTTTAATAAATTATACTATAAATGAAATAAATTTTAGATTTTGTTGTTTTTCAGATAAGTAAGCACATCACTGAAATAAATCCTGTACTATCAGCTTATTATGGAAATCTAATCGTGAATGTAGCTAAGAAGAACGTTTTAAAAATGTATGCTAAATATAACTTAATTTTAAATCCTTGATACCACTACTTTTTGCTACATGGTTTATATAGATAAATCTTGAATTCTAAACAAGTAAACATCGCTTATCAATCAATCTTTACTTACGTTTCAAAGTTGTAGACCAATAATAACATATATAATCTTTTACAGTCATCCTGATATGAAAAGGCAAATATGTAAGAAATGCCGCTGCATGTTAGTAGACAATATTTCTGCAAAAGTTAAAATAAAGAGTAAAAATAAATCTAAATACATACAATGGACTTGTAAAACATGTGGCATGAAAAGAAATTTTTCAGCAGACAAAAACAAGGACCATAGAGTATGGTTAGAAAAACCTGAGGCAGTGGTAGAAGTCATTAACTGATTTTAATATTTTACAAAATATATTATATTTATGCTACATTTTATCTTAACTAATAAAACAAGAAACAAGAAATAAAGTGTGTAAATTGTCTTTTTTTAGATTTATGATTATATATTGGGTATTTATTGAAATTTTCAGTAACCTTTTTTTGAGCTGCGCTTTGGCTCTTAAAACAACTCTCAGACATGAAAATAAATGTAAGTTTTGTTTTGGGCCTGGCTCATTTTATAGTATAAGATAATAATGTGAATTAAACTTCAATAAAATTTTAAAATCTTGCACCTTCGCTCAGACTTCGATGAGAATAATAAAACTATTTCTTATTCACTGATACATTGATCTATGATCAAAATGAGATTTTGATGTGACAGTTAAAAATACATTAATATATATTATGATCCTTTATTTCATTAGGGTTTGCATAAAAATATTGTCCATAATAAAAATAAAGCAAACTATCTCTGCGTATAAGGCCTCATACGCATTATGCGGCTAACTGGAATGCGGCCAACCGTCCGGCTAACCGCAGGATGCGGTTGCACTTGCGGTTATCCGGGTGACGGCCGACCGCAACCGCAACCGGAGCATGTGGTTGAGAAACCGTCATGGTTTGCGGTTAGATAGATTCATTTCCAAGATGAAAGTATTATATTTACTCGCGTTGTATTAAAAAAAAGAAAGAGAAAAAGATACCTACCGGATGCATCCTTATTTACGAGCACACAATGTGAGCAAGTTTTTGAATTATTTTTTGAAACATGTGCACCGGCAATGGCCACAACCGCAACCGCATAGTGTATATAGAAACCGTCCGGCTAGCCGTCGTCGGGCCGCAGCGCTCAGAGCGACCGGAACGGTCGGCCGGCAGCCGCATCACAGTGCGTATAGAAACTACTTCTCATACATATTTTTAGTTGCGACTTGCGGCAGCCGTCCGGTCAGCCGCATTGCGGCTAGCTGCATAGTGCCTATGTACCGTTAAGAGTGTCCAAAAATATTAATCGACATTCCGATTTTCATGCAAGTGAACTCAAGGGCCAAACATAGCTATAAATAAAAACAATGTTTTTGCGTAAAAATTTGCATTTCATATATTTTTTTGTTAAAGCCTAGTTAAATTGGTAGTTTAAAATGTAAAACCTTTTTGTTCACTATATTTACGCGTCACCCACAGCGACTGATATGGTACAGAATACAGATAAAATTGTTTTGCATTATGCATGAGTCCACTATAAATCAAACTTAAAAACCGACGACTTGTGTCGTGAATAAAATGAACTTGTCTTTGGCTTTTATATAATATTTTTGTTATTTATCAGCCCCTTCATTATTTATTAGCTTTTGGTTACTTTAAGTAGCAGGTTCCCTTCCCGCGTGATGTAAAATGCAGATAATGGTATATATTTCTGATTATAATCGGTATAATAAGTGGATCTGGTAAAAGAAACCATTTACCTATTTGTTTTATACTTAGTTGTATGGGGAAAACCCATCTTGACTATCTATCTACACTGTACAGGTTGTCCTAATAATAAATATAAAATTGATATATCAGGATAGGTTTTCTTTGCATATTTAAACTGGAGCAAGATGAACTAACAGACACATGTGATATCACATTAAAGATAGAAGTTGATCCCTAATCTATCTAAATAACAATTAATGCTCTTTCGATGGTTTTTTTATAGGTTTTAAGCCATTCATGCAATTGTGGTGAAAGTCTGGAGGGTTATTCGGTATACTCCTATGAAAGTTCCTGGCCCGAAAAAAAAATGTTAGCAGATAGTTTGAGTGTATATGAGTGGCATAGGTTCTTTTTACTAACCATTTAAAATGTATCAGGGACCGTAAAGACGAATGTAATAGAATGAGTAGCTAGTAATAAATAAATCAATATTTCCTTACACTGAAGTTCTTGAAAAAGAAATTACATAGTTGTTGGTTCGTTGCGAAATTTTATATTCTAGATCATAAAATATTTTTATTACACACCAAATTGAAATTTTATTCCCATTTCACGTCATGTGGACTTAAAATGTGGTTTATTTTACTTTTATTTGAAATATTTTGCACAGTTACGTTTGTAACATCTGAATTTGTTAAAGATGAGTTGTTATCATCAATATTACGTTCAAACAAAGATTTTTACATTAATAATGAAGAAAAACTTAATAAACCTATAGTAGGTGACATTAAAAATAATCGAGTTCATAAAGATGCAGAATTAGCTAAGGAAAACGCTGATGCACTGCGAAAGGTAAAAATATATGAAAAGCAACTAGACGCAATACAAGAGCTGGGCTCAGTAAATGAGAAGTACCAAAGAGATCCAGTATTAAATTTCATTGGTAGGAGATGGAATAGAGATAAGAGAAGCAGGAAAAGACCACTCGATACAAGTTACTCGTCCAGTTCTAGTATAGAATTAAAGAATTGGAAAGATGAATGGAAGGATCTCTGGCTGCAGAAGAAGTTGGAGGCTATTAACTCTACGATGCCGAAAGGAGACGCCGTCAACATGGTTGCTGCAAGTAAGGCATTTTAATACCAGTTTTTGACGAGTTTAATATAATAAATTATAGAGACTATATTGTATTTTTATTAAGCTTGTTATCAAATTGTATAAAACCTTATTTTGATATCTGATTTTCATTATTTTAAGGACCGTGGGGAGTCCAATGTGGGGACCCAAATCAACATGACGCACCCTGGGGAACATGTATGCTGCCTATGGAATGTGAGCCAGAGTACCGGATCTATCGTGGCGACTATTTTTGTGGTCGCACCAAGTTTATTTGCTGTGCTTTGCAATTGACTAACTATGATCTATACGGTGGGTTTGACGTATCCTTCGCTGATTCAAGTTTAGCCACTGATTCTGAGGAAAAGAAAAAAAGAGACAGGGGTTCTAGAGAACGGAAGATTAGGAAGAAAGTACATGAAAGGAAACGTAGATTAAGAGAGAGACTGAAACGTAAACGGAAAATCAAGAGGACAATTCAAAAAATTATACGGGAAATTAGAAAGATATTAAATAGATCGTACAGAAATGGCACGTTAAGCAGAAAGAAGAAGACAAAAGAACTGAAGAAATTCATAAAGAATATGAAGAAAAAATACATTAAAGAAAGAAAGTCGGTAAAAGACATCCATGAAATGGAGTTGATTAAAATCGATGCAGCTCTGATGAAACGTTTGAACGAAATTAGAGGAATGAATCAGCAGTATGTGAAAAATTCCACATTCAGAGATTTAATAGCAAATGGTACTATAAGCAAACAAAATGCCAGGATGTTAATTAAAGCGTATCCAGATTTGGCAAGCATGTTGCAAACAAGACGCAGAGGAAAGTCAAGAGGAAACCAGCCCAAAGACTATTTAGATTATGATATAGAGTATGGATATCTCTATTATTAATCTATAAATATAATAAATTTCTAATTGAGACGAATCTGTCTGTATATTAAATATTTCTTCTAAAATCTTGATGCAATAGTCATTATGACCCATTTACTACGGGTCGAATATATAGTTTTTAGAATTTTTGTCTGACTGCCTTTCTGTAATCGCATCACAAGAGACTAAACGTATTTTGATGAAATCGGTATTCTGGTAGCTAGTTATCCTGATAGGATACTTTTTATTAGGGGACAATATATCATATCTGAGAAATGTTTAATATTAATTTCATTGAAAATTTGTTTGTTTTTATTGAGTAATTCGTGTCAATTTTATTTGTTTGAAATTAAGTATAATGTTGTTTTAGGCCACGATAACCTTCAACTACTTATAAACTAACTATTGAATTTAATATAATCGATTCAAAAATGAAGAAGGTACTCAAGCGCGCTACATTTTTTGTTGTACTAATATGTTGGGACATTTTTACAACAGCAACATCTAGTTCCGTGGTAAGCTACGAGGCTTGTGTTACGGATATCAGATAGTTGATATACTATACATATAAATTTTAAATACATACAAATTTACAAATTATAAATATAAACACCCATGACTGGAGTACAAAAATTCGTGCTCAACGAATGAATGCCTCCAGCAGGACTCTAACCCGCGACCGCTGACGCAGAAAGTAGGGTCACTACCAATTGAGCCAAACGTGTCGTTTGGTCATTCGGTCAGTCATGTGGTTACGTATTGTATCCGTTATGTCGATTTTAATTACATTATATTTTTATTGATTCGCAAAAAAAAACCAAATAAGGATTTCTACCCTATCGCTTCACTTTAAACTAAGTATTTTTAAGTTGGTCTAGGTTTTTCAATGGAAAATAGAACTACCCACATTATATCTTTGTTAACAGTCATATCGTTTCTGTTTCTGTTTCTAAACTCACTAACTGAGTAAAGGTTCTCTAGAGGCAAAAAGTTTCGTAGTTTTTACCACTTAAGAACTTTCTCTACTTTGAAGCGTCTTGCATGACCGACTGTGAGAGTTGTTTAACAAGTAAAACGGAAAAGTAAATACGCTTTTTAAGGAACTTCAGCTTATTTAGTACACTGAAGTTTAAAAAAGTTTAATTTACCGTGTTTTCAGCTGCATTATTTTTCGAATTAATTTGTAAAATTTATAAGTCAACGACGTACTCGCATTAAGGGAAGCGGCGCTTGAAGCCGCTCTTGCATTTTATTCTCGAGTCCGTATTTTTTGCGACATTTTAGCCAATGTATACAAAATTAATTAAAACACTTGACAAATTATAATATACTAAAACCTTTCTCGAGAACCACCAAACAGCATGAAAATCGGTGCAGTAGTTTTTGTATTTATCGCGAACAGACAGACAGACAGACGCGGCGGAGGACTTTGTTTTATATGTATAGATATCAAACGTCAGTATCTTGGCACTGTATCTGGCGGGCTGCCCGACCGCTTGTACGGCAAAGTTTCACGTTCAATCATGTAAGATACAGATTTTTGGCAAGCCCACGCCTGTGGGTATCAATTTGTTGACCTGAGCTTTATGTAACGGAAAGTTCAACAAACTTTGTGCTTTCATTTCAAAGTTTTTTACATTACGATGCATATACATTTTTAAACGTGTACCGTATAAATATTATACATTCTTATGAAGTTTTTTAGATTATCATTGATCATTTGGAAATATCTAGACGGTTTTTTTTTATCCAAGAAACAAAAAATAATTATTTAGTTTCAAGATAAACCACCCCCATACGTAGTACTATATGTACATGTGAAGTTATGTTTTCACTAAAACAAATTCAAATCAAATGAAACCAGTATAAACTTAAGGGTTTAGAGTTTAGACGGTGAACATGGGGGTCTTAGGTGAATAATAGTAAAAAATATGTAAGCGGGAAGTTGGCATCATACACCATAAATGCCAGCATACATATTGGAAGGGTGCAAAGCGGGTGGAGGGAGTAGGCGAAACGATGTCAGCGCTCGCTACGGCTAAAATTGACAATTTAATCAGCTGTCAAATCAATATTGGAATTTGGAATAAACATTTTCTAATCGTTTTTGAGATAAATTTAATATGGTCCTATTAGGATGTGTTAAAATAAAGGAGAATTTACAAGAGAAGAAACAGATGCCACATATAATATAGCTAGAGTCAGAACTCAGAATCCATGTTGAGCGAATAATGCAGTGACTGAAGGTTTATCACATCACATTTTAAATAAAATTCCTTAGAACTTATTTCATCACATTGATGATATATTACATATTTTTTGTGTTCTGGCAAGTCTTCAACCTCCAATATTTTCGAGGAAATGAAACAAGTTTTTGTAATGTATATTATTTAAAGTTATTATAATATTTTAGTATTTCAGTTTTTTTTTATTTAACCAATGAACCCTGTAAATGATAATATTTATAATATGAATTTATGAAAATGACATAGCAGTGAACTGATCATTAGTTTCATAAGCCCATTGCCCCTATATATTTATGTTCCTACAATAATTGTCGTATAAATAATAGTCGGGTAAAAATAATAAATATTTTTATTTACTTACAACTAAAGAAAATGAGACATTTAATTAACAATCATCAACAACATAAACATGTGATATTCATTTTAACACATAGGTACATATTTAAATACATAAACATAATAACAAAATCTAAAGGTTGACTATTCTTATTGGCATTTTGCAATACTTTTGTTACCCGTACTTATGTCAATAATCTCTATCTACAGTTTTTTTTTAAATTTATATTCTTCCAATTTATTCATCTTCTCCGGTTGCAAAATGATTTCGTGCGTGATGGCACGAAACCCCGTTTTACTCACCAGTAGGCTCATTTCTCACTAAAAACAACAATTTTAATGTTATTGGCAATTATGTTACTGACTCATCATCGTCCAAAATTGTCTAATATAGTAAAATAACACAAGATTTTATTAATTTTTCCACAATATTTACTTACTTCTCGCTTGACAGCTACGACAATATTGTCCATAATGGCCACCTGTCACGCGGCGCAGTCGTCGTGCACGGTCCCAATCCATGGTCCCAATAATGGAGATCACTTCTATCAAAGAACCAAAATTTTAATTTTTCTCTATGATGTTTTTTGGTCTTTGAATGCGCGATTATAGAGACCTTAAAAAGTTTTTATAACAAGTAAATAAATTAGACAAAATAAGACCAACATGTAATAAAACCTGAGTAGGTTTATATTTTCATAAAAAAAAGATGTTAGTGAACAATACCTACATATAAACCACCGCCTGACTAAATCAAAAAAATATGATAACTTGTATTTTTAGGTTAAAAGTGCATTTTTAATAAAAGATTTTAACAAAATAGTTTATATAGTTAAATACATAATGTTTAAAAAAATCTTAGTGTGACTCCACACAGCTGATGTAAACATCTTCACATACTTATTTGTGTACTCAGTCCCACAGCTGGGCACGGATCAGGCCTTAGTCCACCTCGCTGGTCTGTGCGCGTTATCGGACTTCAAATGACTTTCGAAACTTTGCTAGATTCTTTCAGACATGCAGGTCTCCTCACGATGTTTCCTCCTCCGTAAGACAAGTGGTAATCATGTTAGAAAAATTCGCACATGAAAACATCAGAGGTGCGAGTACCGCATTTCAGCCCATATCAAGCGAGATGATGTGGGCTGTGGGCCTAACGGTCTCGCTTGATGTGGTGCCCAGTGGTGACCCACCAGTACCACTGTCTTTCATCATCATCAGCCCTTTTTATCGCCCACTGCTGAGCACGGGCCTCCCTCAGTACGAGGGGGATCAGGCCATAGTCCACCGCGCTGGCCCAGTGCGTGTTGGTGGACTTCACATGTCTTACGAAAACTTGCTAGGTTTTCTCAGACATGCAGGTTTCCTCACGATGTTTTCCTTCACCGTAAGACAAGTGGTATTCATGATAGAAATGATTCGCACATGAAAATATCAGAGGTGCGAGACCCGGACTTGAACCCGCATCACTCGGTTATACATGCAGCGCGTTACCGCTGGGCTACCACTGCCTCCACTGTCTTTAAGGCTTCACATATTTAATGTCTAGTTTTTCTTCAGTTAAATGTAGACAAAACCGTGCTTAGTTGCTATATTATATTATAAATGTAACTATTGTATACATCACAGATGTCGATATTCGAATTAAAGTTCGATACGCTCGTAGAGCGTTTGGAACGTTGCCAGGCGCATACTTACTCGTAACTAAGCTCTATTTCAAGACTTCAATAAAATAAAGTTTTAGTACAGATATATAATATCGTATATATGTAGGAAAAATCTTAATAGCAAACCGCCTCCACCTTACTAATATATGGCCAAATAGTTTCAAAACTCTTCTATTTTTCTCTATAACAATATCTCAACTCGAAATGAGAGTTGAATCAAAATGGATAGAATCATTAATTCTATAGTTTGTCTGTTGCTGAGATGGGGTGACCAAGTAGCCAAGTCTCTCTGGCCTGAATTCTCTTCTCTGCAGTGGTTGTCTCTGTTAAATCAGTTCAGCCGAACGAAAATCACATCATTTAATGTAGATATAAAATAAATAATATAAAAATAGCTTTTAATTCTCTGATGTATTTGTTGTCAACTATCATCGACAGACATTTTGACGACACGTTGGCTTAGTTTGTACTCACGCTGCCTGCTGCGGCAGTGGTCGCGGGTTCGAGTCCGCTGGGGCATTCATTTGTTGAGCACAAATGTTCGCGTACTCCAGTTATGGTTTTTATATTAATTTTATAATATGTATGTACTTATTTAAAGTTATATAATATGTGTAGTGTATCAACTATCTGGTATCCGTAACACAAGCCTCGTAGCTTAATTCGGAACGTGTTACTACGTGTTAATGTCCTAAATAAACTGTCACTATAAACTGAGCCATACGGTTTGTTCAAAAAAAAGTCATTCCCATTTTTTGCTGGATACATTGTATTCACGTGAGATGCGCGGGACGGATATTGATGTTGGCAGTCTATGAAAAAGAACCTTTATCGAACCTCTTTAGGAAAAAATACATAAACACTTGCTAAAAACATAATGGAACTAAAAATGCTCTGTAATGCGGCAAGTGATAAATATGACATTTTCATTACAAGTAAGCAACTAAATCTTACTTCGCTCGGGTCGCTAATTACTAAAAGCATACTTTTGTTTTTGAGTAGGACTTTTTTTTTAAATAAAACTAGCCTAAGTTGCTTATTATAACATCAGCTATCTCTCATCTCAGTGTAAAATCTGCCCAGCCGTTTCTGAGATTACCCAGGTCAAACACAGAAACAGTCAGGCAAATAAAAGTGTTTTCTTAATTTTTTTTTAAATTATTCGTTCCAATCCGTCGTCTAGACAAACACTTATAGATATACCTAATTAAAATTCCTATAATCCCATTTTTCGTCCCATATCCTACGAGCAAGTGTATCGAATTTCTGTACTGAAGCGTTAGAGCGTAAGAGGTAAATAAGAAACATACGAGTATATTGGTTAGCCTCCCGCCTTATGTTGGACCGCGATTAATGTAAAGGGCGGAGGAAAAACATAAATTACTCAAATTTAATTTCCACATGGCATATACCTACAGAAATAAATTGTATATAATATATAACTTATACTTATTGTTTTGTATAAATATACATAACATATTCGATAATTGGTTAGCATCATTACATATTATAAAACAAAGTCCTCCGCTGTGTCTGTCTGTCTGTCTGTTCGCGATAAACTCAAAAACTACTACTCTGATTTTTATGCTGTTAACCAATGGGTAGAGAGGTTCTCGAGGAAGGTTTTAGTATATAATTTGTCAAGTTGTATATATACATTTACTAGCGGAACCCGCGGTTTCGCTCGCGCTAAATCTAGGGACCGAGCGGAGCGAGGGCAAGTCGCTAGTTGTAATATAATTTAGATCAATCAACTGCTTGCGCTTTTTTTCTATTAGGTATTATTACATATTACTTCATTTTAAAATGCTGTATAGCTTTTCTCTAAAGGTTTTTTCGTCTTTCTTATTTCGTTTATTTCGGTCTTGAATTGTCGATAGTATTCTCTAAATTTTTCTTTGCCAAAGTCTAGAACTTAGATGAAATCGGTTGGCACGAAGTCAACTATTGATTCTACCGTGTAATTCCACGTCGTATTTCATGATCGTATCTAAAATAAGTCTTGCAATTAAACTGTTATAGAAATAAGTGAAAAAGAATTTGTTCCTTTAAAATTTGATATCTACGGGTTATTTTTAGAAATAATTAACTTGTTTGGAAGAGGTTAGGACCTCCGAACTAGCAATGGATACTTAATATACTAATTTGTACTGTACCTAATATATGTACATCCAGGCTATTACAGTCTTAGCTAAGAGAAAGACTCAATAACTAAACTTGGACCTAAACCCGGGACTCGAACCCTTCACCTCCTCAATGTGCAGCCGTCCATGTCACTACACCACCGATAGATATATAGTTAGTTACAAATATACTCGTAGTTAGGTACTGTACTTCTGTAAGTAGAATTAATAATTATAAATCCCACGATAAAGATATAATAATTTGTAATTAATATATTATAATATGTAAGCTAAGTCACAAAAGTTTCTAGTAAAATTAATAATGATTTTTACAGTTTGTCTTCAATCATAATGCTGCATTGAAACTTCATAATTTTTCAGAAATCCTTAAACCATTCCATTAATAAATATTATCTTTCAAACTATCATTCAATGCGACCGGACGTGGCGTATATCTCAAGGTGGCTGACGGCTACTGACAGCGCATGTAGCTCGTAAATACTAAAGGTGCATTTACACGAATATGGCGTATACTCACATTTAATAGATTCTTTATTATAATTTTGCTTTTTTTATTCCTATGGAAAAACACTTTATTATAAGAGACTAGTGACTTACCCTCGTTTTGCTTGGATGTGTCCCTTTGTTGTCCCTTTGTAGCGTTGCTTCAGTTTAATAGGAAAAGAGGAATAATTCTACAATATCTATACTATTATAAATGTGAATGTAAGTTTGTTTGTTACGCTTTCACGCGAAAACTACATCATCATAAAACTTTCTACACATATTCTTGGATGTATTAAATTATAACATATCATATTTTTCTTACTTTTTCTTTCTAGTGGGCTTGAAACCATGAGCGCGGGTGAAGCCGCAGGTACTGCTAGTATAAATATATTTTTTTAGCCATATACATGGATGTCTAAGTACAAACTTGTTAGCCAGATGTCTAAGTACGAATCGATAGAAACATCTATAGTGTTTTGCAGTGGGAGTTGATAATTCCTGTAGTATAGATATTCAAATGTAGACCCGAGTAATCATTAATTTAATTCAAACTACACAAAATTTGTTCAAAATTGGTTCAGTACTTTCTGTGTAAAATAGAAACAGAAATTAATGACGTTCGTTTAGGGATATATTCTATACTAGCAATTCCCGCGGCTTCGCCCGCGTTCTTATCACTATTAAAAATAGGAATCCATGGTAGAACGTTGAAAATTGAAGAATTTAAAAAAAATCTTATCATATCAAGCGCAGCGGCGTTTAAAGCAGCGCTTATTCTCGCGTCGCGTCGGTATTTTTTTGCGACATTTTCGCCAATGTATACAAAGTAAATTAAAATACTTGACAAATGGTATACTATAACGTTCCTCGCGAAACACTCTTTCCATTGGTGAAAACACCATGAAAATTAGTGCTGTAGTTTTTCAGTTTTGCGCAAACAGACAAACAGACAGACACTGCGAAGGATTTTGTTTTATAATACGACAAATTACAGTGATTTTTAAAAAAGATTTCATGTACAGATTCAACTTAGATAAAGTTTTATTATAAGACACATCGCTCTCTATCCCGTACATACTTTGGTTAAAACTATCTCATATTGTTTAGATTAAAAATAACTTACATTGCTCAGTCGAAGCGGAAAAGGGACGAATATACAAACATACTTTCACATTTATACGTAATCCTATTTATTATTTGCGGTCTGCTCTTTCCCGTTAGATACATATCAGCATGCAATGAATGTCGTTTCGCCCTTTACCTGCAAAGCAATTGGTATATGAAATATTAAAGTATGAATACACTGGATGAGGGAATCTATAATAAGCTGGTTAGCTGGTTTAAAAGATATTACCTTTACATATTTTACATAAACTAGGAATATTTGTAGGTCCTAAGTCCTAGGACATTTTGCTCGTTTTTTACACGACTGCCCAAAAAAGTGTCATTGCTTTAGGTATACGTTTTATCGATATGGAACATCCTCTAACATATATTGTACATAGAATCGTTTGGCTCTTATAGTGACCTACTTGCTGCGCCAGCGGTTGCGGGTTCGAGTCTCGCTGGCGGCATTCATTTGTTGAGCGCGAATGTTTGACCTGCAGTCATGGGTGTTTATATTTATAATATGTATGTATTTAACATTATATATTTGATAAATAATAACAAAATTTAATATAAAAACTATCTGGTATCCGTAGCGCAAGCGTCGTAGCTTATCACGGAACAAGATGGCGCTGTATGTAATAATGTGCCAACATATTTATCGTTGTTTTCTGTACCGTAAAAATCTCCTATATTCTATTATTTATAAATACATATAAGCAACTTTTTCTATGAACATTGCTCTGAAATAAACACTTATTGCTATATACTATAGCCCAGTTGTAAGGCGATCGGTTGGATAAACGAGTGATACGGGTTTGGCACCTCTGATATTTTATGTGCGAATAATTTTCAACATGATCACCCCTTGTCTGAAGGCGAAGGAAAATATCGTGGGGAAACCTGCATGTCTGACAGATCGTAGCAAGTTTTCGAAAGACATGTGAAGTCCGCCAACCCGCAGCCTTACTTACTACTGGCTTTACTACTAATGGCTCGTGTGATCAAAAACACTTAGTGAAAGGTGGCTCGTGTGCGGCCAAAAAATGGGCTGAAAAAGAATGCGATTAGACAGATATGCCCATTTTTAGTAAATTTCTAATATCGAAAAATATGTTTTACATATGTCGTATGTAATAGATATACGAGTAGTTCACTATCATAATACAGTTTGTGGATGACTGCCTCATGAACGTTTACGGATGTTAGAAAGTTATGGCTTGTCAGTATAATTTATGGGTTATATTTATTAGATAAGTTCGGATCTTTCACACGAGTATCCATTATTGTTATCAATACTTTATTAGTATCAAATATTTCTTTTCACATAACCCTTTTGTAAGCAAAATGAAATATTTTTCTTAATCTTTTATTAGTTCTACTTCATACTTGTCGTAACTAACCTATGTAAAGTTCAGGAGGTCAATTCCAACCTTCTTAAGTATTCGTATCGATTGCAAACTTTCTATGTGATTTGAATGTCAACACTAATTATTTAGTACAATCTACTTTAGTCACGTACGTCATAAGAGAAATATTTATTTTATTACTGCATATTATACAACTAAGTCCCGCGTCTGTCTGTCTGTTCGCGATAAACTCTAAAACTACTGCACCGATTTTCATACTGTTTTCGCCAATAGATAAAGTGGTTCTCGAGAAAGGTTTTAGTATATAATTTTTTATGTTTTTGTACTAGTATATAGTTACTAGAAGATCCCGTGGATTCGCTCGCGCTAAATCTAATTATCATTTAAAACTATTAATCCATACGTAGTCGTTAATTATGGCAGAACACTACCGTATGACAATAATTAAAAGTGCTGATAATAATATAAGCAATATTATATGCAGTGAAATGGGATACGACAACTCTTTGGAGTTCCTCGCAGAAGAAGTTAAGGTAGTCATCGTTCTCCTAACGATAACGATATCATCAAAAAAGCTCTTATTAAGCCTTCAATCATAAGTTTCTTAGGAAAGAGGATTGGCTATAAGTGATCGATGTTAACACATTGGCCCCGTCCCATTCAGACAGACGTCTAAGTGATCGCATAGATCTAAGTTACTTAAATGAAACTATATTATTTGTATCAAAGCCTATGAAACATATAGTCGGCCAACGGACATGAGAGCTCAAGCTGCCATACACTAATATCCCAAGCGAGTGTATGGCAGCTCGGGCTGGCTCTCACGTCCGTTGGCCGACTATATGTTTTATAGGCTTTCGTATTGTCAGGGTCGTGTGATAGATATTCCTAGAATGATGCAAGATTTTAAAATAGCAATACGAGTAGGTATTTTATTCTATATAGGTACTAGGTAATGTACACTAGCTAAAGGCTCTGTGAGTAGAAGGTTAGTAGTTAGTAGGTACTACGTATTAGATGGCTAAAAATGTTTGTGTATTAGTATTATAGCACCACGGCCTATATAATATTGTCATTTATTTCTAATTAATAGAAAAATTTCAATAATGTACTATAAATCAGTAAAAATAGTTATTGAAGGTTCAAATACATAATTAAGAGAGCTTTTGCACTTTTCAAAAGTTAAAATTCCGTTATTCAATAAACCTTTCATAACAAATTTTCCCAACATTACTTTGTTAAAAGTATACTTTAAAAGCTTTTTCTTTTCAAATAAACCCCAATTATAAGTATGAATCAAACTAACTACTAACACAGCGAAAGCTCCAATCCCAAAGTTTGCCAATTAAAATGGTAGATAAGAGAAGCTGTGCGGTTGATTTTTAACTTCGAACAATCGGGGTTAGTAGAGCAAACGTGGTGTACCAATAACTGGTGGCATGCCAAGTCGAGAGCTACCGGCGTAAATACACAGTTCTATACAGTATGGTACTGAATCACAAAATTCAGTAATTGCCGTTGCACTAAAAAGGCAACTTTTTAAAGGTGTTACGCTTAAACATTAACGCCCTATGCTTGGTTCAAATTAAGCCTTTTTAATGACAACACTAAAGTACGGCAATTGCTTATAAAAAAACGGTTGATTAACACAGGATAAAAAAGTATTTAACTGTTTGTCAAGCGACTCACTCTCGACTTGTTTTAGTACGTTCCAGGTACGTTTAAAAACGGCCAGTAATCAGTATATAATGCAATGAATACCATTCAATATAATCTTATACCTTTAAACGAGCATATATATATATATATATATATATATATATATATATATATATATATATATATATATATATATATATATATATAATCTGAATCTCGGAAATGTAATTTGTACTTAAATATAATTTCTAAAAAACACAATTTATCAAAAAAAAAAAACCGAGTAAATCGGAAACGGCTCCAACGAATTTTCATAAAATTTAGTATACAGGGGGTTTCGGAGGCGATAAATCGATCTAGCTAGGATTCATTTACAGAAAATGTTGTTTTATTCGTGTTTTCAATAATCAAGTTTATCGATAATCAACTTAAACATAAACTTATTTTTTTATTGAAAGAAAATAACAAAAAAAAGGCATTTGGGTAGCCCAATATTGCCACTTAAACAGAAAAATATGACTTTTCCCGACATCTATTGGCGAATAATAATAACATTTTTCTTAAAAATACCGTGCAAAGCTCGGCCATCCAGTTACTAATTTATTAATTGACAAAATTTTGGATGACAAAGGTAAGAGGTAAGCACCTCTGGCTCCCACACTGGACAAAACCTCCTCCTCAAGTCAGCGCCTTCTTCCATCTATATTTAGTACATATAATAGAAACGGGCTATCTAATTGAAAAATAATTTTCAGATTAGTAAGTTCTTGAGATTCGCGTGATCAAATAAACAAACAAACTCTACCTTTTTTATAATATGTATTATAATATACATATTTACTTAACTAAGGATTTTCTGTTCCTTTTAATGAACAGACAGGTATAAACGGTAATTTAATTTAGTTGAAGTTCAAGTAAATTAGTGTGAAACGTTAGTCGTAAATAGTGTCAATGAATTTGCGTCACAACGCAAGATGGCCGTCAAGAAATAGCTATAGATCCTTTTCAACTACGAAGCCTTATAAGGAAGGTATAATTGGATTTCTAAAGAATTGTAAACCGAAAAACACATGGATGTCGCTAAAATTAAACTGTGTCCGGTTACCAGTGCTTAACCTATTTAACTTTGACCGAAACATTTTTTATTTTTACTAGAGAATCACCAACGGCTCGTTTAAATTTCGCAGTAAATTAGATATTTTCCCGTAGTAAATAGTAGTAAATATGTTCACCGGGAGAACCAACTATCATCATACCAAATTCCATCAAAATCTGTCATTGTGTCAGGTAAGAAACTGACAGATGAAAATTAAAATATTTTTTTTTATTAAAAACGCCCCACATTAAATAATGGAAACCGATTTTCATCAAACATAGCTAAGAACAATTCTGACTAATTCACTTTTTAAACAAAGAAAAAAAAAACAAAATCAAAATCGGTTCATTCGTTCAGGAACTACGATGCCACAGTCAGACATACAGACATACACACACACACACACACACACACACACACACACACACACACACACACACACACACACACACACATAGATACGTCAAACATATACCACATTGTTTTTTGCGTCGGGGGTTAAAAACTACTGATTCGGCCTCTCTAACGATACCGACGAACATTTCAGTAAGAATTTTCAAGAATATATATTTAATATACATAATTTATTTGACTTGGTTAGAGTTATATTTAGATATAGATTTGATGGTATAAGGTATTGGATAAAATTTAATAGCTAACGCCGTGATTTCTCGACTTAATTTAAGAGACAATAATACAATTATCTTTCGGGAATCGAATTCAAGATCTCTATTACACTGTTCAGTGAATGTAATGAATTACTATTGTAATTCATCACTTAAATTTAGGGTGTTAATAATGTCCTCGGTAATGAAAAATGACACCAATAAAATAACACAACGCGTATAAACAAGAGATTATTTACAATATTTAGCGATAAACCTTTAGATATTAGTTTCCTTCAGTAAATAAAAGGGAAAGCAGTGGTGGCTCAATGTGACGCTCCTGCTTGTTAAACTGAGTAAAGCGTGTTCAAATCTCAGGCCTTGTATTTCTGATAACCCATGAGAATGTGCGAATCATTTTTAATACGATTACCGTTTGTCTTAAGGACGGTGAAGGAATACATTGATAGTGGGAGGCCTCGAGACTCACTTAAGTGGATTTATATTTATTGTATTCAACCTTCATTGACGTCCCACCGCTTGGCCCGGGCCTTCCTTCAAGGTGAGTGGAATGAAGTCAAGTGTGGAATTTACTTGCCTTCTGAAAATCTGCTAGGCTGTCTCAGACATGAAGGTATCCTCTCTATGCTTTAATTCAGAGGTAATTGCAATTAATTGTAGAGTATAAAACCATACCCCTCTTAAAATAACACATCTGTAGAACTAGCAAAATCCAAATGAGCAAAATTACTATGGTTTTACAATTAATTTTTGACTAATGCAAACACCATGATCATCTTAATACTGTACGTCGTTTGATATTAATAATTAGGTGCTTAATTAGGGCAGCCTATAAAGCATTAGCGGCAGATGCGGTCTGACAGACAGATAGACAAAAAATCTAAAATCTATAAGCTCGGCCGGTTCGTTATCGATAATAACGTCTATATCTTTAAGGTTTTGCAAAAAATTATTCAATCTACAGATTGGCCTAAGTTAGGATTAAGTATTGTTACGTTATACGGGTTCGCGATCGGAAATTAATTAATTGCTTCTATAAAATTTACGAGATATTCCCTGACACGCGCAGTTTGTACACAGCACTAGTTTATATTAGTCTCTACGCACTGTATTTCACTTTTCTATACTTCTTCACTAAAACTTCAACCAACTTTTTTTCACTTTTCCACTATTTCGTATATCTTCTTAGTCTTCAGTCAACTTCGAATATCAACTGATCTCTCGCCACACTGCCGGCCTTTTTATATGTGTACATATGTTTCGAAAAACGTTTCTAGTAACTTCGAATCCTTTTTTGAAAATGCTTTATCTCTCTCTGACTTATTAAAATTCGCAATAAACTATTCTTGTCATCTAATTGTCAAAAGTCAAAAATTGACATTCGCTGTTGTTAGGCATGGTTCACACTATAACGCGACAGTATATTATATGTATAGATAGAAGTATGGTTGACAGTCCATTATGTACCGTTGACGTAAACTAAATATTAAAGTGACCTATGCAAACGACACACGAAGTTTATTTGTACCTGTACCTATTCAGATACTTCTCCACCGTGTGTCAGCGACAGGCGGCGAGGGAAAATATTGTTTTAGAACAAACTGAAATGTAAATTATATACGGTTGTAAATTTTCCTTTGAAGAATTTTGTTGAACAGTCTCATTTTCTTTTTATTAGACTGACCAGGTAAATATGAATGTGTTTTAAATTAATTAATGCGTTATTCTGTATACAGTTATGTAGAATTACTTTTTATGTTTGCACATTGTACGTATTATAAAAAAAAAAACTCTAGGTCCTTTTCAAAGGAGGTTTCATTCGAAATGCGATTCTAAGCTGTCCTTACCAAATATCGGGGCGAAGAAATAAAATATTAAAAATCAAATGTGTATATTTTAAAACTCCAATATCCTTAAATCATATTAAATTAGTAAAACCGTTTGGCTCAGTTGGTAGTGACCCTACTTGTTGTGCCAGCGTCCCGGGTTCGGGTCCCGCTTGGGGCATATATTTGTGTGATAAGCATGAATATTGTCACAAGTGCTTTATGCACCAGTGAAATTTTCAAAACTATAATTATTTACAATAAAGTAACTCCTAACAAAACTGTAGACATAAGCTAGAATTACAACTTCGCAAGTGGTTTTCCTCTTGCCTTAAAGTTTAATATTACTTTCGAAACCAGCTTGGAAAGTTCCAAAATTTATAGCGTTAACTTTTTAACCGTTTTTCCTTGTATTCTTACTTTAATTTACATTTTCTCTTAACCTTAAACCTTGTACTTCTTAAGTTACAAGGTCGTCTTTTTCATCTTATTCGACTCGACTTCGACTTCCGCAACATAGCATGTCGACCTTAATTCAAAACTCCGTCTTAGCTAACTGTAAAATGGTCATTGGAATAATAAAAATAAATATACCAACTTTTTTAAAATCATAATTTATAAAAAAGGTAATATTTTAAGCTTTTTCTTCCATATCTCTAACCGTAGTCTTAGAACACACAACTTTCAAACTCATAGCTTCTTTTACATGCACCATCTCGATCTATGTATGAATATACAAGTAGATACTTCTATAGAGTACATATAAGGTATTTCTAAATAGTATAAAACAATGTCCCTTCCCGCTGTCTGTACGCTTAGATCTTTTTAATTATGCAACAGATTTTAATGCGATTTTCATTAATCCTTATCATTTTAAATAAGGTAGAGGCTTTAAGCATTTCTTCCACTTTATTTTACTCTTTTACATCATTTAAACGAATATCTTAGGAATAATCGCAAAAAATACGGACGCGAGAATAAAATGGAAGCGTTGTTTCAAACGCCGCTTTGCTTGATGCAATCGCTGATCCTACCTTTAGCTAATAGCTTTGATTTGGCATCATAAAATACTTATTAAATTTTCAACGTTCTACCATCAATTCCTATATTTTAATAGTGATTAGAACGCGGGCGAAGCCGCGGGAATTGCTAGTTTGAAATAAAGTAAACCATTTCCCATTTTTTGCATTGCATTGCATTTGAACATTTATACCCTAATTTTATTATACATTTGATAATCATCCATACATTGGGAACTTTTTAGGAAAATTGAATTTTAAAATATCATGATTTATTACAACTTTTCATATTATGTACTCATACACTTATAAAATTTAATTCGATTTATACAAACACTTAAGAACCAAATGTATAACTAAAAACATTCATTTAACTGATAATTATGTACATTAAACAATCAATTCAATTAATATTGCATGCACACTGTTTCTTTTGTCAAATTTCTACTATATAGCAAGAAATAAAAGGCTTTTTTATTTTATTTTTTATTTATTTTAAACCATTTCCCAAGCCATATTTAGTTGACCCGAACAAGTTTCATTAGATGATAAGACCCGAGATATCCTTGCTCTACATTTGGATATTACGAACATAGCATTTCCATTTGAAACTATCAAAAACACCGTCCCGCTTCACGCCTGTTTAGACAAAGTTTGTTAATTAATTCACGTAATTAACTCCAACTTCTTGTAGCTACGAGTAGCTGTTAAATTTATATATAGGTTTAGTTTTATAAGTATAGTCTATGTTATTGAAAATGAATGCGTCCTTGTACTTTTGTTTTCCATATGCCTCTAAACTTAAAAATAGAAAAATTCTTTCAAGTGGTAGTGCCATGCTTGTTACCTTCGGGTAGCAGCCGAATGGGCCGGCACGCCCCGTATAGTACCACTCTCTCACAGAAGACCGGCGTGAAGTGGCAGCTGTGCTGTCGCGTTTCGTTCGGTAAGTGAGAGTCCGGGAGGCCCACTCCCCATCCCTACTCCCGTCCTTCTCCCTCCTCCCTTTCCTGAAAGGCCGGCAACTCATCTGCAAGCCCTGTGGTGTTGCAGATGTCCATGGACGGCGGTGATCACTTACCATCAGGTGAGCCTCCTGCCCGTTTGCCCCCTTTGGCCCATAAAAAAAACTGTTCTTCCGGCTGTGATGGAATTTGATAAGTTGTTTTGAAGGTTCTTGGTCCAAAAAATTATATCTAAAGGTACTGTATACAAATAAAATTGAAGTGTCTGTTTTTCATTTCAAATTAACAACTTTTAACTAAATGCATATGAAAGTATATCAGGTACATGCATCGAAAAAGCAATTTTTAAAAATTTTGTCTGTCTATATGTTTAATTTCTGAAACGGCTGGACCGATTTTGACGCGACTTTCACTCACAGATAGCTCATGTTATAAGGATTAACTGAGGCTAGGAGGTAGGTACTTTTATTTTAGATTTTTTTATCTAGCGGGGTCCGCGGCTACGCTCTCGCTAAACCTAGGGCTAAACCCGAGCAAAGCGAGGGTGAGTTGTTAGCTTATTCATATATTTATTACTTCTATGTACATCTAAATATATTATCCCAACTAATTTCGGTGCAAGAAAAGTTTACAGATATCATAACAAGCTAAAAATAGCTTTGAATCTAAATTAGTAATTTCGTTCACTTTTTATTTCCTATATCCAAAAGATTGAAATTTATGATTCTGAAATACATGATGAAGTTCTAAATATTTTGACTAACGACGTTTCCCAATAACGTGTCTATCGTATTGCTTACTGGCGATGGAATTTAACGTAATTTGTGGGAAACTTGAAGTTTCTATCTCTAGTAAGTAAATCTTCAAATAGGTCACTCGGAACTGTCGTAAACTATCACTGAATAAATACATTATAACGGGCCTTCCTCAGCACGAGGGGGATCAGGCCATAGTCCATCGGGCTGGCCTAGTGCGTGTTGGCGGAATTCACATATCTTACGAAAACATGCAGGGTTCCTCACGATGTTTTCCTTCACCGCAAGACAAGACGTGGTAATCAGAATAGAAATGATTCGCACATGAAAATATCAGAGGTGCGAGACCCGGGTTTGAACCCACGTCACTCGGTTATACAAACGAGCGGTTCGTCACGGTTATTTCAGTCGCATTTAAAAAAAATTTAACCGTTATGTACTGTAATAAAACCTCTATTCACGCAATCTTAGCTCGCTAGCCGCGTCCCAATGGGAAACCCTAAAACACATTTTAACGAAAATATAGAGGTTGTACTTTAGCAGCATGTATACTAACTGAAAATATACTCTAAGTGAAAACCTTTATATAACGAAATGTTGGATTTCTCTCTCGTCCTTATATTTTGCATATTATTCTATCTCTCTTTCAATGGGGAAGAGAACTAATTTGTGACAGAGCATTAACTAGGTCCATAGTAAGGTGGCTTTGTGTTATGAATACCCGTCGACACACTACATAAAAATAACTTTAAAATATATTTAAAATTTTTTATATAAATGTATGTCTGAAATATAAACATTTATGCTCATAACACAAACGCATGCCTCCAGCGGGACTTGAACCCGACAGCTGGCCTAGCAAGTAGAGTCACTGCAAACTGAACCAAACGTGTTATTAAAATTGTCGTCTCTATATCTAGGCCTATAGCCAACCGGCATTCGTTATGAAGCGATTCGATTTCTACAATCGTCATCGCTTAAACGCAGCGTATGCATTTTGAACTTTAAATCACTAATAATTGAAATGAATTTACATTGTCTACCATCATCTATTCGTTGACAACAGATCACGTGACATATCTAAGGCATATGTCAAACCCAAACATTTTGGACTTTTCTACTATCGCTTTCGCTAATCGATTGTTACTTTGTCTAGGCCCTCTAATTATTTAGTTTAAGGTCCAAAATATCTTTACGAAACATGCCAACAAATAAAGGATTGGACTAATTACTGTGATGAGGAAGTCGAGACTGCTAACGTACCCCTACAATTTAATTATAAAACGTTGTGTAGCTTCCGACCCTTCGGGATTTGTGTGTACCTACGGATTCTCTATGAGTGTCAATATATTACAGAATTTGGGAAAATTCACCCTAATATTATTAATGGGTTAAGTACGACCGCAAAATCTGGAAACGTGTAGGAAGGTTTATGACCAAGTGTGGGATGGCATGGTCTAACTACATCGGAAAGGTTATTATTTATATTGCTACTATATAATAAAATATTGAGTCTTTTGAGTCAAAATTTTTGGGAATCTTTTCGTTGATTTAATAATTATTATCGATATATCTATAGTTTTTAGTATTTTTTCTGGGGGTCTGTCTATCTGTCTGTCTCTGGCCAAAGCCTATGAAACATATAGTCGGCCAACGGACGTGACATCTCAAGCTGCCATACACTAATGTCCCAAGCGAGTGTATGACAGCTTGGGCTGACTGTCATGTCCTACTATATGTTTCAAAGGCTTTGCTCTGACTGCTTCATAAGCAAGCCACTGGACAAACTTTGATAAAATGTGGTATGACGATAGCTTGGGTAATTATGAAATAATCATTCCAAGGTCAATTTCTATAATCTATGTATCTATCTAGTAATTAAAAGACCTAAAACCTAATTTTAAAAGACCTTTTCAGAATGTAGACCTATGGTATACATGTCTAGCATTTCAAACCAAATGGCCAGTGTCGCATCCTTTCTGAATGCTAAACGTGTCACGTTTCATACGAAATTATCCTTTTCGTTACCTAGAAATAATAGATGACTGCGACTTTATTAAGTAATTGAACAAAAATGATTTATAAAAATGCTACTGTGCTGTAAATTTTAATACAATTTTTTTAAATCAGATGTATGATTGGCAGCAAATATGGTTACAAAAATAGTGTTTCAAATTAAGATTAACTTAGTTATTATATCATTAGTACCCAGTTTTGAGACAAAGAGAGAAAAGACACTGAAGTAAAACTGAAAATTTAATGGTTGCTATGAAATTGAAATATTTATATTTCATTTAATTTATTATTTCATACATATTTAAATAATTAAGAATGCCCCTTTTGTATCCGTGTTTCATACATTCAAATAAATACTATCTGGGAGACGGAGCTTGTCATTTCTTTTTCGGGCAAAATATAAAAATTGCTAATTTTTCAGAAAAGACACCTGTGTAGAACATCCTCGATCACAAAAGAACTTAATATTCCTATTGAATGATGTAGGTGAAATATAAAAATTATGATTATTATGAGATTAAGTAAATCAGTAACATAATTAAATTTGTTGTACAATTCACAATTATACTAGCCACATACCTCACTACGCCAGAGTGTCTAAAAATGTCTATTTTAATGAGACTTTCCCAAAAAAAAAACAAAAAATGAACATACTCGGCTCATATAGAATTTTATTTTTTAAACAAGGGTTAAGAATGCCATCAGTTTCACAATATATCCAAAAATATACTGAAGCAACCGTCTGAATGTTTCACATAATTCAAGTAGAATACCTATCTCGTAATCATACCATGTATTATCGTCCAAAATGTGTGCACGTGCATTACTAAGAATGCCAAGTGTGGAATGCTGAAACATTTAGAGGGTTCCGTAGTTTCTTGGAAAAATGGTATAGTTTAATTTACTAGTGTTTCCATAATGACTAATATTTGTTATTATAATTATGGTGTAGGACTAACTAAATAAAAAAGAAAAAAAAAATTGGTAGACATTAAACAATGTTGGTATTGGTACTTCACTCTATTACTTCTTAACATAAAGCTTGGCCTCACCTAGAACAACAACCCAGGACCTTTCACAAATCACCGATGCAGTTAGTCTATCCTATCCTACCCTACACTATGGGTTGGAATATTAAAGATGGATGACAGCTGATGGCAAATCTTATAGGAGGATCTTGTTTACTTGTAAATGTTACCATATAGTTTCACTACATATCTATTTCTATATACTCGTGTAAACGTCGTATTCACAGTAATGATTATGAATTTCATTTATAAAACACTGCAACGTCCTTGACCTTCGCTATAATAACTGTGTAGATTTCTTCTACTTTACATTTTATCGGCAGTGATTCAAATAAGGAGCACGAAGTTCTACTAATATATGTGCCTTTAAATTTAAGAGCTGCTTCTCAATGCCTGAAAACATTGGTAATCAATCTTGGGTTCTTAGGAATTTTATATAGAGCTTTCAATCTTCTGGCGTCAGCCCTTAGTTTTCGAAACTTTTTTGTTTCTTTTCTCATTAACGGTATTTATGAAACGAATTTAGAGTTAGTTTATAATATTATATTCCTTGCATAGTTTTTAACGATGTATCTAACACGTGAAATCTGAGAGTAAAATTAAACACTATATTATATATTATTATTCACATCGTGCTGTAGTTGGTATCAATGACGAATGTGCTTACATTATTTTCTCTCTCTCTACCTTGTATTGGTGGGGGGTTCAAATTAGCGTCTGGCTATCCAGCCGGTCGCGAAGAAATGTACTAGGAGGTGGTCTCGGAGATTATGTTGGGCTTATCTAACCTAAGTCCTTTATACGCACCTGTGCAGATAGTATTGTACAAGTGCTATGAAAAAATCCTTGTGTCCATCCATCGAAGACTCTACTGTTTTATAAATGCAAAATATTATCTTGTGTATTACATAAACTAATTCTCAAAAAACTACAGAACCACCTTTTTTTAAACAGAGCACCCTTTTCAGTAACAATATAAGTTGTGGTATAATATTGTGGTACCTGGTGTAGGGAATTTCTAAATATCTAGTGCTACACCCAATTTGCTGTTATGATATTTTTGGGTTACGACATTTTTCACACTCGGTTTCTTTTATGCGAGCCATTTTTTTACCCAAAAAGGATATTTTATAGAGGTGTTTTTAGAATACTGTGTTTACTACTTTATTATGTGTTAAATCATACATGAATGTGAATTGTGAGGCGTTTTATATTTTTTTTAAATAAATCTAAGAAATAAGTTTTTTCAGGCTTTCAGTTTCAATTTAATTAAACTAAAAATACCTTTTAAATGTCAGTTATGATTTTAGGCGATAACCAAAACACTTTTTGTATAAAATAAAATAAGGTTAATCCAAAGGTTTTTGAATTTTTACATACTGCACATAACTATTTTCACTTGAATAATTTGCTATTATATATGACTAGCAGTACCCGCGGCGTCGCCCGCGTTAATTTTTTAAATATTAGGAGTCAATCCCGCGGGAACTCCGGGATAAAAAGTAGCCTATATGTTATTCTGGGTCTTCAGCTACCTACATACCAAATTTCATCGTAATCAGTTTAGTAGTATTTGAGTGAAAGAGTAACAAACATCCATACTCACAAACTCTCGCATTTATAATATTAGTAGGATATGCTATGAGATATTTGCAGACAGTAGTTGATTCTTTTGCCCACATAGTTTTTATAAATTATTTTTTTAAAGTACTTGCTAAGCAAAGATAATCATCGTATTGATCACAGAACTGACAGCTATCTATTATCTAATAGAAGTTATACCAAAATTGGTGTCCTTTTTGAAACAACTTGGAATCATAGGAAAAAATACGAGTAATTATTTTACATTATAATAACCTTTATATATTTAGTTAAAGATTTATCTTTCATCAGTACAATCAGTGATCTATAAAAAGCAGTTAGAATAGCCCTCACGGTATAACATGATAAATGACTCCCGAGAGCCTCGTAACCGATCGTTTTTCGGTGGCCGGCTACACTGACTTATGTGCATGCAAAGCAATCTAATTTAAAAGTTAAAATATAGGTATACCAAGTAAAAGGTACATATTTACTACGTTATTTAAGTTAGGAGCTGGTCATATTGAAAAATGATTCACACATGATCAGAGGTATATTGAAACTCGGTTCATTTGGTTTTCCAAGTGATATCGTTATCACTGTGCTTCCTGAAAATACCTTTACTATTATGCCCTTAATGAATAATCATATTTAAATAGAAACGTCAGTGAATCTCTCACTTCTCTCATCTCATCAGCCCTTTTTAACGTCCCACTGCTGGGCACGGGCCTCCCTCAGTACGAGGGGGATTAGGCCATAGTCCACCGCGCTGGCCTAGCGCGTGTTGGCGGACTTCACATGTCTTACGAAAACTTGCTAGGTTTTCTCTGCAGACATGCAGGTTTCCTCACGATGTTTTATTTCACCGTAAGACAAGTGATAATCATGATAGAAATGATTCGCACATGAAAGTATCAGAGGTGCGAGACTCGGATTTGAACCCGCATCAGTAGGTTATACAAGCGAGTATTTTGTGCTTCAAATAGATTTTACTGTGTTCTTTTCAAAGCATAATAAGAGAGATTAGGTGCAGGACGGATTTTTGCGTGTTTTTCAAGTCACATAAATTATATTTTAAATTATATAAACTATTTAGCTAAAGTTGTTACACTTATGTAGGGTAGGCCAAAAATATAGACGAATTGGGTAATAAAAAGTAAATACTTATGTGTAGACAAACAGCTGGACGGAGATAGCATTGTAATAATCAACGTTATTATTTGTTTAGGCTTTTGTAATAAACTGGTAATAACGAAGAGTCCCTTACACTATTAATTAAATACTGTAAATAGACAAAGACAATACAGTTCAGTACTTTCCTTTCTTTCCCTACTTTTCTTCGTCTTTAGACAGCGTATTTTGAGTAGCTTTTAAAATACTAATTAAAATAAAATTTAAAATTTGTTTCTTTTAAAATAAATGTATTACACATTGGCTTAAATGTCGGAAAAATAACCCGTTTAGGAGCTTTCAACAAAAACGCTGCCTAAACCCTTAGATATATAACAAAATGATGTATGGTGGAGTTGTGTATCTTATATAGCTCTACAAAAAAGTCCGCGATGGCGTATGTCTATCTATTAAGGTTAACATACTATTTCCATTTTAATACTTTGAAAAATGGGCAATTATAAAGCGGTAATTGGAAAGCTATTTACACAAATACGGTATTAATCCTTATCATTTTAAATAAGTTAGAGACTTCATGATGCAATCGTCGACCCTCCCCCCTCACCGTCTTGCCTACTGTTTAGATAATACTAGCGGAATATATAAATAAATGTGTTCAGCCCTTTTTTACGTCCCACTGGTGGGCAAAGGGGCCTCCGTTCAATACGAAGGGCATCAGGCCAGAGGTCAATAAATTTATACTACTATATACTATATGTGCGTGTGCGTGTGCATGTCCCGTTTTATTTAAAAAATGAGTTGCTACGCATCTCGTAGCAAAAATAAGAAAAAGAACATCACATTTCACAAGTTATATTTATTAATTTTAAGTAAAATATTGTTAAAAAAAAATAAATTAAAAAAGTATGGATTCTATTTATAATAATACTAATAATCATTATTATAAATAATAATTATTATTAATAATAATTATTAAAGGAAAGTCACCAAATATGGGATAGTATCCTACTATGGAATACCTTGATTTTTCCGAAGTTATAAGTTTAAAACGCAACACAAGACCATCTTCTATTTCATTCGCTTTCTTTACTATCGCACTCACACCATCGTGTCAGTTGCGCGAACGCAACGCGCGTGGCAGGCGTGTTTTGTTTTGTCGTCGCGCAGAAAATTCTAAAGGTATGTAATAAATGAGTATTATCGTCTATTATGTACGTCTACATACGTATTTTACTATTGAATATATCAATATTATGTACATATTTCAACATTTTGTGACCTTCTATAATTAAAATATTGTGACTTGAAAAAATATTAGTACTAGTTTGAACTAGTATAAAAATCCAAATATGGACAGTCTTTGGTGCCTAATTATGGAATATTCTATAATTAGGTCCTTATATTTCACACGATAGGTACTTGTTACTACAAATTTCTTTTAAAAATTATATCCTGTTTGTTCTTAGAATGTCAGCTTCACAATCGACCAAGAAACGGAAAACCTGGGATGAAGGAAAAATGGCGGAAGCTATAAAATTCGTCCGGGAAAAGAAAATGGGATATTTGAAAGCAGCACAGCATTTTCAAGTGCCTAGGACAACTTTATTCCGCCTATGCCAAAAATATGAATAGTCTCCAGAAGAGGCAGCAGCCACTACCTTAGGACGAAATACAATATTGGGCTCCCAACTTGAACGTCAGCTGGTAGACTACATATTGATAATGGAGAGCAAGTTTCACGGTTTAACAAGAACTGATCTTCGCCGTATGGCGTATATGCTAGCAAAGCGAAACAATTTGCAGAATCCCTTCAGTCAATCAGGTATGGCTGGAAAAAAGTGGTTAAAGTTATTTTTAAATCGTCATAAAGAGAAGCTTTCGATAAGAAGACCAACTGGCACATCTTTTGCCAGAGCATTTGGATTTGATAAGGAAAAAGTGGCTGCGTTTTTTAAACTTCTCGAAGAGGTTTACACTAAAAATAATTATCCAATAAATCGTTTTTACAACGTGGATGAATCTGGTCTTACAATAGTACAAAGTAAGATACCACAAATCATCGGTCACAGAGGGAAACGCCAGATAGCTGCACTTACATCAGCAGAAAGAGGATCCCTTATGACTATAGTTGTTTGCGTGAATGCAACTGGTCATTTTGTGCCACCGTTCATTATTTTCCCCAGAAAAAATATGAATGCTCAGCTTATGAGAGGCTGTCCGCCAGGATCAGTCGGAGTTGCACATCCATCAGAGTGGATACAAATGAACATCTTCACAGACTGGTTCAAGCATTTCATTCAACACACCAACCCGACTCCTGAATCGAAAGTATTACTGATACTAGATGGACACTATAGTCATACTCATAATATAGATATAATAGACATCGCTAGGGAAAATAACGTGGACATCGTTTCGTTACCTCCACATACGACTCACAAGCTGCAGCCGTTAGACAAGACTTTCATAGGGCCGTTAAAAACATACTACAGTGAGGAAATACGCATGTGGATCAAAAACAACAACAGACCTCTAAGTCCATATGATATTGTGGAGCTGTTTGGAAAATCCTATTTGAAAGTACAAACAGGCGAAATTGCAGTCAACGGGTTTAAGGTCACTGGATTATGGCCTTTAAATAAAAATGTTTTCAGTGATGTGGACTTTATTGCTGCGCAACAAAATGCTGTAAGAGACGGTTGTACAACCAATATCGCTACACTGGAATCAAGATCTGAAACTGATCAAGCCCTGACCGAAATACCTGTACCAGAAATAGGTGCTAATGTAGAACCTGAACCTAAACCCTCGACTTCCGGGCTTAATCGCAGCACTCTAGGTCTGGTGTCTCCGTATGCCATTAGTCCAGTGCCAGAGAAACGAAGAAAAGTATCTAACAGAGGAAGAAAAGCTGCTGTAGCAACAGTCATAACATCTTCACCCTACAAGAATGATTTAGTAAATAAAAATATTAAAAGACAAGAAAAAGAAAATAAATTGGCTAAAACAAAGAATAAGAAGAAAACTACGAAGAGAAACAAACAAACAAAAAAAATAAGACTGATTGTGAAGAAGAAGACTCTGAGGAACAGGATGTAAACCAGTTTGATGAAGACAGTGAACCTGATGAGTTGATGGGCCAAGTACCTCCTGACACTGCTGATGCAGAATGCATGTTCTGTCAAATACTCTTTTCCACGGATAATAGTGGAGAAAGCTGGATTAAGTGCATAATGTGTGGGCTCTGGGCTCATTATGATTGTGCTGGTCCAGAGTTTGATACTTGGATCTGCGACTTTTGCAAGTGAATTAAGCAATTTCTTTCATTTACTACAATTTTTTAATATAAGTTTATTTGATCTCACAGATGATTATGTCTATTTTTGTTATTTATATGATGACTTATGCTAATATTCCATATATGGTTACCTATTCCATATTTGGTTACTCATTTGTGATTTTGTTTTTTGTGTTAGATTTTATTTTGTTAATTAATATATTTGATAGAAGGCTGTTAATTAATACGTATAAATGTATCACTGATTAGTAATAACATTAAACTGTTTTCATTTCCTTGAAGTTTTTTTTTATATCCCTATAACAAAATGGTATTCCATATTTGGTGACTTTCCTCTATTATTATAAAAAATAATTTTACATAAATTTTAAAACGCCTAGCGAAGCGGGTGGTTAACATCCAGTAATTATATAAGAAGTAAAATTTCAAGGCACATCAATTTAATGAAAATCACAATTGTTCTGAGTCTAGAAAAATGATAGAGCTAGCAGGATCTATGTAAGAAATGAACGTAAAAGTCGAAGTCGGGTCTCTGCGCTAGTCGGTTTGCTGCGACAGCTACTTTATTGATCCTATTGCAGAGGATATGGCAAAGTGCTGTTACAAAAGTAACAATTGCTTGTTGACAGGATAGAATTTCTCCATTTTGGATATGTGGTATGAATAACCCCGATCGATAAAATAAGTTTTTATCAGTTTAGCTTTTGATATAGGTAAAATTATTTGCTTATTGTAAATAAAATTTAATTATATATATTACGTCTTGTTTACGTAGTATTTAAGGTATAATAGAAGGTAATGCGTGAAATAGTTTTGACAAAATTTTGCAGTAAATACTATTTTACATTTTGTGTTCTATTTTTTGAGAGTTTCTTACACATATATAAATTTTAAATACATACATATTATAAATATAAACACCCATGACTGAAGTACAAACATTCGTAAGTAACAAATGAATGCCTCCAGCGGGACTCGAACCCGCGACCATTTGCGCAGAAAGTAGGGTCACTACCAACTGAGCCAAAAGTGTCGTCATATTGTGCCTTTTTTATTTAAAACTTACTGTATGTCTTTTATACTATTCTAGTTAGATAGTAGATTGTGGTTTCCACGACGTAAGAACCTAACAATATAAACGGAGGTGAACAGTTGGCAAACAGTAATTTTCCAAGCTGTCACCTATAAAGGATTTATGATTTTTGTATAAACAATTAAATTTCAAATACAAATATGTGGTAAGATTGTAAGGAGATCTATCTATACGATATTACACAAGTTTTTTTATAAATTAATCTACTTTAAAATAAGAAATGGTTCAGTCGTTATTTAAAAAATATGACTCAGCGGACTTCAATTTTTTTACGATTGCGAAAAACATATTGTATAACTTCCAAAAATAA
The DNA here is from genome assembly GCA_951802675.2 of Boloria euphrosyne. Lineage (NCBI taxonomy): Eukaryota > Metazoa > Arthropoda > Insecta > Lepidoptera > Nymphalidae > Boloria > Boloria euphrosyne. The sequence goes on from OX637888.1 coordinate 1,846,315, forward strand.
AATGGCGATATTTCAAATTAGTTTTATAAACATCATATTATACTTAATACACCACATTATATACACTATAATAAAAAACTATAAAAAAAACTAAAATGAAATATAATTCAAGCCATATTTCACTGACAAATAATTGTTTGTGAATAAAGTTTCGGCTATTTCGGTGCCTGACGATGATCGAATTTTGACTTAAATGTAAGAAAATACGATACAATAACGGCCTGTCCGCACTGCAAAATTTCACCGCGCAGTTTTTTTTCCGCAATTCTGTAACGCATGGAATCTTATAGAAGCATCCGCACAGCGAATAAAATTTCGCGCGATTTCTCTCAGTAGGTCCCGATATTCCAATCGCGGAAAATAAATCGCGGGAATAAAATTTGCGCGGTGAAATTTCGCAGTGCGGACAGGCTGTAAAGCTACGAATGTAATACGAATGTTTTCGTGATAACAAATTTAATCTTGCTACTGTACAAAATCCTATAGAAAATATTCTCGATGTTAACACGAATACTTTTTCGCAAATATTTGTACTTGACCTTTAGTATTGATAGAGTAAATAAATTCTTAAGAAACAAACAACGAGATCAGTTAAACTTTACTGACTACACAGTACTTCTCTACTGACATTAATAAGATTTAATTAACTTAATTTACTTTACATAAGTTATCATATTAGAACTACGTTGTAACGCATATTAAATTAGGTAGTAGGCTGTGATATTAATGTGCATACGGCTTCCACGTTGGAGGCAATGTGGGTCATGGTTTACGTATTTACAATTACAGTACACCCACGTGGGTGTTACCCACATTTTGTTAGACTGTGGCTAAGTCCCAGCTGACGTATGGACACAGGTTTATATCTTATAATTAGCGAGGTCTGGAAAATCCTAATCCTTAATAATTTTGTTGAATTGTGATGTTCTGTCATAATAAAAAAAAATAGGGTTTCATACCTCTATCTCTGTCTATCTGGTTGTCTGTTTGCCTGTCTATCTGTCACGATCCGTTTTTGAAAAATATCGAACAAACATGAATTATTACACGTTGTAAAATAGTTATTAGCAACATACATCACTAATAAATATTTTAATCTTTCATGCTACGCGAAGCAATTTTTTTAATAAGAATATACAAAATTCTGTTATATGTGAAACAATTTGATAAGTCTCGAAAAAAGGGCTTATTCTTCAATGCCAGAGTCAATATTTAGAAGATCGCTTCCCGAGTAAACAAAGAAGTCCCTTGGGATAGCCAATAAAATTGTCTATGAAATTGCCTGGTTATGTGGAGTCATGTCCGTATTTTGACATGTTTGATACGAGAAAGTTAAAAAATATTGTTCTTTTGCTTAAATTTATATTACATATTTGTATCCTAGGCAGTGGTAGCTCAGTGATAACAAAATTGCTTGGGTTATCGACTGAAGCGGATTCTAATCCCGGGTCTGGAAAATTGCATGTTTGAGAGAACTAATGTATTTAAAATTTATATGTGTAGTATATAAACTATCTGGTATCCGTAACACAAGCGCGTAACGTAGCTTACCACGGAACTAGATGGCGCTGTTGTAATAATGCCCCAACATAATACTTAAAAAAAAATTCTTTAAAAAAAACTTAGCAAGTTATTATGTAAATAAATACTATCATTTGGCCAGCGTAGTGGACTATGGCCAGATTCCCTTCGTATTGAAGGGAGACCCGTGCACCAGCAGTGGTATACTATAACTAACTGAAAACATACTCGTACAATACGTACATTTGAATTCTACCTATATTTTATCCAACGGGGCTGTTTATTGCATATTATCTCTTCAGTCTTCAGTGAATTAATGATGATTCTATGTAACAAAATTTACGCTTTTTTCGAGATATAATTTAGTTTTCTTAGATATGCTACCGTTAATTTACCAAATTAACAAGGATTATGCTCAAATTTAAATTTGCAAGTGCAAAAACCCGGGCACGACTGTGGAATCAGAAAAATGGATTCTTATATTTGATTTAAAAACTAGCCTACTATGTAAGATAATTTTGAATTAATTGAAAAGTTGAAACCACAGTATAATAATCTCTACGAAACGCACATATAGAGAAGCCATAGTAGTTAATTTAAATGTGACGTCATTGACTTCAGTAATGAAATAAAAAGCACTTTAATTCCTTAATTCGTAATAACTGATTATTATGAATGGAATAACGATAAGATTACTATACATATACTAGCAATTACCGCGGCTTCGCCCGCATTCTATCACTATTTAACAATAGGGATTGTTGGTAGAAGGTTGAAAATTTAAATCATAAAAAATAAAAAAAATAAAATTTTGTCTAAAATTAAAAAATTAAAAGATCTGGAGAGGGCCACACTTATCACCTAGCGGAATAAAATATTGCCTACAACCTATTCTCAGACCTACCAAATACACAAAAAAATCGAGCGCGTTACCGCCCGGTGGTACGTACGTACGTTCCACTGCCTTCCCACTTAACTCATTAAGTTTAAAATATACTACTATCTATCAAAAAGAAAATGTACTAGATAAAATTCTATACAAAGTATTGAGTTTAAACAAGAAAAAAAATAAACATAGAAAATCGTTTGACAAAAGAGATGAAAAAAGCTATCCACATATCCATACATTTTCCATTTTTTTATTCATCGCACTAGCTCAAAGCTAAACTCGCCTAACAAAAAATAAAGAAAATTGGCAGAAAAAGGAGAAAAAATCTGAACTGAACTGTTATGTCTGTGCCACTTTGTATATAACTCACTAATTAATAGTACCCGCAATTTTACCCGCGTCCAAATTTCGACTATCCACTATCTGTAGCATTGCCTAAAAATTCATCAAAATCGGTGCAGACCAAAAGTGTTCTTTCGTGCAGACGTTTTGGAGTTCGTAGTTCGTAGTTTTTCATAAATATACATAAATAAGTAACAACTTGTCTAAATACTAAAAAGGATATATTAAGGTACATCTAAACAGGATTTGAAGTCGGCCAAAGAAAGAAGCTATTAGCTAGCTATAGCATTCGGCTATAAATTATATCAATGCAAAACGTAAATGGTGGAGTTGCTAGGAAATAGACAGTATTGATTTGAAGCGATAGAAAACTACAATTTGTCATCAATTTCTCATAACTCGGTGACTTTGTCATGAAATTTTTATATGTAGGAGAAAGGCATTGTCCTCGTGAATTAATTCTTGCAAAAGTGGTTATAGTGTATTACTAGAAAATCAATGAAAATTAAAAAAAACCTTCCATATACCTATTTAGTCAACACAAACCTGATTTCTCTTCAGTATTTTAGTAACGAGTTTAAGTAAGTTGCAATGTCATTGAAGTAACGGGATACCTAGTTTAGGAATGATATGGAAGTTGATCATATTATTTTACTGTCTAGAAAAGAGCTAATGTCTGAACAGATTTTTCTCATTTATAACTAAGAAGAATAATCAAGGTGACATTTTAAAAAACCGAACTTAATTAAAATCTGTTCATCCATTTCAGCGCTACGACTCCACAGACATACATATCCAACTCTTAGATAAATCCATTGGTGTAGCATTGAAAATACAGCAAAATATAGTTAAAGTTCTCTGTAATCCTTACTGAGTCTCTCGTATTACAGACCGAGACTACTTAAAAGCTGTAGAGTTTCTAGTTATATGCTTATAGTAGTGATATAAAGTGAGAGGACTTGTTCAGTTCTCATCGGAAGTAGAAACTCACACATAAAACAGATGGTGCAGTCCCGACGCGGCCCTTATGAGGATTTGCTGATTGCTAGGGTTAGCAAAACTTTGAAAATTAAAAATATTCAAACACCTTTAGGACAAAACACCTTCACTACATTCATCAAAAAATTTTAAAACAAAAGGTCAACACTTATTTTGAAATATCGTAAGCCCCTTGACGCATAAAGATGTAATTTGACATGGAGGAAGTTCATAGTAAGTAGACGTCCGCTAAGAACGAATAAGCTGACAAACTGACTAAGACCGAACAGGGCTGGGTTAAGGAGGTGCAGAAACTTTAAATTTAGCAGGGGGCTCCGAGGTATGAATGAATTTTAGTTTCAATACAGCACTTGCTTTTGCATATAAGTTTTGGCAACCCTAACAAAATCCTTTCTAAATATCGATAGCGAATGGGATGTGATAAAATAGATTATTAATCTGTTATAACATATCTCCTGACACATATATAAATACTTGTAAAATTAACTTTATGTAGGTCATGCAAACACGACTCTACTTACGTAGTAATTGATGATCAATTCGCCTATCAACTACCTCGGTGCTATAGGGTCCAGCATGTACGGCTGTGGATCTAAGGGACTTGGTTCGTGTCTCGGGTTGGGCAAATTTTGAATAATTAAGTTTATTAATTAAATTAAATTAAGTTTAAGTAATTTTATTTTGTTGCGGTGTTGCAAGTTTAAAGCCGTCGTTCCTACACCTTCGCCCTATCAGACTTTGAAAGTAAAAGGACGTGTGAGCACTCTAATATATCTGCATATCTGGCTTGTACTGGCCACCGTGGCCGAAATCGGTATGGAAGACCTTATTTTTATTATATTAATGGCTACATGCTACTTCAATTTTTAATTACAATTCAATCAATTCTTGTCCATTCTACGCAACATTGTCGAGGTCAATTGTATCCAACTGGCACTTCTAGATGCCAATAAACAAAATAATTGAATTGATATATACTAGCAAATAGCTGAGTTTTGTGAGAGCTCGTATAGTTTTTTAAAAAGTTGGTTATAAAATTAAATTTTTTTGACAGATAACACATTTAGACATGAAGTTAAATTACTATGTTAACGCACAAATCTATAGGTGCGATAGTTTTTCAGTGAAGTATACCGCAAAATGCTCAGGTTGTGGGATAGTGTTTTTTTATGTACCTTAGTCTTTAGCTTGAGTTTAGTAACCACTCAATGAATAAAGTATTATACTTAAATACATGATTACTTACAACTTTAGTCAATTCGACTCGTTCACACCTAAACAATTTATGTTGCCGTTTGATGTGAAACCTTAAAAATACAGCAAAATTTATGTACTCTTATTTTCGTATTAATACAATTACTGTGAAAGCAGTTCTTAGTAAAAATAGATCTCAGGCTTTAAAAGTTGAAGAACTTAGTTTGACAAAAATATTTGTGGCCTACATCCTGAACTCTTAGGAAAGAAAAAAAATTTTTTTGTAACTAACTAGCTTATTTTTGTACCGTTTGGGTTCGTCTCTAGGTACATTTTAGCGGTTGAGAGTCATCCATAAAGTACGTCATAGTAATTAAATTTATTAAATTGGTAACATTTGTCACTAGAAATAATTAAATTAAAGAGCTGTTCCCGAATTAGTTTTATTTTCGTTGAAATATTTTTAAGACGTCAGCATTAATAATTTCCCAACATATTTATTTATTTATTATTAAGACAAAAATTTGAAAAAAATAATAATAATAACAAAACAATAAATTATAATTAAATATTTAGGCGGGTGCGTGGCACTAGTAGAGCAAATCTGAACACGCCAACAAAATAATTAGCATTTTAACACTTAGGTATAAGATTTTGAAATGTGACGTCACAAAACTAAGGACCCTCTCCCACCCCTTGTCACATAATATCACACTTCATCGACCTCCCTCTTAAAGTGTGATGATACTTTAAGGATTACCTCTTAGTATAGATTGCTCAGAGGTGAATCATGACATTTCCTCAGTGTTTTCTCATAATGCATTTCCAGATATACAAACATAAAAAAGATATTCGGCGTCTGTATCGGTCATGGCTGTTTAAAAATTGTTAAACATTTAGGTATATCATATTTTCGCGTATTTATTTTATCTTTTGATTCGCAACATTTCGAATGCTTTACAGCAATCATAGTACCGCGAAAGAAAAAGGTATTTTATTTATATACCGATATCCAAGATTAATAGTAATTTTTACAAGTGTTAATAATAGTGTAGTATTGCAAAGAACCACATTGGAATTAATAATTAACATAGTTAAAACAATACTGACATTAAATCATACATAGTTAATTTCTGAAATTGTCTCAACACCGAGTTACAATTTTGTTCTTGCAAGTTTCAATATGGTATTCGTCATAACTGTTTGTCATGTTAAGTTATATTAAATGTTTGAAGAGAATGCGTATATTTGCCTTTAATTTAATTTTAACCTTACAAGTGAGTTTATCTTTCGTCAAAGTCAATATAGGGGTGTGCAAAGTGATTGGGGATTATAATTAAGTGAAGTTTTATATATGTTATATCTATGTGCATAAATACAATAAAGTTTCCAAACTGATTACCATTTGTCTTTCAAAATACATCGCGAAGAAACTTGCATGTTTACGAGAACTTAACGAGTATTCAAAGACATGTGTGCTTCACATATCTGGCCTAAAATTAAATGGAGGCCTTTGTCCAAATGGAACGGTAAATACAATGTAATAATGTACCTATTTATGAATAGATAAAATCAATGATTTAATGGGTACCTATTATATCAAATGTAACATTCCAACAGGATAATTTACCTCCCTTTTTATGTCCAGGTCTGGACTCCAGACTTCACAAAAAAGTACAGAAAAAAAAGAAGAATTTTCTTCTTTTTTCTATCCATTTTTACGTCAATAATACAAAAACTAAAAGCGTAAAATAAGTTTACAAGTTACAAGTCTAGCGAGGATCAAAATATTGGTTAAATAAAATTATCTTTAAAAGAATGTTATTCAAAAAGGAGCAGGGTTTTTTAAGTCCTACATCTCATATCTGGCACACTGGCTGAAAAACTGGACCAAAAGGCAAAAAAAGAAACTGAAAAAAATGTATGTTCGGCTATTAAATATTTTATCTGGAAAGTAAGAAAAATCTCTTATTTTCCTCTTTTCACTGTTAACTTTAAAAATGACGTCTATAATGTGTATTTATTGTTTACACCGTCGTTTATCGTTTCGCCTTAGGAATGCTAACTTTTGTAATATTTAAATGTATACTTAGAAATGTAAGAAATTGAGATCCTGATGATCCCCGAAGCTTAAACTCTCATTAAGGAAGATAGCGTTGGCGTTGTTTACTCATCTATATCTCGACTAATATTTCAAAGACAAAAGTTTTGTTTGTTTGTAATTAATAATGTTTATGGCAACTGTACTGTTTAAAAAAATATAATGGATGGTAATATTATCCTTTTTATTGATATACGTATAACTTTAATGCATTTCTGAACTTAAAAAAACAAATAAAATTGGAAATAAGTTAGGTGACGTCTTTTAATGATCTCAAGAGCCTATCTATCTAGGACTTGTATGGACCTCTTAATTAGTAAAGCCACATATATGTACATGTACAATGTACATGTATAAGATACTTGAATCCACTAGAATTAGTTAATATCTAACATATCACATTATCTTTCGGTTAAAACTTTATTTGTTAAATTGCCATTAAGCACCACCTCATGATTAATTTTTTATATTTACTGGTTACTAAGAATAATTCCTATGAATTATTAATTTGTTATTAATTATTATTAATAAATCATCCTAACTGTAAAGTACAGTTACGTGTCACGCAAGCGACCCTGGACAAATCGTTGTATGACATCTTTCTAAAACACTTTGCAAAATTATTTTCTTTTACAAATACATTTTCCTTTGAAACGTAGATATTTTTTAAATTTCAGCTCAATTGGTTAAAGTATTGCCACCTGAGCTTTTTCGGACGAAAAGCTACAGTACCGAATAAAAGTTTATATTTTTAGCAATGATTTATATTTTAGTATCATACATAATAGTTAAGTAGGTACAATATATTTTATTAAGAAGTACGAAATAAAATTGATGGTTTTTAAAATCTTCGGTTTTATTTCCTGTTTGCATATGAAATAGATTATAAATAACGTTATAAAGGACACAGTTGAAATTTTATTATATGTATACACTAGCGACTTTCCCTCGCTCCACTCGAGTTCGTCCCTAGGTTTAGCCCGAGCGAAGCCGCGGGTTCCGCTAGTAAGTGAATACAAAAACTTGACAAATTCTATACTGAAACCTTCCCCGAAAACCATTTTATCCATTGGTGAAAATAGCATGAATATCGGTGCAGTCGTTTTTGAGTTTATCGCGAACAGACAGACAGACGCGGGAGACTATTTTGTTTTATTATATGTAGTGATGTAGATTATATTGATCTTGTCATTTCAAAAAAGAAAAGAAAAGAACGGTTTTTTAGTAACCCTATAATACAGTCTCTAATGAATGAACCTTGTAACTAGTTTAGCTTAGTAATGCAAGCAGAAAGATAATATACACGTATAATACGCTTTTGATAAAATGTTAGGCAAGTTTGTAACTTTCTAAAGTTACTAATGTTCGTAAATCCTAAATGGATCTCTCAAGACACCAAACTATTATAATGAGTAACACCTGAAACTTGTACCTTCTTGTAAATTATGCCGCAAGTCCCACAGCGGCGCCTTTGTGTTGGTATCAAAAGCAATTACGACGTTAAAACGAATCGTTTTAATAAAGAAAGCCAGCTTTTAGTAAGTAGATAGTAGTAGGTTACTACGAGTATTAGGTTCGCTTGAGGTCATCCTCGCTAATCGCTTCGCTCTGGTTCATTCCTTAGGCACATTTTGAATTTGACGGTTAGTCTAGATTAGATATATTTTTTTCACAGTAAAAAAGTATCCTACATGTTGAGACAAGCTATTATCATACCAAATGTCATCAAAATCTGTCTAGTGGTGTTCTAGTGATGCGATCACGGATATACAGAGAGAAATATTTTAAAAATTATAAATTGGGCATCTGTATCGAAAATAACGTATATTTGATTGAGATTTTTCATAAAAATATTTAATATACAGATTCAACTCAGATTTTTAAAAATGGAGACTTGAATTACTTGATTTTTTTTGATAACACTGGCTGCTTAAAAACCGAACTACTTAAAAAGATAAGATGGAGAATCATAGTGTTATACACATATGTTTACTTGTACGTGTTGTAACCTAGAAGTGAGAGTTGCTAAGTGTATTGTATTTCCACTGCATAATACTACAGTCGTTGATGTCGGCCGACAGCGCCGTAGGTGCTTTAAGAAGAAAAATAAAATAAATGTAAATATTATGATGACAAATTTTGCATATTTGTATGAACCCACTTGCTATGCCAGCGGCTGCAGGTTTGAGTCCTGCTGGGGACAACCATTTACATGATGAACACGAATTATAATTATTTATTAATAAAAAAATGAAAATAATACTTAAAAACAAATCGGATCTCACTTTTACTGTAAAATATAAGATACGTTATTTATGAAGGCAAAAATTTCATTTTAAAGTAATTATATAAAATAAATTATTATCGATAAACATAATATCAGTGTAATATCTATGAAACTATTAAATTTTCCGAATTATAAATTTAAATTTAACAGTAAACGAGCTTAGAAGAATAACGTTATAAAAAACCTTTAGAAAGTAAGCTCAGCCTAGCGCAGCTTCAAAGTGATATTTGGAAGAATAAAGTTGAAAAGCTCTAAAAACTCGAAAAGAAAAAAATTATGCAAACGTACAAAAAAGGAGTGTGATAAGCTTTTGAAAAAGCACGGCTGCCCAATTTTAAAACACAGTAACTGCAAAATTTTTATACCTGATTTTTTCTAGTATTGCTGCATTTTTTACAACTTTAAGACCTTAATTTTAAGTATTTTTTGCTAGAAATATTTATATTCAAGTATTTTCTATTCATAAATCAAATTTTTCATCAATTTGGCGGGCAAACTTTTTTTTAATAAGAAAAATTGAAAAAAATTTTAAATGTTAGTTACTGTGTTTTGAAATTGGGCAGCCGACTGCATTTTTCGTTAGCACTGAGAGCAAAAACAGCCAAAAAGTACTCTCTAAAAATTTGATTTTAATTCCACATTGGACTCCTTCATGAAATATGCAAGCGCTTAAACTATGCAACTTTAAGAGTTTTGCATCATTTATGTTTTTTAAATAAATAATTATAGGAGTTTATGTGATGAATTGTGCCAAACAGTGATGCTGCCTGTACCAGACAGAATAAACGAATGGGACATGGTAAAAAGTAGTTTATACTCGTATATTGAATTTTAAAGCAGTGTTAGCCCAGTGATAACGCTCTAGCTTGGATTACTGATTGATGTGGGTTCAAGTCCATGTCTCGTATCTCTGATATTTTCATGTGCGAATCATTTCTATCATGATTACTATTTGTCTTACGGTAAAGGAAAACATCATGACGAAACCTGCATGTCTGAGAGAACCTAGCAAGTTCTCGGTAGACATGTGAAGTCCGCTAACTCGCACTTGGCCATCGTGGTGGATTATGGCCTGATCCCCCTCATATTGAAAGGAGGCCGAGTAGTGGAACGTTAAAATGGCTGAATACATATATACATACATACTTATTATTATATTTGTCTAAGACGGTGTGACTTTAAACTTAAAAGCAATTATTTATCCTTACTTTATAATAAAACCAAGAGCAAAAATTTCCTTTCCTTGATCGAGTCAATTTACAGGCACTTAATTCATAAGCGGCGATGTTTGTCGATCCATTAGATAGCGTGTTTCTATAACACCGATATTCTAAGTTTAAAGCATAGAATATCAATGTAGTTTATGAAACAGTTTTCTGCAAAAGTTTTTAATAATACGTATTTTATTTTATTATTTACATAAAATCTACATATTTTATTATATATGTATTAGCAATTCCCGCGTCTTCGCCCGCGCCCGAGAGATGATAATTTAGGGTTATAAGTATTTTTGATGCCAAATCAAAAAAAAAAAAACATTTGGTCTACAAATAAATAATAAAAAAATCTGGAGAGGACCGGACAGATTTTCATGAAATTTATTAAGATGATAGCTGGCTATCCGTTTTAATCCGTTTTTCTTTTGCCAGTTCTTCTCAGGTCAGTGGCTTCTTCTTTCCGAACTGGTAGTAGACTCATGACGTTCAGTAAAAAATTGTAATAATTTTATACTGAATAAAATATTTTGATTTTGAATTTGAACATGTAGGATATTTTTTACTGCATGAAAATATCAAATCTCTGAGGAATGTATACTAACAGTTAAAACGTACCTAGGGAACGAACGCGAGCGGAGCAGAGTGGTTCATAATTATACCTAATACTAATGTACTTGTAAGCGACTTGGCGATGACGGCCAACCTTACTACCTACCTAACTGTTCTAAGGCTAAACTGACATATTATAATGATGGCGCATGGACGCAAACACTAATACACATTTTTCTAAGTGATACTCATAAAACTTCAAATTTTCTGATTCCGGGCGACCCAGAACTCGAACTATTGACTTCGTGCTAATCGCTAAACTAAAGAGAAAGTGTTGACATGATTGTTTTTTATTTCACTCATTTATGGGTTGGAAGACGATGTAGGTTAATTTTGTATTCTAAATGTGGCACTAGCAATTTATACAATTGATTTTTTTAATCTGCAAATGCTTCAGAAAAATATGTATCGATGTATTCAGTCCTTTTTGACATTCCGCTGCTGGGCACGAATCTTCTTTCAATACGAGGGGATCAGGCCGTAGTCCACTACGCTGATCAAGTGGAAGTCGGCGGACTTTAAATATTTTTCGATAACTTGCTAGGTTCTCTCAGAAATGCAGTTTTTCCTCAAGATATTTTTCGTCACTGTAAGAAATTTGGTAATCATGTTTTGAATAATTTGCACAACCCGGGATTTGAACCCGTTTCGCGTTATCACTGGGCTACAATGGCCTGAAAAAAATATACACTGCTGTAAATCATACAGGCCGAAATTGGTTCAATCAATTCTAAGCCAGAGAAATAAACGAGCGAGAAAGATTGAGATTGGAAATACTAATGTAATAACTTTTTTCATATGTACGAGTACATTCTCACCGTCATGAATTCACAATATTTTTTTACTTCGTTTTTTATTTGGGCCGTATACTGCTTAACATGAAGGATATTAAAGGTTCGATTTAAGCACCAGTTTACTGAGGGATTGGTAATTTTGACGACAAAACGCAAGTGAAGTCACGTCCAAAAACTAGCTTAATAAATAGAATATTTTTGAATGATAATTTTATAATTGAAGCAAAAGGCTTAAAACCTGTAATTAAACACTATATGATATGTATGCCATGATTAAAAATGCATTTGACTTCAGTTAAAAAAGGTAGAGTGAGTTCTAGCAGCACGACCCCGAGGCTTGCAAAGCTGCATTGCTAAAGAAAAAACCTGCCTGAATAGCATTAGGGTTTCAGATCCTATGATAACTGTGGTTTTTAACGCCGCTCTAAGGTTTTCAAAATTGATTCAATTTAAAACAGTTAAAAAGAGAATTTTCAGTGAAAAATTACAGATTATTTGATCATAGAACATAAACGACATATTGAATGTGAATTCAAAATTTTAAATCGGTACTACTAACTGTATTTTTTTAACCTGGATTTTTCCAGGGTGGCTTTTGGCATGGTATATTACACCTAATTGTATAAATGAGGTGATGTTGATTATCATTTAAAGCCAACTCTGAACAGCCAAAATAAGGTAGTAAACTAAGGTATTTTGTGTTAACTGTTTAAAACTTGCTTCAACTAGAGCAAATCCTAGGAGGAAAATCGGGTTATCATTATTGTGATAAAACGTCGTTGTCATCGGAAGCTGAATCAACGTGTAGTACTCTGTAAGATAAGAGGAACTAGTTTTGGTTTAGCTTTCATTTGACCAAAACAAACATACAAATTTAAAATTGCGACTTTAACAAAAACAAGCTTCACATTTTCGCCATAAAATTTCGATATAGAGCAAGTATGTCAGATCACTTACGATATATAGTGTAGTAGGATATACTACAATCGCTATGTACGGATAAAGGTTTACCTTATATACAGTTAACGACCTTCGGTTTAGGTCGAACCGCAACGGGACTAGTGGAGTATCGATGAAAGGTCTTCGGATTCCCAACTCGGTAATCCGCTATGATTTTTATTACGTCGTTATAATAAACTGCGAGCGTATTACATAATGATTTTTATACTATTATATTATATTTGAAAGTATATTGGGCTATTATTATTAATTAGTTTATTTGAAATCGATTCCCGCTTATTGTGGTGATGAAGCGTTTTCTCGGCAATTCGGTCTAATTGTTCTAATATATACGACATACCTACGTATTGTGTATGAAATTCCTGGTTCAGTTATTAGAGAACAAGCTCATGTTATTAATTTTCAGAGTAAAATCAAAAAATAACCCTTAAATCTACTAACTAATACTACTAAGTACTCTACTACTACTACTAAGATCATTAATTATTATTATTGTTAATCCTACATGCTCATAATTTTGATAATTGTAAATTTCAACATATTTATTCAGTACATATGAGCAAATATAGCGTCACAAACGGACAAACTAATACGAATGATCTTATATAATAGATTTAATTCATTAGTTATGACGTCAGTAACCGTAAAACTCTGACGTATTGATATTATATTAATAGCCCTAGAGCTTATTATTATACCAACCGTTTTCAATTACTAGATTAAACTCCTTTAAGAGGATATCGTCAAAAATAAGTATTTATAAATAAGTCAATTTAATATGGCGGACTTTTCTTAATTTGCCGCAACCCTTGACCCCTGGAGCCATTTTTAAACCCCATGTCATTAATTTGCCTCGTGTAGTAATTAGGTGCTTGTCATCGACACTGCCTAATGACCCAGACTTGTCAACCGATTGCGCGGAAAGAGAGAATAATGCTAGATTTTTTCATATAATTAATTAATGTTTTCGATATCATTAATCCTATTATATAGTACTTTCTTTTCTTATAAATAAAAAATTCAGTCGTACTTCGATTGTAGGTAGAGTATGCCTTCATATTCTTACCAGATTATTACTTATGGCCGCACTCAAACTCACTTAATGAACTATTAAGTCGTTCTTTAGTATGAAGATTCTCGACTTAATGGTTCATTAAGTGACTCTGAGTGCGGCGGTTAGAGTAATTGAAGTTTTATTAAGCAACAAATGAAAAAACGTTCAGATTTTTTAGATATGTAATATTTTCCCACAGTAAACAGTCTTTTATATCTTTTAGATAAAGTTTTGATTTTTAAATCTATATAGTTATAAAAAAAAAGGTCAAAACGAAAATTAAAAAAAAACGTCGAGTGAAGCTCTGTCGCCTGGTTAAGGCTAATAAAACGAGTAATAAATTTAATATGATAATGATATAGTATAAATGGCTATAATACAGGTCCGTAATTACACGTAATATTATTTAATGACCTGTATAACGTACTAATTTATATTGGTAATACACATATGAATTAATTTCATTTAATATGATATTACTAGTGTTCTGCGATTATTTTGCCTTTGCCAACCATTACGCTTGCCTAAAACTCTTTATTAAACTCTCCCTCTAAAATTTAAACTCATTAAAATTATCTATCTAACAGTGAAAGTCCTACTAATTTTTTTTTATTTAAATAAAATAATAATAAAAATAATGTTGAATATGATGACACGCTCATGAAACAGTTGTTTTCGTCAACCAAATGAATGCCCTTCAGCAGGACGCAAACCCGTGACCACTGGCACAACAAGTAGAGTCGTTACAAACTGAGCCAAACGTATCTTATAAATTCATTATTTAAGATAAGAGTGAAGCAAGACTAAGACACTATTATACCAATGTATATCTAGATGGTGATTGATTATTAAAATCTATTCCATAGTCCATAATTTCTATTGTTTTCCTTCGGTTTTATTTGCGATTTGAAAATATTCAGCTTCAACAGTTTAAAGATAGATTTACTACTTCAGTAAACGGCCGGCATAAATGTCAAGTCGTATTTCATCATATACCATACAAGTGAACACTTTTCAATATCGTTGTTATTTACGTTTATTTTATATTATAAAGTACTTATATTTGTAAGATTTTTCTACTTAGATTCAAATTTCTTAGAAAATAGATAACAAAATTTGTCCTGAGTTATTTCCGTCTATACTTTTTAGTTACAGTTATATCCGTTTTTAAATTTTAAATTTAAAAACGGATATAATTGTAACTAAACGTATTTTTAAATTTTATAATATTTCGACTTTGTTTTATAATATTTAGTGATAGCTTATAGAAGCCATAAGCAATAGGACACCATGGGAATGTACCCAAATGTTATGGTTTTGAGGTATCCACCCCAAAATGAGATAAAAAATCACTAAATGTGAAAATTTAAAACAACTGTTTAATTTAATTTACAATACGATTACTAGGTGTATTATCAAAATGCAGCATAATATTTGAGTAATAAAATATCAGTATCGATGCCAACAATTCAGTTTTCCGCCGTCAATTTCCTTTAGTCATCGTTTACACAGTGTCCTACGTGGACGACTCAACGCGAACGCGATTGCGAAACGATCCGATGCGAATTTAATGCGGTGCGGAGCGATGCGGCTACTCTGTCCTACGTGCGCGCGAACCGTCCCCTCCGCGCCCTCCGCCGCCGTTTAAGCATTTGTCATGGGCGGACGGAAGCTAATGTTGTTGGAAAATTCATATCTATACATATAATAAATCTGTAGAAGGGTCAATTCTGTACATTGAAAATATTGAAAAAATAAATAGCAGGGGGTGTTACTGGATCGATACCAAACCCAAATATGCGATTAAAAAAATTTTTGTCTGTCTGTCTGTCTGTCTGTATGTTCAGGCATCACGTGAAAACTAACGGTTCGATTTCGATGAAACTTGGTATAATTATACTTTATTATCCTGGGCATAAAATGGGATACTTTTTATCCTGGAAAAATACGTAGAAAAAAACAAATCTTAATTTTTATCATAGTTTGATTTTATCCTGTAGTCCACGCGATCGAAGTCGCGAGCACAGCTAGTCTTAAATATGAGATATTGAAGAAGTGTATAACTTTTATTCCTTTTGTCCCAGAATGTAGGACGTTCTTGGATAGCATTAATAAGAAGTTCTACTTCCGACATTAATTCAACAACAATTTTTGCTTGAAAAAAATATGGACGACGCGTCCACTTCGCGCGAAAATATCAAGCCAACTGATCGCGTTCGCGTCGATTCGCGCCGCTCCGCACCGCACCCCACGTGCGTTTGGTCACATAGGCCACTTCAATAGGTTTCGAATGTTTGTTGTTTTCGCGCCGTGCCGCGCCGCTTCGCGTTCGCGTCTAGATCGCTCACGCAGGACGTCGCCTTAGTCGTAGCTCGTTTTATATTAAGTATTTATTGTATATTTTGTATTATATAATTTGGTTATATGAAGCTTAGGGTTTGTGTAGACTGTTAATTAGTTAGTCAGTCAGTATTAGAGTTGTTTTAAATCTAATATGGAAGACATTTACTCTCTTGCTAAAGTTCTTTTATACAGATAGGAACTAAGATAGGAAAACATATTATTATATGAATGATGGTGTTTAATTTTTTTTAATATATAATAATAATTAAAATTCAAAAAATAAAAAGGGATCCAGCTGGGGATGATCTACTTAGTGTATATCAAAGTGTCATTTACTATGTAACCTATAAATAATTCGATCTTGCTGCTTACGAAGACTCAAATCAAAGGATTTATTAAAGGATTTATCAAAATCGATTATAGATTTTGATAAATCCTGTGCGCAATGGTACTATTACTACTACATTGGTTTCAGGGATTCGATATAGGCCTGCGACGCTAGCGATAAATCGTTAGGCTGTTTTAGGTAAACGTGTAAAGAAAATATATATAAAAATATTTGGACCTTTCGTTTGTATGACAAACAACTGTTTCTCAAAGTTAGGAGATAAGCAAGAAATGTTCATTGTTATTAATGTAAATGATAAAGGCGTGTATGTCCTTACGTTATTTTTCATTTGTATATTAGAACAATTTTTTATAATATTATATCGATGTTAATATTTATTCAGGAAAAACTGAGTTCGTGTATTGAAAAACCTTTGCTACTTTTGAATAATAATTTTCATTAATAAAGTAGTAATTAGAATAATTAGTCTCATTTTGTGGTGGCTGAAGTAGTTAACAAATATGAATGCAACATCATTTGTACCAACCATATGTATAATGTACCTTGTGAGTTTTTAATCGTCGAATGACAATTAATCAAATGGCTGCCAAACACGTTGTCAAGTATTTGATAGAATAAAAAGTTTAATAAAAGGCAAGTGGCATTCATGTTAGAAATGAAGATTCGAATATGAAAATTCGAATATGTGGGAAGAAACCTGAGAAACCTGGGTTTGAACCCGCTTCACTCGGCTTCCAAAGAGCGTGCATTACCACTGAGCTGCCACTGCTTTCCTCGCATACGATTTATATATCTACTTATAGTTACAATATACGAGTAGTTTTATATAATTATAATGGGGTCCGACCATCATTGTTCTCTTTCATTTTCGATAATTGCTAAATCGCATGTTTGCAAACGTCATGTAAGATTAATTATATAGAATAACACTTGCTACCAAAATAATGTCAGAAAATAGAATTGGGTTGTATATTTCAGTATCTTCATAAATATGCTCGCTTTTTTAGAAAATAAGGATAAAAAAATGTTTTTTTTTAGGAAACAAATTTTTTTTAGGATATACTCGTATATGTAAAAACGAAGACAGTGGTAAACCAGTGGTAACGTGATGAGGGTACAAAACCAAATCTCGCACCTCTGTGTAAAGCATTTCTAACATGATTACCACTTGTCTTACGGTGAAAGTTTAAGTTACCTAGCAAGTTTTCGAAAGACATGTGAAGTCCGCCAACCCGCACTAGTCCAGCGCGGTGGACTATAGCCTGGCCCCCCTCATATTGAAGGGAGGCCCGTGCCCAGCAGTGAGATGTTAAAAAGGGCTGAATACACATACTTACATACTTAATATTAAGTAAATGTACAGACAAATCCGAGAACGGCAGTTACTTTACTTGGAAATAATCTTAATTAAAAAAAATCATTAAGTTAAACTTATACTGTTATTTTTACAAGTCTCCATTTACCCTTCGACGATAAAGAATTTAATTGGTAAAGTGGAGCCTTAATTATTTAATAACGATTCTTAGGATTGCGTGTATTAAAAAATAAACCATTAAACAGAATTTAATAAAAACTAGACGAGGTATAAAGCGAACTATAAAGCTGATAATAATATGACATACATACGAATGTACAATTTACTTGTACGAAGTCGAGATTTCAGTTTCGTAGATATTATTTTAACTGTTACTTCTAAGCATTTCTCATTCCAAATTAGTTAAAGATATAAGTTGTGAACATTTGGTAAGCCTTTACTTTTGAGGTGTTTTGTGTAAGAAAAAAAGTTTAGGCTAGCCTCTGTAGCGTAATCACATATCCCTAGCGCAGGCAGTTATAACTAATAACTCGCATACAACAAAGATTTGAATTCATAGCATTAATAAATATAAATATGTTGGTATGTTTTCAATTCTATATACAATTATCTAAGACTTCTGTTTTTCATAAAACTTTTATAGCATCGACTGACGACTCTACGAGGTACGTCAATAGAACTTTAGAATATATAAAGACCTGGCAACGACGGGTATAAATGAATAATTAAAGCATTATAAATATCAATTATAGAATTGATTTTACAAAACTACATAGAATAATTCTGAAACGATATTTAATTACGGATTTTGATGCAGTTTTTTTAATATATAGAGTGATTCAAGAGGAAGGTTTTAGTATATAATTTGTCAAGTTTATGTTTACATTTACTAGCGGAACAGGGCTTCGCTTGAGCTAAAGCGCAAGTATTTATTAAACATCACATGTATTTGCGAGAGACAAAACTAATTTCGTTATTGCTTCTAACAAGATTAGACTCTATTTTGCGTTTAAAATAATATAATTTATACTAACAAACAAGTTTTAATGAATTCACTGTAATATTTATTTTAAAGGTAGAAATGCTAGTATAAAATGAATGTTAAACTAACTACAAAGTACTAACTTTTACTTTTCATCGAAATATACACAACACAGTGTGGGAAACACTGTAGTTTGACAAAACTTTGATAACGTTTTTTAGTTAACTTTATGAGCCACGACGCTAATAAAACTTCATTATTCTGCTAAGCTAAGGGAGGGGGTGCGAGCGTCGCGACGTTCAGTCGGGCGCCGGCCTTTGGCAGCGCCGGTCGCGCTCATGTATCGCGTCAGGTAAAGGGCATGCGACCCGCGCTCGCCGCGCTCGCGGCCTGCTGCGTGGTAGCGCGCGCTGAGCTACCCTCCGCGCGTCTTGCACCCCCCAACACCACCACCCACCACGTGCTTCAGTGCTCCGAGGGGCTCGTTCTTCCTCTTTGGCTACCTCTTGAAGATGTTCCAACCATTCAAATCGCCATCCGAGGCGTCGTGTACTTCCTCACCCTCATGTATCTCTTTATTGGAGTCTCCATCGTCTCTGACAGATTCATGGCGGCCATCGAAGTTATTACATCTAGGGAAAAGGAGGTGCGCGTGCGACGGAATGGAAGCGATCAAATTATTGTAGTCCGAGTATGGAACGAAACAGTTGCCAATTTAACGCTCATGGCGTTAGGCTCGAGTGCGCCAGAAATATTACTATCTGTCATCGAAATAGCTGGAAAAAACTTTGAAGCTGGCGATTTGGGACCCGGAACCATCGTCGGGTCTGCTGCTTATAATTTATTCGTTATAATTGCTATTTGTGTTGTAGTGATACCCGATGGAGAAGTGAGGAAGATAAAGCATTTACGTGTGTTCCTAGTTACAGCGACCTGGTCAGTATTCGCTTATGTATGGCTTTATCTAATTCTAGCAGTAATATCACCGAGTGAAGTAGAGGTATGGGAAGGAGCCGTAACGTTTTTGTTCTTTCCTGCTACCGTTTTGACAGCGTATATTGCAGATAGAAGGCTTTTAGTTTATAAATATCTCAAAAAAGGGTATCGGGTTAATGAGAGGGGTGTTATCGTTGAAGCAGAGGGTGATGGTTCTGTTGAGATGGCACTTAAGCCAAATGCTGATGAATTTGCCTCAGATGACGAGGAAGGTCGAGAACTGGAAAAATCTCGGAAAGAATATATTTCAATGTTAAAAGAATTAAGACGACAGCACCCTGAGGAAGATTTGGAAACTGTAGAACGAATGGCCTTGGAATCCTTGATGGCTAGGGGACCGAAATCTCGTGCTTTTTATAGAGTAGCAGCCACCAGAAAGATGACTGGTGGTGGCGATTTCTCTCGCAAAATATCGGAGAGAGCCCAGAGTGACTTAAGTGAGGTAAAAGCAGAACTTCAACGTCGCGAATCAGGTTCCGTGACCGCTGAACCTAAAGGGCCTCATGTACGATTCGACCCAGATCACTATACAGTAATGGAAAATTGTGGATCATTTGAAGTAAGGGTAGTTCGCGGTGGAGATTTGAGTGGTGAAGTCACAGTACAATATACTACAGAAGATGGAACTGCTGAAGCTGGGTCAGACTATGTGCCTGCCCAGGGTTCTCTTGTATTTGGGCGTGGAGAATCAGAAAAGAAGTTTAGCGTCCAAGTTATCGATGATGATGTTTTTGAAGAGGATGAGCATTTCTTTTTACGGTTGAGTTCACCGAAAGGTGCATGTCTGGCTTCTCCTTCAACAGCGACTGTAGTGATTTTGGACGATGACCATTCTGGAGTGTTTTCGTTCCCTCAAAGAGATTTCGAATTGATTGAGTCGGTGGGGACTTACGATCTACGTGTGGTGAGGACGGCGGGTGCTCGTGGTAAGGTGCGGATTCCATACTGGACGGAAGATGGTACAGCAAAGAGTGGTGCTCAATTCGAGGCAGTTCAAGACTCAATTGTTTTCGAGAACAACGAAACTGAGTAAGTATTAGAATAATATTATATTATTATTTAAAGCGTAAGGATATTATTATTGTTTTAAATTAGTATAAAATTTGAATTTCTGATTCCAAAAATACATTAAATTAAATCGATGATGTGTAGAAAATTTCTTTTTCTTTATGACATTGTAGGTTTTCCGCAGGTGTAAATTAATTACGGTATTTCTTAACACAGCGTAACAAGGTCGGAGGGTCGTTTGTCAGGCTTCTGTGTTCAGTGTCACGCAGATTAATATAATATATCGATGTAGACAGTTTTCCGTGCAAATGCATACTTTATTGTTAGCATTAAATTAACAATATCAACGTTTATAATTGCAATATAATTAAATATGATAAAATTTGCTGTAGCTGTTATTTTAGAAGGCGAAATACGTTACTACTACTCTAGTGTCTATTTAGGGACGATAGAAATTTTCTTAAAATTTATACATTGGAAAAAATGTATTTCATGGGAATATTAATAATAAGTTTTTGTTCCATGAAGTCGTGTTAAGGGAAAGTCTAAGCTATAATGTAAATAAGTTATTTTTATTTATATAATATTAATGTTATTTAAATATTCTAAAATTATGAATATAAAACAAGTACTTAGGATATTATTTACACAAAAGGTAATTTTTTTACAGTGACTAGGTATCTATTTTTATGGTTTTTTATTCTACACTAATCACTTACCCTTGCTCTTCTCGGGTGCTCTGTAGGTACGTTTTGACGGGTAGTATGGAGTTCACAGATATTTGACACTTTCCCGCAATAAAATGGATCCTATATGATGACTTGGATTACCAGTTATAATTTTTACTGTTATGCGGTCACAGACAGACGGACAAAATTTCTAAAAACTATAGTTTCCGTCTCTATATCGATAATATTGACTACTACAATAACATTTTTATTATACATATGTATACTTTTTTTATCGAATATATTCATAAGTATATACTTTAAATTCTAGTGTCTATACATTTCAATGGTTCACCTATAATATTAAGGAAATGACCTAATTTTCCTTTAATATTTATCACTCTGTAGGTGTAATGTGTGAGGATGACGATATACTGTCTACAATTGAAATATTACGTAATCGTATTTCATTTCATTGAGCAATAAAACTAGTCACGTATTTCAAATGGTATAAGGCAGTGGTAGCCCAGTGGTAACGCGCTCGCTTGAGAAACCGAGTGATCCAGATTCAAATACATTTCTAAGATTTTTTTGCGGTGAAGGAAAACATCGTGATGAAACTTGCATATCTGAAAAACTCTAGCAAGTTTTTGAAAGAGATGTGAAGTCCGCCAACCCGCACTTGATCAGCGCGGTGGACTATGGCCTAATCCCCTCGTATTGAAGGGAAGCCCTTGCCCAGCAGCGGGACGTTTAATTATAATACTAATACATTATCAATACGAGGGAAAATGCGAGAAAACGCCAGTATTTATACGAGTATATAGAATGTCACATTTACGATACAATGTTGTCTACATTGTTAATTACATAGCTCCGATCAAGTACTTTTCTTATATCGTTTATACTTAAGCTATCAATCGGCTGTAACACAATATTTGTGCTACGATAGGTTATTATTAATAGCTGAGGTTCTATTTTTACGTGACGTGACGTGAAACCGAAGCCATGAAAGGCCGCCATGGAACCTTCATTTGACATAGGATAGTTTTTAAATACGAGTACCTATAAATACAAATTATTTCTAATTTAAAGCTCTATATCCGATGCTTAGATTAGCATATAGAAAATTTCTGTATTAATTCTATTTCTGAGGGTGGATGCACCATTTTGTCTTAAATCAATACATACGTATACTTATAGTGTAAAAGAGGATATGCGTGTAAAAGGGGTGGGTGTTACGTTGACGAATGACAGCTAAGGAGAGTGGAAGAAAAAGACATGTTGTGCCGACCCCACATAGCGTGAGATAAGGGCAGGAAGAAGACGAAGAAGATGTATGTAGAAAAACATTTTCAGTATAAAAAGTTGTTAACAATATTTTTTTCGGTATAAAATAAATAAGTTTCCGATTAACATTTCAAACATGACTATGGTCGGCTGAAGCCGAACACAAGTAATTATTATTACCCTCGCCTAAATCTCACAAATTTTCGGGAATATTCTTCAAAGTTCGTGACTTTTAAAAGGGGTTTTTAATTCAGCTACATATGTCTATTGTGCGTGTGTTCGTATTTTCTCATTGCCTGTTATTTTAATAGTATTACAACATAGTAAAATTATAAGGAGATTAAATAAATGGAATGATGCAAGTAGAAGTATATTTAAAGTTATTGATTTTCTACGCATGCAGTAATCGTCATGACATTGTGTGGTTTCTTTAACCTTAGTATTCGTTAGGTTTCACCTCGTTTATAGAATACACGAGTATGCTTACACATGTTCTTTAAATTAGATTTTTTAATTTTTATAAGCATGTATGTATTTAACCACAGTCTTTGTCGCCCTCCCGCGGCCATAATTGTTGAAAAGTATTCTAAAAGTGGAGAATCTTTACTAATATTATAAATGCCAAAGTAAATCTGTCTGTGTGTCTGCCTGTCTGTCTGTCACGCTTTAACACCAAAACAAACTACTGAACCGATTTAAATGAGATTTGGTACACAGATAATCTAGAGCCAGAGAAAGGACATGGGCTACTTTTCAAGGCAAAAAGGGGCTGTAAGGGGTTGTGGGTTTTTAAAGCTAGAAGCTGGAAACTTATTTTTTTGATTAGATATGAATACCTTAGTAATATCTAACTTCAAAATTTGTAAAATTTTATACTAAAGGGAATACCAAGTACCAGTACCAAATTTATTTAAACTTATTATATTAATTATTATTAATATTATAATTAATTTTTTTTACCTATTTTATTTAAATTATTATTAAAAATTATAAATTAATATATTTTTTCTATTTTTCTTTATATTTCTATAATATAGGAATATGAGGTTAAAATTAGTTTACAAACATTTTATTCAGTCCGATAGATTGGGTTCCGATAAGCTTCATGTAGATTAACTTATTGTTACGTAAGAACCGTTTAGTACTTTTTCAGTGCTTTCAAAAATAGACTGAAATTGTAAAAGCTTTCGATTAATGTCCCAACATATTTATTATATTCAAATTAAATTCGAAATATTTTATTCAGAATAAAATTATTACAATTTTTTATTGAACGTCATGAGTCTACTACCGGTTCGGAAAGAAGAAGCCGCTGACCTGAGAAGAACTGGCGAAAGAAACTCAGGAATATATATTTATGTATCATTTTACCTCGTTTGCACTCCACTATTCATAGAGTAATCTTGTAATATAATTAATTAATAATAGAGAGAGGAGAGCTGACTCATTTTTCGCCCAAAGAATCGACATTGCCATTCAACGGGGAAATGCAGCTAGCATTCTTGCCACTATTCCACGCGGACACGACTTGTACAGTAATAATTGTAAAGTGATAAGTGTACATTTGCATTTAATAATGAATTAAATAATAACAAGTGTATTACTCAACTACCGCGAACTCTAACAAATTCTCACACCCAAACTATAGCGTTTCCTTTGATGTTCCATAGTAAACCGCTTAAGGGAAATACGGTTAAAATAGGCGGTGTATCGTAATATTATGGAAAAGGTCGGCCCATCGACCCGTAGGTAATCGGTTTGGATAAATACGTTTTGTGGCTTCCATGAAACCATATTTGCGATCATTTTTAACAGCTGCTGCGAAAATCTTTATGTAATTATTCTAAAAGGAAGAAAAGACTTACTGAAATTAATTTAGTAAGTGACCCATTTTTGTCTTTCTTCTTTGTATTTGTCACGAGAAAACCACTTAACAGGTTTGGATGAAATGATAAATATAAATAAATATGTTGGTACATTATTACAACAGCGCCATCTAGTTTCGTGGTAAGCTACGAGGCTTGTGTTACGAATAGCGGATAGTTGATATACTAGACATATATATTTTTTAAATACGTACATATAATATATATAAACACCCATGACTGGAGTACAAGCATTCGTGCTCAACAAATGAATGCCCCCAGCGGGACTCGAACCCGCGACCGCTGGCGCAGAAAGTAGGGTCAGTACCAACTGAGCCAAACGAACCGTCAAAATGATATAGCATCATACCTTTCTAACTGGAAATTAATAGCTAATTATCTGGGTCAACATATAAGGTACTTTTTACTATACGAAAATATCACATTTCTTAGAAGTATTTACTTACCGTTATAACGTTTCTATATTTGGGCTTATCTCAAAAACAACTAAACACATCATAATACGGTCTTTATCAGTAGAATGTGGGATTATCTAAAAATATGTTGGGACATTATTACACAAAGCACCATCTAGTTCTGTGGTAAGCTACGAGGCTTGAGTTACGGATACCAGATAGTTGATACACTACACATAAAAATTTTAAATACATACATATTATAAATATAAACATCCACGACTGGAGTACAAATATTCGTGCTCTACAAATGAATGCCCCCAGTGGGACTCGAACCCGCGACCGCTGGCGCAGAAAGTAAGGACACTACCAACTGAGCCAAACTTGTCGTCAGGTCAATCATCCACTAATGTGAAAAAATGCGAAGAACATTGCATGGATACTATAGGTCGATAGTCGGATTAAAAGAAATATAAATATTATATACTACAAAAGCTTGAAAAAACTTATGCTTAATGCTTAAATATATCAGCTTTCAATAATACAAGAATAAATTATATAAAGTAAATCAAAAATTTAGTATTGAATTAGATAAATCTATTGAAGTTTGTCATTTACTACTGACAGTGTGACAGACTTATCAATACCGATGTTTTACGAAATATTTGAGTCATACCAATTAGCCGACAGCAAAGTAACTTAACGAGGGTTGATTCGATATCGATTAATTCCTTTGTAGTATCATTCGTAATAAATGCTTATTACAAATGGTAATGTGGAATTATTTTAGAACATTACTCGTTATAAGCGAATCGCATCAGCTAAATTTACATATGCATTTCGAAAACATCAATTTTAACATCACTATTTAGT
Source organism: Boloria euphrosyne (assembly GCA_951802675.2). NCBI lineage: Eukaryota > Metazoa > Arthropoda > Insecta > Lepidoptera > Nymphalidae > Boloria > Boloria euphrosyne. The sequence continues at coordinate 1,872,387 of OX637888.1, forward strand.
GTACTTCAATTAATTTTATGACTTAAAAAACGGCAAAAAAGTTTTAGAACGGACTGTGCTTTAAAAAACTCTATTTTTTTAATAATAAATAAAACGATTTTTGACTAATTGTTTGTAAGTGTATACTTATGTCATGGTGTTATTACATGGTGTGACGACACGTTTGGCTCAGTTGGTAGTGACCCTACTTTCTGCACCAGCGGTCGCGGGTTCGAGTCCTGCTGGGGGCATTCATTTGTTGAGCAGGAATGTTTGTACTCCAGTCATAGGTGTTTATATTTATCATATGTATGTATTTAAAATTTATAAGTATAATGTAACAACTATCTGGTATCTGTAACACAAGCCTCTTAGCTTACCACGAAACTAGATGGCACTGTTGTAATAACGTCCCAACATATTTATTTTATTTACTTATTCATTACACCTTTAAAAAATGACTGATATTGATGAAATTTAGTAGAATACGAACTTATTGAGGCAGGTCAAAGCTAGTATAATCTAAAAGAAGTAAGCCGACATCAATCATTATTAATGGCGTACATCAATAAAACGATATTCAACGTCCTTCACATATTTACTATTTATATTATAATAACGATGTAAATAAGATATATTTAGCTAAGTGATTAAAAATAGTTTAGAGAGACAGTGGTAGACCAGTGCTAGCGTGATCACTTACAAAATTGTTTGTAATTGGTTCGATTCCCGGGTTCTGCAATGTGCATTTGATATTCATCAATGATCAGGTCAGAAAACCAAAATACGAGTATATGATATAGCTTTACTAGTTTATAAAATACATGTTTCGCCAATCCGCAATTAGACAGATAAACTGCGGTCCTATCCTCCTTGCAATATTCATACTTTTTTCTATATTTAAGAACTTGTTCGTTAAAATAATTATATTGCACTCTAAGGTACATATTCAGAAATTCTTAAAATTAATTAACGTTATTACACTTATTTTTCACTAGCGTAAAAAGCTTCATAGCTTCCACAGAATCAGGTCTTGCGAGTATACTGTTAAATTACCTATGTTGAGGTAAAGAATGTTGTTAGCAAATATACTCTCTTAATGGATATCTAAGGACATTAAGTCATCTACTGCAACTTGCAAGTAGAATGATTTAAAGCATCTGATTTTTCTATTAAATTAAAAAACCTAAAAACACGCTTTTTATAGAAAACCAAACTAAAAAATAGAAAATAAATTTTAATGAATTTAAATTAATTATTTGATTTTCAAAAAAGCGCAGGGTGCGTGGTGTCAATAGTTATAAATATTTTATTGACAGATATGAGTAGAGTGATTATCATTTTGATAATATCTTAAAAAAGCACCCCACGTTTTTTTTAAAATCAAATAATTAATTTAAATTCATTAAAATTTATTTTCTATTTTTTAGTTTGGTTTTCTATAAAAAGCGTGTTTTTAGGTTTTTTAAACCATTATTTATTTTTTGCTTTTTAGTTTCTAAAAAGCGCCATCTATTGAAGACAATATGTAATCTATATACAATACTAGAGGGAGCTGTTTGTAAATTTGTTTTATAAACTATTATTTATTTTCTACTTTTTAGTTTGTCGTACGAGAGCTAGCAACGTCGGGAAAACATGCATTTCAATAAGGCCAGTTTTTAGATATGCTTTCTCTCCCACTCTCCCGGACATAATACGGGCTGTCTGGCTAGCGGTAGTGGTTGCGTTCATCAGTGCGCATCGTACTTGGATAGGTAAAATATCAATTTTTCAAAGAACTTTAAGAAGGTTCCTTTTGTTTTTATTATGTTAATTGCATCTAACTAACTGGAACAAACTTTTTGCAACATGAATCTATTATTGCCACAGTTCCATTGTTGTTTAAATTGTGCCAGACGCTGATTTTAAATATAATTTTTGTTAAGGCTGAACTTCAAGTAGCAATAAGTATTTTGTTTAAACCAGTAATTGCTTCATTTTCCTGTTAGGCGCATTGACAAATGTATGTAATTATCGTAGTAAATTGATATTTTACGTATCCAAGTACGATGCGCACTGATGAACGCAACCACTACCGCCAGCCAGATAGCCCGTATGATGTCCGGGAGAGTGTGAGAAATAGCATATCTAAACACTGGCCTTAATGAAATGCTTTCTCGAAAACGTTACTAGCTCTTAAGCTATTGGTTTATATATCAAATTATTGTATTGTCATCGGTCCTCGATAAATCTACAAAGTTTGAACAATTCTGGCCGTTTTAAGTCGGTCAAAATCGCGCCCAAAGAAGTCGGTTACAAACATACAAACATACAGGTGAAGAGAATAAAAAGCGTGTAAAAAGCGAATAGATTTGAAGGAATGAGACCAAACAGAAGTTGTAAAAAAGTCACGCTATCGTTTCTGTTGAGAACGGAGTCAATCGAAGGTTCTGTTTGTATGATTGTATACCAAATTATACCCATATTTTATGAGGTTGTTCTTTAAAAATGTCCTTACAAGATTTTTTAAATAAATCCCTAATAATATACCTACACATAACCAGAAAATAAAGGCTTTATGGCTAAGTAGCTTTGTAAGTAACTTATTATAACCGTTGATGTTCCAACGAAACGAGGGTGTGAAAATTTCATTTTCATATAATAAAAATTAAGAACTTCATACTTCAGAAACTTTACTTTCATGCGGAGAAAGTGTCAATAACAAGCGTCTCGTTAGTTATCGTTGGATGTTTCTAACTTATTTTTATACTTAAACTAGCATTTCCCGCGACTCCGCCCGCGTTTTAAAGACCTGAAACTAAATTCTTATATTTTACATACCGTGTGATGTTTTACAGTCGGCTTTTAACGGTTACTTGAGACTTCTCAGAAATTAGATATTTTCCTCCAGTAAAAAGTATCCTATATTCTGACCCGGATAACCAGCTACCATAGTACTAAATTTTATCAAAATCTATACAGTGGTTTTCTCGTGATGCGGTCACAGACAGACAGACAGACTAAAATTCTAAAAACTATAGATTCAGCCTCTGAATCGATAATAATGACTGTTTCAATAAGAATTTCCACAAAATATTCAATGTACAGATTCAACTAAGTTAGAATTTTATTATATGTATTGAAGATATCATCATCATCAGCCCTTTTTTTAACGTCCAACTGCTGGGCACGGGCCTCCCTCATTACTAAGGGATCAGACCATAGTCCACCGCGCTGGCCTAGTGCATGTTGGTGGACTTCACAGGTCTTACGAAAATTCGCTAGGTTTTCTCAGACATGCAGGTTTCCTCACGAGAACCATAATCTTTCTGCTTAGTAGGTATTTACGAAAGAGCTTTATTTATCACGTAAACTTAAAACGGATTAATTTAACCGGTGAAATAGGTGAGTAAATTCATGGAAAAATTTTAGATGCATATTACATTAACTAAATTATATGTCGCGGCTATTTTTCATGATAACAAAGCGTAATGTGCTTTGGCTAACAACGAGACGTTTGTGCTGCTATATTTAGTAAAGAGGCTTGTTTTAATATACTTTTGTTTTTCGATTATCGATCTACCCTAATTTGATACGTTCGATAATACGTTACAAATGACTGTCTTAATAACGACTACTCTACAATTATTAAGCTTAAGTAACTTTAACATGTGCTTTTTTTGTAGAAATTATTAACTAACCTTATCGCCGTTTATACGTTTTTAGGTGGAGGTATTATTATAAAAAATCCTACTATTTAATAATGTGAAACTATTCTTTTTGTGGAATATATTAAAATTTCACGGGCCAATTTCGAACGTGATATTGGCGAAATAATTTGTGCTCAACAGGCACGCATTGAAGCCAACAAACCAAAGAATTGAATTGTATTGAAGTTTAAGTAGAGACGGTGAAAATTGACTTTATACTATGTAAAGTAAATAATATAATTAAATTAATTAATGTACTTTGCAGGCGGAGCCGCGGAAAAACACTAGTGTTTTGCTAAGAATATATAAAGTGAGAATATTCGAATATATGCATGCATGACATCCTAATGTCATATATCATTACCTCACAAGTGCGGAAACCGAATCGTAAACTGATATCGCATGCACATTAAAGTAAACTTCTGAGCACTCCGCTATAATAATCGTATTTTACTGACAATGCTCTTTAGATGACATATACGATTTAAGTAATATTAATATGTAATTGAAATTGTATGAACATGCTGAATTTTTATTATAAGCTGTACTTTTTTAATTTAGACAAACATCTATAATTTTTGGCAAAATTACTTTATTCTTCCATTACAATATAGGAAAAAATCGGTTAAAGGTTATTTGCTTCATAAAGCTTAGGTTTACAAAGTATTCTAGCAAAACCCAGCCCGCTTCTCTGGGCGATTAAATTAAACGATTTTTAAAATTTCTCTTATAAAATAGAAGTAGCCTAAGTAACTCCTAATAACTCTGAGAGTGAAAATCCAGTCAAAAACCAGCCGTTTCAAAGTTTAATCGTAACAAACAGACAGTCAAACAAATGTTTTAAAAATTGTTTTTTTAAGTTTTTTTTTTTTTTTTTTTTTTTTATATGAATCTATAATGCAATCTATCTGAGCGATATTCAGCATTAGGTTGGAATGTGTAGGTATTCGGCGTGTGCGAGATTGTTCATTAACAATATCGCTTCATTATTATGCGATCTACAACTTTATAGTAATAAATCTTGTGGGTTTTTGCGTTTCAGCCTTCGAGGCGTTTGCACTTCGTTCAGTAGATCCCTTGCAAGTACATTAGGATGGTGTGTGATTCTTATTTTGTATTTACTTATCCTTTCCTTTATTTCCTCCTTAACTGTTTTAATGTTAAGGTCGTGGTGCAGTCTGTCATTTGTTATGTACCAAGGTGCGTTTACTATCATGCGTAGCATTTTAGATTGAAATCTTTGTACGATTTCTATGTTTGAATTTGCCGCTGTACCCCATAGTTGCAGACCATAACACCATATGGGTTTAATTATGGCTTTGTAAATGAGTAGCTTGTTTGTCATTGATAATTGAGACTTCCTGTGCAACATCCAGTACATTTTTCTGACCTGTTGTCCCATTGCTAGTCTTTTGGTAAAGATGTGTTTTCTCCATGTGAGTCTTTTGTCTAGGTACATTCCCAAATACTTTGCCTCATCTTTTTGGGGGACTTGAACTCCGTTTAATGTGACTGGAGGGCAAGCATCACGTCGAGTGGTGAATGTCACTTGGACCGATTTGGATTCATTGGCCTTGATACGCCAGTCTTTAAGCCATTTTGCGATATTGTCAAGGCTATTTTGGAGTTTTTGAGAGGCTTTTTCTGGGAGTTCGTCAGATGCCAGAACTGCTGTGTCGTCAGCGAAAGTACCTGTCACAGTGGCCTCGGAAGTCGGCAGATCTGCAGTATATAGAAGATACAAGGTAGGACCCATTACACTGCCCTGTGGTACGCCTGCATGGATTGGACATAGTGTTGTTACTTCTTCGCCATGCTTTACAAAGAAATGTCTGTTTTCTAAATACGACCTAATAAAGTTGTAGTATTCGATTGGCACCGATTTTTTTATCTTAAACAGTAGTCCATCATGCCACACGCGATCAAAAGCCTGAGAGATGTCCAAAAATGCAGCTGTGCAGTATTGTCTCCTTTCAAAAGCATTGTTAATGTTGTTTACTAGCCTATGTACTTGTTCAATAGTACCATGTTGTTGCCTGAAGCCGAACTGGTGGTCTGGGATTAAGTTTTTTTCTTTTATAATTTGCGATAATCTGCTCAAGAATAAGATCTCCATTACTTTTGATGGTATTGGCAATAGGCTGATGGGCCTGTAAGACTTTACGTCTTCAGGGCTTTTGCCTGGTTTAGGAACCATGATGATTTGAGCCACTTTCCATTGTCTTGGGACCGTTGAAGTTCTCAATATGGCATTATAAATGTATGTTAAGAGGCGCACCCCCTCTTCTGGCAATTCTCTCATTAATTTAGCAGTTATCAAGTCATATCCTGGCGCTTTGTTTTGATCGAGTTTCCTAATTGCTTGAATAACTTCAGATATAGAAAAACTATTTATTGGGAGGTCTAATTGATGTGGTTCATTAAGTATTTTCGACACTAATCCAGTTTGAGTAGATCCCTGGTCAGGGTTTGGTACAAACACATTTTTCAGATGGTTAGCAAGTGCCTCTGCCTTATCTGAGTCTTTTATAGCCCAACTACTGTCTGCCTTGCGTATAGGAGGCCTTGTTAGCATAGGGCGCTTAAGTTTGCTCGTTGCTTTCCATAGTGAGTAGTCGGTTGCGGCGCTCGCATCTAGCTCTCTTAAGTATGACTGTACATTTTCGTTTCGATTTTCACTCAGTAATTTGCGCAGGTCGGATATCAGTGAGTTTAGGGCAGTTTTATCCGTTGGGTGCCGGGTTTTCTGCCATAACTTCCGTGCCTTCCTTTTTTTTGCAACCAATTCCCTAATATTAGTATTTACTTTCATATGCATTTAGCGAAAAGCTGTTAATTTGAATCAAGAACAGACACGTTTATTTATATAAATGTACTGATATTAGGTTGCTACCGATACACACCTTCCATCATCATCATCATCATCATCATCATCAGCCCTTTTTTATCGTCCCACTGTTGGGCACGGGCCTCCCTCAGTACGAGGGGGATCAGGCCATAGTCCACCGCGCTGGCCTAGTGCGTGTTGGCGGACTTCGCATGTCTTACGACACTTGCACGACAACTTGCTAGGTTTTCTCAGACATGCAGGTTTCCTCACGATGTTTTCCTTCACCGTAAGACAAGTGGTAATCAGGATAGAAATGATTCGCACATGAAAATATCAGAGGTGCGAGACTCGGATTTGAACCCGCATCACTCGGTTATACAAGCGACGCGTTATATGTCTCTGTCTATATGTTGTCTGTCTATAACCTTCCATACAGGACATTATATGTAAAGGTAGTTTAGAAAAAATTTTGTTCATTACAAAAGCTAGAAAAGCTTAGTATATATTGTGCGCTTTTCTGTAATTTAACTCTGTTGATTGTCGACCGCGCTTTTATTTGGCGAATGGCTTAATAATGTAGAAGAGGTTCTAAAACTACAAACGGGAGCTTTGTCCGTTTTCTATTTATGCGAAGTTAAATTAGTGTTTAAAAGTGCATGTAGTAGGGTAACATTTTATTTTTTTTTACTTTTGAATAGTAGCGATTTATCTCCACTTCACTTTGGTGTAATGAGTTATTTTATATTTTTGATGACGTTTGACTCAGGTAGAAGTGAGCCTACTGGTCAGTGGTTATGCAAGCTATCGTGGGTTCAAGTCTTGCTGGCATTCGTTTTTACGCTTAATCTCCTTATTTAATGGGTATTTTACATTAAAAATTATAGTTAATAATTAAAAGTTATTGTTTAACGCTTATATTAAAATGTAAACTCTGTATTGCGTTAAGGGACCTGGAGATAGAATTTATTAGTGAGTTAGTAAAAACTCCGTTTAATTTATACTATTATTACTGGTACTAATAATAATAATAATCATTTATTGCTATAAAAACAGTAGTAGTTTACATATTCAATTTAAAAAAAAAGTGATCGACATTTGAATATAATCATGATTGATATGAGGAAGAAATAAATAAATAGAATTCATTAAAAACTGGTTTAAAACATTATTTAAACTTATAACACTAAAGCGACCATAGCTACTAAACTGAAAAACAAGACAATGGTTGACAAAAAGACCACACAAATGTGTTATGGATTTCTATGGGTGTAGTAACGAGGAACTGCATAGTAGAGTTAGTTATTAAGGGTTAACTACTGTAGCGTAGCGGTTAACGGTCTTCTGCAATTTAACTTTATCGTTTGCATTGTCCACTTTCGTCTGTGCTTCAAGATAATTTGTGAAGAGCATATTGCTATTAAATGCTAACTGGTATTGGTAAGTTTCAGATTATATTAGTTTTTGACCGATTTCAAAGTAGTCGTGCATGCGTAGAGATAAATAAATATGTTGGTACATTATTACACACAGTGCCATTTAGATTTATAAGCTACGAGGCTTGTGTTACGGATACAAGATAGTTGATACACTTCACATATATGACTTTATATACACATATATCGTTAATATAAACACTTATGACTGGGGTACAATCATTCGTGCTCAACAAATGAATGCTTGGGAACTTGAACCCATGACCGCTGGCCAGACAACTAGTGTCACTATAAACTGAACCAAACGTGTCGTTGTCGGAGATAATTGAAATTGGAGTGTCATTTTGTAATATATAAATAACAGCTTTATACTAAATGTATGAGTATATATAATACGAGTAATATATGGTACTTATAATAAAACAAACAATTTGTGAAATTTTTGTGTGTATATCTGTTTGTTTCCGCTAATTTTTGAAATGGATGAAAATAATTTGATGGAACCTTCACTGGCAGGCTACTTTTGTTTTAGGAAAAAATAACGAGACGTAAATGTGACGAACCCGAGCGAGAAGAAGGTAAGACTAATATTATTATAACTAATTATTCTCGGTCATAAAACATTCTTTACTCAAAATCAGCTTAGGTTGCAACGAAGACAGGGTGTATTATTAGTATTTTTATAATTCATTAAAAATCCAACCAGGAATCAAACCCGCACTCTCTGATGCTAAGCAGTCAGAAACGGCACGGTATGAAACGAAATATCCCAAATATCGATAACAGATAAATAAGTTTGTTATGTGAAATTGATAAGGCCTGACACATTTGGCTGGTATTTTGTTACGAATATTCTATTTTGATATTACATGTACGTTCCCGGTTATACCTAAGTATAACGTATCTTCTAAGATAAAAATCTCATGTCACAGTGTTTGTTATCAAACTCCGAACGGCTTGAACAATTTTCATGAAATTTTTAGTGTATATTTTGTAAGTCTGAGAATAGATCGTAGGCTATTCTTTTATTCCCCTAGGTGATAAAGGTGGCCCTCTCCAGACATTTTATCTTTTATTTTTCACTTTTATATGATTTGTCAACATAAAATTCTTATAACCTTTAATTTTCACCCCATGAAACGCGGGCGGAGCCGCGAGAACTGCTAGAAATTTACTAAAATTCTAACTGAATTTATTATTATCAGCACAAAGGCAGAATCTATACTTTAACTTTTTTAATAACTTTTTTTGGGTTTTGGTCACGAGAAAACCACGGACTTTGATAAAATTTGGTGTTATGAGCTGGTTTAACAGGTTAAGATGTAGAATAGGTTTTAATTTATCATAGAGATTCGACTCAGATTAGATTTTATTATATGTAAAGACTAGATTGAGCGCGAGCGAAGCCGCGGTTTCCGCTAGTAAATGTACATAAAAACTTGACAAATTATATACTAAAACCTTCCTGGAGAACCACTCTATTCCTTGGTGAAAACAGCATGAAAATCGGTACAGTAGTTTTTGAGTTTATCGCGAACAGACAGACAGACAGACGCGGCGGAGGACTTTGTTTTATAATATTATGTAGTGATTGATTGGAGACAGGAGAATAAAGAATTGAAATGTTTTATTTCATTGTAATTTTACAATACATTGTTAGCAAAGTAATTACTTAAGAAGTTCAAAAGAATATCATAGTTTTACCTATTAAAAGATCAAACGAGCCATTTTGAAACCAAGAGATTTTTAATTTTGGAACAATACTCTATTTTGAGGTTTCATAATATTTGAAGCAGGCGGACCTTTATACAATACAAAAATACAATTTCCAAAGAGACGTGTATTCTTAATACTATATAATATTTTATTTAGTACTAGCATTTCCGGCGGCCCCGCTCGCGTTATAAAGAAACTAAATTCTTAGATTTCACATACCGTGTGATGTTTTACAACCAGTTTTTAACGGTTAATTGAGATTTCTCAGAAATGAGATATTTTCCTCCAGTAAAAAGTATCCTTTTTTTTTTTTTTATGAGACATAGGGGGCAAACGGGCAGGAGGCTCACCTGATGGTAAGTGATCACCTCCGCCCATGGACATCTGCAACACCACAGGGCTTGCAGATGCGTTGCCGGCCTTTCAGGAAAGGGAGGGAGGGAAGGAGGAGGGAGAAGGACGGGAAGAGGGATGGGGAGTGGGCCTCCCGGACTCTCACTTACCGGACGAAACGCGACAGCATAGCTGCCACTTCACGCCGGTCTCCTGTGAGAGAGTGGTGCTATACGGGGCGTGCCGGCCCATTCGGCTGCTACCCGAAGGTAACAAGCATGGCACTACCACTTCGAAATTCACTCCTATATTCTGACCCGGATAACCAGCTACCATCGTACCAAATTTTATCAAAATCTATACAGTGGTTTTCTCGTGATGCGGTCACAGACAGACAGACAGTCAAAAATTCTAAAAACTATAGATTTGGCAGTTGTATCGATAATAATTACTATGCCAATAAAAAAATCCAAATAATATTGAATGTACAGATTCTTAGAAGAATTTTATTATATGTATGTATAGATAATTTTGATACATATCAAAGAGGTGTTTGTAACAACTTATATTGAATGTACAACTTCAGAAAATTTGTGAATAACTTATTTAAAAAAAATAATTAAACCGACTTCAAAAAATCTGCACTAAGAAGAGAAAAATCTAAACTAAAAAGTAGAAAATTATACTTTTAAGAACTTTGTTAATTTTGGAGTCGGCGCCAGCCAGGTATTTTGATTATGTTTACAAATTGATAGATTAATCGATTATGTATCTATTAAGGGTTATTTTGCTTTGGCTAACTTCTAGCCGTACCTTCCATCATCAGCTTATCTACATGAGATGGTAATTATCAGATGCAAATCTTTAAAAAACTATAGAAAATATATGAAAAACGTACTAAGTGCCTATAAAATTTAAGATTTGCATTCGATTTCCCTAGGATCCCATTATCAGATACTAACTTGGTGACAATGGGAACATCTTGGAAGTATACCCTACCAAACAAAAAATAAATTTTTGAAATCGGCCCACAATTGACGCATAAATTGGTGAACACAGATAAAAAATAACATTTGAAGAATTCTACCTTCCATCATCAGCTCATCACATGAGATGACGATTTTCAAACGTAAATGCTTGAACAGCTTTACAAAATATATCAAAAACATAATAGGTGCCTATAAATTTTGAAAGTTGCCCTGGATTTCCTTGGGATCCCATCATCAGATCCTGATTTTGTGATAATGGGACCCCCTCAGAACTATACCCTACCAAACAAAAGAAAAATTTTTGAAATCGGCCCACAGTTGGCAGAGAAATCGGTGAACATACATAAAAAAAATACATACAGTGAAACATATAACCTCCTCCTTTTTTGAAGTCGGTTAAAAACGTTATAAGTGTCCCCTAAAATTTAGAGGTGCTCTCGATTACCCTGGAATCCCATCATCAGATCCTGACTTGGGAGCGATCAAAAGAAAAATATTTGAAATCGGCCGACAGTTTATATTTTTAGTGAAAATATACCCTTAAAATTCTTGGATAATATAGCTACGCAAAGTCCAAACGTTCATTGAAATCGATTCAGCATTTTCAGATTTTCTTGATTACTAACAAACAAACAGATTACTCTTTATTTTTAGTAGGTATAATATTACTATACAATAAATACATAATATATATAAAAGTCTTTTAATTCCAATTTAAAAGCATATCTGAAGTTTTCAACTTGTCTAATGAGGTTCTGTGTCAAAGAGAGACTTTATTACTGTTTAAACTTCTGTTATAAGAATGTTAGCGGAAGGTATGGAAGCAAATTATAATTCATTTTTTTACTTCTGTAAGAGGTTTTTCAAAAGACGGCTATATTTTATTATCTCTGTACAGTTTTATTCTAGTATTTTGAATAAAAAGTAGTAATTAGGACTCACTTATCTCGCCCTAACACTATCTTACAACCTGAGCATTTTGTGGTACACTTTTCTGTAAAATTATTACGCCTACAGATTTGTGCTTTAACAATATAGTAATTCAATTTCATATTTAGTCAGTCAGACTTTTGCCTAAATAAAATAACTATAATATAGTCTATTTCGCAAGAAATCGAAGCTTAAAAGTACTAGAGCTTTACATAATAAAAATTTTAATTTCACACTACTTAATTCCTGTACTTTAGGGCCTATAACAATAATAATCATTTTCAATAATAATATCCCCGTTTTTACCCGTTAACTTGAAAAATATTGATCACACAAAATATTAATAGAGTTGAATAAAATGTAGAGAATTAAACAAAAAGCAATTTTAGTTTAGATTTTACTTCTTGATTTTTTCGAAAAGATAAAAATGACTGATATTGATGGACATTAGCGCATCGCTCGAATTTGGTCGCGATTTTAAATTTACACTCTCAAAAAATGATTCTTTTATGAAAATATCAGAGATTGTATGACTCGAGATTGGAACCCGCTTTATTCGGTTTGCCAAGCGCAATACTTAACACAGGAACTGTGTTAAAAAGCGAAAATATTCTGCCAGTGTCACGTATTATACGGAAAATTTAGTTGACTTCCAAGTCAATTTATTTTTTTATTATAAGAAGTCATTATTATGCAAAGACATTAACTCTGACAACTTTAGAACGCCTGGGGGTTTAAATTATTAAATATTTTTTCTTTAAGAAAATTGCTTAAGCAAACGTGTATAGTTAGAACGTCGTTAATCAACTAACTACATCTTTTTGATTGCTGTTCGTTAGTCTCGCTAAAACTCAAAAATGGTTGAACCGTATACTTCTTTTTTTTTTGTTTTGTTGTGGGTGTGTTAGGAGTGGGGCTTAGTGTAAAAAGTATAGAAAACCCAAAAAAAAAATGCTAAAAGTTCTGGCTTGTTTATTTTTTATGGGAATAACTTACCGTCAATACGTACCGTACGTGTACGGTCAAAGCTGAGGGAATCCGGGTGAGTCGGTAGTATGAAAATAATTAATAGTACCAATTATACGAAAGTGTATATTATATGAAATCTACATCACGTGAGTCTTATTAAAGCAAGACTGAGATGCGGTTTTGTAAAACAAATTGCCAGCTGCTCGCTTTATAAATTATCCTCCTTAGAATCGCGAGTAGACTGTAAAGTAAGGTTTAGAGAAAATGATGTACATTTTACATTCTACAACTACTGTATGTAATAAAGTAAAAAACTGATTTTTATATTCGAACATTTTTAAACACAGCACCATCTAGTTCCGTGGTAAGCTACGAGACTTGTGTTACGTATACCAGATAGTTGATACACTACAAAATACACATATATTACTTTAAATAGATACAAACTATAAATATAAACACCCACGACTGGAGTACAAACATTCGTACTCAACAAATGAATGCCCCCAGCGGGACTCGAACCCGCGACCGCTGACGCAGAAAGTAGGGTCACTACCAACTGAGCCAAAAGAGGATGCTCCTATATAATATATATTTTCCTGCAGGGATGCAAGTGCGCCTCTTGCACCCGACACCCATGAGAAGGATAGTCGTGATTCATCTATACTAATATTATAAAGAAGTAAAGTTTGTGTGTTTGTATATTTGTTAAATTGTAAGGGGTAATCTCGGGATTTACTGAACCGATTTTAAAAATTCTTTCACCAATAGAAAGCCACATTATTGCTGAATGTCATAGGTTATATAAAAAACCGAAAAATAAAAAGGCTTTTACGTGGTAGTCCGTTTTGCAAAGTGAATCGGAGAAAAAACGGTCGAATGAAAGCGTTTCTTACGCGATTATATATGGAAATTACGTCATTTTAAAACTATACTAAAGAGCTTACACCTAGGGATGAACCCGAGCGAAGCGAGGGTGAGTCGCTAGTATATTATATGTATGATTTATTTTGTAATTTGTTTATATAACAGAGGCTTTAATTAATCCTGCAATATCCCACAAAACTTTAAAAAAGCTCTATTGCGAATTAAAAAAAAATACTTTTTTTGCTTTTTGCTAAAAATGCTTTTCTTATATAATTTAGAATTATTATTTTATAGAAAATTATTATTCTATAGAAAACATCACGAAAAAAATATATGTATTACAAATCAACTGTTATAGTCTCTCAGCGTTTTCTCGACAGTCCCTTTTAGGATCAATCCTAAGCTGGTTTTTTCTTTCCAAATTGATATTAGAGTCGAGACGTTTATAGAAAATGTAATAGTTAAATGATGTTTAAAAATATTGAAGTTGAAAAAAATGTAGTTGTAACTATAATAAAGCATAATAGTGTTAAAGACCTACCAAGGACTCCAAATAAAATCATGTATTGCGTGACTATATAAAGTTTCAATGCGTGTAATTTTTAAAACAACGGATCGTTTCTTTGTGTAGGGTCAAGAAATAATTGGCACCCGTAAGCATTTCTAAGTTAATGTAAAATCAATACTAAATCGTATATAATTATGTTCTATGTATATTATAATTGGGCTTATATTTTTGTACAAGCGAAAGTTTCTATGTTCTTTTGTTACTAGTTTTCGTAGAAACTACATGATTTTTTTTTGTTTTTTGGTACAAAATTTATTGTGTTTGACACATAGGTCGCTGTTAGGGCTCATTTTCATTAGTCGTTAACTCAGTCGTTACACCGCAAGCGGGGAATCCCCGAATACGGGCTGTCGACTAATGAAAATAGGCTATCTATATCTCGGTCGTTATACGGCATGCGGGTATTCCCCGTACGTGGCCTAACAACCAATGAAATTCGTCGGTTGGTTTAAAGCATGCGTGGTGCGCCGTGCGGGGACTCAGTTTACGAATAACTAATAATAGTAATTGTCTAACTTCAGTGAAGTTAATAATTTCTTCTTCAGTAAATCACAAACAGATAACATTGCTCCACACAACAATAATTGTTGATCCATAGCAGGTAACTACGTCTACTCAGTCCCACTCTTTCAAAATAAATGTGCAATGAATAATATCAAACAATCCGCAAGCGGGCCCTATCGACTAATGAAAACGGTTATCGCATGCTGGCGCTATCGCATGCTTAACTAGAAATCTCCCGTACCTCGTATGCGAGCCCTATCGACTAATGAAAACGGTTATCGCATGCTGGCGCTATCGCATGCTTAACTAGAAATCTCCCGTACCTCGTATGCGAGCCCTATCGACTAATGAAAACGATTACAGCATGCGGTCCCTATGGCATGCGTGAACAGTAATCTCCCGCACCCCGAATGCGTGCTCTAACGACTAATGAAAATGAGCCCTTAGGCATGTAGAATGGTTCATCATTATTAAAAATATAGTCGTATTTAATACTGTACTATTTAATAAAATGAGTGTAACGTTTTAAGTGTTACGAAACCATTCATCCGATTATAATTGAACTATTGTCGGTTATTTTGTGTATTCGATGCTTTTTGGCGCAGAAAAAAATTGTATCGATGTTTTAGCCGTTTAAGCTTTACCGAACAAATCGAAGCGAAGCAAGGCTAAGTCGTTAGTTACATTTGTTACTAACAATATTGTAATTCAAATAATTTACAAAGTATAATTTCTTCTTTGAGATAAATTTGTACATGTGCAATTTTCTAATGTTTTTTTTAAATCAATTTAATAGTTTTAGCGATCTCGAGATACCTTTGAATGAAAACAAATTCTACTTTATCATTAAAAGGAGCAAAGAAAAAGTTCTCTACCCCGAATTCATTTGCCATTTGTAAGAGTGCCAACGATTGCAGTCCGCTTTGTACTCGCAGTCAATGCATAATCGATGTGCCTGAAGACTTTCATTACTGAAAGTGATTTTACGAAACATTTGGTAAGATCTAAGTCACATTATTAAATAATTATACGGGATAAGAAAAAGCATAAGTTTAAGTAGAAGGATGAAAATTTAGTTATAAGTATTTTAATGCCTAATCATAAAAAATAAAAAAAATGGTTTAAAAATAAAAGAAATGGAGCTCTGCCCTTATTACCTAGCGGCCTATTCTAAGACCTACCAAATATTATACACTAAAAATTTCATAAAAATCGATCAAGCCGTTTCGGAGGAGTTCGAACCTGGTAGAAAAGCCAGTACCACCCACTTAGTATCGAGGTAGCCTTGCTCTCTTTTCTATTCTCTCTCTTCTCTACAAAATCGGGGCTTACTCTCACATTCACTCCACTAACACACTCTAGTATCTAAGCATCAGCCCGATGGTAGAAGCAGATGGCATTAGACCGGCGGTTTTGTAAGCATCTTTGATCTGAGATCATGATGATGACTTTTATAACCTATTTTATATAAGAATTGTCCGACTAGACTTACCATTAATCAAGATTTAAAATTTTATGTTTTTTAAGAATAACTTTATACATTTGTTTAAATATTTTTTTATCTCTGTGAATATTCCAAAAACTACCTGAATAAAAGTATACTCCCTTAATGGAAAATGAATGTAAAAGAGTGCATTTATAGGTGAGAAAATGTATCATTCGAAGTGTTTGAACGTAGATATGATTTTCATTTCAATGCTATATGCATTCGTATGTGTATTTTGCAAGAATGTTATAAAATTTTTGCGAATGCATAGAACCTTACTCTATTTCCTTACGAGATAAAAGATAATATTGTAATATTTTAGTGAAATAATGCTCAGTTGGTGCTTGGTTACAGCCCTTGTCAACGAAAATGAGCAAACAGAAAGGAAATTAAACTTCTCCACTCAACTTATCTACCTATAAAGTATAAACGCAAGAATAAACAGCTATCTAGTTTATTAAAATACTTTTATATGCTCGGTATTTACACGAATTCGTGATGAACTTTCGTGAGATTTTGTTTTTTCTTAATCTTGGATCTTCAAAGTACTCGTGTATTTATTTAAAATGAATTATTAAAATCAGTATAAAAATAGGTAAAGCATTTAAAAAATAATTAAAGTTTTAACTTGAAGGACTTTTCTTCCTAAGCTTAGCTCATAAATAGATTTCTGAAGTATTCCCATTTCATAGACTGAAAATATCATAAAAAATAGTACTTACTACTTAGTCCAAAGACATACTTTTTTGATTTTTGTCTCTCCGTCTTTGTCAGGAATGATGAATGAATGAATGATGAATGATGAAATTTAGTGTGATAATATAAAACTTTTCTTGTAGGAAAATATCTTGAGTCTCTACTTCTTAATAAAATACTTCACGGTGAAAATACCAAGTGATTCACATCTCTGTCTTTAATCAGTCCGCTCCGACTATATATCCAAGTCTAGACGTAATTAAATGCCTCTCCTTTCATATATTTACTTGATCTGATTGTGAACCTATGTGATGTATTTTTAAATGGATTAAACAGCCAAGTTATGACCTTAAAATGTAATTGGACTGGGTTAAATTATGTTTCGTAATTTAAATTAGCGTGATGGAGGGTCTAGTTGTCGACGTACAGATTACATCTAATTTTCGTACATTTTTTTGTATCACGCATACTGTTTACCTATGTAACGATACAATAAGTTAATTAAGAATATGCATGCGTTTTGTTATAGAAGAATTATACGATTTTTTCGTCTGCATGGTTCGATATTATTAATTAATGAAAGACAATTTTTTTAAATTATCATTCTTAATTAGTACTGGACAGTAAGACATGCTTTTTATAAAAAAAAACCTTATATTTATATTCATTAAATAAAACTAGCGAAGCACCCTTGCTTCGCTCGGGTTTGTCGCTACATACATATTAACGGTAAGCATACATTTCTCCGACATGAGATAAAAACTGTAAAAAGTATAACCTGATCCGGTTATAACCGGATATATAACGGATAGCCAACTAACATCATACCAAATTTCATCTTTTGTTAATTAGTTTTCTTGTGTTGCGATCACACAAAGACATACAGACAGATAGACACTATATATATAATAATAACTATTTTAATTAGATTTTCGCAAAATATTTAAGTACAAATTCAAATCAAGATTTTTTTAGATATATTGAGTAAGCAAGCAAAATCGAAGACGTTATGTCAAATGAAAAGTTAACCTCAGTTTAATACTACATCCTTTCAAACAGACGATAAAAGGCGTGTCAACTCACTTGTCAGAAATCCTATTTTGTTATACGAATAACAAAAAACTTTTTGTTTGACCCAAGGGCCGACTATATCTCCTACTTATGATGGCTTATGACGTGCATGAAAAGCAATTTCGTAGTGTCTGGAACGAATGGGGCTTTTGTGAACGAAAGCTAAGTAGGTAATGATCGTTTTGTGCTTGATTGAACGACTCTTTTAAAGTTTAGTATCAAGTTAGATTTGGATGTTTATAAAAATATTAATTATGTATTACATATTTTGTATCTAATTATGAATTAGTTTAAAGTCTTGTTTTTAGTGCTTGTTTGCGGTTTACACAAAAAAAAATACGGGGAAATCTTTTACTAACTGTTATACAGTTATATATTAATTTCATCTAAATATGTAAGGGGTGATTATTTAAGCGTTTGGTTTTTCATTTGAAAAATAAATACTTCATAGAAATCATTACTTGCCATTTATGTTTAAAAAATATTTCAAGGAAATTTTGGCTTCCACTACGTTTTTAATGATCCATACGCGAAGTCGAATTGTGAGGTACTTTTTTAAGCATATCCGCTGGAATATCACGGATAACACGTGTAATGTTGTTTTCTAGTGCTCGAATTGATGCTGGTTTACCTGCATAAACAAGAGTTTTTATGTACCCACGAAATATCGAAAAACGTTTAACGTATAAAGATGAAATTTGACAAGGAGATAGTTTATTGTTAGTAGATATTTGCTTAGAAAGGATTTTGCGATAGGGTTGGATGAAGGAGGTCTAAAGGCGCTCGCAGATTTGTATGAAAATCCTTCATTTTTTGTTCTACAAACTTTAAATTTGACAGGGCGCCCAGGGTCGAGTCCGAGCTAAGCGAATGTGAGTCGCTAGTAATTACATAAGACTAGAAGCCGGGTAGGTCATATCACTATCACTATGTAATAATTTTACCGAATATGATCTAAAGCTAACCTTAACAATTATTTATAAGCAAGCAATTATTTATAAATTTCTATATTAGAGGTTCCTTGATTTCTAAATTTCCTCGGTTTTCTGGGTGACTCTACTCATTTAATGTAGTTCTAATTCAGTACTCTATATTCACATTCCTTAAAATATCCCAGTAGCTATTTCGTTCTCTCATCGACGTCTGTCGTCCTCAACTTCAATTACATTCTATTCACAACCCTTGAACGTGATCAATATTTTATAAAGGTCGTATTAAAATTCTTTTAAGAATAATACTTAGTAAGAATTTTGAAATTACGTTAAAGATAGTATTCGACTTATTTCGATATGAATGTATATGCAGGGACGGATCTAGGCTTTTTGGACTGCAGCTCATGGCCCCTAAAATTTAAAGGCCCTCCTGCTGAAAATATTAAAAGAATAAAAAAAATCAAGGCCATAAGAGGTTGGCCTGAGAACAATAAAACTAAACAGTAATGTATTCTTAAATTTAGTCTAGTACATTATCTATCGTTTCAAAATAAATAAATTATGACAATTAGTTTAGGCCTCAAGAAGTATACGTCGATTAGATATGTATTTCTTTTTTATAAAGGAAAATTTGCAGATAGTATAAAACATTCAAAATAAACAAATTGGTGCCTAAGGCCGGCCATTTAGTTTTTTTTTAAATCCTCCTTTAGGTTTCGCTGCAGTCGGGTAAAAACAAAATAATCCTACATTTTTAGCCTGAGCGAAGCATGGACAAAACTTTAGTACGACTAACTAAGTAACAATATATTTGCATAGTAATTACACTATTATTCTGTAAAGTACTTAAAAAGTCCTAATCAATGAACCAAGTTTTAAAAAAGTAAAAATACCTTGCCTTTAAAGAGTTTGAGAAATCGCATTCGATGAAACGCCACGCGAATAATAATGCGCCGTATTTGAAGTTCCGAATCTTCTTTTTCTTAGAGTTGGCGATGTTTTCATTGTTTTATAAGATTATTAAACTTACTAGCAATGCGCGCGGTTTCGACCGCGTTCTAAAGACCGGAAACCAAGTCCTTTTATTTTTATTTCAACCTTCACCGAAACACGCTGCAAACCTACGAAATCCTTTTCATATTTATCCTTTTTGTAGGAAGAGTGAAAAACGTCTCGCCATTTATTAGTATGGGGATATAAAGAATTAAGAAATAAAAAATTGGAACCATTTTTGCAGTTTTAACCAATTTTTGTAAAGTAAATTCTATTTATATTAAGTTTTTCTCAAACTTTTAATAATGATTACGATCCGATCACTGATGGTTTATTGATACATTAAAGTTTCGATGGGATATAAGTCTTTTCAGTAATTTCGTGTAGCCCCAGATTGACATGGCATGCCAGTATATAAAGAAACCTACGAAAAAATCAGTACTCGCGTCGAAATGTCAATAAGTTATTTTGTTCTATTGTGTATATTCTATTGTTTTTTTGCCGAAAATAAATTTATATAACAACACATAATATATCTGTGCTCTTCGTTACCAATTCTTGCTAAGAAGGCCGGACAGATTTAGGATGAAATTAAAAACACAGATAGACCTATTTTTCTCTTGGCTTTACGTCCAGCTGCATTGCCAGACACTAATTTCCTAACGTTAAATAAGGGTTGCAAAGCCAATGGTGAAAATTATTTATAAACCATTTTAAAAATAACTATTTTCTATAAATAAAAGAGTCTAAAGCAATCGATTTTGCTTTACCTATAAAGGCGAAAACGATCTGTGCAAACAGTAATTAGTCAAAGCGTTTTATATCAGGAAAATGTGTTTGTATTCACTTCATTTTATTGACTAAAAAGGATTAGATTCTTACGTATTGTTTATCGAGTGAATATTTTTTTTACTCGATTGCGTCGAAGCTTAAAGAGTGTTTTGTGTTTCACCTGTTCTGTGGTTCATTTCGTAGCTTTGCCAAATGAAACCTAATTTTGTATAATGCTTTAACGACCTGGTAATTCACTTAAGTAAATTCTGTTCTAAACATAGGTTAAGTGTTAGATTCGTGTTCACCCAAAAGTCCAAAGTGGACTATAATCATTTGACTATAATTACAAAATAATTCAAACACCAAGCAGTATTTTTTAATATTTATATTTGACCAAAACAACAAAATGCATTAAGCTATATACTCGTATAACAACTAGGTATATATTCACTGTCAAAAAATTTCATTGATATGTAAATTCAATACATAACGCCTATAGAATTGAATTTTGTAAAAACATTTCCGATTAAACAAAAGCAGTAGAGTAGAAAATATAAACAATGGTTCTACTCAGCTCACTGGTTATTTGCTACTTCGCGAGCCGCTGATTGGATTTTGATTGATATTTTATTGCGAGCGAACATTCTCTTTACTACTCTGTAATTGTGTTTGGATTAATGATCTAGAAAAATGATTTAGTAAAAAAATGTTTTTATATCACACTAACGATTTATCTTGGTTTCGCTCGTTTGTATTTTTTGAAACCTAACAATTGCCTTTTACATCAGGTCATAGATAGGTGTGGTCATAGTTATAATGTCTCATTAGCGTCCGGCAATCCAGCCAGGCGTAAAGCAAAGAAACGCACAAAAAGACTTTGTTTTTTATTTTGAAAACCACAATTTTTGAAAAATCTTTGTCCAATTCTTAAGGAAGGTTTTACATACATAAATTCTCTACGACTTATTACGACATTTACGATCGACACATTTATAATAAAGAGATTACACGAGTAAAGTCGCAGGTAAAGCTATTAGTACAATAAGTTTGAAAAAGTATTTCGTTACTAGTTGCTTTATCCTTCTCACGCATATGTATGTATGGGGCATATAGTGACATATTTTCGTAGGATTATTATTAGTAGAGTTAATAATAAGTTACAAAGCGTTATGTCAGTAATAAATTTATTTCACGTAAATTACTCGTACATCTGTATTTATTCGATAATATTTAAAAAGTTCGTTCTAACACTTTCTTAAAGATAGAATATGTTTCCGCAGTAAAAAGTATTGTACCTAAATATTTTGTTGACTTGGATAACTACTAACTACCTATCTTCAGACAAAATTTCATCAAAATCTCTCCAGTGATTTTCTCGTGATTCGATCCCAAACAGACAGATAGACAAAAATTATAAAGACAATAATGAGATTTCATTTAGCTTTTTCAATAAATATTTAATACAGATTCCATTCTGAAAGATTTTTTTTATATGAATACATATATATAATGTTTGCAAAATCAACAAAGCGTGGAATTTTAGTGGGGCATAACCCAATTATTACTTTAAATATATGTATTATAGTGTGATACATGACTAATGTTAATATAACTAGCGAAAATTACCGTAATACTGAAACGTAGTGAAATTATTTTAGGAATAGGAATACGTTATGTTATTACAAGAAGATATTACCTTGACAGCATTTCTTTTTATCAATTATGATATGTGTATAAAAGTACATATTATCAAAATCGTAAAATTCTCAAATAGTAGTATAGTATATAGTAGTATAGTAGCCTATTTTTTATTTCTCTAGGTGATAAAGGTTCCTCACCCGATTTATTATTTTTAGACCAATTTTTTTTTTATTTTTTGGCATCAAAAATACTTATAACCCTAAATTTTCAATCTTCTACAACCAATTCCTATTTTTATTAGTGATTAGAACGCGGGCGGAGCCGCGGAAATTGGTAGTTATATAGAAGCACCAGGAAAAAGCCAGAACTGGTCACTAGTAATCAATACGTCAAATCAAAGTGAAGGGGAAAAATAGTAACAGCTGCGTTTTTACGGTGCAATTGCTAGGATAGTTTGTGCCATACGTTCTACACTATTTCATTACATGAGAAGAATTCTATTCAAGTCACGTTCGTTGGACAAGTTTAAATTAGACATTCAAATGGAATTGTAGACTACATGCGTGTTAGCGTTAGTCGCGGAAATTTGCGGTAGAAATAATTATTAATTAATTAAATATAGATAAATTAATAGCAATTAAGTCTTAAATTAGTATAGAGTCAACCAAAAATAACAAAATTGCCAAAAATACTGTAGGTTATACGGTTAGATTCCAAGAACGTCAATTTATTAAGCTGTATTTGCATAGCACGTCCATCCATAATACCGCCGTTCTAGGGATTCATCTCATTCCACCAAATTTTTGAATTAGGTCACTTTACTTCTAAAGGTGCGATATAAGTATAAGCCAATATCAAAGAAGAGTGTTGCCAATATATTGTTACAAATATTGAAAGATGGGATAAAAAGAGATTTTGGGAATCCTGTGTAGACTGTTTGAAGGATGTACACTGAATGGAAAAAACAGTGAACCATAAAAATCTATTGTCATCCCTCCAACTGTTCTCCATACAATGGTACATAGATAAGAGCTTTAAAATTGATTTGGTTCGATTGTATTCTGAATATTTATGAAAAAAAATATTTTGGAAGGGAAAATGTCATTTGGAAACCCTTTTATAGCAATTGTACTCATATTTAGACATTTTATTCAATTAATATTGGTTAAAATGTATTTCTTGCTGACCTGCATTCTCGTAAAATTTAAAATCTTATAATACTAGAGCGTGGTAGTAGTAGGTAATAAATTAGGAAGCTTTTTTCTATTATGATATCCAGATAATATAGAATTGGTGGCAGTTTTCACACCATATTGTATATTACATTATATTAATCTAACTAAATAAAATTGGTTCATTGATAGCGCATTCGCTTTAAAAGCAAAGAGAATTGTTTTTTTACGTCCGTATTGCAAATCTTGTTCTAAATATGGTAACACTACTACACTAATATAGTATTCAGCCCCTTTTAACATCCCACTGCTAAGAGGGGGGCCCTTTATTACAAGGGGGATCAGGCGATAGTCCATGCTAGCCTAGTGGTAATGCACTTGGACAAACGAATGCGGGTTCAAATCCAGGTCTCGCACCTCTATTGATGTGGTAATCTTTTCTATCATGATTGCCAGTTGTCTTACGGTGAAGGAAAACCTCGTGAGGAAACCTGCATGTCTAAGAAAACCTAGCAAGTTTTCGTAAGACATGTGAAGTCCGCCAACACGCACCAAGCCAGCGTGGTGGACTACGGCCTAATCCCTCTCGTACTGAGGGAGACCCGTGCGCAGCAGTGAGACGATAAAAAAGGGCTGAAAATATATACCTGTATGCCTTAACCATCTCGTATAAACGGGGGCAGTATCCAGCAGAGATACGTTAAAAAGGGCTGAAGTATGTATAAGTGCTAAATAACCATTAGCCTTGAGCGGAAATAAAATCCAAGAGCAATAACTAAGTAAAGTACACCTTCCCCTAATATATGGCTCGGCTGTAACGTGGAACAAAATGCTACCTAGTAAGTGAAATTAACGTGATCTCCAGCTGAGCGTAAATGGGTTAATATGAGCGTGACAATCTTAATTCAATATATTTACTTTAGCTAAAGGAAATACAGGTCTTATATTATTTTTTATGTTTACATAAAATTGTTGCTACTTTGATAAATGTGATAATGTATGTGTTTATGTTTGTTTGTCTACTGTCTGTGTCCAAATTTTAGTAGAGTTTCAGCAGTCCGAGACAAATAAAAAATTCGAGAAACGTTTCGTTTAAACATTCATCTATTTTTGGTTCTTTTCGATATACGATTTTGCTATGCAAATCGTTGAGTATACATTAAAGAATGAAGGATATTTTATATAAGTATTATAATATGTAGGTAGTATTTGATTTTTTTGAAAATATTCGTGATAAAAGTAATGCTGTATTTTTTGTAGTATTTTTCTAAATAACCTACTTTGAAAACATTGTTGGTACAAAGTCAGTGAGCCAATTTTTAAGCTTTTGCAGGACGAAATTTTGCATACTGCTGGTGTTAATACAAGTATATTAGTAATGATTTTCAATAACATTAGATACAAAGCTTGGTATTGACCGAATATAATAAATAATAATTTTCTTTATTACAATCCAGCAAACTTTTTCTCACCGATTCTTCTCCGTAGAGCTTTTTGTTTCACTTTCAGGTTAAATGCTTATACTGGTAACATTTAAATGAAACTACCTTTTCGGATTTTGTCGCGGATTTATTTTGATTTTTAGTTCCCGACGTTTCGAATGCTTTACAGCAATCATGGTCACGGGAGAGACTCTCCCGTGTCTCTCCCGTCTCGAGACCGACGGGGGAGTCTCTCCCGTGACCATGATTGCTGTAAAGCATTCGAAACGTCGGGAACTAAAAATCAAAATAAATCCGCGACAAAATCCGAAAAGGTAGTTTCATTTATAATGTCGAATATTCGCGTAAATCTAAGAAAGTATTATGGTAACATTTAGTTAAACTAATAAATATTAATAAATAATTTTAAGTTGAATTAAAAAAAATAATCACTCAGTACTTTTTCAACTACTACAATTGCTATCGCCTTTTGTTCTTTTTACTGCCATTCGCTTTGTAGATTTAAATTAATGGCCTATCATGAAATAAATTCTTTAGAACAATAGAGGGTAATTCGGATTGAAATTCGGATTTAAAATAGAAGAGCTTTATTACAAAAACAGAATAAAAATTCTTTATCTTAAAACTATTCCTAAGAGAAATGCGAAGACCAAGTCGTCTCGTCACCGCTTTCACATACTCGTACTTGACTGTTTTTGACAGAGTTCAAAAACGAAAATGTATTAATATTGTGTATATTTGTTTGTCAAAAAATGTTAAGTGAAAAACTATTTTTTCATGGAATCATTACTCATCACGAAATATCAAAAACCGCTTGACGTATCAAGATAAAATTTGGCAGGGAGGTAGTTTAGTTCCGCTAAGAACGGACGACAGGGCTGGGTTAAGGAGGTTTAAGGGCTCTCGCAAGTTTGTATGAAAGTCTTTCGCTTTTTGTGCTACAAACTTTAAAATATTTAAATGGAGGGTAGTAAATAGTTAGTAGAGCAACTTTAATTTAACATCAAATTTAGAAAGACAAAACGCACCTAGAGACTAAACCGAACAAAGCGAGGGTGAGTCGCTAGTATTCTAATATTTTTAATTAAAACGAAATACAGTATGAATGAATAAAATATATTTTTATATACATGAAAAACAGGTATCTGGGTGTTTATTTTGCAGAACCAATTTAAGTGAAAGTCAGTAAATCCATCCATTACTATTCGAGTGATCGCACAAAAACAGTTTAAAGTTAATTGAAGTGTAACTTGGCCACTTTTAATTCAGATTGTAATCTTAACAATAGTAGCCTCATTGAAATTCATTCAGCTCTCGTTATACGCTCAAATAAAAATTAAAACTGTTCATTTGGCTTTTGTTCCATCAATAATATGAAACAAAAAAAAAATAGTATCATTTTGGCTTTAATTTTTAATCACATATGTATTGACAACTTTTGACGTCACGTTTGCTGTCCTAGTAGTCTCGGGTTCGAGTCCTGTTATTAATTTATTGGGGTTAATAATTTATTGAGCACAAATGCTTGTACTCCAGTCATGAGTCATAAAATTTATAACAAGTATGTATTTAAAGTCATATGTCTGTATTGTGTCAAAACCTATCTGGTATCCGTTACACAAGCCTCGTAGCTTACCAGGAAACTAGATGGTACTGAGCACTAACGTCAAAAAACCTTGTAGAATAAAATTATTAAATTTTAATGCTATTTACATTTCTGGCAGATATACTTGTGTATGTTGGTACGTATCGGGGAATGAAATATCATATGTAAAACGAAGTTATCGTTTCGCTCGGGTGCTTCTTCGGGGCTTTGTGTTTATATCTTACGCCACCTTTCACGAAATTTTATTATTAATACCTACATATATCTTTAAAATTATTTCAATGCGCCCGACGATTTCTCCGTAGAAACTAATTATATTCAGCCCTTTTTTCGGGCCTTCGAAATTTTGCTAGGTTCTTTCAGACGCGCAGGTTTCCTCACTATATTTTCCTCCACCGTAGCACAAGTGGTAATCATGTTAGAATTGCGAGACCCGGATTATCACCCGGATAACTTCGTTATCCAAGTGAGCACCTATCACCTACCTACCACTGGGCTACCACTTGCCTGAATGTGAGAAACGAATGATCTAACCTAACAAACTCAACAGACAAACGGATAAAAATTGTAAAAAAAATCGAACTGACTTTCTATTATTCTGTAGACCGTATAAATTCATCTAGCCACAATTCCATCTACATAGACTAGTACAAATCTTCATACAAAACAAAACACTTCGAATGTTAGCAAAATATCTCTTTGAGGCAGTTTATGTGAGTTATCCACTTATTAAAGCTTGCGGAGGAATTATTTTATCGTACAATATTAAATTCCTAGCGAACAGAATGCAAGAGAAAATTATAATAAACGTTATTCAAAATATAAGGAATATTGTGGCTTGTAATATTTTTTAGACAACTTATGCCTCTGACTTTGCTCTGACTTTGTAACAGTCAGCAATCATTGTTTATGGAATTGTGTAGAAGTGTCGGCGAAGGTGAGTTTCTATATATAAATAAATATGTTGGGACATTATTACAACAGCGCCATCTAGTTCCGTGGTAAGCTACAAGGCTTGTGTTACGGATACCAGATATTTGATATACTACACATATAAATTTTAAATACATACATATTATAAATATTAACACCCATGACTGGAGTACAAACATTCGTGCTCAACAAATGAATGCCCCCAGCGGGACTCGAACCCGCGACCGCTGGCGCAGAAAGTAGGGTCACTACCAACTGAGCCAAACGTGTCGTCGTGTAACTTTTTGTCATTATAAATGACTCAGTTTCGCTCCGGTCGGGTTCGTTCCCTAGATACATTTTAACGGTTACTATATAATACAGAGATAAGACATTTTCCAGTTGTAAAAAGCAAGCAATATGTTGACCCTAATAAACATTTTTTGTTCGCTCTAGCTGCAAAATCTACGAAACAGCCGAACATATAATATATTTCATAAGATACAATGAGATTTGATGAATGTTTTAGTATTTGCAAAAAGAATTTGGCTTCCGATCTCAAAACGCAAACAGAGCGCCGCAAAATGCTAGCATATATACAATATTTACGATAATTTACTTAATTTAAGTTTCTTAGCTTATTTAATGGCTTATTTACTTAAGAAAATGATGCTGCGATCTCCGATCAAACAGACACTGTTGTCACGCAACTACTGCTCCAATAGGTTCATTCTCTGTAAATATTCAGTGTATACTGTATAATAACATGCTTCTGTCTCATATTAATCGTATGTGTCGCATTATTTTGATATATGCGTACAATGTACGAGTACATCCCTTCACGCTACATTTTCTAATTACCACGAAAAGGACTTTCTGAGAATTTCCCTGAACATAAATTTACCTCATTTAAATATATTTACCGTATATACATATTATTAAATGTTTTCTGTAACGTTTGTTGAAGCTTTCTTACATATTTTATGCGTGCGGGACTTTATCTAAAGCTCATCTTAATAAATCTTAATAAAGACGAAAGAATGGCTCAGTTGGTAGTGGCCCTACTTTCTGCGCCAGCGGTCGCGGGTTCGAGTCCCGCTGGGGGTATTCATTTGTGGAGCACAAACATTTATATGTGTAGTATATCAACTATCTGGTATATCCGTAACACAGCTCTCGTAGCTTACCACGGAACTAGATGGCGCTGTTGTAATAATCTCTAAAAAATAATTATAAATACGTTTAAATTGCAAGCTTTTAGTTCTACTCCTAAACCCAGCTAACAATATACATTTTACTGCCTAATTTGAATAAACTTACAAAAATCTAAAATACATTGGTTTTGGTCAAATAAAAGCCCTTACAAGTGTTTTTGTTACTTTTAAGCGTATACAAGAGTGAAAGAATTTACATAATGTATTCAGAACCCAAAGTCACCTTGGACCCTCTACTGTATATGGGAAACTAGAAACTTAAAAGTTTCGATAGACCCTTACTAGGATGGATTATAGGAAGGCTTATAGAAAATTAATCAAAATAAAAATAGGATAAATAAATTTTAACTATAAAAATTAAACCAACTTCAAATTCGAACTTAAAAGTTCACAACAACTGTACTATCATTGCGACGGTATCACGTAACATACAAACAAATGACAAACAAACTTACAATATAATATGTATTTCTAGATCCGAATTTAACATTCTTTGGAGACGGTCAAAGATAAATCAAATTTTATCCCCTCTACTTTATTTGTGCCTATTTTCAACAAACATTTCCTAATTATATATTGATTGGTTTAAATACCATAATTACGTAAATTTAAAGGCAATTATACGATCCTGCAACTATGTACGATGGACATAGCACGAATTGAATACCAATGTACAGATTGTCAGTTGGAAAGCGTTCTGCGTTAATTCAGGTAAATAATATTGACAATAACGAGTTGTGGTATCGTACTTTGTTGCGCTCATTAAAACTGATGGATCGTGTTTATTTCGGAAACTATTCAATCTTTTTATGTCTGCTTCTGTAATATCTATTTCATACAGATATACAAAATTCTTAATTTGATATTGTTTTTTAAGTATAACAATTTTTTTTGGTTTCTCGCGATTTATTTTCATGTTTGAGTACCGGCATTTCGAATCGTCTACAGCAAATAGGTCTGTTCTGTGACCATTTCTATTCCTTAAAAATTGTGAAAGTTGACACTTAAAATCTAAATATAAAGCGAAGAAATCTTTAAAAATAGTTGTAATTTAATGTCAGATATTCGCGTTGACAACAAAAAGAATTAAAAAATTATATAAATTATGCTCTTTCTTAAAATATTTCTTATATACCCGTAGCTTATATTAATGACGATCAGAAATGAATGTGCTAACTCGATATAAACAAGGTTACAGACAATATCATTAAACGAAGTCGGTTACGGCAGCTAATATCACGTATGCCACACGACCGGTGGGGGATCAAGGTATCAAGGGATCAAGATCGGCGGCTGTCGGCTTTATTGCTCTTCCAAATACGAGGATCTAACACCTTCAGCAGCTTAACTTCAGGTTGCTACTGTGAACTTGATAGAAGAAACCATTAATGAAACTAGTGTATAAACTACAGAATCTTTAAGTACAAGCCACTAAGCCAATAGGCAGGGCAGTATTGCTAATATTAAGTATACCTGGTGTTTTAAATGTTGTTGGTTTTTGTTAAAAGATAACGAATAATCTACTATATAAAAAGTTGGTTCTCGTCCGCTCGTGGTACGAAACAATTTCTTCCCCAAACTCGTAATCAGTTGAGCTGCTTCTTGTTGTCTTTCGTAATAACTTAAATTTTTGATAACAAACGCAATAAATTCTGCCTGTGTCGCATTTTCTGAGGAACACAAATGAGTCTTAGCGATAATTTCTAAATTTAGCAATGTGAGTTGAAAATAAAATTATTAAACGAAAATCAATTCAATTCAATTGTTAATGGCTTCAAAACGTGCCAGTGGAGCATAAATTACTTCGACATGTTAAAAGAATTACAGGCAATGTTCATTAAAAAAAAAGATTTGACAGTTACTTGTCATATTGACACTTTTTTGTCATCTAGACGATTTTTATGTGCCAGTGATTAGCTTGAAACCACTTCTTTCGAACAAAATATACACGTCTTATTACATCACCGATGTAGGTTAAATGAATTATATAGATTATATAAGTACATATATCATTATAAGGATAGCATTTCCGGAAAAATAATTAACTTCATTCATAAAAGGTCTAGAGAGTGCCCTAAATAAATTACATGAAGTTTATTACGATCTTTTTATTGTCCATTAGTCGTTTATAGCTAAAAGGTTCACTCCGCTTATTTCTTAGGAGCGTCAATGTTGCCAGCTTGACGTCGCGTGTCAAAACCAGAATAGTACATTAGTGTTACTAAGCTATCAAACTGCAATCTCTCACGAAATACGATAAAAGTTTCTTTAAAATAGATTTGGTTAAATATCCCTCAAATAACCTTCTGATAAATTACTACCTTAGTGTTCGATATATTATGTATGTACAATGTACATCCACAGTAAAATGTAAGCATAGTTGCCATTTTTAATAATACAATTTTCGTATTGCTGTAATACGAGTTGCCTTGGCGATGTCAACATGAACGACTGTATACCCAGAGGGCCTATGTTCGAGTATCCGGTCAGGCCAAGTTTAGTTATAATAATAATAATAATAATAATAATAATAGTTTATTTCATTCAACAAAAGTACAAGTTAGTAACAAGGTTGAAATTCTCTTTTAAGTTAAGTACTTGTGTTAGAGAAATTTCGCTCTTCCATAAATAGCAATACAATTTTATTAGTTGAGATGAAACAATTTGATCATGTAAGCAAACTTACAATGTAAGAAAATTACATGAGAATTAGCTTACAAACAGGGAACTATATTTTTCATGCTTAAAAGAAAAGAAGATAAAGAGTGTATGTGTTAGTAAGTTGTGTGTGTGTGTGTGTGTGTGTGTGTGTGTGTGTGTGTGTGTGTGTGTGTGTGTGTGTGTGTGTGTGCGTGCTTGCGAGCGCGTGTGCGTGTGTGTGGTTGTGTGTGTTTGGTGTGTGTGTGTGTAATTTTATTTATATTTAATGATGTATTTATTGTGGATTTTTTAAGATTTCTTCTGTCTTGTCATAATCAAGTGTCAGGAGGAATTCCGTTACTTTCTTTTTACATTCGTAATATTTTAATGGGTAGATATTTAAGGTTTTATTAATTTTATTGTATATGAGTGCCGATATGTTTTCATATTGTCTTGAAGCAAAGATAGTTTTTATGGGTTTGCTGATTGCAACCACATGATTTCTTCTAGTGCAGAGTGTATTTGGGTCAAAGTTTAATTGCCTATGTGTTCTCAGTACAGTATGTAGAATAAATAGTTGTCTTACAGATAGTGTGCCGGCAGTAGTATAAAGTAAGTGCGTAGGAAATCTTCGTGGTTTGCTTAACATTACTTTAAGTAGACATCTTTGTGCTCTTTCTACTTCTCTAAATTTAGTTTTTGTCCCACTTCCCCAGATAGGTATACCATAGGTTAGAATTGATTGAGCAAGAGCCTTGTATATATTCATTAAGAGCTCGGTAGAGGTCACATGTCGAAGCGTTTTAAATACCCATGTTAGTTTTCTTATACTGTTAGCAATGTTATTTATTTGTTGGTGCCATGATAACCTTTGATCAATAGTGACCCCTAGATATTTTGTACTGTCAACTCTTTCAATTACAGGACAGTGACAATTGACCCTATCAATACTGTTGCAGTGATGTATTCTTAAGTTTAGGTTGTTAGTTGGTTGAGAGTTGTTATATAGAGAAAAGCAGATGTAATTTGTTTTAGAAGCATTCAGTGTGAGAAGATTTAACTGAAGCCAAGTAGCCACTTTCGCAAGTCCTTCTTCTGCTGTTTGTCTAACTTCTTCCCAGGTTTTACCTTCGAATAGAATAACAGTGTCGTCTGCATAGGCAGTTATGTGTGTGTTAACAAGTTGCATGTTGCATAGGTCATTTATGTAGGCTAGGAATAATGTAGGGCCTAGCACACTACCTTGTGGGACGACGTAGGTGTTGTTGGCATTGCCACTTTTAAAATCTCCAATTTTTACTATTTGTGTTCTGTCAGTAAGGTACTCTTTAAGCAATTTTAGGGGTGTTCCTCTGACACCAAGAAGCTCTAGCTTTTGAAGAAGGATGGGCACTGATACTGTGTCAAACGCTTTTTTTAAATCTAAGAAGACACCAAGACATTTTCTGCCACTATCCAGGTTATGAACAATATGCGAGCTCAAAGTAGCTATTGCATCTTCGGTAGATTTTTTTTGCCTAAAGCCGAATTGTTGGGGAGAAAGTAGATTGTATTTGTCGAAGTAATTAATAAGTCGTTTATTTATTAGTTTTTCGATAATCTTTGAAAGGGCTGGTAATACCGAAATTGGCCTGTAGTTTTCAATAAGACTTCTGTCTCCACTCTTGTACACCGGAGTTATGACTGCCTGCTTTAATATATGTGGGAATGTCCCTTCATTAAAACACAAATTGACAAAGTGCGTAATTGCGGGAATAAGCTCATTCTTTGCCATTTTTAAAAAGCTGACTGGTATATTATCGTGTCCTGCGGCGCTGGATGATTTCAGCGACATGAGTACACTACTGAGTTCATCTGCAGTGGTCTCCAACAGAACAAATGAAGAAGATTGGCTGTTACAACTGTGCGACTTATTATTTCTAACAGTATGTTTAATTATTTGTTCTGCAAGTAGCTTTCCAGTGTTAGCAAAAATGTTATTAATAAAGTTAATAGAATCGATCGGAGTTGGCTTAATATTTAATAGATTATTGTTATCTATTTTATTATTAGTTTGATTTGTAACTATTTTGATATTTTTCCAAAAAAGCTTTGTGTTATTTAAGGAATTGGCTAACAACTGATGTTCATAATTTCTTTTAACCTTTTTTAAAATATTGTTACAGAAGTTTCTATACCTTTTATACGCGATTATCAGGTCCTCATTCTGAGGTTCAGCCTTATACCTTTTATGCAATTTATTCCGATTTCGAATACACCTAAGCAAACCAGGGGTTATCCAGGGTTTGATTATGCGCTTAGATTTAGGAATGTTATAATAATAATAATAATAATAATCCTTTATTGCACACACACAGAGAGAGACAGAGAAAAAATAAAAACACAAAGTGACAATGTACAAGAGGCGGCCTTATCGCTAAAGAGCGATCTCTTCCAGGCAACCTTTAGGTGTAGGATAGTACAAAACAGGAAGGGTGTGCTTTAAATAAGGAGATAAAAATAGAATATAACTACAAATACTAATGTAAAATACTATATGTATACATACATACACACATACATACATACATACATACATGCATACATACATACATACATACATACATACATACATACATACATACATACATACATACATACATACATACTTACATACATACATACATACATACATACATACATACATACATACATACATACATACATACATACATACATACAATAATATTACAGAAATAATAATAATATTTAAAAGTTTGTTTGTAAAAACTAATTAGAGACTTAAAAAGTGCTCCTTTAGAAGTTTTTTAAAAATCACTAGCGATTTCGCATTCCTAATAGTTTGGGGAAGAGAGTTCCAAAGGCGAGGAGCTGTGACAGAAAAGGAGTTACTATAGAGGGAAGAAGAGTGAGAAGGGATTTTAAGGATTAGGTTCTGATTGGAGCGAAGGACGCGTGAATGTGAGTTCCCGAGGAGGGTGAAGCGCTCTTTAAGGTAAGACGGTGTACATGGATCGAACAGAATACAGTAAAGAAGGTGAAGAATATGAGTATTTCTGCGAAGGCGGATGGGGAGCCACTTGAGCTTTTTACGAAAATCAGAAATATGGTCATATTTACGCAATCCAAATATAAACCGAATACACAGATTTTGAAGCCGCTCAAGTTTATTTAATTGCTCCTCAGTGATATCGAGATAACAGATATCAGCATAGTCAAGAATTGGTAAAAGGAGTGATTGTGCTAGCAAAATTTTGGTGGAAATAGGAAGAAAGTTACGCAAACGCCGAAGGGAAGCAACCGATGAAAACATCTTCCTACTCACCTCACTCACCTGCGGAACCCATGACATATTTTGGTCCATAATAATACCCAGATTTTTAACCGTTTTACTATAGGGTATAGTTACGCCGTTCAAAACTACAGGATGCAGAGTGGTAAAATTGATTTTTGAGATAAGTTTGGAACTGCCGATAATTATAACTTGGGTTTTTGTAGGATTTAGTTGTAGTCCGAACGATGCACTCCATGTGTTTATTTTAGAAAGATTGTCATTGATTTGATTAATAGCCGTAGGCAAATCTGCTATTTTGGATTGTTGATAAATTTGTAAGTCATCTGCATAAAGGTGGTAGAGAGAAGAGATATGTTGACAGACATTACTAATAAAAATTGAAAATAAAAGAGGAGACAACACGCCACCCTGTGGAATGTTGATTATTTTAGTATTTTCATCAAGTGAGAGTTTAATTTTTTCGATTATTTTGTTGATTAGTATATTCGAGTTGTTATAGAAAAGAAGTTCCTGCAGATTTTTTGCAGCTAAAGTTTTCAGAGCTTCATCAAAGTTAACCAGTTTCTTTGTTTTTGTGATTAATCTATTTCGTTTTTGTTTGAGAAACCCCAGTAAGACTGTACTATGGTCTGTAATAGATGTGTGTAATACAGCTATATGCGGTGGTGAAGAATTTTTGTTGACTCGTAGGTTACAGTGATCAAGGCAGCTGTTCAGTCTCGTGGGAAGTTGATGTCCGGGAAAAACACCATTTGAGGCTAACATATCCAGGTAATTTATTCTGTTATTGCATTCTTGAGGTTGTATGGATATGTCCAAAATAATATTTATATTAATGTCACCACAAATAATAAGATTTTTTAGTTTATTAAGGGTTTTTAAGTGGGCATCTAGTGAATTAATAAATCTATCTGCATTACTAATAGATGGCGAGCGATATATACCCAATATAATAAAGTTCTCCATTTCAATTTGTAAGCAGGATGAGTCACTGAGGTTTATTTCTATACATGAGGTTGGTAAATAGCTTATTGAATCTTTTTTTACAAATTCCAGTAACAGCTCGGAGTTGGGAAGCTGTTGGTGTCCCACTGTCATGACTGGGAGAGCGTGTCTTCCTCCCTCCCTCGTCTTCCTCATCCTTGATCCTGCAGGCACCTGATCTCTCAACGATCATGTTGAATTTTCATTCCATCGAAATTTGTCAGTGAAATGAATGAATGAATTCGTGTTTGCGCGCATACTTGTGCACTATAACATCTCCTGGGATCTTCGCTACTCTCAATAAAACTGAAATCAGTGAATCTGAAAACATCCTGGCTGAAATCAGTCAGTGTTTTATTAGGAACTGTTTTTTAACTGCGGTAACGGTTGCATGTATCTTCTTACATGCAAAAAGTTAATTTTGGCCAACTGGGTCGGTTAGGAACAAAGTTAGCTACGTTACAATTTTATATTCAGTAACAATAATAAAGCATCATTGAAATCTGATCTGCAGCTCTCAAGATATATTTAAATTGATGTACACAAAGACAAAAATTAGTGTCTACTTATATTATTTTCTCAATCAAGCTAATAGCGTTTATAGTGGATCCAAAGCCTTTCAAACATATACCTAGTCGGCCAACGGACGTGACAGCCAGCCCAAGCTGCCATACACTCGCTTGGGACATTCGTTCGTTCGTTCATACGTTGACTGATTATATGTTCCATAGGCTTCGGTGGAGCGTCTAACCAAAAAAACTCACTCAGCTTTACATACTTAGTAAAATACTTAGAGCATGTTATACTTTCGATTCATGTGTATCAAAATAATTAAATTCGTATGTGTTTGTAATAATTTATATGAGATATAAACTATTTTCCACCGTGGGCTTGAGGTCGCATAGTTTAGCGAACACATGTTATACTTGTTTGAACTTACTATGCCGCTTGTAATGAAATTGGCAAGGTTAACCAGAACTTTTATAAAAGTTTGATTTATTATCAAAAATGTTCTATTAGAATAAAAATATAGAGGCAGTGGTAGCCCAGCGGTAACGCGTCGCTTGTATAACCGAGTGATGCGGGTTCAAATCCGGGTCTCGCACCTCTGATATTTTCATGTGCGAATCATTTCTATCATGATTACCACTTGTCTTACGGTGAAGGAAAACATCGTGAGGAAACCTGTATGTCTGAGAAAACCTAGCAAGCTTTCGTAAGACATGTGATGAGTCCGCCAACACGCACTAGGCCAGCGCGGTGGACTATGGCCTAATCCCCCTCGTACTGAGGGAGGCCCTTGCCCAGCAGTGGGACGTTAAAAAGGGCTGATGATGATGATGATGAATAAAAATGGACCAAAATCATCTTTCCCCAATATCTTAAAAGGCTCAATAGTACCAAAAATAATAATGATTTATAAGTACAAATAACACATTATATTATCATCGTAAATGGTAAGTGAAAATAATAAATTCAGTTTGAAAGAGCTTTTAAAGCTCGTAACAGTAGGTCGTGATTAAGTGGTCATTTTTCGCTATCATTACTCATAATTTCTATATGTTTCGCTAATGATTCATATTAAACTTTTATGCTCGTATTTCATAAGCTTTATGTAATGCTTTTACGTTTTTTACGTGTTTTTACGAAAAAACATTTTTACGCTCAAAAATCTTACTTATGGACCTGAGCGAAGCGAGGATGATTCGCTAGTTTAATTTTTTTTTTTAAATAACATTTTCTATGTTATGGAGGCATATTAAATATAATTCGTTTTCATTTATGCTGCGCAAATATGAACGGCAGTTTGAATTTTTCAAAGGTTTAAATTTCTATTTATATGAATTTAATGTAGTTTGTAAATAAAGTTCAATGTTTATTTTATGCATGCAAATAAAATACGAAACCAGCGCAGTAAAATTAAACATTCAAAATAGTTAAATTAAAACTCTAAAATAAATGGTAGCGTTATCAATATATTGCACCTTTTTATGATTTAGATCGAAAATATTTAATTATATATAGATTTGACTTAGAATTTTATTTAATGTGTAGATTATAATAGTAATTTAAGGCTTTATCGTACTGCTATAATATCTAAAAACGTTTCATTCTTCCTTTCGTTTTGGACGCAGATGCTTCCAAGTGCTTATCTTCGTTATTTAATAAAACAAGCAGATTTTTAATATTATATCTGCAAAGGAACCATTTTTTTCTAGACTTATTCCAGTAATCGATTTTTTTTATTTATGAACATTGTTGCCTCCCATTGAATAGAGCCGGTTACTCGATGCATTTATAATGGTGTTATCGATTCATGCTATTTTAAGTAAAAGTGAACGTCATTCGATGAGAAGATAGGAATTGATATAGTACATCGATATTTAATAAGGTTTACTTTTGTTGTCAGACCCTTTTTTATCGTTGGGAAATGCATTAACGCAAACCACAAGTGGTTATGTGGGTCTCAAAGGTCAGAAAAGCCAGTATTACCCACTAAAACGAACCTTCCCAGTCGTAATAGGACGTCGCAGGATCGCTTGCGCATTCAACTACAACGCCCCGACGGGTCTGCAGGTCTGCCGAAGCAGACTACACAACCATGAGGGTTGCTCCACAGTCCACTCTGCTCTCAGAGATGTACCAGGAGCAACTCGTATGACACAACGCACTCGGTGAAAGTAAAGTGGTAATTCTAAGAATTAAAATTATCGATCAGCTTCTGTTTCAATAGTTAATAAATCGATAAATACGACTAATTCAATGAAATTTTCAAAATTATAGTCAATGTACAGATATAATTTTGTAGAATTAGATTTTATTTTGTTAGAATGTCACATAAATATGTTGGCTTTCTCAGTGGCCGCAAAGTAGATGTTCATTCGGAAATAATATTTTCTTTACTATTATTGCCAAAACACGGTTTCGCGTCACTCCCTACTCCTCGGAATTCCCTTGCCAAAAAGCTCATTAAATTTCCATCCCCTCATCCTGTGGGAATTCTTATCTTTTTCTGAGGATAAGATTACTTTGTGTTACTACCTCTCGAACTTTTCAAGGTTCAATCTATCAGCAAAATTCTCATTAAAGGTTTAAAATTTTAAAAGTTATAATACAAATATAAAATCTTTTGAATTTTATGGGAGCGGATTAAACGAATAGATGGATAAGTAAAACTCAACGACACGAAACGAAATGATATATAAAAACAAAAAAAAAAATACATTTACGTAGATTTTCATACAATCTATTTCAGCGAAAATCGACCTCACGTCCTAAGTGCAAGCTTCGGTGAACAATGCGTCATCTACGCTTCCACACTTTGAATTGGACTCTATTCATAAAGTCCATCCTTTACATTTTACCACTGAAAAGAAGCTCCTTGCAAGTCTTCAGTTCAATGGTTTCACAAACTGAGAACTAACATAGTTTTTTTTCCATAAAACTACCCGCTACGGGTTTAAAAAACAATATTTTATGTTACTGAGAAAAATGTACAAATCGGGAAATCGTTAGCATAATAATTGGGATTCCTAAACTTAAGCTTATGACGGTCTATATTGGTTGTAAGCACATTCTTAATGTCTTGAAATAAAAAAATTCTGCCATGCAATATATATTCGCATATAGGTACTATTAAAAATCTACAGCCGCTTCAGTTTTTTGTTTCAATAAATGGCATGAAATTCATGCTAGACAAATTATTATTGAGGCAATATTAACAAGCTCGTTGTATATCTATATATAGCCTATACGAGCACTATGTTCGTCTCTACTTTGTTAGCTTTCGTCAACTTATTATTTTATTTTTGTCATAAATTCATTTGAAAATACATAAACTTTTCACATATGGCAGTTTATCGGAACTTTTAAGCGGAAAAGTGTTATCTCTTTGAATGATTGAATGCTCATTCATTTCCATTTGGAAAAATCTGAAATTATATTTTAAAATACAAAGTAATATTGCTGTTACATTGTCTTCATAATATTATTCGAATGAATAAATAATTTCCTTTCCTACTGTAAAGCTATGTTATCATGTTTTTTAAATGGATACTTTTAATTATGTAATTATATAAAACTAGCAATTCCCGCGGCTTCGCTCGCGTTCTAATCACTATTAAAAATAGAAATTGGTGGTAGAATGTTGTAAATTATTCTGAATTTTCAAAAAAATCATCGCTTCTTGTAAGAGCTATTAGCTAAACAGTAGGCAAGACGGTGCGGGGTAGGGTCGGTCCATTGATGAAAACAGCATGAAAATCGGTGCAGTAGTTTTTGAGTTTTGCGCGAACAGACAGACAGACAGACGCGGCGGAGGACTTTGTTTTTTAATTCGTATAGTATATATGTTATGTATACTTGTAAAGACATACTCGTACATTTATGTATATAATTTTTTTAATATGTGTGTTAGTAATTCTCGAAATAAATAAATAAATTATGTGTAAAAGTAAAAAACATTAATGAATTAATATTTGATAAACTTGTATTTTTATTAGTTCAGCCCTTTTTAACGTCCCACTGCTGGGCACGGGCCTTCCTTCAATACGAGGGGGATCAGGCCATAGTCCACCGCGCTGGACTAGTGCGGATCGGCGACTTCACATGTCTTTTGAAATCTTGCTAGTTTAGGTTTCCTCTCATTGTTTTTCTTCACCGTAAGACAAGTGGTAATCATGTTCTTAATGATTCTGATGAAAAATATCAGAAGTGCGAGACTCGGATTTGAATCCGCATCACTCGGTTATCCAAATGAGCGCGTTACCACTGGGCTACTACAACCTTTACTTGCCTTAACTTGTATTGAAAGAAATTCCTATAAATAGTTTTTTATACTTACCTTTAATTGCATCCATTCTATAAATTACGACATTAGCCGCGCCCCAAGTTTGTTTACCAAGTCATTTTCATATTAACGCAATTTACTTTCCTGAAACCCGCCTTCGCCTTGTAAAGACACTAACGACCCTATGTTCTATTGTTCCATAGTTTTTTCCCAAATAATATTCAGAATAAGCCATTTCAATAACAATACAAAGAAAGTTTTATCTCTTATGAGGCCTCCTCATTGAGTAAGTAGTCTTGTCGTGGGTTCGATTCTGGGTCGTGCAAAAAAAATAGACAGTAGAAATGCGGAATTGCCATACTAAAGTAAACTATCAAATATTTCTTTAAAACATG
Organism: Boloria euphrosyne; assembly: GCA_951802675.2. Classification (NCBI taxonomy): domain Eukaryota; kingdom Metazoa; phylum Arthropoda; class Insecta; order Lepidoptera; family Nymphalidae; genus Boloria; species Boloria euphrosyne. The sequence continues at coordinate 1,913,239 of OX637888.1, forward strand.
CTACAGTCTACTATGTTTTCATATAATAGCAGCCCTTTAAGACGTAAGGGTGAATACACACAGAGGGCGTAGATCAATAAAAGAGCCTCCAAACTTGCTCTACAAAACTTGATAATAGCTAACGTAATTTTCTACAATCGTTCTCTGTTGTGAGTACTTCATACCGCTAAGATAGTTTATTTCCACAAATTTAATTTACGTAATATCTTTTTTCTGTTAGAAATGACGATTCCGGAAAATCATATTGTCTTTTCATAATACATAATTTTGACACGGTTGGCTAAGCTTGTAGTAACCCTACTTTCTGTGCCAGCGATCGCGGGTTCGAGTTCCCGCTGGGGGTATTCGTTTGAAGCACGAAAGTTTGTGCTCCAGTCTTTTTTGTTTATACTTCTAATATGTTTTTTATTTAGTTATTTATATGTACTATGTAGTATATGAACTATCTGGTATTCGTAACACAGGCCTCGTAGCTTACCATGGAATATAATAATAATAAAAAAATAATGCCCAAACATATAATATGAAATCAGCACTTTTTAACGTCCCATACGAGGCCCAATCCCGCCTTAGTCGCTGGCCAAGTGTGGGTTGGCGGACTTCTCATTTTTTTCGAAAACTTGCTAAGTTCTCTTAGAGATGCAGGTTTCCTCACGATGTTTTCCTTCACCGTAAGACAAGTGGTGATCATGTTAGAAAATGATTCGCACATGCACTGTGCGAGACACGGATTTGAACCCGCATCACTCGGTTATCCAAGCGAGCGTGTTACCACTGGGCCACCACTGCCTTACATATAATATATTATTATTTATTTATAATACTCATAAAAACACAATTTATTGTTTTAATATACATACGAACGTGTATAATTTTTAAACTCATACTGTTATAATACTAAGTGGTGGGACGCGACAAAAGATGAACATTTGTTACGCTCCCTTACCACCTGAGTCTAAACACCGTTATTTATTGGTTTTTATATACGACTATAATATGTGTGCTAAGGTCTTCTATAGAAGAAGTCTTCTGTAGCAGACGTTTGTTACATTTATGAGTATACAAAATTTGGAAAGCTATGACTATTTCACCGACTTTAAATGAAAGAATAATTCTCCATTATTTGAATTTTGAAGATTTTTGTAGGTATACTTACGCCTATTCGCGAATTCCTAAAATTGATCTAATTTTAAGTATTTCAGTTTGGTTTTTTTTAAAGATATTATTAGTATATCAATAAAAATGCTAAAAACGATTATTAAGTTATACATTTCTTATAAATATTATTATAATAAAATGGCCAACGTAATATAACGTGTCGAAGGACCCCTAAAATATTATGTAACACGTACTAACAAAATATTATGAGTATGTGTTTGACTTCCATTTTGTTTTTTTTTTAATTATCTTCTTTTTTTAATTTCTATTGATAATTAGTAAGAAACGTCTCCATATTTTATGAACTAAATCTTTAGATCCATTCTAATCTAACATTAAAAACATTAAAAACACCTAAACGGTAAAATATTCCACCCACAGGGTTCTTTCGACTTGAGATTTACAAGGACTCCCTTGAGGGTTATTCATTGTAAGAATTTTTTTAATTACGGTTCAAAATCGGTTAATACCTTGTTTTAAAGTAAAACAAAATATTACATATAATAAAAATCTAAATAAGTTGAATCTGTACATCACTATCGGCACAGCGGCCGAATCTATAGTTTTTAGAATTTTCGTCTATCTCTCAATCTAAGAATATATCACGAAAAAAACACAGAACAGGTTTTGATGGAATTTGGTATAATGATAGCTGGTTATTCGAGTCAACACAGAATAATTTTTACTGCAGAAAGTATCTCATATCTGGAAAATGTATACTAACCGTTACAAAGTACCGCTAGTGTTTAATAAAAATATTTCATAGCGTTGCATTTACGCGTTGGTGGAGACTGATGTGATAATCTTGTACACTCTCGAGACAATTTTATAATTCAATTCTTCGTGCTTGTTAAAGTTTCGCGAAATTGTAGCTACATTTTAAATTTTATATCAAATTTTTATATTATATCTCATGTGCCAAAATAAATACGCTTTTATACGATATGTTACATTGTATTTCGTTTCACAAAGAATTGCAGTATATAGTTTTGAATTATTTTCCCAGTATAGTGACATCTTATTTAATTGCTCGCGTGTAACTGATATACCAACATTGCGAGCAAATAGAGCAAGTCTGACATATCTCTGAATAAGATGCTATCAGCGTTTTTGAGTCCTAGCTCAGTAAATTATAAGTAGCCTAAAATGAAGAGTCCTGTTATAATATAATATCTCTCTGGTATTAATAGATTGCTAAAAAACGAAAAAGATTAAGTCATAATAAATGTTAGAACTGCTGAGTTTCTTACGCCAGTTCTTCTCAGGTCTGAACCTTCTTCTTTCTGAACTGGTGGTATACTCATGACGTTCAGTAAAAAATTATAATAATTTAACGCCGACTAAAATATTTTGAATTTGAATAAGAACTTATAAGAAAAGTTGTAAATTTAAAAGGTTTTTGATATTTTAGTCTTTACATAGTATTGTGTTATCTGTGGTCTCTACAAACGAATATCTTATTACTATTGGCATGTGACATGTTAAAGTGTAAAGTGGCAGATTCAATTTTCAATACTCAATAGTTTGTTACACGTCCTACTTTTTTAACTCCCACATCCCCTGATTTATCACTACTACCTACCCAAATACAAGAAAATGAGGTATATAGTAAAACTGAATTGAAAAAGGATGGTCTACATTATTCAAAATGCACATATAAGTTAATATAACCTGTATTGAGGAAATGGGATAGTATCCATCTATTATCCATTCCACCCCGACGTGATAAACGATCGCTGTCAGATGCCACTTGTCCGAAATTCTTTCTAAGTTAAGATGAACAAAGTGAAGTCATTTTTTATCCACCCTCCTTCATCTATATAATTATGCGGGTAATATTACAATCTGGTTTTTCACTTAAAAAGCGAGATTACTCAAATTTCTGTTTGGTAATCACTTAATTTTGTAAAAAAAGGGCCGAATTCAAAAATTTACTGTGATATTGTATTACATTTATAATTAAATATTAACAGTTAAAGACTCGACATTTTATAGGTATATAATTACTTCGGATGGGATGGAATCCATGAAAGTAAATAGCAAGTGGGTGGAAAGATAAAATTATCAATTAATCGTTTGCGTTCACTGTTTATTTATTCACAAACCCTTATCGTTGGCAGACCGCCAGACCCTGGACAATGCCGCATGAGTGCCACTTAGTGCACAGTGTTTATTGTAAAATACGATCAACCAATTACCATACACTATGTAGGCACTTGTGTAATCAATTAGTACCTTATATTCAAAGAATTATATGCTAATATAAACTTATGAACGTACATACATATGGATATTCCCTAGGCATATTTATAGTCATTATACAAAAGGTATCCTCGTATTCAGGGGATGCTCGTGACCGGTGGGACGTTTAAAAGGGTTAAATGAGATGAGTGAGATACAAGTGAACTAAGCACATATCCATAGGACTTCATCTTGTAGAAAAAAAAATATAAAAAATATATAACACCTTTCGTTTGTAATCAATATTAATATTTTAATTCTCAACACGACTAGACCGGTTTTCACGGAACTTTTACAGGTGGATAACTGGTGTCATAAGGAGTAATTTTACATCTTTTTAAGACTTTTAGACTCTTAACTTTTAGAATTACATTTCTTTAAAAAAATTAAAAACTAAAACATAAACTAGGGACAAACGCAAGAGAATCCAGGGTGAGTCGCTAGTGTAAAAAAAATATACAAATTTTAACGCACTAAATGAAAATGTGGTAACAAAGCTCTCAAGCTTGCTTCGAGTAGAAGCCGAGATACCCTAGATTTTATGTAAGAGCATTTATTGTACTACAAGCGGCTAAGCAGCAAGCGTTTAAACGATCAACGACTACGTGCTTCCTTCAGTAGACTCAGAATAAGAGACTGGTTGTGTCATCCTGGTTTAAGCCTTTATAAAATCATGCGCTATTCTATAATAGTATAAAATATTTAAAAATAACAACAACGTAGATAATAAAAAAAACAATAGTTTAATTTTAATTTACAAGATCCACTCAGTCACAGATTATTATAATAATACAATATGCACTTAACGTTACAGTGCCAGATTATAATAGTGCAATCAGATTGTTATGAAGCAAGATATAGCTTAATTGCAATAATAAAACCGTTTCGTTTAATCTCCTGACGGTCTTCTGCCGCGGTTCATATTACTTAAACTAGCCATGGTGTGCAGGAGGTATCATAATGCACAAGTGTGTGCGCAAACACCAGTAGCCCTCTATTCCTTTCAACATGCAAGTTTTTTGGTGATAACGATAATCTGACATGACCGGTGTGACATTAGGCGCAGAATCGACGCCTTTACGTGCTCTTCAAAGCTTAGGTTTAAAACCTAGTTCCTAACTTTGAGTTAACTACTACTGGGAATTTTTAAACAAGACTAACTAGGACTCAATCCCAATGTGCGTTTACCTTGTCGATGTTGGTTCTATAGTTACGATAATCAAGTCGAGTGAGAAGCCGAGAAACGCACAAGGATCGACTCGATCGAGGAGGGTCTACTTCGATGGGTCATAGGTGATGTGCCATGTATGAGTAGTACCCATTGGTTTTATCGGTTTTACGTAACCACCTGTAGTACGCAGGGGTATGCTTAAAAGAATTTTCTCTTCGTTGCCGAACGCTGGTCACTAAACTAATGAGGTACTCGATACTTATACAATAATGATATTATAAAAATCTCTCAATAGGTTTCCTGAAAGGCACACAAATCTTTGTTACGAGGGCTCTCTAGCTATCCCTAGAGCTCGCATCGCAAATACTCAGTGAGAGAATGCCATTACGTATCTTGTTAAGATGAAGTTTTGTGTAGAGGCTTAGTTTTACTCACATTTAAAGATGAGAGGTTCATCTAAACTTAATTATTATAATTTTCTTGTTAAAGGCTCCAAAGCGTGATTATCCTAAATACTTACATAAATTAATAAGATACCCTTTCTAAAAAAAACAATTTCTGTTCTATTATGTACACAAACAATTTTGCTTACTCTCGCAAATTATTTAAACCAGCATTTGCCGGTGGCTTTGCCTGTTTAGTTTAAAAATAATGGATACAAGATTCTAATTCCTGTTTATCAGCTTAGATTCAGTTTTAAGTCTTCTTAGGAGACTTCCTGCCAACTGGGAGGAAGTAGGTCTATTCATTAATTTTTGTTAACATTCATACTAACTTTTTTTCTTTAATACATACTCGAACATATAATAAAATTCTAATTGAATCGAACATTGAATGATTTTTTTTTAAATTTTATTGAAATAATCATTATTTTTGATACAGAGGTCGAAACGAAGTTTTCGGTTTTGCTGTTTTTTTATCTTATCAGATTTTAATAAAATTTGGTATAATGATAGCTAATTATCAGGGTCAACATATGACACTTTTACATCGGTAAAATATCTCATCTCTAGCAATGAATACAAACGTCGCGTAGGGGCGAACCCGAAAGGAGCGAGAGTGAATCGTTATTTAAATATACAAAGTGAATTAAAAACATAATACTCGTAAATAAAATGCAAATTTATTATACACAATATTACATTAGCATTATTTTATAGAACATGATTATTGCAGCCAATTTTCCAGTTAAAACACGACCGAGCCTTAAGCCGGCTCGTTTTCACCCTTTGTTTTAGGATTGCGGTAGAGGAAAGTACTCGAGGGCATCGTTTAAAAGCTATATCTTTGCCACCCGTAAATGCCAGTGTATCACGCTGGAATATTCAGAGATCTTTATCTGCAGACTAAGTTTAAAATACACGTATTGTTGCGAGTTTGTGCCTGTGCTTAGAATTTAAATTTAAGTTATTTATAAAATGGATAATAGTCGGGCTGCCTCGGTGGTGTAGTGGCTAGCACGTACGATCATACACCGGAAGGTCCTGGGTTCGAGTCCCGAGTAAGGCCAAGTTTAGTTATTTAGTGTTTCTGTTTCGTTAGCCTCAGTAACAGCCCGGAGTTGGGAAGTTGGCGATGGTTCACCTCCGTGCCTCGGAGAGCATGCAAAGCCGTTAGTTAGCCGTAAAATTAGATGATTCCGGCGTAAAAATATCTTATGTTGACATATCATACCAAATTTCATCAAAATCAGATCAGTGCTTTTCTCGTGATGCGGTCACAGACAGACAAACAGACAGACAAAAATTCTAAAAACTGTAGATTTGGACTCTGTATCGATAATAATATTATCGATACAGAGATACTATTTCAATCACATTTAAAAAAAGCTGAGGCAAGCGTTCATAATCTGTTGCAAATATTTTCTATTTCTTATTTATTTTTACTTCCATTTAAATTTTAATAAAGACATAAATTTTGAGAAATCACGCTAATTCAGCCCAAAAACAAGGGTAAGGCCAAGTCGAGATTAAGCACCGATAAGGCGTGAACGTGACTCGTGATACGCTAACGATTTCCTCTTTTTGAGGACCCATTGACTTGCAAATTTGGCCCCAACATCCTGGCGATAGAATTATTTCCGTATTTACCTGCACAAATCGATGTTAAAAAACTTTTGGAGCTTTTGGATGATATTTTCTTACTACGTGGTTGTTTATACATAATATAAAAAAATCTAACTTTGTCGAATCTGTACACTGATTATTAATTATTTACATTGAAATCTTATTTGAAATAAGCATTATTATTCATACAGAAGCTACATCTAAAGTTTTTAAAATTCTTGTCAGTCTATTTGTCACTGCATCACGAGAAAACAATAAATATGTAATTCGCCATTTTGTGGCAGCGTCCATCTTGGACCGATTTTCATAAAACATAGCTCAGAGTACTTCCGACTAATTCAACTTTCAAACAAAAAAAAAACTAAATCAAAATCGGTTTATCCGTTCGGGAGCTACGATGCCAGACAGACAGACACACACACACACACACACACACACACACATACATAGACACGTCAAACTTATAACACCGCGTCGATTTTGCGTCGGGGGTTTAAAATGAAATTTGGTATAATGAAAGGTGAGGAAAATTATTTGAAAACACAAGTATTTCCTAGAAGGAAAGAAAATAATTAATCTAGATTTTATATGCACTATAACTAGTTGAATAAGTGAAATATATTTTATTTTATAAATTAATCAATTCAAATCATTTTATGTAAAGTAGGCTTCTGTGTCAAGGATGAACAAGTATGATTTATTTTAAGGTACACATCAAATGTTTATTTCCTACAACATAGTAATCGTTATTATAATAAGAATAAAGACGAACAGAAAACTAAAAAAAATTGTACTAATTTCACATAAGTATCTAATATCTGCCAAATACAATCATCCATAAGTAGTATTTGATGACGCGTTTGGCTCAGTATGTAGTTACCCTACTTGCTGTGCCAGCGGTCGCGGGTTCGAGTCCCGCTGGGAGCATTCATTTATTGAGCACGAACGTATGTACTCCAATCATGGGTGTTTTAAATATGTATTATATGTATGTATTTAAAATTATTTAAATGTAGTGTATTAACTCTCTGGTATCCGTAACGCAAGCCCTTGTAGCTTACCACGGAACTAGGTAGCACTGTGTGTAATAATGTTCCAACATATTTTTTTATTCTTTTCATTCGGTTCACTAGTACCTTACTTTGGCTTCTCTTGAGAGTATCTCTTGGGGCATTAGGTTCTTCTTATAAGAATACTATAGTATTAGCAATTTGGCGATCAAAGCCTCGGTAAAGTCTTGATTTAGGTCTTAACGGTTAGCAACTGTCTCTTTCCAGCATAGCTTAGAATTTTATAACGGAATTTATTAAAGTTATTTCGTTCAGTTTTCCATTAAAAGTGTAGAAATTATACAAAAAGTAGAAACACAGTATATATTACTTCATTTTTTTATTATTTTCGCGTAGATTAATGTTACTTTGGGCTTCATAAAGTATGCCTACGATATATGTAATTGTTCTTCCTTCAACTGTAATCAAATATTTTCTTTCAGCGGTAATCGAACTCCCGACCTGCAAAAAATGCCAAAACACGATGTCACTTAAAGTAATTAAGCCCGAAAAGATTCTACGATTCTTTCAAAGGAACCTGGAACTGACAATTTGAAAAGTTTTCATATTAATTTAGTACACGGAAACTTTTTCCAGGAAACCGGAGTGAAGTTTTAATTTTAAAACTTTGCTTGAAAGTAAAAAGTTTAAAAATAATCAGCTTATTTTTATAAATTTTCGTACGATTAAAAGTTTTCGTACGATTTCTTTCTTTTTGTTGGCGGAAATCGAAATTACGAAATCGAATTCAATCGCTTATATAAATGTATATCGATTCGTAAAAAAACGTGATTTTCCCTTAATAATATTATTGTATACAAAAAGGTACGAGTATATGTGCTATTTAGCATTTTGTTTAAATGAAATAATAAATAGTACGAGTATTAGAGTCGCCAATTTTCATAAATAAAATACTTAAGTGATTGTTAATGTTTATAATGATACTGTTCTTTTTTGACGATACGTTTGACTCAGTTGGTAGTGGCCCTACTTTCTGCGCCAGCGGTCGCGGGTTCGAGTCCCACTAGGGGCATTCATTTGTTGAGCACGAATGTTTGTACTCCAGTCATAGGTGTTTATATTTTTAATATGTATGTATTTAAAATTTATATGTGTAGTATATCAACTATCTGGTATCCGTAACACAAGCTTCGTATGCTTACCACGGAACTAGATGGCGCCGTTGTAATGATGTCTCAACATATTTATTTATTTTATTTATAATAACCTAGTCGTCGCTGGCGAAGAGTTTTAAATTAGACGGCGTAGCTCACTGCTTACATAATTTTGTTTCCTAGTAAAAAAACAACCCTTACTTCGTTTGACTGCGTTTATAGATGCACCTAGGATGCATGTATGCTATACGATGTTCCACGACTTTGTCTATCAGTACACTAAGTTTCATATAAATTTTTCTAGCCGATTAAGCGCGAAGGAGCTACAAACATACAACATTTCACGTTCATAATAATATGTCGATACTATCGAGTATCGACTCATACTATATTGCAACCAAATTTAATAGTTGGTTGCTTAAGGGACTGTGTATTAGGAGGTCACAGGCTAATACTTCTTGAGGACCTCAACTAATTCTTAATTGTTATTAGGCCAGCTTTTTATGGTTTTTTTGGCAACTTTTTTTCAATAGAAATTAGGGGGCCTCTAACACCTTAGGGGACTGTACTGTACCCTGGACTGTAGCCCAAAACGCCCATTTAGAGCCTATATCCGCCTCTGGGTTGCTTTCACCTTGATTTTTTTTGGTTTTTAACTTATACCCGAAAGCCATTTTGCAATAGTGCCAGTCATTTCTTTATTCAAAAATTACCTTCGAAACGACAAGACCAAGCCGAAAGGATAATGACGGGCAGATTTCAATAAATTCTCAATTGGGGTAAATCGTTTAAGACGCCCAAGTCACGTTCTCTTTCAAACTTTATTTAATTGACGCCTTATACTTTTTTCTTTACACCGTTAATAGATCCTTTATTTTATGTTTAATAGTCCAATTGTAAAAGCTCTGAAGTTTAGACAAAAAAAAATGTATAGTCTCACCTTAGTCCGCATCCTCTCTAATATATAAAAATCTCGTGTCACAGTGTTTGTTATCTTACTCCTCCGAAACGGCTTGATCGATTTTTATTAATTTTTTTGTGTTCATTAGGTAGGACTGAGAATAGGTCGTAGGCTATTTATTATTTCCCTAGGTGAAAAGGGTGGCCCTCTCCAGATTTTTCATTTTATATTTTAGACCAAATTTTAAAATTTTGATGATTTGGCATCAAAAAATACTTATAACCCTAAATTTTCGTCCTTCTACCACCAATCCTTATTTTTAAAAGTGATAGTGAACGCAGGTGGAGCCTCGGGAAATGCTTAATATCCATATAAATAGGCAACGACAAAACAGTTTAGTGCCTTTTTCTACGCTACTTTGTACTGGTGACTTACCTTCGTTTCGATCGGCTGTTTCCATTTATTAATAAATAGAATTCTATACAATAGTTATTACGAGTATAACTTAAAAAGGTTTTTGATTTATCTCTTATGGTTTGGTCAGCGTTAGCTATGTTTTCTAAGTACGACTCGGCAGGAAGAGTTATTGTATTTAGATTATTTCAGTGAAAAGTGTCCTAAATTTTGCTTGAGTACCTATAGTTATCAATATACAAAATTTAGATAAAATCAGTTTAGTATTTTTAGTGTGATACGTGCACATCGATGTTATGTAATAAAAAAATATTGTGGTCTAACTATTTTTATAGTCTTTTTTTATAGATATTCCAGTGTTATAAAAAATATTATGCCGTATTTTGACCAATGGGCGACCAAAGTTCAAAGTTTGTGTGAAATTATTGATTTTGTTAATTTTAACGTTACAATTTACGATACATTTTTAGATACACAGCACGGATTAAACTGAAAAGTAATTAACTTATTCCTAGTAATTTATTACTGGCGTAAGCAGAAATAATTAAAAAATAAATTACACAAACTTTTTTTACGCATTTTAGGGTTGCGAAGACAAATGAATGTTTGAATTATGAATTAAATTATTATTTATAATTTTTAACGTTTTTAACCATTGTAATTGTTTAAATCGAAACGACACTCTAAGCTAGTTAAACTTAATTTGGAAAATCGACTAACAGATATCTAAAATAATTAATCGAGAAACGGAAAAACGTGTCGTTGAGCTGTTTTATCGATATGCGATGCTGACAGGTTTGAAATAAAACAATAAAATGCTTGGAAAAAAGGTACCTAGGGACGCACCCGAGTGAAACGAGGGTAGATTATATAGGGTTAGAACCTAACACAATTTTATAACTAGCTACCTCAAAAGAAAAAAATAAAGCGGATTCCTTATAGGATCACTTGGTAGTGCGTCTGTCTGTCTGTCAAGACCTTTTTTCTCAGGAACATTTGAACGTATCAAGCTGAATTTCATATCAAATACTCAGGTCTACTGTTCCTTGGAGCTATGAAAAAATCAAACTTTTAAGCCAAAACAATCAACAGATACAGCCGTTTATGCTGCAAATTTTCGGCACTCGCAAGGTAATCAAAGCCTACAGGGTACTTCTCGTGAACTCAGAATCTTCAACTTTGTTACAAAGCAACAAAGGAAAAATTGCAAAAAGCATACATTTTTAATTACATCATATTATAATAAAAATATTTTTCCGGAAGGGAATAGAGGAATCAAAATGAAATTCATATCCAGTACTCAGGTCTATAATACCTTTGAGCTGTAACAAACTCAAACTTCTATGCCAATGCAATCAAAAGAAACAGTAATTTAAGCGAATATTTTGAATCTCGTAACTACTCGCAAGGGAATCAAAACCTAAAGGATACTTCCAAACGACCTAAAATCTTAAAATTTGGCATGAACAACATGACATGAGCAACGTTTTATAGCACACATAATTGAAAAGTTACAAAAAAAAAAGTTGAAAATTAAAAGATGTCGAGACATAGTTGAACGAGTTGTATGGGCGCAATACAACTTAGAGGACTAGCTTTTTGTTATAGAAAATGGTACAGAACCCTTTGTGCGCGAGTTCGACTCGCACTTGGCCGAATTCTTTATTTATAACTGCAAATATTATCAAATGCAAAGAGATTTTTCCAAAATTAAAAAATTCTCCAGAATTAAAAAATTATCTCTTTGGCCGTAAACTGAAGTAATTATAAATATTATAAAAACAAGAAAGATCTAGAAAGATTACAAAATGACTTCAATTAACCAAAAAAATATTAAAAATTTCTGCAAAATCTGATTGTCCACAACAAAAATAATATGATATTGTTTATGTACAGTCTTTTCTTTCACAGGAACATTTTTTACGTTAAACTTGCTTTATCTAAAACCTACGCCATGCTAGACGGAAATCCGGATAAAACTCATAACTTTTACACCGCCGCGGCCGTAATATTTACACACGGCTTTATTTCGATATAGTTTGTCCTTCTGCATCCAGAAAAAAAGGAATTCATTTTATGTGACAGACGGCTTGGCACAGTGTTACTTTGTGCTTTAGTTACTTGTACCTGAAGTGTTTCAGGTTTGATTCTCGAAAGAGACAAAGTTTTACTGGGAAAAGTATACTCTTATTTGGCACTCATTTTACATTATAATCATACGCTATCATAGGATAATGGATATAGAACATTTCTGAGATTTTTATTTACATTACACTATCGGTTTTAAGCTATTGCATAACTTGCATAACTTCTATCGCGGGCCTTGAGCGTGGAGACCGAATCCAGAAATTCCGTATCGACAATAACCTAACACATTTTGTGCTGATTGCGAAAATGAGGTCCATTTTCAAATTCAAGATGGCGGACATCCGGGTTTTTTTCAATAATGACATGGGTGTCATTTTCGAGGTTTCTCGGGGTGCTGATTGCGAAAATGAGATCCATTTTCAAATCCAAGATGGCGGACATCCATGTTTTTTTCAATAGATAATAAAAATATTTTGAGCAATATTAACTTCTCATTTATTTAATTAAAAAAAAATCAAAGGAAAAAAATACTGCATAAATAAAATAAATAAATAATTGCATAAGTTGATAAAAACAGCTATGCAATAGCTTTACCGCGGCAGTCTCCGAGTGCCACACGTCTTTTTTTGTGGTTTCACTATTTATTGCTAATAGCCTATCATTTATGATATCATAAGAAGAATCATTTATACACTTGCTAGAAATAGCACACTATGAGTCAGTTCAACTATTAGGTACGATATAATATTTAAGAAGCAAAACTGCAAATTACAAGGCAAGGAAATTACTACTCACCGTAAACTAGTCTATTACTCGTAGCTTTGAAAAGCTATACAACATTATATTTAAGCATCAAAGGTTTTGTAAGTTTCGAACTGAAATTGCTGGACTTCTTTTGATGTGATATTACTATAGTAAGAAACATAAATTTTTATCATAATGACCTTTAAATGTCTTAAAACCTATTCTGATATAAGATGTAGGTAATAGGTATATACATTATATACCTTTGTGAAAAACATAAATTATTATAATTAACTAGTGATTTGCCCTCGCTTCGCTCGAACCTTTTTAGTCCGAGACGACACGTTTGGCTCAGTTTGTAGTGACCCTACTTTTGGCGCAAGCGGTCGCGGATACGAGTCCCACTGGGGGCATTCATTTGTTGACAACGAATGTTTTTACTCCAGTCATGGGTATTTAAAAGTTATATATATATGTAGTAAATCCACTTTCTAATATCCGTAACACAAGCCTCGTAGCTAACCACGGATCCAGATGGCGCTTATACACATAATATTATGTCTGTAGCTACTTTCTTACTTCCCTCACTCTACTTCAACTAGCTAAATTGTTATAATATGACATAATTACGCGAGTGAAACCACATGTAATAACTAGTGTGAGTACGAAAAAAAATTATAATCTAAAAAGGTTACAATTGAAGGAAACAGAATTTTATTTTAAGAACTAAGAAATAAATTGTATAACAACGGAGGCTAATTGGCGGTTTTGTAACGCCATAATGATAGCTGAGTCGGGTCGTCGGCTAAATTGCATTTCAATTCTACTCTTGATTTTTCCATTAAACGATTCGAGGTAAAAATTTTAGGTTTTAAATGTAACTATTTTTTGCGGATTAATTTCTATTTTTGTGGTTCCTACAAAATATTGAAATGTGTTAAAAATGTTTTTTCAGTATTCGAAAATACAAAAATAAAAAAAAAAATATTTGCGTTTTTACCAATGAAAGTTATGAAGTCGAGAATCGAGATATTATATTCCAAGTTATATATAATATATAGTGTATCAACTATACAGTATCCATAATACAAGTCTCGCAGCTTACCATGGAAGTAGATGGCGCTGTGTTTAATAATGTCCTAGATGTAGCTGAAGAGTTGTTTATATGCTCGAACGCGCTTATCTTTCCTGAAATACCATTCTACTACTGGTTCAAATTGAAAGATTCTTCTAATCTTGGCTAACCCATTTATGGGAGAAAGCTATAGGCTATTCAAGATCTTGCATCATATGGTATGATAATACGTAAAATCTAATTTGATTTCCTGTCTTTAAAACGTGGACGCAGCCACGAGAAATGCAAATCAAATAAAAAAGCCACGCCCAAGTCTGAAAAGATTATTTCATTATAAATGAAACTATCTTTTCGGATTTTGTCGCGGATTTATTTTGATTTTTAGTTCCCGAAGTTTCGAATGCTTTACAGCAATCATGGTCACGGGAGAGACTAAGGTATTTGACGTCACAGAGGTTTATATTATTTCACTTAAAATGTCAAATATTCGCGTAAGCCTAAGTAATTATTAAATAAAAGGTACCGAAGTACACGAAATACAGTGACTAAAACTCAATTCTAGCTCTGACAATTCTAAGGAGACAATCTGTGCCTTTGAGACGTGTCTCAAAATCTGTTTATAATTATAATATATTGTTAATTAGGGACGGCAATAAACCTTTCACTTCAGATGATTCACAGCTATATTAACGGATATGAGAGGCACATCAATCTTAATCACATAATTTATGTACCTATCCTTGATTTACACTTATTTTTAATATTATTCTGTGTTTTCTTTGGTTTTAATTGCTAACAGTGGTTGAAACTTGATCACAATCATTATTTAAAATTTGATAAAAATATATACGAAAAAAATAACGACGCAGCCTTCTAGTGGTAACTTATTTTTAATTTTACATTAATTAATTAATTACGATAAAACCATAGTTAGATACTCTTTTGCATTAAATTTTTTTTTTAAAATTGTAAAATACAGTATGTTTATATTTGTGAAATTCTATTTAAAGTTTCAGTTAATTCATAAAAAACGATAGAAATTACTAAAGTTTTTAATACCGATCTATTAATATAACAGTTATTAACATACATATTTGATAGAGCTACTTATATAAATATAATATCGTAGTATAGTGCAAAACGTTACACCACATAGAGCCCAAAACTAAATAAGAATCCGTTTTAATCTGTTGTAAAATAAGCATAGTACACAATATAAAGTAATCCAATTAATTAATTGAAACCCATTATACGACAGAAAAATATCGGATGTAGAAAAATCTAGAAGCCACAATATGGCTTCAAATAAAGCTCATTACACACCGTCATAATCCTATGAATATATGAAATACGTAGGGTCAGCATAAAAATAAACATTTAATAAGATTATATATTTTTATACTATTATTCATTTTATGTTATTTTAAGACTTGAAATGAATTCTAAATAGCAATTCAAATTTCTTTGAAGTTTGATATTTAAATATAAATAGGCAAAGTTAAAACAGTTCAGTATATATTTTTTTAATTAGTGTTCTGCTTAAAAATGATACCTAGCCAGGGATGAACCCCAGTCCCCAGCAAAGCGATGTCAGGATAAGTTATTCGCTTGTAATTGAGGATTAAACTTAAAATTACATTAAAAAGTTTTTTGACCTTTTAACGTACGTACAAGGGAGATCAGGCCAGGGTGTTGGCGGACTTCACATGTCTTTCAAAAACTTGCTAGGTTATCTCAGACATGCAGGATTTACTAACGATGTTTTCCTTCACCGTAAGTCAAGTGGTAATTATGATAGAAATGATTCGCATATGAAAATATGAGAGAGCGAGACCCAGATTTGAATCCGCGTCACTCGGCTATTCGCGAGCGCGTTACCGCTGGGCTACCACTGCCCTAAAAACGTTTCAGATGTTGTATTTTTACTACAAAAAAAAAATGCTTGACTATTTCATGTTTTTATTACGTAAAGCGTAAAAAGTAATTGAATTCGGTCTCGGCATTTTGAAAACAGTTTATCTGTCCATGTTTCGAATTACACCGCCATCGTGACGAAAAATTCGCTTAGTTCGGTTAATGAGTTTTTGTTTTTTATTTTACTAGCGATACCCTCGATTCCCAAAAACTTGGCAAATTAAATACTAAAATGTTTGGTGCAGTAGTTTTTGAGCTTATCGCGAACAGACAGACGTAGGACAACGAGGCGTAGGACTTTGTTGTATAATATGTAGTAATTTATATTTAAGATTTTTTAAAAGATACTTCCGCGTTATGTATTAAACAACAGAATGATGAGATTAATTAAATTTCGTGCTACTTTCCTATAAATCAAATGTAGTTTCCGGGCACAACACTCCATGTTTCACACCTAGATAAGAGGGTATTTCTGCTTCCATGATATTACATAAATATGTAGTTTTCGCTATTTAAGGCATACGAATATCATTTAACGCCAAGAAAAATATTTAAATTAAGGCATTTGCGACGAAAAGTGAAAGCCCAAACTTTTGAACAATACTGGACACTGAGAGACAATAAAAAATAAACTGTTAAGAATTAAGATAAATATAAATATATTGGGACATTATTACAACAGCGCCATCTAGTTCCGTGGTAAGCTAAGTTACGTGCTTGTGTTACGGATACCAAATAGTTGATATACTACACATATAAATTTTAAAAACATACATATTATAAATATAAACACCCATGACTGGAGTACAAGCATTCGTGATTAGCAAATGAATGCCCCCAGCGGGACTAGAACCCGCGACCGCTGGCGCAGAAAGTAGGGTCACTACCAACTGAGCCAAACAAGTCGTCAAAAAGTCGTCAAAAGTATTATAAATCACTCTTATATGGGAGAAAAACACCAACTTTGCCAAGTTTACAGAGAAAAATCCACTTATAAATATCCTCTTTTATATAGAAAATACTCATAAATTTCAATTTCAAACGATGAAATCTAAGGCGTTGTAGCAGGAAGATTTATTCTAACACATTCTCAATATTTCATATTATTTATTAAGTGATTTTGAGCAAAATGTTAAAAATTTACAAGTTACTTAAGGACAGCGTAAGTACTAAACTAACTTTATTTCTCTCAGTGCGAGGACGATAAGGTCACTCACCATGCTGGCTTTAAATGCCCTTGGAAAGGAGTTAGAGATTATGTCGAACACAGAATTTCTTTTACGATATTTTTCTTTATAGTAAGCTGTTCAGTAAAGTAAATACGCTCGTTGAAAATAATCCATATAACAGAGTCTGAGCTTTGCAAGGCCCGGATTCGAACCGCAACACTTGCTTTTCTAAATTAGCGTGTTTGGGCTATCTTTTAGTTAAAGTTATTAGTAAGGGCGTAGTAGTTCCGTAGATCCTACAATCAAAACAACATTGAGTTAAATAATTAGAACGTATTTCGTATGAAAATTAAAAAAATCATGAATTTTATAGGAATATTTTGTCTTATAAACTATATAGTACATCCTGTAAAATATCTTCAGCAAATGCTAATATAATCATTAAATTTTAGACTTTTCCATGGCGTAAAATTCGAATGGTTCTATAAAGTCCTTTTGGGTCTTTTGGGGCTCGTGTAAGGCAAATATATTGTAGCCTTCAAAAGTACCTAACTTCGTTTACTTTCTAAAAGTAAATCTATGAAGTCTTTTTAAATATTTTTTTAAAATGTTTCAAGATTTTTTAAATCGCCACTTCTTTATATTTATCATTTGTCTATGCGCTTTTAACAATCAATTACTTTGTGTTTATAAATCACATTCGCAGGAACAAAATTAAACTTCAGAATAATTATATTTGATTTATGCGATAACTTAGTCACGAAAAGGCGTGCGGGTCACGGTCACACGTCATAGTTGCTACGCCTGACGAGGGATTATTATAATTTCTTTTACGATTTCACACTTGCCCAAGTTTATAATCGGGTTCGTCCTTAGATTTAGCGCGAGCGAAGCCGCGGGTTCCGCTAGTTAAAATAAATCTATAAAATAAAAGTAGCTATTAGATACTCCTTATACCATTAGCTAACTGCGAGTAAAAGTTCCGTTAAAATGGCTGGACCGCCATTTCAGAGATTAGCCGGAACAAACAGACAGAGATTTTTTTTATGAATTAATGTTTTGATGTTAGTACCGTATATACTTTTATATGCATTCAGTGAAAAGCTATTATTAGACTAGCAAACCCGGCCCGCTTCGCTGGGCGTAAGTTAAAATAAATTAAACGGTTTTTATAATTATCTTATAAATTAAAGTAGCCTAAGTTACTCTTTACAACATTAGCTATCCGTGAGTGCAAGTCCCGTCAAAATCGATCGAGCGGTTTCAGAGATTAGCTGGAACCAACAGAGAGACAGGCAAAAAAAATAATAAATGCATATTCTTTTCGTAAAAAGCTGTTAATCTATAATTAAAAACAGACATTTCACTTTTGTTGTACCAACTTCCACGTTTTAAACTTTGGGCAATGAATATGCCTATATCACCTGCATACATACAAGTGGTTATATTAGACTGACCGCTAGAAGGATCAGTACTACCAACTAAAACCCAAAGGAAAGTTCCTTCGTCGACTTAACGGAGCGTCTTAGGACTCACCTGACTCAACGACGACAGCCCGCAGATTTCCTTACGAAGTAGACCTCAACCCAGAGCACCATGCTATAACGGTCTACTTTACTATCAGAAAAGTATCTGGCACACCACATACCAAGCCACAGTGGTAAAAAAGGTACTTAGGAACACACTAAAGTCAATAGTACATTATATAATATGTTAAATATTACAATTGTTAAGGAAATTACTCTTAGGTAATCGCTTAGAATAGGAACATAATTATTCTATTTGTAATATTGTAAGCTAGTATTATATTTAAAAGATCATCTGTTGAGTTTTTCGTTGGGCCTTATCAATAAACTGCCTTCCAAGCCGATGGTATATTTCTTACAAACTTACACAAATTTAATTTAAATTAAAGTTTAAAATTCACGATTAAAAGTGCTTATAAAAGTTTACTTGAATAAAGTATATTTTGATTTGATTTGAAAGAATGTGTTTTGTGCTGTTGTTTTGTTTTTTATTCACATTTTAACACCAGAATAACGAACTACAGCCCAATCTGACTGCAATCTAACAAAATACCGTAAAACTTGGATACGCTTTTCTAAAACAGTTAAAGCTTTTAGTCGTCAAAAGAGCTTTTTTCAAATAGAAATGTTTCACAAAATTTTTATATGTCTTCTATCTATATTAGATATTGTTGATTTTATTCCGAATCGAGACAAAAATAGGCATTGGTTATTAAATAATTTATACTACAAGCCTTTATATGAATCGAATTAAGTGATGGTCGAGAAAGTGTTGTTGAACTCATTCCGAAATATTGAATTTAATTATTCACCACAGCGCCACCTGTCAGGGCCAGATTTCATGACCTTTTTTAGGGTTGCGTAGCCAAATGGCAAAAAACGGAACCCTTATAAATTCGTTGTGTCTGTCTGTCTGTCTGTCTGTCTGTATGTATGTCTGTCAGTATATCACAGTCATTTTTTTCACATAAAAATAGAAAAAAAATATTTTTGGGGGTTCCCTAGGGTTGGACTGAAACTCAAAAAATTTTTTTTCATCTAACCCATACGTGTGGGGCATCTATGGATAGGTCTTTAAAAATGATATTGAGGTTTTTAATATCATTTTTTTTCTAAACTGAATAGTTTGCGCGAGAGACACTTCCAAAGTGGTAAAACGTGTCACCGCGTTAGTTACGTGCACTTATTGTATAGCGACTGTAAATTAGACATATTGTGTAACAATTAAATACTTATCGGTATTAATCGCTATACATAAATAAAACAAAATCAAACGTCCCACCGCAAAACCGTATATTCTATTATATTCGTCGTCATACATTATCGCCTGTCTGGCACCTGCGTAGACGAATATTACAGAGGTTGTATGTAGGCGCTCAATCTTCAACTGAATTAGCGGCGCGTAACAATATGTAAATCGTTCAAATGTAAATTATATAAAATACTAGCATTTCCCGCGGCTCCTTCCGCATTATTATTTTTAGTAAATTATAGATAAATAAAAAATACAAATTGGGTCTAAAAATGAAAAAGCATAAAATCTAGAGTGAGCCACCCTTATCACCTAGGTCCTAGGGGAATAAAAAATAGCCTACGACCTATTTTCAGACCTACCAAATATTCACAAAAAAAACATAAAAATCGGTCAAGCCGTATCGGAGGAATTCGATGTCACACACTGTGACACGAGATTTTTATATATTAGACAAGCGACTCTCCCTCAGGTTTGTCTCTATTGAAAAACAAGAATTATCCTTAAAATTCCTTCTCACTCCTCTTCCTTTTATACTAATTCATTTACTGTAACAGCACCACGACTTTGGAACTCTCTTCCCCTTAATATCAGGCGCGCGAATTCTCTCGCTACATTTAAAAAACTTCTAAAGGAACACTTTCTCACCTTCTTATCTATTTATTATTATTTTTCCTTTATTTAAACATATAATTATTCGTAAACTATCGTGCCTTTTGTTTTATATCTATATCTACAGTGTGTCTATAAAATAAATATATATGTATATGTGTTTATATAATATGTATGTATGTATTGTGTAAGTATATGTATCTATGTATTTATATATGTATATATATCTTCCTATATATATTCTCCTTATTTTGCATCACTTCCCTCTTTAAAGTTTGCTATTTCCTACACCTAAAGGTTGCCTGGAAGAGATCGCTGCTTTTAGCGATAAGGCCGCCTCTTGTACATTCTTTCTTATCTGTATATTTTATTATTATTTTTTTTTCTCTTTTTCTGGTGTACAATAAAGAGTTTATTATTATTATTATTATTAACAAATCTATCTCACGGAAACCGTACGATATTCCGGGACGAAAAGTGGCACAAATGCTTCTCCAATAATAACAAACCTTTTATCCATTACGATATACTTTAACTTTCAAGTTATTCATTTATTTTCTCAGTAACTCTAACTACCTTTTCAGATAGATTTCTTCGCGAATTTATTTTGATTTTTAGTTCCCAACGTTTAGAATGCTTTAAAGCAATCAAGGGAGAGACTATACTTTAAACTTAATGTTTGTGGAGACGTGAAAACCTTTTTTTATTAGTACCTAATAGCTTAATTTGAATTTTCAATACTTGAGTAGGTTTAAAAAAGTATTTTAATTATATTACTCAAAAAGTAAAAGCGTTTGACAAACAACGAGATAAAATTATTAAAATATCTCCTGAACTGATTTGCCTTCATATTTAGATTCAATTAAGATTTAACCACAAGCTATGTCCTGTCAACATAATTTATACGAGATTATGTTGTTTCATTTAGATTAGTATCCAGCTTCAAGCTAGGTCTGTAACCATGTTTATTTTACTAAGTACTATATTATGATCATTGGCATTGATTTTAATACCAATGTAACATACTAGCCTATTTCTTACCTATTTCTGTCGGTAAGGGTGATATCAGACGGTTCACTCGAATTATTCACACGGCTTAAACAGAATGATATAGAAAATAATATTAATTTTTAATTTCTTTTAATATGGCATCGAAACAAGTCGGCTACAGGACTCGAGACGAAATGACCGAACCCGAATGAATATTCTCTTAGTGTTCTGAGGGCCTAGACAACCGGCATTCGCTATGAAGCGATTCGATTTCTACAATCGTCATAGCTAGTTCGCTAGCGTTCTATCAAGAACATCGACCAACTAAGCGAAATCGCTTGTCAAAAGTGCCGCTTTGCTAGGCATTTGTATGGAAGCAATCTTTCGATGTTGTTGATTCGTTTCATGGAATCGAAATAAATGTACATTGTCTTCTATTAATCTATTCGTTGACAACAGATCACGTGACATATCTAAGGCATAAGTCAAACCCATACATTTTTGGACTTTTCTACTATCACTTTCGCTAATCGATTGTTACATTGTCTAGGCCCTCAGACCATTCATTTCTCGTTCATTCGGTGTACGAGTGAAAGATACCAAATGAAAATATCCAACACTGTTGGATCGGTTCCCTAACGAATTCATTCGGCACTAATGTTTCATTTTAAGATCAGATGTGTCACTTTGAGTGAAAAATGAAAATTAAAAGACGAAAATGAACAAAAATGACCCGTCTGATATCAGCTGTACATCCCTAGCTGTCTAATAGTAGCATATACCGCTTTAGATCTACCTGTTCATGAAATTCCATTAAAATTCGTTCAACCGTTCTTGCGTGAATAGAAGTCCATATAATATTATTTTAGCTTCTTTATTATCTATGGCTTCATGCAAACGAAATTAGGCCAAGTGGACAAAACACGGGTCGGCAGTTTTCACACATGTTTCTTTTGCCATATATTATCATAAGAACTTATTAACGTATTGCGATATTAAGTAAAAATCTTTCTTCTGCAGAACAGATATTACACGAAATCACGGAGAGGGAGAGGGTTTTAGATTTTTTTAATGTATTATTATAAGGGTGAGTCTAGTAGATTGATAGCACTTTAATGTAGAGGTTTAAAGTCAATAGTCAAATGCAAACATAACATCGCAAAAACTTTTTCATCTTCGCTTAGGAAAATAAATAGAGGGCAAATTGCAAATAAAACTTATACAAATATGATAACTGATTTATAAAATTTTGTAAATCTTAGAAATTAGTTACAAACTGTGATATAAGAAGATTGTATGTTAGAGAACTAAAATATCAAAGTCATTCTATAATATTGTCTACACCAAAAGAACACAAGGTAAGAACACTTCGAGGACATATTTAAAGTTTATTGCGGTGACCTACTATACTGTAATGCCTTCAAATACTGTCGCTTATCGGTTATTATAAGGCATAGTACACAAAAGCGTATATAAATAATCAGAATAGATAAAAAATATAATGAAATGATTATCATTGCGAATGCATATACAACTATATTTAGTAATGCCAAGATTTAAGAAATAAACTAATTCAAGCTTCTGCTTACTTAGCAATTTTCCACTCATTTTTCAGTACTACCTTTAAAGGCGTATCAAAAACACACATTGAGACTTTCACGTATAAAAAAATGAATAATAAAGTTATGAATCAGACAATTCATACTTTATTTTTTACTCTTCCATAACTTTAAAAAAAACTGAAAATGATTTAAGTTAAATTAAATAAATCTATCAGTGTGAATCTACCTTTATAGTGCAAATTCACTTCGATGTTCAGCTGTGGCAAATTTTGCAAATTCTATTCGATTTCTGGTAAATGCTCTAAGATCTATCAGTTGTTGATACATATCTGCATAAATGTTGCAGAATAATGTGTTCTTTTAATAAATAATTATTAATTTTCCTTTGATTCATATTCATAGTTTTCTACATAAGGTATACATAATATTTTTAGTGAATGCGTACTACAACTATGATAATTATAATTTTTTAATTAAGCAACAGTTCGCTGGTACGATTCTTAATCTTATCTCATCTTATCTTAATATCTCATCTTAATATCTTTGATATTGGCAAAAAGTATTAGTCTTAATTCTGTAAACTTTTAATGGCATCTCTTTCAAAATAAGAACTTTTTGTAAAATAAATTCCAAAGATAAATCAAAGGGAAAACATAAAAATATTTCCTTTTATTCAAATGTAAATCTTATTTACATAAATAATTTGAGCAAAACCCGAACAATGGTTTAAGAAACAAATAATAATAACAGTACAGACCGACAGCTGATATTTATTACTTACGTGACTGAGCCACAATCATTATAACTTCTCCTGAGCTACAATAGGGAGAAATTTATTGAGCTTATTGATGTTGTTGAAATTAATAATAATGCCTATATTAGGTTGAGTTTTGGCTGTTTAATATTTTAGAAGAAATTGGAAAAACGACAATACGATTGGATTTTTTTTCGCAAGTTATTGCGATGAATTCGTAGAATATCTTATACTTATCAACTAGGTACATATGTACAAGAAACACAAACACTTAGATACATATATATTATATAGATACATGGACGTACCTACACGTCAAACTTATAACGAATCTCTTTTTGCGTTGGTGGTTAAAATGCGTACCTATTATTATATTATATATTCACTGTCGCAGGCAAAAGGGTGTCTAAAACCCATTACATATTTACGACATAAATTGATTGATCGCGACATCTATCAACATATTTAAAAATGTTTCCATAAATTTAAAGAGGTTTTGACAAGTGTTATTATGATTTATTATTTACATCGCTGATTCTTAATCTAATATCAGCTGAGTTATTTTGGAAAAAAACTCAATATTATCCAAAGTAACTCTACTTAGCCCTTATCGACGTCCCACGGGCCTCTCTTTGATGCTAGGAAAAAAGACCACGCTCCATCACGCAGGCTAAGTGCGGGTTGGCAGAGTTCATAATTCTTTCGAAAACTTGTTACTTTCTCTCAGATATGCGGGTTTCCTCATGATGTCTTCCAACAACGTAAGGCAAGAAGCAATCATGAAAAGTAATATTATAAATGTGAATGTAAGTTTGTTTGTTACGCTTTCACGCGAAAACTACTTAACCGATCACCATGAAACTTTGTACACATATTCTTGGAGGAATAAAAAGTAACATAGGATATATTTTTTTACTTTTTTTTCTAGCAGTATATAAATAAACCTTTACGATCCCTTGTAAATGAAATTCGTCAAAGTGTATTCGAGATTAATTACAAAGTTTTTATTGACATCTAAAAGGTTCTGACGGTTTCCAAAAGTTGGGCGATTGGCAAAGTACCAATATACTGGTATAGGCTATACCTAAGACTTAAGAAAAGTTAGAGTTTCATTGACTTAGATTTTTATTTTATTTTTTTGTTTATTCGAAAGATACAGAGTAATTATAAGGATTGTACATACATATAGATTATAGGTACATGCGATTTTGTATGATCCGCCATAACATTTTTTAATTTACATTAATTACTTACATTTAAAGAGTAGATTATGAATTAACCCTCTTTTATTTAATTATTACATTGCACTTTCCATTCCTTTAAAAGTCTTATGGAATGACAATTGACATTACGAGACAGTAACACGCAAGGGGATCGAAAGTACGTGTTCTTCGTAGGGGTGTGCTTACTTTCCAAACATTCACTGATAATGAAAATTTCTTTCGGTAAATCTAATAAGATTTGTGGCTCACGACGCTTTGAAGAAAAAGCCAGAAAGATCTCGTGAACCTTTTTTACAAATATTTTTTATACGAGTATACACTTTTACCGATGGTAATTGCCATAAAGCCTTATATATGAAAATATATACATATAATAACATTATAAGCCAGTCAAATCTCTCCATTGAATAATATTTGTAAAATCTTAACAAAATAGTAATTATTATAAAAACACAGGCCAAATCTATATATGGTTCAGAGTTTTTGTCTGCCTGTCTCTCTATCTATGGCCGCAGAAAACCACAGAAATTGTCCAGACTAACTTTGATGAAATTTATATGAGACTAGCCAACGGCGCGGGAGATAATATCTCAGAAATTATCTCAGATATTATAGTGCACAAGTGTACGCGCAAACAGAAGTGCGCTCTCTGTTCCTTATCACTCTTATATTCCGGTGGGAAGAACGCTCAACACGATCAGTGAGAGTTAAGGCGCAGGACCGAAGGCTTTACGTGCTTTTCGAGGCACGGGGGTGAAATATCGCCAACTTTCCAACTTCGGGCTGTTACTGAGGCTTATGAAACAGAAAGACTCAATAACTAAACTTGGCCCGACCCGAGATTTGAACCCAGGACCTCCCGGTGTGCGACAGCGAGTCAACATATACAGTACTTATTACGGCAATAATCTCTTATCACATTTCATCATAGGGAAAGAACCCAATGAGATTAAGGGTGAGTCACTAGTTATTGATTAGAATGAATGAAATAATGTAAATATCGTTTAACATAATCACGAAAATCAAACACAGTTAAATTAGCTAGAAATACGTTCATTCAAATTATTTTAGAGTGGAATATGGTACAAGAGGCTGCAGATTATTTCGAGTTGCATTCAAATTACGTAACAATCCTGTATGAATTATGTAATGGCGTATTCACGACTAGTTCGCAATCCGCGCGGAAGCCACATTTCTACTCGTAAAACAGCTACCTATAGGATATGGCAATACGATTATCTGGAACCATTCTTTCTGGTTCATTAAAGTCGAATTTTTTACTTCTCGCTATTATCTTGGAAGTCATTAATTAGATATCCGTGGCGTATTTTTTGTATTTCGCAAAAGCTCTTTTTGTGGCTTCTACGGCGAAATAAAATAATTTATATTATATAGTACTAGCAAACCGAGCACTCTTCGCTGAGCGTAAGTTAAAATAAATTAAACGGTTTTATATTTTTTTTAATAAAATAAAAGTAGTCTTACTTACTTCTTATAACATCAGCTATCTGCGAGCGAAAATCTCGTCAAAGTCGGTCCAGCTGTTTCAGAGATTACCGGAACAAACAGACAGAAACAGAGACATATATTTTATTTATATTATTTTAGAACAAGCGACTCATCCTCCTTTCGTTTGGGTCCTACCTGTGTAAGTTATAACGGTTAGTGTTTCTCCTACAAAATAGCTTGCATCTTTTCCATTTTAAAACTGTTTTTTAGTTTTCCTTATTTTTCAAAACTTAAACAACAAAAAAATATAGTTCAAATCGGTCCACTCGTTTGAGTTTTAGCGAGTAACAAAATACTTTATAATGTAGTTTAAATTGAAACTACTTACTCTTTTAGAAGTATCCTACAAGTCAGTAAAGAACCTTAAAATAACATAAGCTTTTCTTTAGTATCTCGTTAATAGAAATTATATTTTCTTTTCCTATAGTAAAAAGTAGCTTATTTTATTATCCTGAGTATTCTCAATCCGGCAGTGAAAGTTCTTTGAAGATCGATAGAGTTTGAAGTGACAGTAGTAAAATTGCAAAGTGTTCTCGCATTTAATCTGTTTAATATGCTTGAAGTTATTTAGTTCTTGCACCAAAAAGTGAGTATCGTTTAAAATTATTTCTACTTCTCGAAAAACTGAAAACTGAAAAGCGGAAAATTTAAGTGTTTCTATATTTTACATTTCTGTACTGGAAAGAAAAACCTTTTTGTATTTTAAAGTGTTAATGATAATATTATGATTTTTAACCAATTTTACAAAACAGATGGTTAAAAATTAGTTACATACTACAAATTTTAACCAACAGTTTGGTAAAATATATAGATTTTATGCAATGAGAATGGCTAAGTACTTTATTTTTATATATATATATATATATATATATATATATATATATATATATATATATATATATATATATATATATATATATATATATATATATATATATATATATATATATGTGTATATATATATATATATATATATATATATATATATATATTTTATATATTATGCGAGTATTTTAACACCTCCAACACCACCACAATTTTACAAGAGTTCATAGAGGTGCCGAACAATATATACGCGAACACGCTTGGCGTGTCCACCATACTATTATGTGAAAATCCTAAACATCGTTATAATGTAAGAGAAAGTCACCATTTTATTCTACGATTATAAAGTCAATTATTATTTATACGACTTAAGTAAGTTAATACTTGCCATCTTACACGAGTATATCTAATTAGGTTCTTTCAGGCATATAACATGTTTCCTTTACTGTTAGTAGAGTGGTTATCATACCGAAAATGACACTCATTTCACTCATTACACGATATCACTGATTTCTAAGATTATATAAATAAAATATAAACTTCTTAAACTTAATATTCAGAGTATTATTACATTAATTTTCTCGGATAAGGTCATGATATTACCATAATCTGCTTCGACAATTTTATTAATCAAAGATCTTCAAGGGTCGAATTATATTTCAGAGAGGAAATGGATAAATAAATCAGTGTCAGACGTTATTACATTGAAATTTGGATTATAATATATTCCGCTACGTCGACGACAGTGGTAGCCCAGGGGTAATGCGCTCGCTTATATAACCGAGTGATGCTGGTTCAAATCCGGGTCTCGCACCTCTGATATTTTCATGTGCGAATCATTTCTCACATGATTACATTTGTCTTACATTACAGCAAAACATTGAGAGGAAACCTGTGTATCCTAGCAAGTCTTCGAAAGACATGTGAAGTTCGCCAACACGCACTAGGCCAGCGCGGTGGACTATGACGTCATCCCCCTCTTATTGAAGGAAGGCCAGTGACATGCAGTAGGACGTTGAAAAGGGTTGAATGCAATATTCCGTTACTTTAATTATTATTTATTTATGATAGAAGTAACTGTTGTTTTTTTATTATTTTTACATAATTTTATTTTAGAACATAAACCTGATGGCTTCTTTTGTTAATATTTTTACAATTGTAGCTTACAAATCCCCTAAAAATCACACTTCCTATTAATGAAAACGATTCAAACGCAGCGTGACAGGGCTCTTTAATTTATAATATAATGTACAGTATGATATATTGAGGAAGGCTTTAGAAGTGCAGTGAATAGTGAATGCTAGTTTAATAATAAATTGCCTCTACGCCTATAGTCTAGGGGAACATACTCATAGCATACGTAGTTGAGTGTGTAACGTCTTTATACCAAAATTAATTAAAATCTTCCATCTGAAGCATGCTTAACACAGTCTGAAACAGTTGTCAACGTATTACAAAGAAAAACAAGAACAGTTAAATGTAAATTGCCGTGGGTGAGAGAGGGACATAACATTTTCCAGGAATGAGGTCATTTTAAATTATATGAATACTATCGTCTTTTGGAAAATTTTCTAGAATATTTACTTTTCTAGAATATTTACTTTTCTAGAATATTTACTACAAAATCTATTCAATCATTTTAGCATTATTGAGTAACGCTCACACAAACCCAGAATGTTTTTTTCGAAATCGAAGAAAATGCAATTATTGAAGATGCAAAAATACTCATACATTCATTTTTACATTTATTTTTGTGTTTCGTTGTTAGACTTCAAGGATACTTCTAGGACTTTATAAATTTCAAGGAAAAGTTTCCTTATCATTATCACCATTTATCCCTTCAAACCCATTTCTCCTTTAACACAAAAATCAAATAATTCACGCAACACTAATTTTAAAAACACTTAATGCGATCAAAAGTACGCGATCACTTCGAATTTTCATCGTCATGTTTAATTTAGTGGATAAATCGAATAAGTTTTCACTACACTGAATGAAGAGACGTTTCTAATCTAATCAGACTGACAATAACTCGCTTTAAATCATGTGTAAATAAGTCTAAGCGACAAAAAATGAAATAAAAATCTATTAGTGAAGTATCCATGGAAAATATGGAAACTTTAACGACGAATATCAAATATTTTTAGATAAAAACTTAACAGTTTTTCACAAAAACTGCTATCTACATAGTGAAATTAGAACTGTTTCAAGTTAGGGCCATTCTTAAATGACCTATTTACCGTTAAAGTTAGTTACGATTCTATTGTCTTACTTAAACAAGCAATTTCTGAGGCTCCTCCCGCGCCCGAGAATGAACATTTTTTGATACTAATAATAATAATAAAGTAAAAAATAAAAATTTGGTCTAAAAATAAAAAAATAAAATATCTGGAGAAGGCCACCCTGTTCACCTAGGGCAATAAAAAATAGCCTACGACTTATTCTCATACCTACGAGTACCAAATACACACAAAAAAATTATAAAAATCGGTCAAGACGTTTCGGAGGAGTTCGATAACGAACACTGTGACACGACATTTTTATAAGTATATTAGAAATATAATTAATGCGTTTTAACACATAAGCTTAGAAAACTAAGAGATACTCGAATTCTTGTATGCTACTACACTATCACTATGAATATTACTAAAAAAATCAGAAAAAAAATCGTGAGCAAATCTAAAATATTAACTAGTTTTCGAATGACACATGAAATCTAACAACCTGTTCTTGAACTGCGTAAAGGTCGTGATATGATCCCTTAAATCAAAAAGAACCGAAAATGCTATACATCGATACTTTGTATAAGGATAAAATGAAGGTAAGTTACAATCTAACGTAATAATATAATCATCCCTTAAAAGGATTGTCACAGAGCAAATTCTTCGTATTTCCGAAGAAATTCAGACAGATTTAGTACTGAGAAATGAATTCTAAGAGATTTTAGTTGAAGTTCGAAAATAAAGCATAACTTTGAAACTTTCAGTCCCAGTGAAGCTTTACTTTCGTCTTCTTAAAGATTCGTTCAGTTTTTGAAGAATAATAGTTAAATATAAATTTAAACTATAATTATAATAGTAAACTATTTGAACGGTGATTCTCAAAAACCTATCCGTAGTTTTTCTTAAGGGATTAAAAAATATATATCTCAAACTTCTATTTCTAGTAACGATAACAGTAGACCAAGAGTGGAGGTTTTTAGAATTACTCAAGCGCGGCAGGTCTACATTACCTTGCACTTTGTTAAATGCCTCCCTCATAATATATTAGTCCTCTGTATAGTTTCGCGCTTGCAGCCGATCAAAATATTTATAAAATACTAACTAATTCCCGCGGCTCCGCCCGCATTCTAATCACTATTAAAAATGGGGAATTAAAAATGTGGTATTAGGCAAAAAATTATATTAGTAATTTTTTAAAGACAGATCATGTAAAAAAAATTTGGTCTAAAATAAAAAATCTGGAGAGTCCACCCTTATCACCGAGGGGAATAAAAAATAGCCTATGACCTATTCTCAGACCTACCAAATATGCACAAAAAAATCATAAAAATCGATCAAGCCGTTTCGGAAGAATTCGATAACAAACACTTTGACACGAGATTTTTATAAATTAGATTTTGATATAGTTACAAGTACAACCATCAGATTAAGGTATGAAGGGCTACTTACATTCTGAGAAGTGTCCAATTCAATTATCTGCTGATTTTTACAAGTCGATGTAACAAAAACTATACGTATAATAAAATCTAACTTTTGTGTACATTAATAAAATTGGAAATTCTAATTGAAATTATCATTATCAACAATACAGTGGCTGAATCCATAATTTTTTGAATTTTTGTCTATCTGTCTGTTTCCGCATCACTAGAAAATGACTGGACAGAATTTGGTATGATGGTAGCTGGTTCTCCGGATCAACATTTATTTTATTACAGATGGGCTTACTCTTGATCTTTAACTTAGCAAGAAGGCTACTCGATAAGGTCTACGATGTAGCGAGTTTGCCCAGGAGAAGCCTGTTAACACGCACCTTAAGGAGTTTCAAAAATAAGGGATACATTTTACTATGGGAAATTAGCTTTTTTGAGCAATCTACACTAACAGTAAAATGTATCTAGAAGCGTACCCGAGCGAAGCAAGGGCAAGTCACTAGTTTTTTATACAATTTATGAATAATTATTGTTTTTAATATAATAAGTAGGCCAATAATTTGAATTTCGTCAACATTTTATTCAAACAATTTTTAAAGATTTCATTTGCTAAAGCAAAAATATTAAAAGGTTTTTAACAAAACATTGAAATAAACAGACTAATTAGGTAAAGAAACCGAACCATTAAATGTCGGCGAACCAAAGGGAACTCGTAGAGCCTCATCCAATAATGAAATTTAATAACCAGCGTAAACATTACAAGCCCAATATTGTGTTAAGAAAGTTAAGGAAAAACTTTTGCTGTTCACATTTAGCTTTTAAAATATAAACAAAATTATATATTTCGATATAGGTTTGTTTAGTATCAAATTTAATATTCATGTCCTAATACTATTTTTGAAAACGAAAAGTTTTTTGATGAAATTATTTTTCAATCCAGGTCAATATATAAGATACTTATTAATGCGGGAAAATATCACATCTTTAAGAATTGTATAGGTTGGTACCGTTAAAATGACGACACGTTTTGCTAAGTTGGTAGTGACCCTACTTTCTGCGCCAGCGGTCGCGGGTTCGTGTCCCGCGGGGGCATTTATTTGTTGAGCACGAATATTTGTACTCCAGTCATGGGTGTTTATATTTATAATATGTATGTATTTAAAGTTTATATGTGTAGTGTATAAACTATCTGGTATCTGTAACACAAGCACGTAACGTAGCTTACTACGGAACTAGATGGCGCTGTTGTAATAATGTCCCAACATAAAAAAAATGTACACTCGAGCGAAGCGTAGGAGTTAGTAAAAATTAAGTAATACTTATAGTCCTCAGCTTATTAGTAAGTTCAGAACTGAAACACTTTTTATAGCACAAAATACAAAAAGACTATATACATTGAAACACTTTTTGCTTTTTTTATACCAAATTTAAATATTTGACTAAGAATTATTCTTCTTTTAATTCTTTCGTTGAAGAAATCAAAAATAAACCTAAATGTCAAAACAACAGACTTTAACGTTCTTGGAGTGGTGTCAATAATTTTAAAGCTCTTCAACGCTAAATGGATGGTCGGAAGGCCTGAAGCGAACCATTTATGGTTTTAAAGTGAACCCGTCGGAAAACTCACACAATTTGTTAAACTTTTTTATAACGGACTTGGTATTTTATTTGAAGTACAATATAACATTTTGAAACTACGCAGTTTGTTTCTTTTGTTTCTTTACCGACTTCAAATGCTCTCTTCAAATGTAAGAGAATTTCGTTGTCACTCGACCAACCCCTTGTACTATTGATTAGAATATACGCCTTAAATATCATGAGCTGATATTTTAAGCAAACGAAAACAAATATACAACTCCTTAAAAAGTAATAAAGTCCTCGTGACTTTCGCTTATAACTAAATATTAAAAAAACTAAGTCTTCCGCCGTGTCTGTCTGTCTGTTCGCAATAAACTCAAACTACTGCATCAATTTTCATGGTTGTGGTCAGTGGTTCTCGAGGAAGGTTTTAGTATATAACTAGCGCAACCCGTGGCTTCACTCGCGCTAAATCTAATTATAAGTAAAGTTTGAGGTATATTTGGTATCTCGTACATAATGTATGCAGACAGATTTGATTCGGCAAGCGTTGGGATGCGCGTTGAGCCAAATTAACAAACAGTTGTTAAATATGGATGTATGTATAACGATGGTGTCACACTAATTACCAAATACCGACTTAACTTAAGATTGGTGTTCCACGATGTTTGTTAGTGTTATACTACTTTAATCAGGATGGAGCTTGAGATTTGATGATCTAGTGTCTTAAAACGATATGAATTTACTAGGTGTGAGTGAGTTTGACTTTTATAGGAGACTAGCGACTCACCCTCGCTTCGCTCGGGTTCGTCCCTAGGTGTAACCTCTTTAGTATAGTTTAAAAATGACGTAATTTCCAAATATAATCGCGTAAGTAACGCTTTCATTCAACCGTTTTTTCTCCGATTCACTGCACACTGCACTGTTTTTTTATATAACCTATGACACTCAGCAATAATGTGGCTTTCTATTGGTGAAAGAATTTTTAAAATCGGTTCAGTAGATCCCGAGATTACCCCTTACAATTTAACAAAAATACAAACACACAAACTTTACTTCTTTATAATATTAGTATAGATAAATGTACGTAAATTTTATAAAGGCGTTTTTTCTACTTATTCTTAAGTAAAAATGAAAAATTATTCAGTACATTCTGCTACTTTACATACCTATTACGTGAATGTGCTTGTGAAAAATTTTCGACTACCAAAATCTACACAAGTAGAATTTGACGTCAATCGTCATATATTTTTATACATTTTATGTACTAAATATTTTCTTTGTTCTTCAATGAAATGCAGTTTCATACAAAGTTATGATATGTATTCAATATTAATAATAATTAATCCATTCAAATATCTGGGCAGCCATCATGAATTTTAAAGCAATATAATCGTTTAAAACGAACTAAAGAGATGAATACAAGTACGAGTATGTTGATTCAAAATAGAACAGCAGTGCAGTCAGTTTTGTACTAACTTCAAGTCTTGCTACGTTATTAGGGGAACATAGGATCGGACATACATATACAAGTCAAACTAATAACCCTCCTTTCACCGCAGTCGGTTAAAAATAATTTAATGGAAACAAAAAATACGCTTTAAATAAGATTATTCCGTCTTTTATTCAAGAGATCATTTATCTTAACTTCTATTAGTAAGTAAAAAGTAATTTTCTAATTGCACGCGAACTGCTCGTAAACTATACGTCTTGACACTTAATAAGTAAAGTGGACTTAACTGTAAGTAAATATAGAGAAACTCAAATACTTTTTTGTGGTAACTCTTAGTAAAATTTAATATTTTCTTAGATGTATGATAATTGTTGACATTTTGAATAATTTGAATTTTTGGTTTCCGACGTTTCGAATAACTTCGAATTGTAAAGCAATCATGGTGACCGTTGTGACTAAGGTTTTAGATCAATTATAAACTAAAGGCTGACTGTAACAATTATATAAAAAAACTTGGAATTCCCGCGACTCCGCCTGCGTTTTACTCACTATTAAAATAGGGTTAGGTGGTAGAAGGATGAAAATTTAGGATTATACGAGTAAGTATTTTTTAAATCATAAAATAAAAAAAATGGTCTAAAAATTAAAAAAAAATATTCTGGTTGAGGGTCACCCTTATTACCTAGGGGAATAAAAATAGCCTTCAACTTATTCTCAGACCTACTAAATTTACACAAAAAGGATCTTAAAAATCGGTCAAGCCGTTTCAGAGGAGTTCGAAAACAAATACTGTGACACGATATTTTTATATATTAGAAGAGAAGATAAATAACCTATACTAAAACCAAACTGTTCTAATTATATTTTTATCAAAAGTCGCCATATTTGAAACATACAATCCGTCTGCAAAGTCGATTAATTCAAACAATAGGTATGTATAGTCCATGCTAAGACGGCCATAGAATGTCTACAAATAGAGCAGTTCCTACTTACATCCCACTACTGGTTTAGTTTAAACTACTACTGATAGATATAGTTTATTTGTAATGCTATATAATTTTTACAACTGTGTAACATAATCATCATAACAGACAAGTCGCAGTTCAATTCCCGTGTGGTGCAAATATTTATCATTTTAGTTACAAATTAAAAATGGTTTTTTAGTGTTAGTATTTTATGTATCGGCATATACATGAATATACTTACAAATCGTTAAATTAAAAAAAAATATGATTTGTTCATTACACTTTCACTAAAACGGTTGAACAGATTTAGATGAATAATAGTAAAATAAAGTACTGGTGGTAAATTTTTTTGTTTTCTATTAGTATCCATATAACATTTTGAATACATAAAAACACCTTGGGACGTTTATTAGAGAATCGAGAGCAAGCGAGCTAGTAATCGATAGTATTAATCTTATCCTGAGACAGCTTAATTAAACCGGAACTTCTTTAAGGAAGCAAAGGATATCTTACGCAGAACAGGAAATGGTTAGTTAATGTAAAGGAAGTGTTCATAAATTCTAATTATTAAGTATTTAGCGGCATTCTCTTTACAAAACATACTCGTCTGATAGAAACTTGTTGGGTGATTATGAATTAGAAAATAATTCTAAAAGTAATATTGATAATGGCTTGTATTGTGTTACTACACATATATAACTTTAAATACATACATATAAAATATATTAACACTCACGATTGGTGTACAAGCAATTGTGCTCATCACTCAAATAAATGCTCCAAGCGGAAATCGAAGCCGCGAACACTGGCGCAGTAAGCTGAGCCAAACGTATAGTCAAATTCCAATTTAATTAACTATATTTCTATAAAACACATCCATAACTGGAGTGTGGAGATACATAATATCGTCAATTACTCTTGTTAAATGAAAACATTCGTTATAACTTCAGGACCAAGGATTATTAGTTTTGAATTAGTTTGCAGTCGACATACCTTTAAGTTGAACAGTTATAATTAACTAGCTGACCCGGTGAACTTCGTTTCGTCAAAGTCAATGATAAACCATATTTATTATTTTTAAAATTAATACAAACTGATTATGTTAAATTCTTTAGTAGGGTGAGCGAAGCGAGTTCATTAAGCGAGTACATTTTACTGAAAAACTATCACGCCTATAGATTTTGCGCTTTAACATAGTAATGTAACTTCAATTCAATTCTCTTGTTAATGGCTTCAAGCGTGCCAGTTTAGCACAGATTACTTCGCCAATGTCACGTAGAATGGAGAAGACACGAAGGAAATTGGTCGGTAGTAATGTAACTTCATATCTGGATGTGTTATCTGTCAAAAATATAATTTTATTTAAAAAAATAACATTCACAATTTTGTGTTCATAGGATATAATGTTATTGTACTACTAACGCCATCTGTTAGGAAACCGAATAGTTATCATCGCTGTAACAATATTACTTGTTAGAAAAACTACGCGAGTCCTCACAAAGCTCAGTTTTTGCTAGTTATAACATAAAGTAGATATCATACAAACAAAAAGTCAAGAAAATATAAAATAAAAAAACAAATCAAGTATTTTAACGACATGCCACCAAAGACATTTGCTTTATTGGACAAGTAAAGGGTGATTTTTTAAGCGTTTGGTTTTTCATTTGAAAAAAAAATACCATAATATGGTGTTAAATATAATATTTACATTGGGAAGTTAAAAATCATTACTTGCCATTTATGTTTTAAAAATTATTTCGTGCAAATGTTAGCCTCCACTACGTTTTAAATGATCCATACGCGAAGTCCAATTGTGAGGTACTTTTTCAAGCATATCGGCTGGAATATCACGGATATAACGTTAATTTTGTTTTCTAGTGCTCGAATTGATGCTGGTTTATCTGCATAAAAAGAGTTTTTACGTACCCCCACAAAAAATAGTCCAAGAGCGTTAAATCGCACTATCTAGGCGGCCTATTAACTGGTTCGAAACGAGTTATTCAAGCAGTTGTGACCAAATTCCGCACCAATTTTACACTATTCGATATTAAACCATCCACTACTCTTAGGGTGCGTACATAAGAGAATTTTTAAGCTGAATCCGGAGCCAGCCGATATGCTTGAAAAAGTACCTCATAATTGGACTTTGCGTACGGATCATTTAAAACCTAGTTGAGGCCAACATTTGCATGAAATAATTTTTAAACAATAAATGGCAAGTGATGCTTTTTAACTTCCCAATGTAAATTTTATATTTAACACTATATTTTGGTATTTTTTTTTTCAAATGAAATACCAAACGCTTAAAAAATCACCCGTTATTTTAGAGCATGGGTTGTGCCCTGAAGTGGCTGCACACTTCAGCGAAGCATCTTGTGATACACGACATTTTTCGTCTTTTTATCAGGCGATAACACAAATAAAGCATATGGTTTTCTGACCAGTGAACATGCCACGTATAATGGGCCATGACAAAAGATGCATTTTCTAGATTCAGACCACAAACATTCAAGAATTGGCCTTGTGATATGTTAATCGAAAGTCGAGTAGAATTGGAAATTGAAGTCGTTTAAACTCAAACTGCATATCGGTTGGGTTAGATCTTCTTGGTCGCAGCTTGTTAGTAATAATATCGACACAATAAGATTTATTACAACAATGCAAATGTGTACATTTGGTAGGTCCGAGAATAGGTCGTAAGCTATCCTAAGCTTTTTCGTTAGGTGATAAGGGCGGCCCTCTCCAGCTTTTTTATTTTTCTATCATAAAATACTTATTACCCAACATTTTCAACCTTTAACCACCAATTCCTGTTTTTTAATATTGATTAGAATCGCGAAGCCGCGGCAATTGCTTGATTATAGATAATAGATTTGAATTCTAATCAACCTTGTCATGTACGTTATCTTAAGCTGAGTACTCAGTATTTGCATAGTGCATCGTGTTCGTAAACGTGCATTGATGCACAAGTACGATGTAGACGTGTTAACGCATACATTTTGCTTTACATTCGATAGAATTCAATTCATGTTAGTTTTTCAACTAAATTCATTGAATTTGGAAGTTCGTAATTGGAAATGAATGATGACGTGGTTTAATAACCTCGCTAGCATTTATTCTGCGTCTTTGCACGTTGCGATTTTATTTTTATATTGACACTAATTTATAATTTTGTTAATTTTAACTCAAAATACTCTGTATTTACTCGTAGTAAATAAACATTTGCGATTGTTCGATTAGTAGATTACTTTTTTTCATAATTAAGTTTCATCAAATTGTAAATTTGTTTTGTTAAAATTTTAAAATATATTACCTTAGTATTTGATATGAATTTTAATTTAATTCATCTAAGTATTCATGAGCAAAGGGGTAGTAAGTTTAAGATTATTAAAAATATTTTAATTATAATAATATGATATGATGTAACTAAATATTTTTGCTTTTCGCAATTTTTCCTTTATCTGAGATATAAGTCGTTGCTTCGTACTAAATTTCAAGATTCCAAATTCACGGGAAGTACCCTGTAGGTTTTGATTCCCTTGCGAGTGTAGAAAATTTGCAGCATAAATCGCTGTATCTTTTGATTGCGTTAGCTTGAAGTTAGATTTTGTCACAGCTCCAAGGGACAGTAGACCTGAGGCATTTGATATGAATTTCAGCTTGATACCTCCACGCGTTCCTGAGAAAAATGGTCTTGACAGACAGATGAACAACAAAGGGATCCTAAAAGGATTCCGTTTTTTCCTTTTAAGGTACGGAACCCTAAAACTTATGTTATTTATTTTTAAACATATATTTTTAGCTATAAAAGTGCCTCATATGAAATGTGTATGGTAATATCCACCATAATGTATTACAAGTATATTTCGAATATACAAATAAATTTTCTCTTATAACTCTATTGTACCTCACAAAATCTCTGACATAAATGCTAACGATGAAATCATTTACTTAACTTATTAAATAAATGCAAAGCCCCAACTCCAAACTTATCAAATTAAAAGGGAGTTTTAAGCCGTAGGCATAAACGTCAGAAATTTGAATGCCTTCAATGAAATACTTGTTTATTATATTGTATTTTGTACGGATAAACATTTTGGTACTCGTACCTGCAGATTCCTTCAATAGACCAAAAGTTATATTTTTAAGGACACTACACTATACAGTGCACCTGACTTCTTAAGAAGGTCTTTAATGATATCTAAGTAACTTATGCCGATCTCAAAAAGTATTTAATCCAGAGTAATTCGTTAGTGCCAAACTAGCAACAATTTGTTGTCAACAGGAGCTAGAATATAAAACTACTAGCGACTCATCCTCGCTTCGCTCGCGTTCGTCCCTAGGTACCCCCTTTAGGATAAAATTTTTACAAACTTTGAATGTCTTTCTTATTTATAATCAAAAGCCTAAAAAATTAGTTTCAAGCTTCTACCTTTAAAAATGACTTAATTTTCATACAAACTTTAATCCCTTATTTAATCCCTTACAGCCCTTTTTTCGCCTTGAAAAGCTTAAGTTTAATTAAGTAAGAATTGGTCCGGCTTCCCAGTAACCATTTTTAACATTTATTACTATCAAGCTAATCATTTGTAAGTAGCTTCATTTTCACGAAACGCCCAACTTCGTGTCTCTTACGTCAATTCTCCACTGTGGTAGCTAACAGAAATAGCAAGTATTAAAAAAGTCGTATAAATTATAATAAGTATAAATAGAAAATTTTAATTATTGACAAAAATATTTGTCCTACAAAATATACGCTTTGACCAAAGAGTCCGATAAAAAAGTATTCGCTTGATATTCAATTCCTGTATTCAACCCTATTTTATGTCACACTGCTGGACACAGGCCTACCTTCAATACGAAAGGGATCAGTCCATAGTCCAATTCTATAAAAGGTATGGTGAACTTAGCAGGGAAAAAATTGCCGAATTAAGCAACGGTATTAACTAATATCATTACTAATAAAAACACTATTTTTACGAGCTATAATTTAATTAATATTGAGTTCCAATACAAGATAATTAAGATCAACTGCTAATTCCGCTATTAGAATTCGAATAAAGAGCACTTGATGTGCGTGTGAAGTGGCAGTAAAGCGATTAATGAATAACAGAGAAGATATCGCTATCTTTATAAAGTAGCACAGTAGTAACATTGAGTCTAAAAATATCTAGATTCTAGGTATACTGGGTAATCACCCCTTATTGATTTAGCGATTTAAATTAAATAATGGTAATTTGTTAAAAGTTAAATTAGTAGTCCAGTGGTAGCGCTCTCGCTTTTGAAACCAAATGAATCGGGATCAGTTCTGGCTGTTGCACGTCTGATATTTTCGTATGTGAAAAATTTCCTCTATGATGATTGCTTGTCTTACAGTGAATGAAAACATTGAGCAGAAACCTGTATGTCTGAGAGAACCTAACAAGTTTTTAAAAGACATGTAAAATTCGCTAAACCATTATGGTGGACTACGGCCCGACCTTCAAAAATTTAGCACAAATACGATTTTTTAACGCAATTCACTTAATATGCATCTGGAAAAAACAACTGTGCTAACATTTGTTTTGTTTACGGATAGATTGACATGGACTTGCGAGTAATTCCATAAGGTTTCCCTTTTCCCATCGGATGTATTCTTAAGAATATTGTATTTAACAATACCTTGCAATATAAGGAAACGAAAGACGATAAGGTTCGTTAATGCTCATTCCGGTATCAGAACACGTATCTAACTAATTGGAGCACGTCTGAACATATCTGCAATGTAAAAATGTAAGTTAATTTATGTTTATTTTGCAATTGTGTTCTTTCTTTGCAATTGTGAAACTTTTGCTTCCGTTTTTGTTCTTAAGTTATATTATAAAGGGGTCAAGTTTGTAAGAATATGTATTAGTCTTTTGATAAAAATAATAATATTATGTAAATGCGAACAAAGGGTGCGAACGAAGTAGTTACTCAAAATTACTTGGCTCCTTCTGACCCCAAAAATAGAGCGTCCCTATGAAATCTTCTAACAGTTCTGTGTAGAAATTGCACACTTTATACCTGCTATTAGGTATTCTGTCCCAATCATGTGACCCAATCTAGCCATAAATTTCCTAAATATCGGTAAATGGTAAGTAAATTCGCCATTGGTGTGAGTAAGTGCTGACGTTTTTATGAACGATTCATCAGACATCGCCTTATGTTAAGACAGGGGATTAGATGGCATCAAAGATTAATGGCAGCAGGATATCAAGGATTTACGCTCCATAGCTTTGAAGCTGACTGAAGCAAAATAAAGTAGAATAATGAAAGTGAATGTTTAAGCAAGTGTTTGGACACATTCATAGCTAAGGATGGGTGATGAAATTGTTACATTAAAATATTCTCTTGAGCCTTTTCGACACTCTAATTGATTTAATTATTTTTGTGTTCTTGTGATTTTTTAGCACAAATTAATTAATATTATATTTTTTATACATTATTAGTTAATTAATATCTATTGGTAATTATTTTCTGTTGCATTAACAAAAAATGTCCATCCAATATTTTGTACTCAGCACAGATGTACAAAATTATTATGTAAGAACTCTGTAGATAGAAGCGGCTCACTCTTTGTATAGAATTCTCAGAAATGAAATATTTTAATTTCATAATAAATTTAATTTTAAAAACTATTGATTCGGCTTCTATGATGATTAATTACCATAATGATGATAAATTACCGTCGCACTCATAGTCAGTAAATGAACCATTAATTCGAATCTCCATACTACATAACGACTTAATAGAGAGTCCTACGGAATTTAAGGCTCTTTATGTTGTTCCGTCCTGTCTCTGAGGACTACTCCTTTAATTAATCGTGGTAACAAATTATCAAACGCCGGGTAAATCCTAGAACGTCTTATTTTCTTAAAAGCGAGTTATTTTGAATAAAATCACGCTTATTTATGAAGTAACTCACTATTCATAAAAAGAAAAATAACTGTGTACCTTTTAAATATTTTTGTGTTTCATTTTTGTCAGGAGATATAATATCTATACAAATATCTACATAATATACTGTACAGTTTGTTATATCCTCGGCCCCGGGCAATAAAGCGGTTATATAAAAAAACAAATTTTAAAGGAGAAACCATTAAAGCTAATTTATTTATATTTTAGTGTACAGTCATTTGAAATAGGCGTTTAATATCTCAATCGAAAGGTATTTTTTTTTCCTATTAATCCCTTTTAAAAAATATATACATATATATTACATAAATAATTGAAGAGATAATGATAAAAATGTATAATACAAATTATTTACGTTGCAGTTCTAACTGCAATACCATTAACTGCTTTAAAGATTGGAAGTATGAATTGTTTACCTAAACATCATGCTAAAAAGAAAGGGGTAATAATTTATGCGTAGGAGCGAAAGAGATGGTGTTCAGCGTAACATGGCTGACGTCGTCGCTAGAGCTACAACAAATTTACGAGAAAAAAGGCGTAATAGATTTTTACAAAATAAATGATTAAATGATTACTTTGTATTAAGTATTTACATATCCATGTTTATAAATATTTATTTCGGGAAAAGCGGTTAACGGTTTTATTGTTAAATTTTTTAAAGAAAAATAGAGTAAAGATGTTCGCCGATTTTTTATTTTATGTTTCATGAAGTAAGACCACATCACATAACTTAATCTTTTAATAATTTACCGTACAATAAAGCTGTTAATGTCATTAAATATATTTAAATGATGACAAACAAATCTGAAAAAAATTAGAGGTATAGATTGAAGAACAGAGAAGCCAAAAATCTAATAAAATTAAAAAGGGCGTAACCGCCGATTACCGCTTTATTGCCCGGGGCCGACGATATATGTCTATAATATGCAGATAGTAAAATTAAAGTGTTTATAATGTAAGATTATATAGTATTCGTATATAAGGTACACCTAAGATAAAAATATTTTTATGTAAAAAAAAAGCGACTCACTCT
Organism: Boloria euphrosyne; assembly: GCA_951802675.2. NCBI lineage: Eukaryota > Metazoa > Arthropoda > Insecta > Lepidoptera > Nymphalidae > Boloria > Boloria euphrosyne. The sequence goes on from OX637888.1 coordinate 1,956,214, forward strand.
CTTACACTCGCTTCGCTCGGGTTCGACCCTAGGTACCCCCTAGGATAAGTTATTTACAAACTTTGATTTTTTTTAGTATAAAACTTAAGGAACATACAAAAAATAAGTTAGCCGAATTGACCCAGCCATTCTTGAGTTATGCGCTTACCAACATTCATTTTTATTTATATAGATATGTCTGTCTTTCTGTCTTTATGTGCCAGCTAATCTCCAATACTACCAGACTATTTTTTTCAAAAAAAGGATAATACTTTTTTTTAATTAACATTTGAAATAAAGGTGGCTTCACATATGATTCTAAAAAAACCATCCCTTACGAAGGGATAATAAATCAGTGTACCTCTTTTTAAGCGAAAATGAAATCTTTCAAGCAAATATCCAAAGAAAATTGTCCCAAGAAATTACAACGTAGTAATAAGTAATATTTTTTGTTACAGAAAATTCATTCCCCTTCACATAATAGAAGAGGACAGCTACGAGAAGGACGTTTTATTCTACGTAAATCTTGGCAACCCGGTATTGCTTGGGGGTAAGTTCTTATAAATGTTTTCACTTTATACACTTTTTAACACTTTTATGTAAATAAAGTCGATGTTGTAAATATTTTTTCCAGAATGTAGCTGCTTACAATGGTGTAGTATAGATGAGCTTTATATATTACATATATATGTAAAATATATTAAGAAAGTATTATATATGTAAAATATATAAGGAAAGTTTGCCTGTAAATATTTCTTTTTCTTCTTAATACTGTAAATGTTTATATTTCTCAATACTTATAATTTATAATTTACTTACTTACTTATTTTTAGTTTATGTAGCTAAAATTTTTGACAGTAATATTATAATGGTTCAAGTTATCATACGAGATTTTTGCATAAGTATTAAATGTTTAACTAACAAATATTTAAAATTAATTATATTTGTTGTCGTTGTTTCTCAACTCTCAATGGCATCAAAAATGTTTAGGCATTAAAATGCGTGTTAGAAAAATTGGCACGTATTTAATTAAATAAATATTTTGGGACATTATTACACACAGCGCTATCTAATACCGTGGTAAGCTACGAGGCTTGCGTTACGGATACCAGATAGTTGATATACTACACACATATAATTGTAAATACATAAATATTATAAATATAAATACCCATGACTGAAGTACAAACATTTGTGAGCGGGACTCGAACCCGCGACAGCTGGCGCAGAAAGTAGGGTCACTACACACTGAGCCAAACGTGTATAGGATGTAAAATACACTCAAAACAAAACAAAACTCCTATAAATTATTATTTTAAACGTCAAAAGAACCTCTTCTTTTGAACCAGTTTAATTTAAAGGTAAAGAGTTCATGTTAAAAGTATAATGGATAAAATGTTAAGGAAAAGTCTATTGACTTAAAGGAAAATAAGGCAAGATGTAATACATTGCTTTGATAAAAATATTTATATCCCTTTAAAAGATGGGTTATTCAAAGTTAACTTTTTTATTTTTGACTGTATTATCAGTTATTCATAAGCTACTGTACGTGTAATATGAAACTAACTTAAACTTAATCGAATAAATAGTTATAGACAAGAACATACATATAGATATCATTTGATTTTAATTTGATCCATGCTTTATCACTACATATTATAAAAAGTCCTTCGCCTCGTCTGTTTGTCTGTTCGCGTTAAGCTCTAAAACTACTGCACCGATTTTCATGTTATTTTCACCAATGTAAAGAGTCTCAAAAAAATAATTGCTAAATAGGTACAGCCATTATCAAGTGCTACTTTTACTAATTACCTAATACCATTTAATTTTTACTCAAATACTATAGTCAGTGTCTAACAAAATTATAATGCCACTAACAAACAATTCAACGAATATTGTTTAAGTTTTCGATTCAAGCAACTTTAACAAGTATAAAACAGTAAATTCTGTTATGGTAGATGTATTTCATTCTATCCAATTCGTCAATATTCCGCCTCGCGGCCCTAAAATAAATGGAAGTAGAGGAAATTGAAAAAAATAGAGGTTATTAAAGTCGTATGGAGTCTTTGTCCTTCTTGAAGGTTAATATGACATCTGGTGTAGTGATTGAATAACGGTATCTAAGAAGAAGGTCGTAATTTCATGCCTTACTTCAAACGACTATATTATTGACTTCACTTCGCTTCGCTTTGCTCGAGTTATTAACTCAGCAACGAGTATTTAAAGCAATATAGTTAACACCATCTTCTGACATCTTTGGCCAAAAAAATGAAAAAGGTACATACAGACGAATACAGAACACGCTCCTTTTTAGAACTCGGTTAAAAACAACTTTATGTTATAATTTGTAAATCATCGTGTAACCTATATACGAAGCAATACATTCTTGTCTATTTAACTAAATTCTCACGTACCTGCGACTCCCTTTTATAGTCGCCCATGAATTATTTATTATACGTTAGTAATGTAAGTAGGTACTTAGATATCGACGCGTCGGGATGAAAAATGGGAGTAAACGTCGATATTTAAGATCTTATCTCTTCTGTTACGACCCTTTTTCGTTTTAGGATTAGAAAATACGACGTGTTAATATATTTTGTTGTAACAAAATGTATGGGTACAGTACACTTTGTTTTTGTGCAAAAATCAATTTATTCGTGTATCTCGTTCATTTTGATTTCTAAATTTAGGATTCACGATTAAATTAAATACAGAAATACGATTATTTAATATAATCAAGTCGTAAAAATGTATGTAACAGTGGAATAAATCGTATCTGTTTTAATTTTTTAGTTCAAAATACTGTACATTCAATTCTTCGTCACACACTCCAAAAGACAGTTCGCATGAATGTCCTGACCAAGTTCAGCAACGGCGGCCGGAGACTGAGTCTATCTGACATAAATATAAGTATACACAAAATCACCTTCTATTTCACTCAGTCTTAAATTACAGTTAAAATATAACAGCACTTTACGTATATGATCTTCTCACTGACCAACGATTTTTTCAAAAAAAACGAAATAACGCACTTAGCTCTAATTAGGACTCTAAATCAGGACATCAAGAACTGCAAGCAATAGCCGTGAATGTTAGCCACCAGAGTATACTTGAATATATGATCCGACAAAATTGGGATCCAAAAGAATGAAAGGTTTAGACATTAGTCTAGGTTGTAAAGAGTCGTGGAGTAAACTGAACAAGCAATGTGCAATTTGATTTAAATATTTGAAACATTTAACCTATAAGATAAATAAATAATAATAGATCAATATGTTTAAGATACAACGATAAGCACTGAATAAATACAAAAGATGAGAATAAACTGGTAACACCTAGGTTTCGTATTCAAAAAGTAAATAATTGGCTTATCGGGTAAGGTATATGCACGTGACTGAATCACTAGTACCTAACCATAAAGTGACAACTTGTACCATTAATGACAGGCAAACCATAAAACACGATTTTCCTTAAAAAGGTGTCGAGCAAAATTATAATTTGTTATTCAAAAAGTCGTTGAATTATTTAAGAGGTTATCTGTTCGCGGCAAAATTACGCTCCGTCGTTTTGTTTTTATTTGCTCCTACATTACAGAAATGATGATAGCTTATTAATGTACGGAAATGTCTGCTGAAATTTCGTTTACCATATTTCGCAACTTTTACTCCATTGTTCCTATTACTTTCTAAGTTTTATATTATATAAAATAGTTACTGATGTATATGCTAATATAACTTTCATGTAGGAATTTTCTATACACTGTACAAGTTAGCTTGGTCTTTTTGACAGACGGGCTAGTGATGGGAAACAGAAAATATCTAGTAGTCCGAAAAATAATGTTTTAAAATACTTGTAACTGTGACGAGATGGTGTGGGTGTATTTTGTGTGACGTGTGATATAAATGTGACGGGAGGTCCAAAAATAACCCTGTATGTAAAAGTTAAGGTTTAAAATTAACAGTTTTTATTAAGGAAGAGGAGCACAGCCAAGATCATCATCACCAGAGTCGTCGGAGCCTTGTGTCATCATCTCGAACTTCAATTGGACGTAGTTAAGCAGAAAGGACTCAACCCACACTTTGGTCAAAAATGAGTTATTTATGCCAAACAGGTTCTAACAGTTGGTTCTATCACTCAACAAAAAAGATCCGTGATTCTATAACTATAAGATAGTTTTTTTAATGATAGGAACCAACCCACATATAAGAAAGGTATCTCTCCATAAATCTCTGTAATGACCCAGACTGTTTGGGTCATTTTTAATAAATCCAATTTTAAAGAACAGATATGTGCCAAAGCACTTGAGTCGTTTCTGTTATATTACCTTACTTAGAAACTAGTACATATTTTATTCAACTAAAAGGACTCAAACTGTGTGGGTCATTTCTGATAAATTGATTTACAATGAAGCAAGCCCATTTTGTATTTAGCTAAAATGACCCAAGCTATGTGGATCGTTCGATCGATACTCTTATTGTTTTACTATAACGACCCAAACTATGTGAATCATTTCTGATAAATTGATTAAGGAAGAAATAAGTCAATTCTTGCATTCAAATGAAGAACCAAGAACGTATAGATAAAGAAATTTAAGTGGTAATTTGTAAGGACATATTAATATTCAATATTCACATAATATTTTCACATATCTTCTGAAAAAAATGCTACCTACTCGGAGCTAAGTAGTAGAGTAAAGCAATAGTTATAAAACCTTAAACACCTATTAAGGTAGACAACTGAGTGGCTTAGAGAGAATACTAGAAGGAGATGTAGAGTTTTTTAATAATTATTAAAACCTTTACCTAAATGCAAGTGTCATTATACAATTATAGGGAACAATGGTAACTGACAGTCTCCTTTTTTTTCATTTAACGTTGGGATTTCAGAACGCGTTTTCGTATATGGTTATTTTTTATTTTATTTTTTCAGTATTATTTTTTACTAATGCTATACTCGTATGTATAATGGTGTTCTATATTGATGTGTGGTGTTTGTGATGTGAAGTGTAGGAACATATTTTTGTCATGAAGTTTTTCCGACTTATGCGACAGGATATAAGTATTTCTCTTACTATCTGAGTATTATCATAATACTCTGCGCTGACTGAGTCTGATGCTATCGAGTTGATGCTAGCAGTAAGCTAGTTATGTCCCAACATATTTATTATTATTTATTATTTAAATATCCCTCCGTCTTAATAGAGCGTCGCAGGATCGCTTACGCATTCAACCGAAGACCCCGACGGTAGGTTTGCTTAAGCAGATCACAACCAAGGGGTTGCTCCATAGTCCGCATAGTACCTGAATTAACCTGCACGACACACCAACCATCTAAGTGGGCCACCTCTAAGTGCGTCTGCTAGCTTCGTGGCTGGTTGGGACTGGCAGTTACGTAAAAGTGGGATAGTTGTAGAAGAAATTTACGAATTATCTGGACGAAAACAAAAGTATGCACGGCGAAGACGAAGAAGCCTGTTTCGTTAGAAACCTTAAAAAATGTTATGAATATTTTTATGTATTCAACGCCCCACAGGACTGGGCACGGGCCTCCGTTATACGAGACGGATCAAGTCATAGTCCATCACACTGCCCAAAAGCGGGTTGGTATGTGCTCCGCAGTTCTATCAGTTATGCAGGTTACTTCTCTACTCTTAGTTACTTCTCTGATATCAGCGTGTCTCAGCAATACTGTGGGGTAACCCCTTAGCTAAAACCTTTGTCGGGACGACGTGGTTGAATGCAGTAAAGATCCTGCGACGTTCCATGAAGACGGGAGGTTTTGTTATTTTTTAGTGGGTGGTACTGACATTTAACAAAGGAGCTGAGTGATGAGAATCACGGAGACGAATAGAAACTATCTTTTAGGAACTTTGTTCTTTTTTTATAAATATTCTCTTTACAAATTAATCAATCAATTTGTTTTTAAATATTAGTTCTTTAACAAGTCTTGTAACTTAGGTCCTTTTTGAGAAATGAAAATAAACGCTTACTCATAAAAAACTCAATTTAGCAAAAACGACTCAACCCACATTTTATCCAAAAATAAAAAAAACTACATCATTATTTACAATTCAAATTTACTCATTAAAATATAAATATATTTACCCATACGTTACAATATTTCAAAATATTCCAAATCTAACATCATGGCAGCAATTCTCATCCAAACTTAAAACGCCGATAACTCAAAAGTTACTTTTTGTGGGTTGAGTCCTTTCTGCTTAACTACGTCCAATTATTATTTCGTGTTCATTAAAATTGTCGAAGTGGACGACGCGCGGACCTCAACCACTAGCCAAAGAGATCCCAACCAAAAGGACCCCCGTTCGTAACAATAACTTAACAGTGATCTTTAATAATGTTTTTGGTCGAATCGATATTTGTAACAGTTACTGCCTGTTATTCGTGTTCCATCCGTCCGACCGATGTAACATTGTACAAGCGTCTATTATTTTCAGTGTTAATATTTAAATTTTTTTAAATATATTCTTTGAAGCAATAATAAGCCTTAAAATTTTCGGTTAACGCTTGAATCTTTAGGGTATTTTGTGTTATATCTATTTTTTAATATTTGTACAATTTTTAAAATCATTAAACTAAGAAAATAATATGTTCGTTATTGCAAAATTATGTCGATCAGAAAAATTTACATCTGTCAAAAAGATCAAGCTAACTTGTACAGGATATACGAGTAGTAGATTTTTGTGACGTAGGTATCTCTTAAGGTTTAGTCAGCGTTAGCCATGATATCGTAAAAAAGTATTTTTGACAAATACGCTTTGGGCACAATTGTTTTTTAGAAATGGTATAGGTATTTTGTGAATCTGTTGTGTTGTTTAGAAGAAGCAAGCGGAGTAACAGGCAGACCGCAGACAGCATCTATATAAAGATGAATCCAAAATACAAATAGTCCATGTATATTGTATATATCACGTAATGTGATGACAACTCATATTCAGTGATTGAGTTTGCTATATTTTTTACGCTGTAAAAACCCTATGTTTTTAATATTGAATTAGAACACAAGCTAATTTTTATCAATCAAACGAGAGAAAAACTAAAAATATTATATTATTATCCTAAAACGACTAAATTATAGGAATCTATTTTAGTGCATTATGGTTATTATTTAAAAAAAAAACAATCACAGTGAAATAAGTGAAGATCGAAACGTCATAATAGAGCACGTAGCATTTATTGCTCTTGTGTTGTTCACTCTGTGTTAAGTGCACTCAAAGTGCCAATTAATTCATTAATTATTAATGACTAGATATTTAGGAATTATGTTTCGTCATATAACTTATAACTCCGGTTGATGGAATACGAAATACAAAAAATTGAGTTTTACGTTTCACTTAGTTTTTTTTTTATTTAAACAAAATCTGCAGCTACATACAAAAAACAGTCAGTACAAAAATAAACCTCACATTAGCCAATTTTGAATTTTCATTATTTATGCAAAATAGATAGGTAGACTAAGTTTACATTTATTTAAGAAAAGAGATGAAAACAATAAAAAAAAGAATACAAGCAATGATCTATAATTAAGAAGGTATTCACCGACGACAGAGCTACAGTGCAAAATAGCATGTTCTACTTTGGGACGAATTCGATACTTTTAAAAGAATATATTGATTACTACTCACGATAGATGTAGATAGTTTGGTGGTCTGGAGATTGCCTTCTTAATATAAGAGGTAGTAATATTAGTATTAGCAGTAAGTAAAATCTATCCAAAAATTTCTAAATCAAACCTGTACATGACACATTTTTTTGGGGACGCAACACGAGAAAACCACTTAACTAATATTGATGACATTTGGTATAATAACTGGTTCAATAGAATGCTTACTGCGAAAAAAATGTTATATTTGAGAAATTTATAACCGTAAAACGTGCCTATTGATAATCCAAGTGAAGTGAGGGTGAATCTCTAGTTATTGTAACAAGATCCAAGCAGATACCTGAAATGTCCAAAAAGGTTTTTAACAATTTCACCAGGTACTATCGGTTATTACTGCATGATATTCATAGCGCTTCTGCATTTTTATAACACTGTCCCAGAATGGGTATTAGGGTAATATGATGATCACAATTTAGTCAACGTGGCGCCATACTGTAATTTTATCGCACAAAAAAGTGTAATAAGATCATATCAGCTATTAGGTACATTACAGTATACTATTGTTTATCCAGTGGATGAAAATAAATTCGATAATATTCATTATTGAAATTATAAAAATGATGCCCAGCATATTTGTTCAATGAATTAGTTAATTCCTATCAAAAAAATCCTATATTAATAATGATTTTAAACAAGATTATATTTTAGAATATTTCAGCGCATTTTTTTCAAGTTTCACTGATCCCGACGACGGGATGCCCGATGTTTCAGGGATCACGGGATAGATTAAGGTTTAAGGCTTCTCAAAGGACTAATTATTATAAAAAATGTTGATAAATGTTGGAAAATTTGGGGTGTAGCTTGCGTAAGATCAGTCTCTTACGAAAAAAAAACACGTTTTACTTAAAACATTTAATATATGCGTAAATTTAAGAATAAATATGACGACGACGAATATGACGACACGTTTGGATCAGTTGGTAGTGCTTACTTATTATTTTCTGCGCCAGCGGTCGCGGGTTCGAGTCCCGCTGGTGGCATTCATTTGTTGAACAAAATGTTTGTACTGCAGTCATGGGTATTTATATTTATAATATGTATGTATTTTAAATTTACATGTGTAGAATATCAACTATCTAGTATCCGTAACAAAAGCTTCGTAGCTTACCACAAAATTTCAATCAAATCTGTCCAGCCAAATTGGTATCCAAGTGTCAAACTTCATTTCTACAAGTGATTTTTTAACTGTTGAGCTGTCTCTATTTAATTTTCATTATGAAGCTGATTTCGATAAAATTCGACAAAGACATAGATTCCATAATGAAGATGGACATTAGCTATATTATATCCTCGCTCTCGGTTACTTTGCGAACAAAACATGGAAAAAAACTAGACTACACTCATTATAATATATTGAAATTCCTATCCTTTTTAATGCATATGCATTGGCAACGCCCACTCATCTAGGTTTTTTCCTGATCCTTAAACTGGGATAGAAGCAGTAACACTGTCTTTACTTCTGAGTTAATCTATATGTAAATAGGATATACGTTCTATATATAGGTAAAGTCTTCTCACATGGTTAATTTTCGAGGGACATTTATGACATGCGAACAGTCTATTTTATGTTATGACACCACTTCTCTTAGCAAACCCTTCGTTAAGGGTGGTAGTAAAACTACCCCTAAGGCCTATAAAATTAAGGTATTGCTTAATTAATCAACTTACTTGCGTTGCTATTTGTTTTATCGATAACAGGCTACTGTTATTAGAGAATAGTGTGACTAAGTATATAATTTTTTTGGAAATTTGGAAAAATTTGGAATTTAGTGTAGGGCTTTCTAATATAACATCTATATTTTTTTATAAAAGGACTTTTAATTTAGAATTCCTTAATAAAAGGCTACTAAATTGTATCGTTAAAACTGAATAAATTAATCTTCCAAGTATATTTTAGTTATATTTTGTTTGAAATATTATACACTTGTGCAAAGGTACAACGTAACTTAGATACGTTCAAATTGCGAGGGACCTAGCCTACCAATATGGGTATATTGGCAGAGATGAGACGTATCTTAGATAAAAGTATCTGAAATACAGATACAAGATACAAAATACGTATTTACATCTTGTAATTGAAATACTTTTTATTTTTTTTATTTTGAATCTTATATTTAGATACATTTTCCTGGTATCTTAGTATTTTGAAGATACTTTGTTCCCCGATATACTTTTTTTTATTTATTATTTATTTATTTATTTATTTATTTATTATTATTAAAGTTTACATATTTTTTTTATTAAATGTAACATTGTAAATCTCTTAGATTTGTATAATATTACTTACATAATTCATTATATATTACATTATTAATATTAAATATATTATATTATTATATACAATATTGTAAAATAAATAAAATGAATATATACTAAAATGAACTTCGCAGTTTTTCTTTCCGAACGCAACTGAACGCAGCGCATCCTTTAAAAAATTTTTCGATATTGTCGGGAGCACTGACATCTATAATACCACTGGACTGGCTGTTCCAAGCGTTTGACAGCAATTTTTTTATGTCCATTTGAAGCGCCACTAGCGAGAGTCCCGAGAACTATTTTTTACGTATATTGCAAATGACAGCGAGAAGTGTTTGCTTACTGTAAAGTAATTTTGCATTTTCGTTGTTAATATAACATAAGTAGTAATTATGATGATGCGGTTATTGATTAATAAAAATATAAAAATAAAAATCTTTATATCAACATCATTAGTTTTAGTACCACGAACTCTCGCTACGTCCGACAGCGGCGGACAGCGCCAAAATGGCGAATATCAAGCAGCCACACAAGCACGTTGACAACAGCCAGTCCAGTGGTATTATAGAGGTCAGTGGTCGGGAGTGACAGATGGTGACACTATCTTTCTACTGAAATAAAAAAATATTCCTAAAGTATAACACCTGTTTGCCCAGCTCTGCCCTTGTGGAGACCAGTATATTATCTATACTCTTTGGTGGAGACTGTTCTTCTTTGGGGACATGATCATGAGGCCTCATCGAAGGAAGATGAGCGACAATATGTTTGAGGAATTACTTTTACTCAAATCTCAACTAAAACATAAAGATTAAAAGTCTCAATTTTAATACCTTTATATTTTGTCTTGTCGCATTTGCCTGATCCTTGTTATCAACGCGAACTATTCGAAAATTGTTTTCTCAAACAAATAAACTTAAGTTCAAGTAAATGTTGTTTTCTTACAAAAGTATTTTATCTTGAAAAAGTATTTGAAAGATAGGTATTTTGTATCTAGTATTTCAGATACCTTTTTAGAAAATTATTTATATTTGGTATCTGAAATGCTCTTTTTAAAAGTATCTTACATCTTGTATTTCAGATACTTTGTATAAGGTATCTTGTACATCACTGTATATTGGTTATAATATGGGTAGTTAAAGCTAATACGTTAGTATCCCAATGCGAAGAATATTCTATCTCGTAATGGATTTACCTAAAAAAACTGCTTTTGTCTTGAACATTTTTATAAACATTTAAAAATCTTGCACCCAAATAATTTAAAGCTCTTGATAGTTAATGCACTTATTTTTGTATTCACGGTCAAATACATGAAAAACGAAAGTTTTGAATTAAAGTAAATAATATTTCGGATATTTTCGTCGCTTACATCTTTAAACTTAAGGTTCCCGAAGTTAATCCTTTAAAACGTCGGTTTAAAAATCTAAGCATTAGGCAACAACAACTGAGACCGAGAACGTTTAACATGTTTTAGCCATAAGTCAGTCATGTAAATACGTATATAACAAGCCAATATAATGGTCCCTACATTATTGAACACATATGGAACGAAAAAGCGCTATAATGGAAAACATCAAATACATTTTTCTTTTTACTTATCCCATTTACGATAAGGAAATATGAATTTGAAATTTCGCGCTTCGAAGGGCAATGATGTAGGCCTTTATGTTAACGCCATTCCTATTTATTAAACGAGCGTGTTAAATATATCATGACGCAGTCGCACTCTCTAGGGTGAAGGTCGCGGGTTTATTTGCGTGTTCCCGGCAAATGTATGCTATTGTAGTAGCCTATAACCAGTTAAAGTTAATGTGGTCTTAGGGCTTATCCACACTATATTGCTGAAAAGACCGGTCTTGGTGTGATAACGGTCTAGTGATTTTATTTAATACAAGAAACTTAGCTGGAATTCGAACGGAACTTGACTCTTACTAAAAGTAAATGGTTTAATGTTTTTTTGTATTGTAGTTATAATTTACCAAATAGATATTATTTCGTACTACGGGTTCAGTATCGGAAATTAATAGCGTTCTTGCACTACAAATGTTTTTATTTGTCTTAGATTTAGACGCTCAGTTTGTACATTACACTAGTTATTTTAGGCTCTGAGCTCTATATTCCACCTCTTTTACTATTACACTATACTCTTCTTCACTTTTCTACTTTCTCCCAGCTTATATTATTTATTTACGGAATAATATTTAGCTGAAAGCTATCAAAAGTATAAGAACAACGAAATCGGTTTATTCGTTTTCAAGTTATGGTGGAATAAAGTCATCATCATCAGCCCTTTTTAACGTCCCACTGCTGGGCACGGGCCTCCCTCAGTACGAGGGGGATCAGGCCATAGTCCACCGCGCTAGCCCAGTGCGTGTTGGCGGACTTCACATGTCTTACGAAAACTTGCTAGGTTTTCTCAGACATGCAGGTTTCCTCACGATGTTTTCCTTCACCGTAAGACAAGTGGTAATCATGATATAAATGATTCGCACATGAAAATATCAGAGGTGCGAGACCCGGATTTAAACCCGCATCACTCGGTTATACAAGCATCGCGTTACCGCTGGGCTACCACTGTGGAATAAAGTATCTCACATAAATACCTACATACATACATACATACATACATACATACATACATACATACATACATACATACGCACATACACCCTGAAAAAATAACAATATAATAAAAAATAATACTATAATTATATGTTCCAAGTATTTTATATGAGCATTCGTACTTTTTCTTAACTGCTTCTATTCTTCCCTTATAGTACTTTACATTGTTGGTTCACGTACTTCTTGAGTATCCACAATATTGCCACATAAAAAGCCTTGATTGCGTCGCTTTTATGATAAAGTGTTGCAATTAAAAGAGAATTTCTTTAGGTTTTATGGTAAAGTGCTACTTTACTGCATACATTGAAATAAAAAAAGGTATTTTTTGTTTGTTTAATTTAGGTTTATACATCGCTTACATAATATTATATAGTAGAAAGTATAAACGTAGCCTTAAATGTTTAGATATTTACAGGTTTTTCAGGGAATTTAGAATCTTTGGGTTCTCTGACAATGATTCTTAATGTATTCGACAGCTGAATTCGTTAACTGCTGAAATCGTTATTTGTATTACCAAATACGATTGAATTCAGCTTTAAAGATTCAGAAAATTGCAGTACTCCTGGTCACTTTTGTATACCAGTCTTCTAATTTGTAATTTAAGCAAAATATTTAAACGATAACGACGCAAAGTAATCTATTATTAAAATAATTTTCGTCAAAAACTAAATATATTTTATTTCACTTTCATAGTACGAGTTGTTGTCGAAATAGGTGGTTTAGACTCGCAATACAAGATAGGAGGTACAATTAGTTTCTATGATATATTTTATTTGGTAAAAAGTTATTTAAATAATAATAAATAAATATGTTGGGACATTATTACAACAACGCTAGTTCCGCAGTAAGCTACGTAACGTGCTTGTGTTGCGGATACCAGATAGTTGATATACTACACATATATATTTTAAATACATACATATTATAAATATAAACACCCATGACTGGAGTACAAACATTCGTGATTAGCAAATGAATGCTCCCAGCGGGACTCGAACCCGCGACCGCTGGCGCAGAAAGTAGGGTCACTACCAACTGAGCCAAACGAGTCGTTTAATAATTAGTGTTTTTTTTTAAATTTTTTTCGGACATAGCAACATGTCTATCGGGATAGAAAGGAAAGATAAATACAAAGTCCAAAGTTCAATCGCTTTATTCACACGAATTGCTTAGATTTCAAAAGGGTGAAGGTTGAATACAATATACTTTTGTGTTTTGTGAAAATTTTAGATTCTTTTGTAGTCGTTTCAAATATCTATACAAAAGCATGTTCAGTAGAATTTATATTCCCGTACGTTTACTCACACCTATTGTACTGTCTCAACCTATTTTTCATATGCGTGTTCTTTTTGAGTTTCTTTTTTATATAGGAATAGCACTTCTACAAGAAAATATTTTTTTTATTTTGAATGAAACCTTTATAACAGATAAAATAAAATAAGAACTATGCAAAAGAATAAATAATCTTTCGAACAAGTTTTATCAGCCTTGCAAAATTATAAGTATTATGTGTACCAAAAGTTCTATTATTTTCATGTAAACACTAATTAATTTAATAAATGTAATAAAACATATTTTGTTTATGTTTTTTTTTCAATAAGAATGTAAAAAAAATAAACAGAACGGGAAAACTGATGTTTATGGTACAAAAGACCCAATATCATATAAGTTATTCTCGATGATGATTCGAATACTTTTTTACAAGTTTTATAAATAAAAAAACACCTCGAAGCAATATTACTATTATATCACTACATAATATTATACAAATATTCAAAACTAAATTGTAAATAATCTTCTGTAAATACTTTTTATTTATTTGAATGCTTACACTGCACTTATGTAAGTATGCATGTATATAATTATCTAATATATAAAAATTTTCTTCACTCTCTCGCACGCTTGATGGACGGACTGTCTGTGTGTTCAAGTAAGGATTTGTTATTTAACTTACCCGCTATTTGATGTGCCTGTCATACTCCACATTTTAGTAGAACTGCTATATCGCTGGTTCATATAGACAGACATATTATATCCGCTATATATACGTATTTTATGTTTTTCTTTGTTTAATCTATGTATTATTTTTTAATTTGACAGGTGACAAGTAAGTATAGTTCACTGTATTTTTTTTTTAATTTTAAGCAGCCTTTGAAAGATAATAATGAGGGTTTTCTGAAATGATCTCCGTGAGATGGCAGTACTGTAGCGTCAGGTCCAATGGACTGTCAAAATACATACGCGAATTGTAATTTTCTATATATTTTTTGGTTTATTTATTCTTATTATATTCAATTTAGTAGTTAAAGAACGAAATCGAATTGTGTAAACAATTTCTAGTACGTTACGTTACCTACCTTTCAATGAGCTTTTCCTTTGTACCAGTGACTTTTGCGCCCCTTTTTTTGAGCTCAATCTTCAGTTCAGCGATCTTCTTCTGACCGTAATCCATAATAAAATCAATAATTTCAATAATTTATGTTCAGTACCTTCGACTCTGTGCTATTTGACAGCTATTTGGACCTGACGCCTACGAAGCGCCGCCTAGTGGCAGAAAAAGTATCGAAAACCCTCATTTGTCTAATACTGATTCAGGAATTGTACAAATGGAACCCGCAAAAAAATGTCAAAGTCAAAAATAGCTGCGAGTTTCCATTTGTTTGTCCAAAAAATATAAAGAATTAGATTAGTCATGATTGTTGGTGTTAGTTCATTTTTGGAAAATATTATACTAAAAATATTATAGTAATTTGAAGCTATCAATGAAGACAATACCAAATAAGGGTATGCTCGATATCCGTCCTGTTATTTTCTCGTGATCTAGACAATAATAGATAGATAGACATATAAGCAAGCGGAAAATCTAAAAACTATTCAACCTTAATGACTTTATCATTAAGGTTGAATAGTATTGGCTTCTTATATTTATTTCTATAACACTGTCTATATTATTCCTTAGCTTGAGTTTCCGAAGTATACTTACATAGTCCAAAAATGAAGATGGTTTCTTCAAATTACTATTTCTCGTCACACCTTATATATTTAACTTCTATCATACATTAATCTGTAATTTCGTATGGATTTATGTACCTAATTGCGAACATTTGTTCCACACAAAAGGAGATTTTGATTTACGATTAGCAAAGGCCGAGCTAACTCGTCAGTTAGTATAATGCATAATGTCTGTGCATTTCATACTATTGTTCTATCACATCAAAGGGCTATTGTGGAGACCAGCCGCTAGGCACATGTCATTTTGGCTGTGGAATTAGTATGGGCTTTTTCAAGATATATTGAAATACAAATGAGTTTTGTTTAAATTTGTTAAATAAATTTGAATAAATTTTGTACAATTTGATATAATTTAATTATGTCAGATAAAACCTTTGATTAAATATAAAATGTCTAGATGGAGCGTCGCCCTACAATCGTATCAAAGAAAACGAGTCAACAATTTCAAGTATGTGTGCGTGCAGGCGTCGTTTTACACTGTGCGTCTACGTCTCTGTGTGCGTAAATAATGATACCAGCTACTACAATTCTCCCATTAATCACATCAAAAAAATAGACTTATTAAAATACGTAGCGACAGTAAAGCGGCACGATCTGTACTAATCGTCGGGTAAGCACTTGTCAGCCAACAGTTGGCTGACACTTTTTGACACGTTTGCGCGCACTTGACGCTCCATCTAGACATTTTACATAATCAAAGGATAAAACTTAAATTAAACGATTTTTTCTCGTAATGATTACATACGAAATGTCGGGAAGCGAATAAAGAAATAAGTCTAGGAAATAATTCGTAATTAGGGTAATTTTAGATATTTAATCTGAGTTTTGTTACTGTATATAATAGTTAGAATAATTAAAAAGTTTTATTGTATGTATGTACGTGTATTTACATAAATATGTACAATGAACCTTCGTGATATTATGTTCGTACCACATCCAGGGTTAAGGCCTGAATGACCCGTATAGTAGATGGCCAGTATGTAAATAAAATGAAAGTAGGCTAAAACTTTTACGCTCTATTTTTTAATAAGTAAATATATAGGTTTCAAATAATTTGCATAATATATTAAGTCATTTTAATTTAATTAAGTTAAAAGACAATAAAAATAATTAAACGCCGACAAATCATGTTAATGAATTGAAAAGAGAATTAAAATTGATTCAGGAATATATCGTGATGACAACGTTTTAATTTGCAAACGTTAATTATATTGACGTTGATTCTTGTAAAGAACAACATTATAACTCTTCCCCGTCCCATTAATGTTAACTGTTTGTTGATGTTTGTGTTCAGTCCTTTGTGTAAATTTTTATGTAAATATATTAAGAATAATAAAATTAAATTATAAGACTAACATTTTGTATAATATAACTAACATTTTCTAACCATCTTTTTAAGGTTTATGTGTAAATACTAACTGTGCTGTCTTTTGTTGTAGGCTTAGTAAGGATTTACTCCCCCTATTCAATAAAACTTAAATACTATAAACTTATTGACTCTATATTACCGACCAATCTCCTTCGTGTCTTCTCCATTCTACGTGACATTGGCGAAATAATCTGTGCTCAACTGGCACGCTTTTAAGCCATTAAACAAGAGAATTGAAATTGAACATTATAACTCAGTTTTAAGTTAATATTGATATAATATCGAGTTGTAATTTTGTTCCTTGCAACCTTCAATAGTAGGTACTTACTAGAAGGCTCATTTCTATGGAGTAAATAATTAATTCGCTTTTGATATAGGAATTTATTATATTTTATTTTTTAAATAAATTGTTTTATGCAAAGAGTGAATACTTTTTTTCAGAAAAGCTTAAACCGATACACTCGATTTTTTTGTAATATAAATAAATTTATAAAAGTATGGACGATTTTTTGTATTTTTTTTTTAAATAATATTATATTCCTTTGCTTTATTTTTGTTTACTACACTTTTAAATCCATACAAACTTCAAATTACGCTACTATATTATGTTGTAAAAATGTATATTATAATATAAAAACAAATAGCTTAGTGGATAATAAAAATAATTACATTTAATTTTCATGAACAAATGACTTCGTGTAGAAATTATATCGCATTTGAAATCATTACGCTGAAAAGCCTATTATGTTTATTCAGTGGAGTCATAGAATTGAGATTCTAAGAGAAATACCAAAGAAGTATAAATCAAAATGTCCTTTCACATTTAATAACGTTGTCACTTATTTTAATTTTACTGCAATTTCAGGCGTTTCTTGAGTTTAATCAGCTGTTTATTCTAAGACCATAAATTGATGGTATATTTATGTCAAAAATCTTTTAAAAATAAATAATAAAAATATGTATATAAAAATAAACCTTTTTTTATATGTAATTTTTGTACTAAATAATTCGTCTACTAAACAATAGTTATCAAGTTTTTCAATCAGTGTTTATGCATTTTCTTCTAAGTAACCTGTTCTAAGGGCGAATTCGTTCGTATTATGGAAACGTTACAGCTCTTTAACTTCGTAATGGTATAATTGTTTCAAAAGCATGTATTTTCAACGTTAAGGATTAAAATTTCAAATTATTGCAGAAGAGAGCTAAATTGAAATAGAATTTCTGTTTCTTTTTATTCATATCATTTCAGCTAGCATATTGATTAAACCATAGTACTTATTTTCGAAATGTCAGACAATATTAACAAATATTTCTCATGACGACGCTGTAGAAGCTTTAATGTAGAGCGATCATTTATTTTTCAGGTTCAAACTTCGAAAAAATCTACTAATATACTGAGATGAGTGATGATTTTTACAGATGTTTCTAGTAATGTCTTAAATTGTTCTTAATGATGTCTCAAAATAAACTAAGACTTTGTAGTTATTTACTTCTTGAGCTGTAGTTATTTAAGGAGTTAAACAACCTAAATTCTGTAAAAATCATCAATTAAGTGTTGAATAAATTATCATAAACATAAAACTAATTTCATGTATTCTGCAGATGATAATCAACCTGTGCTAACTGAAAATGAAGTGGAACACCTCACAACCCTTCCGGAGGAAGAAGCTGTGGTCGCGCTGATGGGGTATCCTCGCGCTGGTGAAATAACCCGTGCCCAGCTTAGGGTTAAGGAAAGCAAGGAGTTCAAAGTAAGTTTGGTAATATAATGTCTGAGTGCTTTTGTACTAACCAATAATACTTGTTTTCACAGTGTAAAGATTTTTCTTTTATTTTTAAAAACAAAGTTTATAATATTTATTCGGCCTTTTTATATTGAAATAACAAAGACGATATTCATTTTTGTTTATTAAAATAATAAAAGTCGAAATTATCTTCCTAAATATAAACGCAGTAACACGTAGCTGATTTGAGGGAGAGTTATTCCACTCTAGATTCTAACATTTAGTTTAAATAACTTAAGTTTTTAGCTTAAAAGCAAATAATTCGTTCAGTCTGTACTGTTACTTAATCGTTTCAAACATATGTATAATGAAACTTATACTAGCAATTCCCGCGGCTCCGCCCGCGCCCGGGGGATTTTAGGGTTAAAAGCATTTTTTGATGCCAAGTCATAAGAAAGTGAATAGGTAATAAAAATTTGGTCTTAAAATAAAATACAAAATATCTGGAGAAGGCCACTTATATCACCTAGGGGAAAAAAGTAGCGTACGACCTATTCTCAAACCTACTAAATATACACTAAAAATTTTATGAAAATCGGTCAAGCCGTTTCGGAGGAGTTCGATAACAAACACTGTGAAACGAAATTTTTATCAATTATTTATACTATTATGCTATTAATTAATACTTTATACACCCTAATTTAAAAAAATATATTAAAATAATAAAAAAAATTAAAATATAGTTAAGTATTCAAAATTAAAAATTGTTACTGCCATGTCGCCATGAGAGATCCAATTTCAAGAATCATTTCCATAAAACAAGAGGTACATCAATCTCTCCAATTTAAATTTTCTAACCAAGAGTCTGAATAATTAATGAACTGTAATTCTTTTTATATTCCCCTAAGAAAGTTTCCTTTTAATAACCTTTTTTTCAGAATACTGTAGATAAGTTAGTGCAAAGAGCCAACGCCTCGATTATAATCGGGACTTCGTCTTGGAAAGAACAATTTACAGAAGCTTTGACAGCCAGTTCAGGTGACTACTCTTTGTTATATATTTTATGTTATCTATGGTATATTTTTAATATTTACATCTTATGTAAACTATTAAGTATAAGGTAAATGAATTTACGAATTTGACGACACGTTTGGCTCAGTTGGTAGTGACCCTACTTTCTGCGCCAGCGGTCGCGGTTTCGAGTCCCGCTGAATGCTCATTCATTTGTTGAGCACGAATGTTTGTACTCCAGTCATGGGTTTTAATATTTATAACATGTATGTATTTAAAATTTATTTATGCAGTATATCAACTATATGGTATCCGTAACACAAGCCTCGTAGCTTACCATGGAACGGTGGTGGCGCTGTTGTAATTATGTCCCAAAAAAGAAATTACTAGTTTTTGCTCGTGATTTTGCTTGGCTGGTAGATATACTGTTAAGAGAATAAGAAGGAGAAAACTTTTCTATTTTTCAAAAATGATCTTATAAAAGGTAAACCAAAGGCATTAACAATTTGCAAGATAAAGTCGACAAGAAATACTCTGTGGTGTCGAGAATTGTATCAACGTGCTATAATAGCTGTGAAATATTTCATTTAGAATTCATTCAAAGATGGTCGAATACCTTTTGCTCCAACGTACTTTAATATCCTTACAAAATTAAATATGAGATATTTAAATTATGAATGAATTCACGAGGCCGGAATATTGAAATACGACAAGACCCTAAATAACGGTTACCCCTCTCCACTTATAGGCTACGTGCTTGATCAATATTACAACGGTTCAGACTTTAAGACATCAAACCAAAAAAATAACAAATAACACTTACGAAATAAAAATACATAATATAATAAAATTCTGATTTGAATCTGTACATTAAATATTTTTTGGAATTTAATGTACAGATATTTTTCTTATTGAATGGTTGGTGGTGTTTCATCCCCGTGCCTCAGAAAGCACTTAAAGCCGTTGGTCCTGCGCCTTAACTCTCACTGGTCGTGTGGAGCATTCGTCCCATCGGAATATGAGAGAGATAAGGAACAGAGAGTGCACTTATGTTTGCACTAACACTTGTGCACTATAATATCTTCCGCGCCGTTGGCTAGTCTAGGGAATCGGCCGGGAGGACATTATTATTATGAATAGAGAGGCTGAATCTATTGGATGCTATTAATAAATACATGAATAACATCAGCTATTTGTTAATGAGAGTCCTATCAAAATCTGTCCAGACATGTCAGAGATCAGAGGAAATGAACAGACAGACGAACAGACAAAAATGTTAAAACCTGTGTTTTTTTCTAACTACCGTACATAATTACATTTAGTAAAAAGCAGATTTTTACATTACACTTATCTTTATATATGAATATTTTCTTTGCAGTAGTAGTAGTCTTGTATAGGTCTAATAATCAGGTCACGTTCCTTCAAAAAGTAATGAAATTTGGCAATGGAGCGGTGCACGATGAATTGATATCGGTTTTAAAAAAATTTAAAAAAAGTTTTGCGTTCAACCACAAAGGTATCGAATAGAGGCGAATAGAATGGATGTGAAACTAACTGAGAGGCTTCTATTTCATTGATCTGAGATACTTTTATCGACAGCTTCTCTTTGTACTTAGATTTTGATGAAATTTTTCAGATTATTTGTTTTCTCTTCTTGATATAATAATATAATTTATTTTGCAATGTTGAATATTAATTTTATAAAGTTTTGATTTTATTTATTTTTACACTTTAAAGGCCTTTAATTTAAACTTTTTCCATTTGTTGACCTAGATGTAAGTTTATTTTAAATCACAATACGCCTTTTAGGCCCGAGGAAATTAAGCTAAATTTCGTTCGGAGCCTCGGGTAAAACCTTGCTTTTATAAACAGCTATGTGTTTATAATATTCGTGTTTTGTACATTCAATTTTTTCATAAAATAAGATAGAAGATCTAGATATAAGACCTAGTTCACCTTCTTTTCTCAAACAACACAATTCTTTATACTGAACAATTGCCTCTTCCACGACACCTTGAACATACAAAACAATCTAAATTGGCTCCCAATTCACTAGCTCGTTTAAAAAAGAATAAAAAGATGAAATGCCAGCAGAATTTTCCTTATTTTTACACAGTTATTATTTTTCCCCGAAACGTATTTCGAGCCGAAAATATTGCGAGTGTATAACAGACCGCGTAAGCTTTTACGAATGGCTGAGCTCATATGCCATTTTATTCGGCTTATTCTAGCAATTTCGTGTACAAATATTATCTATTGCTCATAACAGTATTTGCTTTGATTATTTAGTGATTAGTAAACCTAATTTGACTGGTGGTTTGGTGATTTGTCATATGTCGATTTTCGATTGTAAGACATCTTTAGATTGTGAGAGCTGGTTCCAAGATTGCGTTTTACAGAAAGAAATCACAGAGTACAAATTATTTAAACTTTATAATGCTTTATATCTTCCTAATTAAGTATGTACTACAGTATTTTTTCTTATTATAATAAATAACCCTCGAAGTAATAGAAAACATTGACAGTTTCTAATATACATCTATCTACCTACGCATAATATGCTCAGACAAAAGAAAACTGTAGATAGAGTGTCATAGAACTAAACATAAAGTCAAGCAAGGCAAGGCAAGAGTGAATACTGAATTAGTGCGAATTATCATCTACAAGCACTAATAAGCATCTCAAGCACTAATTCAGAATAGTATAAAAAATGCAATAATATTTAGAAAATAATATAGATTTTATAATGTTCTAAATGGCAAAATCTAGAATAGAAACAGCAAAACACACAATAAACACTGTACCATATTTGACATTCTATTGACATTTGCTCCGTCTATATAATTCTTTAGTCTGAGATCAGAGTCACTTTTGGATGAATTATTACTGTCTAATTTCTAAGGGGCTTATATGAGTACTAAATTTCATCTTTTGCCCCGAAATTTAGCGTGAAAGAGCCCCAAACAAACAAACAAACAAATATTGATACAAAAAATGTATGCGCAACAATTACTTAAACTTTAATTATATTCTTTTCTTAGATAATCCGGACGAGCCACCATCGTGTTTCGACTACGTCCTCCACATTTTCACCCTTTTCTGGAAAATCATATTTGCTTTTGTTCCACCTACAGGTGAGATATATTTCTTAGATCATTGTCCAATTTCTGAACCATTTTTTGTATAATTAGACCATTTTTCCAGATATCGGGGGCGGATACGTTTGCTTCGTAGTGTCAATTATTTGCATTGGCCTCGTGACGGCGGTAATAGGAGACGTCGCGTCACACTTTGGGTGTACTCTCGGCATTAAAGACTCGGTCACTGCCATTATATTTGTGGCACTGGGGACTAGTATACCTGGTATGACTTTTATGATTATACTTTCTAAAACGAAATATATTATGATCGTTTGTATAATGTTATAAAACGATTTAATAATAATAATATTATATAATGTGTTAGCGACTTACCGTTATTTTGGATGCATCCATGGAAGTCTAGTAGCATATGTGCTAATCTAGGATTCAGAAGATCTATCTGTGACATAAATTTAAACCAAATTCATTCAGCCATTTTAACCTGATGATCTCTTGTAGATATTTTGGACTAAAAATAAGTCTTTAGAAGTATTCAATAACATAACAACATTTTCAGATACATTTGCAAGTAAAGTAGCTGCTATCCAAGACAAACATGCAGACGCGTCTGTGGGTAATGTAACAGGCTCTAACGCAGTGAACGTGTTCTTGGGCATCGGAGTCGCTTGGACCGTCGCGGCTATCGTTCATTGGAGTAAAAATGAGAAATTTCATGTTGAACCTGGGAAGTAAGTAAAGTTATTTTCTTTACAGATTTTCACCAAAAACGGTAGTTAGTTATATTTCACTCCTTTTTTCACACCAGAAATATTAACGTATATAACCCACTAGGGTTTTTTCATAATCGGATCAATGGCCTGCCCATTCTTATTTATGAGTATTGATATTTATTTACACAGATACAAAATAAGTAAAATGTTGTATTTACCATGAAAATAAATAACACATATTATATAATAATTGAATCCATCCAAGATAAATAATAAAATAATATTAATAAACACTATTCGTAAAATGCGTACAAAACTACCATTAATTTTACTTAGTCACTTAGATCGATTGACGAATATTGTCAAAATTGTCTAGCTCATGAAAATATTTTTTATTTAAGATACACTAAGAAAATTAAACGCATATGTAGGAAATGTATATCCGATAGAGTAGAGGCAGATACGAAGTTCCTGCATTCGAGTCCCGAGTGGTCCAGCCACTGTTTTCATGTCATGAATTATTAGTATTTAGTATTTGGTTTGGTACCCGGAGATGGGAAGTTGGCAGCTTTTCACCCCAGCAGCAATTGCTATTGTATTCAGCTTGTTTCTTAACGTCCCACTGCTGGGCACGTGGTCCTTCAATGTGAAGGGGATCATGCCATAGTTCACCACGCTGGCCTTATGAGGAGTGGTACTCATATTTTTATTCGTCTTGATCTACATACTCTACATGGTCAGACTTCACTTGTCTTTCGAATATTTACGAAGCTTTCTCAGATATGCAGGTTTACTTACTAAATCTACCTTTACCCATACAGTAAAGGATATACGATAAAGCTTCACAAGTGAGAATATCAAAAGCACGGGATTTGAATCCGCTTTACTCAGTTTAACAAGCGAGCGCGTTGCCACTAGGCTACCACTTCCTATAATTATTATTATATTAATAAGTTTTATCTTGTCCACAGTCTCGCCTTCAGCGTCACGATGTTCTGTTCCGAAGCAGCTTTCGCCGTTTTAGTACTAGTTTTAAGGAGGAGAAAATCAATTGGTGGAGAGCTTGGAGGACCTCGTGGCATGAAAATTGTAACTTCTATGTTCTTCTTCTCCTTATGGCTGACATATCTCACGATGTCCACTTTGGAAGCTTATGGTTATATTAAGGGTTTCTAAATTATTGTATTTCGCTTGATGACTTTATCTGATGGAGCCGCTTCATACGAAATATTTGAATATTCCTACTTCTATTCTTCACTTAGCTGATTTATTAAAACAATAAAAAAAATAAATGGTAGACGCTATATACTATAAATCTAATTTTAAACTGAGGTCTTTCAAATTCTTAAACAAATTAATGTAAGTAAATATATGTATTTGGCCAAAAATTCTTAAAAACTTCACTAAAATAATGAAGCGGTTTTCGTGAAAGTATAGTAAAAATATAGTCATAGCGTTCATTAGCCTATAGAAGGTTCTAGAAGTTTCCAAGAATTGAGGCGGTGTGCTCAAATGTACAGGCTTAGTCCATTGTATCTCCCTTCCTATAAATGTTTCTCTTTCAGATTTCTTATATCGTTATAAGCCTTGAAGGCTGTGGTAAAAGGTCTAAGTAAATAACAAAAGGAATCTATAATATATATAAGTGTATTGAGATATATATTGAATTTGTAGTCCAGTTAATAGAACGTATAGTGTTTATAAGGTTAAATTTTGCTAGTGATGTCCCAATCAATATGCATCTTGTTTATAATTTAAAAACCATAATATATTAATATATTTTGAAATTATTTTAGTGAAATTTGAAGAAGTACATTGGATTTTACTCTTTCATTAAAATACTGTTGGAGAGCTTTCCGTTGGGTGATTAAAGACATATTAAGCTTTGGCACATCACTAGCAAACAAATTCCAAATACGGGCTACATTTTAACTGAGATATATTTGTGTCGTGTGTTCTAAAGTAAAATAGAAGCTTAATAATTATACTGTTTGTTAAGTAGAGGAAAAGCTTCAAGTACACATTAATAGGACACATAACCAACAATCGTGTTTAAATAGATATTATATATTTAAAATAAAAATTTTGCATATTTACACAAATAATTTTATAAAATTGCAAAATTTACTACAAATTTACTATGGATAAATGATAATAAAGTTAAAATGATTTTACACGCAGAAGTTTATTTGCTATATATTTTGAAACAACTGATGGTGCTGTAGATGTCTAAATGGGAGTACAAAATAACAGCGATGGTATTCATATCAAAATGTTACAGGGAGAAATTGTCTTGAAAAGGTTTGAATCTGTACCTAATGTCTTAGTGTCCATATAACAGAAAAAAATATCAAAAACCTGGAGTAAGTTGGTAAATTAGCAACTATTCAATACCATATTGTTATTTTGAAATTATTATTCTATTACGAACAATAATGAGTTTGTATTTACTTAAAAAAATGTTATAGATTTTTCTTATCGATAAATGAAAAATGATATTACTCTAAACACTACCTTAGATGTGTACTTGAAGTTTAAAAATAAAATGTTTTATAATTAACTGAGCCATTATAGGTGATAACAACAGCTTATCGATAGATTTAATTAAAGTTTATTTTTAACAATGATACCATGTGACGTCACTATGTGTTTAAGACATTAGTGTTGTATATAAGCGTATAAATATTATTTAGAATATAGTGCGAAATGCTATTTGGTTTTTATATATTAAGATATATAATATTGTGCTTGTTTGTTGGTATAGATGTCCTTGTATGACTAATATTTAAGAAATTATTTACATGGTTTTGGAAAAAAAATAATTTTATTTAATACATATATAAAAATTATATTAATTTCTCGGATCAAAAGTCAAACAAGAATGTTTGAAATAATGATGCTTGTCATCCATACTCGATAAACTATTACTTAATACAACACTATTAAAATGAAGAAATCTCATAATATAAATCTAATTTATAATTAATCTAAAAACCGTTTATTAGTTAAATTTCCTTATTCTTTTGACTATCCTTAAAATAGCTAATTAAGAGCTGTCAAAGAAAAGATCATACGCTTTACGATACATAGAGTATATGAATAGAAAACACTATAGAAGTCGACGTTAGAATCTGCACATACTATAAAAATGACTAATACATTAAAGTATATGTATTAATATTATTATCCACGAGAACTACACTTTACCTGATGCCTTTTCTTTTGCTTTTTAGTCTATGATCAATATTATTGGACACAAAAATACATAGAGCAGCTTTGTCATGAAATATAAAAAAACTTTTAAACATTACATATTATATAAAAAATATCATTTTTTGACTAATATATGTTATACGGTTTTAATTTTTACAAAATTTGGTATTCGTTTTCACATTTTTATATCTCTCTGGACCAATTTTCATTTCGAATTTATTTATATTAGAATATTTTCTAATCTATCTCTTTCTATCGTTTTAGATTTTCTAAGCGTATATATCTGTAGTTCTTTCTATCTCTTTCTAAAATTTCTATTAAATAAAGGTTATTGTAAAAGCTGAAGAATATTCTATAGTTAATATTTGAACTCAAAAATATCTCAAAAGTATTATAATCAAATCTAGATAAAAGACTTTTAAAATCCTATCCTCAAATTATCGCAATTTTTTTTAACTGATTTATTTAAAATATTAAATAAGGAGACGCTATTTACACATTTCATTTGCCGAAGATTATATTCAGTTAAAGACCGTCCGCTAAAAAAAGTAATATTTATATACACATAATCTGTTTTATTCATACATCGAATTACAAAATAAGCTAAATGGTCGATATATTTGTTATTTTAATTATTTTTTAAAACGGAAGTCACAATTTTACGCGTAAATATTTTTACAAGAATTTTATCAATTTTTATTATTATATCAGAAATTCATATTTAAAAAAAAACATTTTTTTTAAATCTATCTATATCTAAAAATTAATTCTTTTTTCGATAAGCTGTATATTATTTTAAAGGAATATTAGTAATGTTAAAGATATTACTGAGAAATTTCCACTTCATTTGCTACAATAGTCTACTGATCAATCGGACTACGACCGGAAACCGGTCGTTGACTCGATCATGGGCTTTAGACCTTTGTTGTATTCTATAAGACGTTAATTTAATTATTTATAGCTCCATTATATTTATATTATATTTAAACGAACAATCAAATCAAAAGCTCTATAATTGTTAGTTTTCAAAATATGGAATGCATAATGCGATATTTATTTTTGATTTATTTTCTTTACATTTTGTTAACATTGTACGAAAGAAATACCATATAAATATACTATAATATGACACAGTAATAAAGCACCGAACATAACTCAAATAGATAGTGTGTCGAATTAAATTAGCAAATAAACCTATTTACTATTATATAATAAAATATTCTATTCTATACATTTTCTTATTCCTAGTAGTTTTATCTCTTAGAAATAAACTCCAGATTCCTCTTAGACTTTCCGATTTATGTTTAGAATCATTCTCCAGATAAAGTTTTTGGGATTTGGTAGACTCCTTCAAGTCTACAGCTTTTTATGGTAACCATAGAAATGAAATTTATCTAGAAGTGATACCACAAGCAAAATTAACAACTATATGTTATTTGTTGCCAGAAAAAATAAAGGCCATCACTTAAAAAAATTGGAAACAAAAAAAATATTGGAACAAAAATTTTATCTGGAATTCGAAAATGTGGCTTAAAGTGTTATGTATAATTAATCCTTGATGTCGTATGTATGTAAAAGAACAGCACGCCAATGAAACGTTGTAGTTATTTTGATAATTATTATTGTTATATAAATTAAAGTGTTTGTTAAGTACATACATAATAGTGTTTTATTTGCCTTACCTCATAATATATTTTATTCGATAACACTTTGCTTGAACACTTCTTTTTCTCTTGTATTATAAATAATTAAAAATACCATCACATGACGGAATTACAGACCCATTATTTTGCCATAAAGTAATAATGTTTTGGGAGAACTTGATAAGTTTTCGAAAAACACGTACAGTCCGCCAACTCGCACTTGGCCAGCATAGTGGACAATGGCTAGATCCCCTTCGTATCGTTTGGAGGGAGGGCCCAGGAGTCATACTTTAAAAAGGGCTGAATTACGAATACAAATATTTTTATTGATTTCTGCAGAAACTATCCCCAGTAAATTCAGATCTGAAATTATCCTGAATTGTATTTTAAATAAAAATTATAAATTATTGCTATAAAATCTAATAATAAAATAACCAAATGTAAATAAAAATAAATCTCTGTGGAGCATAAGAAGGTACAAAGAAACGAACAAATTCTATAGTAAATATTGTAGGAAGGTACATTTTATGTGTTGCGATTTGTAACAAACTGCAGAGAAGAAGCCGCTAAAGTACAGCAAGAGAGATTGGCCTTTGGGTACATTACACGAACGGGCGAAAGCGGGAAAAGTTATTTATAATATTTTAAATTAAGGTATGAAACAAATTAATTAAGTAAAAAATCTAATGGTATCCAGAAATTAAAAAAATCATGATATACAATTTACTTACCATTGCCTATTTTACTGACGATCACAAGTACGATGAGAAGTAGTCGTCGATAAAAACTAGAACTCATATTTTTAATAATATTTCGGCGCTTGGTGTTTAGATAATACCCATACATATATTTTTACTACTTGGCTCAAGACTCTACTGAAAATTCTAAATTTTGTCTGTTTTAATAAATATTCTTGAAGTAAATTATTTTTGACAAAAATACTAAAACAAACTTCAAACCAATACAAAACTTAAATAAAAAGTAAAAAAATATTACTTTTAATTATTTAGTTAATTTTGGAGTCGGTGCCAAAAACAAATACAGATGAATTGAGAACCTCCTCCCTTTTGGAAGTCGGTTGATTAGGTTGGTTGGTTTATAATATATATTCTAATTCATAATTCTTAAAAGAATAGATTAAAGAACAATTTTAAATAATACTTACGTACTCCATTTAAAAAGTAATGTAAATATTTTATACGTAGAAAGAAAATTATAATTTATAAACGCCATTCGTTATTACGTTATACACTCTGTGGCAGTCTTCAGATGAGTATTTACAGAGCCACCGAGCAAGACGCTCCATCTAGTTGATTTGCAACTCGCATTTGAATTTGTTGTAAGAATTTATGTGAAGCAAACTTAATACGAATAAAAATAAAATAATGTTCATTAAAGCGCTTCACTTTGGTATGTTGTACCGATTTGGGTAATGTATTTTCTAAAATGTAGGTATCAGTCTCAATAAGGTTTTTGAAAAAAAAATGGAAAAGTTCGTCTAAAATCTAAAATTTCAGGAAGATTTGTATTTTATTTTTTTTATTACAAAGGCATTAAAAATCATTTACAATGAAAAATATTACCTCATGCGGGATCGAATCCGCAACATCAGAGCCTATTGCCTCCGATGTTACATAGACTAATATTTCTAGTTTGACGGTGTAAGCTTTTATCCTATCAGGAATCAAACCCGCATCTTTAGGGTAAGCGGTATTAGACAAAATCCGCTACATACAGCCTTTAACAAAATATAAGTTATATAAAAAGATACCAGTCAATACAATGACGGTCGCCATTACATTAAATTGGATTCTCTATAGATGTAAAGAGTAAAAAAGATCGAAAAACGAGGGACTGGCAAAAAATGTGCATAAAATTTTTATACAGTACAATTCAAATAAACTGGAAATATAATCAAATAGTAATATTTCGTCTGAAAATTATTATCGCAGACGCAATTTGTAGAAACGAACCCCAATCTAAACCGTTCTAAAAATTGGCATACTTTGCCAAAATGTGTATTGGTGCATTTGAATTTAGGACTAGGACTTTGGTCTATTACACATTATTATGAATAGAGGATATTTATTTTTTATTACATAAGCTCTAAACTTAATATCCACATCTTATAGAAATTCAAGATTAAGTTAATATGAGGCGTTCTAGAGCTTTAAAAGCTTAAGATTTTTCTATTAAATCACACATCACTCAACAGATTTCAAAGTTCTTATCGATCCAAAGAAAATCACAGCTTTACAAGCTCTCCGAGGCGCAGAATTGATACATTCTCGTACTACTTCTCGTCTACTGAATTTTTTAGCTCTAAAAACTTTTTAAAAACTGGATATCTTGCCATAAAATAATCTAGATAAAAAAGCAATGCACAAACATATTATAATTTAAGCCTTTCATCAATGAATTCATAATCAATTATGATCATGACATTTTTTATTAATAATTCAACAAACATAAGTTAGTAGGTTATTTTATTTTATTTTTTGTACATTATAATGAGAAGAAGTGATCACGTGGACATAATCTCGTTGCTTTCATCGAGCTTGCAACAATTATTCTTAAACTAAGGCTGCTATCTATTCAGGTCACTGAATATTGAACTTTAGATATCAGAACTTCTTATTTTAGTATCAGCAAAATATGTTTTTTTTTTATTTTCATACGCTTCCCTAGTATTTTTTTGGATATTATTATAAATCATT
The DNA here is from genome assembly GCA_951802675.2 of Boloria euphrosyne. Lineage (NCBI taxonomy): Eukaryota > Metazoa > Arthropoda > Insecta > Lepidoptera > Nymphalidae > Boloria > Boloria euphrosyne. The sequence goes on from OX637888.1 coordinate 1,987,251, forward strand.
GTGTAGTATTTAAATAAATTAAAATAACTCTGAAGTTAAGGGTTAACTCAAAAGGATATAATATATAATATTTTTCTAAAGTCGTATTTGTATTACGAGGAGATATAATATTATTATATCATAGCTCTTATAAAAAAAATTTATTATATAAAAGCTGGCTATTAGGGTTAATAATATGTAGGATACCTTGCACTGCGGGAAAATATATGCGAACCCGCGCAAAGCGAGGGTGAATCTCTAGTTAGGTAAATAGACATAAATTGTATTAATCTATAAGGTTAAACGAAACCCGGTTAGTTGGCTTAAATGGCTAAAAAGTGTGCTTGTTAAAGTGGGTTTTAACTGAATACTGGGGCGGACAACAAATGACTTATTTATTTGAATTTCAGAAAAAAAGTATATTTCGTTATAATAATATACATTATGTATTACATCGTTATAATAATATACATTATGTATTATTATGTTTTACATTCGAACGAATAAAAGGGGAAAAACCAACATTACATTAGGAACTAAAATTAAAACAATGAAATACAAATAGTAAGTATGCATGTGGGATATATCCCCCAAAGCATTTTTAAGCTTAGGCAACTATCCGCCATAATATGCATCTTCCCTCTTCGTAGAGATTGAATAAAAAAAGCTTTTACCTACTCAAAAAATAAATAAATATGTTTAAAAAATAGGACAGAATAAAAGATTAAAGACCGATGTTTCAATATACACAAATGACAAAGTATGTATAGTAAATATATAGGTACTTACTTTTCAGTTTTTGTATAATTTAAGTTTTTCGTAAAGTACTGCTACCTTTTTTTTTTGGTATCGCTGGAGGAAACTCATCATGAGGTCCCACCGGTCCGTCAACCGGTGGGGACTGTGAGACTCCTACTCACTAAAACCTCCAGCGGAACACGTCGCCGCAGTGCAATGGGACGTTACGGGATCGCTTTTGCACTCGACCGTAACGTCCCTGCAAAGTACCTACTGCTACCTACTTTAACTACTTTTTAGCCTATTTTGGACACATATCTTGAAGTTTTTTTCATAAAACTTAGAACTGGGAAAACTACTAGAAATATTACATGATAAGCAAGCCAGAACCTTAATACTAAAATAACCGTTTGAAACCCTTACAACGGTAAGAACGTGCGGTAATATCCTTAATTGCACGTTTCACTTCCGTTACAAATGTATTTATAGTCAAGTGCGATTTTATCTGCTATTATCGTCGTAATTGCTTGAAATTACAGTGAAAAGCTTGGTTCATGTTTTTGATTGAGATTGCAATTTGATGATTATAGTTGCAATACCATATCCTCTGGCGTTTCAGACTTTAGACATTAGTCACGGGTTTGATTTCCGTTCGAGAGAAATTATTACTTAGAACATGCACATTATTATGATAGGGGTAGGATATTTGACTGGATATAAGAACTTCTATCCATTAATCATCCTTAAGTCTAGTAAGGATCAATATTTATGAGGGTTATTTTATAGGTGTAATAGTTAGTACTCCTCGTTTAAGTGATGTATCACTCACTATAGACCCTATCTAAATTAAATTTAGAACACATTAGGTATGTATTTAATTTTAATACTACAAAATTATCAAACGCTTTCAATTAAAAAAAAAAACATAAAAGCAAAGATAGTGACAAAAATTGATAAGTAAACAGGTTTTTAAACCGTAAATAATTTTTAGATCGTCAATGACCCTGTATATAACTAATTTACTCATAATACTAGATCATAGAAAAAAATCAAAATAAGATTGAGAAACGTATGATTTTTTTAAATAGATTTGATTTTTAACTACACAGACCACAGTCAGTCGTATTTCGACTCTACTATAATAGTTACCTTCGAAGCGAAACAACCTGTCATCGAATGATAAATGGAATAGAGGTTGTGTTGAAAAACTTCAGTTAGTTTGATTTATCGGTTTTAGATGACTGTTTTAATAACTATTTAGGCCAACTTCACTGATTGCTGACTAAATATGTTAACTTTATTCTAGACTTTTCTATATTTTCTTTTTTATTTACTATCCTAGTTTTACAATGCTATTTTTGTATTTTTAAAATCATAGCATAATTTTGCGGGTACTTCTGTCTGTAATAAATATACACGTATATCCACTCTTGTGAGACGACAAAAGCCTTAGTCTCTATCATGATCATGATTGATGTAAGGCATTAGATACTTCGGGGACCAAAAAACAAAATAAATCAGCAAAAAAATCCGACAAAATAGTTTTGTTTTTTATGTCAAATATTCGCGTAAATTTAGGAAACTTTGTTTATGGACCCCTCAAACAAGCTAATAGAAACAAAATTAGTCTTTGAATTTGTTTACTATACCTGTGCGTTCTATCTTTTGATTGTAATTTCATCAATTTCGTTGTACGGAACTGGATCCTTACAATTACATAATCTCTAAGTACAAAAAGCTTACAATACCTAAGACTAATAATAACTTACAATAAAATACTTTTCTATACATGATGGATGGTATGGCTGCAGTTTGAAGCTCCTAGATTTAAGTCCCGAGTCGTGGCAAGTGTTGCTCCTGAGGTTTTGGTTAAGAAATTCGTAGGGAAATTGAAATTGGACTATAATCAATTTTCAACCTGACAAAAGCAAAGGGTCATTATTATTCATTTAGGTACGTTATTACGGATACGTAGTCGAATTAAGATTTAAGCAATTCGTAATTAATTAAAAAAATCGATACCATATCATCTTTGTAATGTCTCTAATATCAGAAAAGTTTGTGTTTCCATTAAAGTAAATTAGAAGTTTCTACGCTTTTCTAGATAAATGAATTACCTACACATATACTTTTTTTTTTGTATTTTTAAAATAAAAAAAAGTTAATAACGTACATAATATGTTTTTTTTATCTAAGGAATATAATTTAAAATAATGACATCCGAAGCAAAAGAAATGTTTTGAAGGACTACTTAACTACGAGTGAAAGAACATCACGTTGAGCATGAGGCTTGTGAGGTTTGTTAAGTTTAAAATTATATTTCAAGGTAAAGTTTCTTTAGACTAACTCTTTTTCACATTCTAAGTCAAAGGTTATTAAATAAAGAGGAGCTTATAACATTCAGATACACATGACCTTGGCCTCTCTTCAATGCGAAAAGATTTTTTTTTATTAAAATATAATGAAAATTTTCTTTACTTGCTTCGCTCTAGGCGTTTGTATTTATAAAATTACTGGCAATCCCACGGCTCCGCCCGCGTTCTAATCACTATTAAAAATAGGGATTTGCGGTACAAGGAAATTAAGGGTTAGAAGTTTTTTTAATGCCAAATTATAAAAACGTAAAAAAGTTGCTCTGAAAGCAAAAAATAAGAGATCTGGAGAAGGCTTCACGGGGGAATAAAAAATAGACTACGCCCTATTCTCAGACCTACCAAATATACACAAAAAAATATAAATATCGGCCAAGCCGTTTCGGAGGAGTTCGATAACAAATACTGTGACACGAGATTTTTATATATTTAGTCTCTATTCCTATCACTTTGGTACTTCGGAGGGGGTGACTTCTCCATACGACCAGTGAGAGTTAAGGAGCAGGACCGACGGCCTTATGTGCTCCCCGAGGCACAGGCGTGGAACACACACACAGAACATCTAGTCACTCGAGCGAAGCAAGGAGAAATCGCTTGTATACTCAAAACTATCATATCAAATTATAAATACTATCATATCATATCATAGTTGCTCAAGCTTAATATCTTCTACTCGTAATTCTCATTCAAAGTCGAATTACGATTCAAAGAGAATTTCGTTATTTTACAGCAATAAGTCCAATTAGAATATCAGTCAAATACTAAACTCAAAACTTATATTTCACTTAGTTTTCCCAATTTTATGCTTCGTAATAGAGTTGTTAAGTTTGGAATTCGCAAATTGCTACACATAACTCAATTTCAAGATTCGAAATTAGTAAACTTCCCGTGAATTACGTTCAGAAAACTTTGAAATAAGTTATAATAAATCAAGACGATACTTCTCTGTAAGTCTACGTCAAGATAATAAAAATCTACATATATAATTATAAATAAAATTGAAGTGTCTGTTTTTAATTCCAAATTAACAGCTTTTCACTAAATGCATATGAAAGTGTAATACCTACTATAAACAAAAAAACAATTTTTAAAATTTTTGTCTGTCTGTCTGTTTGTTCCGCCTAATCTCTAAAACTGCTGGACTGATTTTGACAGAACTTTCACTCGCAGATAGCTAATGTTATAAGGAGTATCTTAGACTATTTTTATTTTAGTAATTTTATTTATTTTAACTAGCGGAACCCGCAGTATCGCCCGCGCTAATTCTAGCTACGAGCCCGAGCGAAGCAAGGGTGAGTCCTTAGTAAAAAATATAAATAAGTATGCAGGTACCATTACGAGTTTTACTACATAGTAGTCATTGAGTTATAACTGTATAACATCATTGATAGTAGTCAATATTTTTTTCAGTTTTTACGGCGATATAATATGTAAGGCGTATTAGAAGTTTTCACGGCATATTCCACGTTTATTAATTAGAATATTTTGTATTTTTTATTATGATATTAGGTACTTTTCTTAATTTGCTTTTTATCAGTTAACTAATCTTATGTGTGCTTTAAATTTTATTAAAAATTGCTTAGCCACAACATAGCTTCAAAAAGCACATTCACTTCCTTGTTTCATACACTTCCGTATTGATATAATTTATACTACTGTGAATATGGAATAAATTAAGTTCAGTTCAAAGTAAACCACGTATAATTTCAAAGCAACTTTAACATGAAACGAACCTTTCCAAGTATTATGATAATTAGTTACATAATTTCTTAAGCATATTTTCAAAGTCTCATTAAAATCAAGAAACTTTTTGGGTGTAATTAAGACCTAATTCTCACCGCGAGTTCCGACTTCGAACATGAAAAACATAAATCTTTTCTATGTGATCTTTATTAAAAGTAATATAATGTATTGACCTATAATCGTCGCAATCTAAGAGGTCCGATTTGACGTTTCTCATTTCACATGCCGCGATAACTTTGTATGAACGTCTATAAATATATTGAAAAATCAAATTCATAATCCTAGTTAAATTACTATGGTACACTATAAACTATCACAACGCATATCATTCGTAAGCATCAAGTATAGCTTTATATAGAAAAAATGCACTCAAAAACATATTTATTTATTTATTTAACATATTTATTAATTTATTTAATATTCCGACATGACGTTACTACAATGTCATGTCTTTGGGTTGGTTACCATAATGTTGTGACCGGTAAAAGCCGTTTTTGACCGAATAAAATCAATTTTCTGAAAAATCGTTTACAAACATAACATTTAAGAAAAGGAATATATGTGTAATTACTGTATTATTTAATATTTAAACATATAAAACTAATCTGATCACATATTTTTAGCTTAATTTTGATATTTATAATAAATGAGTAAGTATTTATATATATTACTAGCGGACCCGACAGACGTTGTCCTGTCCGCATGCGCAAAACAACGTTGCCTAGCAACGACTTGTTTATAATTGGATATTTCATTTATTGTGTAAATGTATAAATAGCTAATTAATTCAAAAAATACATGTTGTAGTGGACCGAATTGTGAATCTAAACCATTCTCGAATGCACTCGAACACGCACAAAACATTTCATCAAAATCGGTCCAGTCGTTTAGGAGGAGTTCAGTCACATACACACGCACACAAGAAATATATATATTAAGATTTGGTTAAAAAGCCAGGCCCCCATGATATTGATAATAATATTTTATCCTGCATTTTCTGTCACAAACATCATTGATTCGTCAATGCTATCATTGAAGTTCCTGTGTTATTGTTATAATCTTAGACTCGGCTATTACTTTTGGACTTTTTCTGTTATATTTGTTGACCTTGGCTTGCTAATCCGGACTTTGATTACGCATTGCGTGATTTTGGTGTTATTTTGTGAACTCGTCGGCATGTCTAAAAGAGGACGTACTCTTAACACCCAGGCTCGTGACTTGGTTGTGAAGCTGCACGATTACTTTGAACGAGAATCAACAAATAGAGGGCATCTTCTAGAATCTAGAAAATACCAAAGTACAAGAACGAGTCGCCCAAGCGCTTGGGATTGGCACAAGAACATTGAGAAAAATTATGAAAGAAAAGCACGGGCCCTCTGGTTGTGAAGACAATTTGCTTCACACACCCAAAAAGAGAAAAAAAGAAAAACCTGTGACAGGTATGGATAATGTTGATGCTGATGCTATTAGAAACCATGTTTACGGCTACTACACAAGAAAAAAGTACCCCACCGTAAGTAAATTACTTGTGTCCTTTAAATCTGCAAACTTATACGATGGCAGTACAACTTTTGAGAAAAATTAATAAAATAAGCAACTGGGACAAAGTGATATTTATTGATGAGACATGGTTAAATGCTAATCACTCAGTACCACAGTCTTGGACGGATGATACGCACGCATGCAGCTCAAAAGTCCCAATAGGTAAGGGTGGACGATGATATCAGCGGATTGCCCTAATCTTATGTCTAGGTACGCCACTTCAAGAAAGAATAAATCAGTATGTCGGGTTTTAGTTTATGTCTTGGTTTGGCTTTGAATCTCGCCCAAATTTAAACTTCGTTGGAATTTATGTAATAACTCGTGCGTGTAATAAAACTGTCGATTACAAACTCTAATTATTTTAAATTGATATGTCTCAAGAATCGGCTTTTAAAGCATCCAATTTTTTTTTCACCTCACTATTGTATTGAACACCTCGTATTGAAGGGAGGCCCGTGCCCAGCAGTTGTACGTTAAAAAGGACTAAATACACATTACGTACGGCAGTAGGCATTTAATTTTTTTATGCAACATGAATATTATAGTATATACATATATTATGTATTAAAAATTTAACGAAGCCTTTGAATATCTCGGTACCGGGCTTATGCATTAGCATAACTAATGTAGGTCATCTACGCCTAAACAGACTTCCGACTTGTAGACGCTGTAATGGCTATTTGATACGAAATAAATACTTATAACATATTCTAATCGGAGTATAGCTAAAAAAAAATGAAAAAGTAAAAAGAAAACCCACATATTTTCAATAAATCGTACTAAACCCCAGTAAGTGTTCTTGAATCATTTATTTATTAGAAAAACAGCAAAATATACTTTTATTCGGATACCGAATATACGATGTGCGGTACATTACGTGATTGCCTTCCAAAGTATTCAGAAAAGCTCATGTTTATTTACTAGATACTGCAGACAGGACTACTTGTTTTATTCGTACATTAGTCAGATTTACCGTGTAAAATGAAAACATCTTTCTAATGCCTTTATTAGTTTTGGTTATTGACATCATATTTTCATTTTCTTATTACCCACACTAGAAGCTTATAAGACTACTAGCCTTTTCCGCGGCTTCGCTCACGTTCTAAAGGTTGGAAACCAAATTTATTTCGGTGTCCCTCCCCCGTCGCCACCGCCGCGCCGTCTTGCACGCGGTGATTATTATTTTGTTGCGGTTAAAACTATGATATCAAGTCAATCAAACAATCAATGATGTCAAGAGTAATTTCGTTTAAAATGAATTTCGTTTAAAAAGTTAACGATAGTTGCAACTCTGTGGGGAAAACAAGCGTTTCGAGCAAGAATCTACGGCGATACAATTAATTATGCAATTATAAAATTTGAATATTTATAGGGAAAACTTGGTAGAACGAAGGAATTTTGAATTTAATCTAGTTTTAAGGTTTTCTTAGAAAATATCGAGGAAGTGACGAACAAACATAATATGTGCCATTATATGATACACGGTACGTTTGGCTCAGTTTGCAGTGACTTTACTTCTTGTGACAGCGGTAGCAGGTTTGAGTCCCGATGGGAACATTCTTTTGTGTGATGAACGCGATTATTAGTATTCCAGTCATGAATGTATGTATTGAAAGTTATATTATAATACTAGCAAACCCAGTCCGTGTCGCGTATATGCATCGCGGTTATAAGTTAAAATAAATTAAACGGACTTTACAATTTTCTAATAAAATAAGAATAATTTAAATTACTCCTTATAATATAAGCTATCTGCGAGTGAAAATCCCACCAAAATCGGTCCAGCCGTTTCAGCGACACAGACAAAAATAAAAAAAAATATTTTTGATAATTATTTGTGAAAAGCTGTTAATTTACAATTAAAAATAGATACTTCAATTTTATTTATTATAAATATGTACTGATGTAGGTACTAATAAAGCGTAACAACTACCTGATATCCGTAACGCAAGCCTCGTAGGTCCTACCACGGAACTAATTATCTAAAAAGTTATTTTAAAAGAAATAATTAAAATGCAGATATATTTTTAATTTAAATTGACAATATTCTGAAATATTCTAAAGTTTTAATTGAAGCATTTCTGTGCAATTTAAGGCATTCAGCGAATAGCCGTGTTTGAACGTAAACGTTTAACATCAGAGTTTTGATAGTATTATAGTTTAGTACCCAGTAGTATATTCTTTGATGTCTCATTTTTCTCTTCTTAATTTTATTACTAGCAAGTTAGCAACCCTTGACTCGAACCTAGTAGGGTTATAAGGTTACTCCCTATTAGGGCTAATACATCTTACTAGACACGTTTTAATTTTTTTGAACGGAACCTTATTGTTTCCTTATAATATCATCAGTAAAAGTCCTATCAAAACCTGTCAAGAAAAGATAGATGTTGATATTGATATTACAAGCAGCCTTTAAATTTTTTTTATCTGTATCGATTAATAATTAGATGATTTGAGCAATAAAAATTATAGAGTGAAAGAGTTTTTGAAACCTATAAATAAATGACTTAGATATTAATTGACGACACGTTTGGCTCAGTTGGTAGTGACCCTGCTTTCTGCGCAAGCGGTCGCGGGTTCAATTCCCGCTGTGGGCACTCATTTGGTGAGCACGAATGTTTGCACCTTCTAGCTTACTGCGGAACTAGATAGTTCTGTTGTAATAATGTCCCAACATATTATTAAAAACAAAATTACATACTAGTCCCTAAGGTCGTGTCACGACTCACGACGATATTCTTACAAAATTTTCTTGAAAGTGTCATAACTTTTACATTTTTTCTTAGATATTTTATACTTCTTTTACATAGGTATTTGTTAAATTTTACTTTCATAATGAAAATATGAAAAAGTCTCCATTGTACTCCATTGCAGTAGGAGATAAAGTGTGCTAAAAGTTAGTGTTTATTTTTTTTAAGGGAAAATATTCTATTTTATCAATGTTATCTCCACATGAACTAGGTTGCTAACACAAAACAAGTTTATAGGTTACATAATCTGAAGCGTTAGTTCGATACAGTTCAGGAAATCACTATCGCGCCCATCAGCCGTGGACATTGGCTCGAGAATGGCCGTTCGTTGCATACATATATAGCTGGACAAAACAATTTCCGTTTCACATAAAGCACTATGGATGGGATGATCAAGGATGGTTCTGTAAAGATTATTGCCTCAGTTCTAGCACAACTGAGGGTCTAATCTATAGATTATTCTAACACCTTTAAAGAACAGAAAAACAAAACATGAACGACTTATAATTTTAAGTTTTTCAATAAAGATTACAATTGTAGTACCTACCAATACAATAATTAATTAATAATGAAAAATGATCTTACTTTATTTTTATAGATTGTTTAATAATCGATCTAGGTTTAAATCCTAGGAGTCGTACCTCTGATTACCACTTGTGACCTGCATGCCTGAGAGAAACTATCAATCTGTCTGCACTAACTCCATTCTACCATAGTACCTTTTTATAGCTAGTGTTAACCCTCGCTTCGCTATGGCGAGTCCTTAAGTACGAGTATGTTTTAAATATAGTCGTGAACGTTGGCATCCTTACGTGGTAGAAATCCAACCAACTCGTACTCGAAGCGAACAGCCTAAGAGTGGAACACCCTTCCAGCATCCGTCTTTCTTGCCACTTATAATGTCAGTACCTTTAGAGCAAGAGTGAATAGGCATTTCCTAGGTAAGCGCGCTCCAACCTAGACCTCATCAGTGCTTCCCAGCGTTGATTATAGTCAAGCGCAAGCCTATCTAATACTAAAAAAATATACAATAAAATAGTTGTGGCAAGTGTACTTGGGAAGATTGACATGCTTATGAGTTTTTAAAACCTAGTCCAGGAACAAAACCCTGCGGGAGACTCTGTATGTGATAATATTGACGGCACCGCCACCGAAAAAGTCGAATACGACTTCAATAAATAGGCTTCACGTGATCGTTTTCGTACACTACGGACTCGATAGATTTATAATGTATTAAAAGATATTTATAACCTAGTTGTAATAGCTAAGACCTAAAACATACTTTGTATAACGTAACATTGTCGGAGAATCGAATTGATGCCCTTCATTCATTGTTGAGATAGCTTAAAAAAGATTAACATTTTCTATATTAATTCCCTGACAGAGATTTATGCGCAAGTAAAATTCAAATTGCCTGGAAGCATATTGTGCTCGCTAATGAAAAACTTGAAAAGCCAAGTGATGTGAATGGAACAGTATATGTATTACGTATTCTTATTCATACTGCAAATATCAAGTAATAAGTCGGCTTTCTGTTATGTTATATACAAGGTTTAATTAATTTCACTCATTATAATAAACGGGGAAATGGGATGATTGTTTATTTTATCACGTACCTATTCATTATTTTCTAACTTTCGCTTCGCTTGCGTGTTCTTACTGATTAATTATATTTATACTAGCAGCTCACCCTTACTTCACTCGGGTTCGTCGATTGACTTCGCACTGCCCGATATTTATTTAAATGACATAATTATCTAATAATTATCATAACGAATACCATCAAACGTCGCAACTTTTCAAATTTTTTCTACTTATGATTTGATTCATGTTTTTTTTTAAGAATTAGCGAAATCGGCCCAGCCATTCGTGCGTGATGTCGTGACCAAGGAAAATATTGATTCATTTTTATATATAGATAGGTATTTGCATTTATAATAATATTAATATTAGCTCGGGTTTTAGTTATAAGGTATCGCCATTTTTTCTAGTTTAGATTACATTATTGCATAGTTTGTAAGCATCTCTAATAAAATATGTGCCATTGTGCCACGTTAATCACTGATAATATAGCTATTAGGTGAAATAATTTTTAAATTTTACCCAGTAGTTCTTAAGTTTAACCATTACAAACAATCATACAAAAAAAAACTTTTAAAGTGCTATTTTTGAAATATCACAGGTTATTAATATTACATACTAACCAAAGTCAATAAAACATATAGTCAGCCAACGGACGTGTCTAGACAGAGCAATCGTGCGAGGTTTGCGGAGGGGGTAGCCGTACCGAGCTGCCATACATTCCGCTCGGTACGCGTTAGCTAGGGCTGACGCTTTTTAATTTGATTGTTCTAAGTGTTTCGTTTGAGTTGTACTTATCTATAATGGTTCGTACTACATGTACTGTGGAAGACTGCATGTTATTATCTCTTTTAGATAAGAATTTAAAATTTCATCAGTTTCCATACACTGAAGAAAGGTAAAAAATCTTAGCCCAGCTATATTAGGCTAAATTATGCATATTATTGTTTACTAGATTTTTGTCTTTTCTTAGAACGGTTTTCGGGCCGATAACGAATATTTCAAAGTTGAAGATGGCGGACGCGAATTTTTTCATAAAATCAATATGGGCGTTTCCATGGTTTTTGGTGCCGATTATGAATATGACATATTACTAGATTTTTTTACAAATTCAATATGACGGACGTGAATTTTTTTGTAAAATCGATATGATTATCGTTTCCATTTTTTTTAATGTTTGGAAATACGTTGACGCATACCACGAGTTGTTATGTGGGACTCAAAACTATGCACCTGTCAAACTTGTAAACATTGAAAATACCATTCAGTTTCGCATTTCTGGAATTTAATAGTATCTCAGTATTTTTCTTACTAACCTAGCTAACTCATTTGATTTCTTTTTATATTTGTTTAAAGTAAAACTCGTCTTATAATTCGTTATTTATATTATATATAATATTTATATATTTTGCCATTCAATATTTTTTTCATTTTATTCCAGGTACCCTTTTATATACTCATAGTACGAAAGCACAAATGTAGAACTGATAATATAATATATATATATATATATATATATATATAAATACAAATCGTAAAATCCACCATAAAAGGTCCGCATGGAAAATTTCGGTCGTCAATGAAACCCCTGCAAAATCTTGTTATGACTGAGACTGAATCTGACTCGAGAGGTTGAATATAAATCGCAAACATGATATAAAAACACGTATCCTAAAGTATGTTTCGAGATTACTACTTTTCAAAAGTTTAGGCACTTATGTAAAATTAACTGTATCACATTGGTCTTTTTTACCGAGTGTCTCTTGTTTAGAGTCATATTTCGAAATAAGCGTATTCTATTAGGCAAAATTGTTCACCAAGTTCAAAATCGCATCGCAATCGTTTGCACTCTCAAGAGTGTTTTCTTATACATCTATAAGGCCTACTATGTATACAAACCTACTCAATAATTATGAAAATCGTCGTTCATGTAAAGATATCCCGAAACATACCACAAAAAATGGTTAGAGTCACTCTATGTAAGTCTCACTGTACCAATATAAATGAGATACATAGAGCGTAGTAGAATAGTTACTTCTCTATTTTAATTTAAAAAAAACTATCAATTCATACTTGCGTAGTACTTTTATTTTTAATTTGGTGAAAACCAAAATGAATTATACAGAATGCCGGAATGAATGTATTTGAATGTCAATTTTTAACTTATGAAAATTGGTTGACAAGAACAGTTCATTACAAATTTTTAAGTCACAAGAAACAAGGGTTGAAATTAAGACTGAAGGACTATTTATCTTATCAACTAAAATGGTACATGCGTTTGTACTCGTTGTACTAAGGTTTTTAAACCCAAAATATTGTACTATCAATATATTACGATCTTTGTCGGTCTGTTTGTATAAAAACAACTCCTGTTATAGTTATTTATTATACAACATTTTCCATACCTATTCACCACATTATATATTTTTTTTATCTATTACTTGTACATGTAATACGCTGTTGCTGTCACGATTAGCACACAAGAAAAAAATCATTGAAAAATATTATTTAACAATAATACACTGTACCTACCTACTTTTGATCAGTAAAGTTAATAACTATTATATCTTTAAATTTAAAAAAATTGTGAAAGAACGTTTGTGTAGTAAAGGATATTATTCGATTAACGATTTTTTAGAAGACAGTACGCCTTGGGAATGATGTGATCGCCTCCAGGCTATTTCAACCCATAGAATTATTGTTCATTTCGATTTTCATTTAAAAAAATATTAAAACAGACAAAAAAAAAATTAGTCCCGCTGAGTTTCTTTCGCCAGTTCTTCTCAGGTCAGTGGCTTCTTCTTTCCGAACTGGTAGTAGACTCATGACGTTCAGTAAAAAATTGTAATAATTTTATGCTGAATAAAATATTTTGAATTTGAAATTGAATTTATAAGTACTAGCACTACCCGCGTCTTCGCCCGCGATCATGTTGTCCGTGCGAGCGAAGCCGCGGGTTCCGCTAGTGAAAAAAATAAAAAAAGTAGTGTAATACCTCCAAGAATATCTGTACAAAGTTTCGTGTTGATTGGTTAAGTAGTTTTCGCGTGAAAGCGTAACAAACAAACTTACATTCACGTTTATAATAGTATAGATAGATTCTAGCATTTTGACTCGGCCTCTACTAATTGAAGAACGTTGTTTGTCTCATGGAGGACAACTTGCAATTTGATTTAAAAGAAAATAAATAAAAATCAAACTGTGGAATCTTATATTAATACTTTTCAAATTCTTACAATATTATCAGTAAGTTGCCGACAATAATAAACCTTGCATGACGTAAAGAATAATGGGAAAAAGGAGGCTGTCACCTTGCAAATGTCTACTTTATATAGAACGTTCTGTCACTCACTTCACTGTCCATAGATATACAAAAGCTCACATAAAAAACTTCACACAGAAGATCGACGAATAAGGAGCGGTCCACACGATGTTTGCCTTTGTAGTGTTACCATGCGAAATAAATGCCAGACGCTCATTAACAAACGTTATTCAAGAAAAAAGGCTTTAAAAATTAAAACACATATAAATACATTTATTGTTTAACACACAGCGCCAGTAGTCAGAGACATAGTAAAATAGTAGTTCATTAATACAAACAAACTCTTCAGCTCTATATCTGTCCATATGATAAAATTCTAACTTAGTCGAATCTGTACATTGAATATTTTTTGAAAATACAGAGGCAAAACCTATAGTTTTTAGAATTTTTGTGTTTGTTTGTCTGTGACGAGATGTGCACCCTCGACCACGAGATAGCCACTGGACAGATTTTGATAAAATTTGTTATTATGATAGCTGATTTTCCGGGGTTGGATATAGATTTTATTGCTGGAAAATATCTCATTTCCGAGAAATCTCACGTAACCGTTAAAAACCGACTGTAAAATATCACACAGTATGTAAAATCTGATAATTTCGTTAAGGGTATTTAAAACGCGGGGGGAACCGCGAAAAATGCTAGTATTAGTATAAATTGCTTTAATTGCTTGCTTGAGTACCTTTAATATAGTAGAAAAAGTGAACGTAAATCAACAATCAACAGTAACGTATACGAAAGAGATCTATCACATTCGATAACGTCTTAGCAGTAAAGAGGTGCTCAAGTCCCATCTCATCTATCACTGAGGGCGACAATATATATAGGGCTGCCAGGGTCATGTTAGTTGTATTTATAGAGCGTCTTCAATAATGTACTCGTATGTTACCTGATATTTTAATTTTCGTAATTTAAAAGGTAAGTAAGGTAAGCTACGAGTCTTGTGTTACGTAGGTATACCAGATAGTTGATAGTTGATACACAACAGACATATATCTTCAAATACATACATAATATTATAAATATAAACACTCATGACTGGATTACAAGCATTCGCGCTTAACAAATGAGTGCCTCCAGCGGGCTCGAACCCGCAACCGCTGGCGCAGAAAGTAGGATCACTACAAACTGAGCCAAACGTGTCTTCGTTAATATGACATTAATAATGTCATTAATTATGATTTCTCTCAGATTAGGCGTCATGGTTGCGACTTCCTGGGTACTGGCTCTTAGTATGGGTCTCATATATTTATCTGTATGGAGATCGGAGTTTGATCGAAAATAAACGAAAAAGTAGACAAAAGTTTGAAATACTCAACCCTTTGCACATTAAATTAAGAATACGTGAGTCTTTTTAATATAACATTGTAATGAAATTTGACTGGCGTTTATAGAAATGTAATTCCCAATCTAACATTCGAGCAATATACAAGAAAAGAAAATACAGAAATTATTATATCCTCCATACAATCTTTCATATAACATAAACGTATACTTCATAATAATTTGGAAAAAAGTAATGTAACGCGTGAATTTTAACAAGGATGCTTGCTGAAAACCTCTGTTGCATAGCAATGCTGATAATAAAATTAAGCGAGCTCGGTCACCAGTAGATGAGATAATACGAGGTACTACGTCTATTAAGTAGTGTAACCAAGGACCTGGACCAAGAGTTTCTACTGCACTTCTTTTCTATTTCAAGGGTTCAAAACCCTAATTATGTTGTATATTGTATATTTTGTAAAGATTTAAATAGAAATATATCATATGACACTGTATTGCAATTTGAACACAGCAAAAACAAAAAAGTCCAAAACGCTAACCCAATCGAGTATTCCATACATAGGATATTATCCATTCCAAGTGCATAAAAGCAGATCCCAGCAAAATGAATAACCAAATGTCCCCTAGATCCCATTTGCTTGTGACCGGAGTTAACTGGCTACTAGTTACCGACTGGACTGTTCAAGAAAATCCACATAATTTACAAACTAAATTTAACAATATAAGTTAAATGTTACAATATATACTAGTGATAAAAGTAAATGTTCCTATCCTATTGGTTAAAAATACACATACAAAAAAAATAGTCCTCTACTACTACTAACAATCCCCGCGGCTTCACCCACGTTCTGATCACTATTAAAAATAGGGATTGGTGGCAGAAGGTTGAAAATTTAGGGTTATAAGAACTTTTTAATAAAAATAATAAAAATCTGCAGGTTGCCACCCTAATCACCTAAGGGAATAAAAAATAGCCTACGTCCTATTTTTAGACCTACGAAATATACACAAAAAATTTCATGAAAATCGATCAATCCGTTTCGGAGGAGTTTGATAACAAACATTGTTACAAGAGATTTTTATATATAAGACGAGATTTTTATATATTAGATAATGTAGTATAAAATGTCACGCCCTGTAAATATAATTATAAGATTTTTTGAAATTCATTTTTTAATTATTTATTATCATCCACAGCTTATATTATATTCATGCATATTATATGTATAATAACGTACATAAAATTTCCTTTACTAGAAACTCATTTCACGAATAAATATTTTCTACAAATTGTATAAAATCAGAGAATATCTTCAGCTATTTGGAACCAGGTCAGCTTTTATATTATTTTCCATTCTGAAATGGTGTAAATAGACGTCGATCCTCAACTCGCAAATACTGCGCCTAATTGAGTTTGCTCTTTTCACCAGCAAATAAACCACTGATTTATGTTTATATCATGTTTTTAATTTATACAGGTTTTTTTTTAGTTTTCAAACTAAAATATTGTTAGTCTAGTGGTACCGTGCCTGCTTGTTAAAATGAGGGAGGTGGGTTCAAATCTTGTACCTCTCATAGTTTTATGTGCGAGTCCTTTACAACTTGTCTTATGGTGAAGGAAAACATCGTGAGGAAACCTAAACGTCGCTCTCGTCCGTCAATCCCCCACTGACCAGCGATTAGGATTATGGCCTGATCATACTCCTATTGAACGAAGACTCGTGTCCAGTATTGAAACGATGAAGAAGAACTCAATACATTTCAAGCTTCAAACATTTTTATTAACCATTACAATCGTTTTAGCGTTTTACTCCATTTGTATGATAAGTACTTCGATTCTATAATATATTCATTTGAATTTGCGACATTTTCTTCATTTAGTTGTAACTGCGTAAAGAATATCATACACATTCGTACCAATACCTTTTTATTCATTCGCATTTGCGATAATCTTGCGTTAATTAAAATTTGAGTAAAAAGCAAATTTATGTACCACTATAACAATAATAAAGTAACCTAAAGCAAGCAAACCTAAGCAGTTCAATTTAAAACTCTGCCCGCAGTTAATAGTTAATTGACGTCCTTAAACTCCTTTTCGAGAAATATCCCCACTTCTAATTGTATGGAAATGAAAGTATTTTAAGTACATGATTTTTTCGTAATGGATATATTTTATATGTTACTAGCATTTCCCGCGGTTCCGCTCGCGTTTTAAAGACTGAAAAAAAAATTCTTATATTTTATATCTTTGAACGAGCAATTCTTGTATGTGTATATATATAGAAGGTAAATTTCGCTGTCATCCACAAGATTATAATAGCTCAGATTGATTGACAGCGGAAACCGGGCGGTCTCTAACCAGAAGTCCTCGGTTCGAATCCAGGGCCTTTAGACAACCGGCATTCGTTATGAAGCGATTCGATTTCTACAATCGTTATGGCTTAAACGCAGCGTATGCATCTTGAACTTTAAATCACTAATAATTGAAATGAATGTACATTGTCTACCATCATCTATTCGTTGACAACAGATCACGTGCTATATCTAAGGTATATGTCAAACCCATACATTTTGGACTTTTCTACTATCGCTTTCGCTAATCGATTGTTACATTGTCTAGGCCCTCTGGTGTTTCCAGTGCGATTATTTTCTTTTTCTTTTTTTAATTTTTTCCAAAAAAAAAAACCGAGCGAAGCTCGGTCGCCTGATATTTATATGTTATAGGAGTACACGTTTGTTATAAGGATACATTTCTCAGACATTATAACCCGTTACCATCAAACCAAATCCATCCAGTGGTTTACTCGTTATGCGGTCACAAGCAGACAAAAATTCTAGAAACTATAATCGGCGTCTGTATCGTTAATAATTACTATTGCAATTAGATTTTCCAAAAAATATTCAATGTACAGATTTGAATACGTTAGAATTTTATGATATGTATGGATTACAGAATATGGTACACACGTGTGCCAAGTTTCATCCAAACCCACTTAACGGATTACGCGTAATTGGGTAAGAAACTCTCTAACTTCTTCACAAACTTTCACATTTATGATATAAAAATACGTATACTTACGTTCAAGGACCTTTAGAAGGTTACAATTTACAGTAAAATGTACCAAACTAAATTGGCAAGCAACAAACTAAATCGGAAAATGCAAAGTAAATCGAATTTTGTATGTAAATAACATAATGTAATTTGCCCAGAATGGTGACTCGAACATGCGATATTCGACATCGAAATATGCTGGTTCCATGTTAGGTACCTATAGATAAACTGTTTGAACATAATTACATATTAAATGTACTAAAATAGTTGAATTTACGTTTTATAAACGCCACAATTGCTTCGCCAATGTAGAATAGAAATGAAATGTTTAAAAAAATACGTAGACAAAATCCAAAAAAAGATAATAGGTAGTTTTCTTACTTCAAAGTGGTTTTTTGAAGTCAGTTTTAACTTTTTATGTTTTAATTTTTCCGCTTTTAGTATAGACATAGCAGTAGCAACGAAATCAGAAGGTGACATATCCTATTCAATAAAAAAAAGAATCGAACTACACTGTAGAAAGTTGTATAATTTTATGTATGAAAATTTAGTAGGTAAAACAATCGACCCCAATTTACTACACTAAGGGCTAGATACTTATGTATTTTTAAAAATGGGACCAAACTGTTAGAATTCGTAATCGGCTAAGTAATGACGAAGTTCTGGGGTTTTGTTTATAATTGAACAAAAATAAAAAATACAGTCAAATTGAGAACTTCTGCCTCTTTAAAATAGGATGGAATAATACTGTCTTATATATTTTTTTTGCTATCTTTTCGGATTTTGTCGCGGATGTCTTTTGTTGGGAGACCCCTGTGGGAACGTGGGACCCGTGACCATGATTGCTGTAGATCATGGGAAACGTCGAGAACCAAAAATCAAAATAAATCCACGATAAAATATAAAAAGATAATTGAAGTTTTATTTATAATAGTATAGAATAAAAAAGAATTTAATGCAAATTGCAAAGGCCTCTAACCTCGCACAATCTCAAAATACAAACTACGAGTATTTATCATTGCCTCAGTACTTACTTTCCTTTTGAGGTATAAACAAACGGTGCGCATACATCGTTCAATATCATCTCGCAAACACTCAATCTAATTGACTTTGCCCTTTTTGCAAATTGTATTAGTAGGTATCTACTACTTACTTACTCATATATTATATCACACTAGTATTTTAATCTGGGTTTGCTCTGAATATGATTAAATATTAAGAACATTCATTATACAGTCATATATAAAATACATGACTGTATAAGGCAGTGGTAGCCCAGTGGTAACGCGCTCGCTTGTATAACCGAGTGATGCGGGTTAAAATCCGGGTCTCGCACCTCTGATATTTTCATGTGCGAATCATTTCTACCATGATTACCACTTGTCGCACGGTGAAAGAAAACATCGTGAAGAAACTTGCATGTCTTAGAAAACCTAGCAAGTTTTCGTATGACATGTAAAGTTCGCCAACACGCACTAGGCCAGCGCTGTGGACTATGGCCTGATTCCTCGTCCTGAGGGAGGCCCGCGCCCAGCAGTGGGTCGTTGAAAAGGGCTGATGACATGTATAAATTACACATTTGTACTATGGAATTTTATATATCTTTTTTTTAATTTTTTGACGACACGTTTGGTTCAGTTTGTAACCTACTTGCTGTACCAACGGTCACGGGTTCGAGTGCGGCATTAATTTGTGTAATGATCATGAACGTTTATATATTTATGGGTTTTGATATGAGTGTATTAAAAGACTGTATTATATTATGTACTTATTGTCATGCCAGCTGTTGTGAGTTCGAATCCCGCTTGAGGGATTCATTTGTATAAAGCACGAATGTTCGTTCTCCTGTCAAACACCCATGATTATATAATAATAAATAATAAAAATCTCGTGTCACGTTTGTTAACAAACTCCTCGGCTTTGTGTATATTTGGTAGGTCTGAGAAAAGGTCGTAGGCTATTTTTTTATTCCCTGAGGTGATAGGGGTGGCCCACTCCAAATTTCTTATTTTTAGACCAAATTTTTATTTTTATATCATTTGGCATCAAAAAATACTTATAACCCTAAATTTTCATCCTTCTACCACCAATCCCTATTTTTAATAGTAATAAGAACGCGGGCTGAGCCGCGGGACTTGCTAGTATAAAATTATAATATGTATATATTTAAAGTTATAGTTGTACATTTCACAGTACATAAATGACCTAGTTTCCGTAACACAAGCCTCGTAGATTATATTTATCATTGCACTAGATGCTGCTTTGAGTAAAAAATAGTTCATGTTTGATTCAAACAGATATCGTACTCACATTGAATTAATGTTATTACTTTGTACGAGTATCTACTTTCATAAATACAAAACACTGTACGGGAGAAAATGAAATTTACATTTATTTTTCATGCTTTACTCTTTGGAACAAAGGAGTAATCATTTATTGCTGAATCCATTAAATGAAGCCTTGAAAGAGCTTTTTCCACACTTCAGAGTGCAATTCATTCAAATGTATGTGTAAATGCTTTTAGTAAACTAAAGAGCAGAATAGTGACTGTTTTAATTATTACTTATTTATGGTGTTAACAATACTTTCTACTTATTTATGGTGTTAACAATACTTTCTACTTATTTATGTGTTAATATTGTACATAAACAACTAACTATATAACTGCCTCGCTGGTGTAGTGGCTAGTATGGACGGTCGCACACCGGGATGTCCTGGGTTCGAGTCCCAGGTCAGGCCAAGTTTAGTTATAGAGTCTTTCTGTTTCGTAAGACTCAGTAACAGCCCAAGGTTGTGAAGTTGGCGGTGTTTTACCCCCGTGCCTCGGAGAGCACGTAGAGCCGTCGGTCCTGTGCCTTAACTCTCACTGGTCGTTTGGAGCATTCGTCCCACCAGAATATGAGAGTGATAAGGAATAGATAGTGCACTTGTGTTTGCGCGTACACTCGTGCACTATAATACGTCCCGCGCAGATGGCTAGTCTCTATGAGATTAGCCGCCGTGGCCGGATTCGGTCAGGAAGACATCATCATCATCACATAACCACTAAACTGAAAAGGAACAAAATTGTAAGCAAATTTTAGCAACTAATTTAAATCTGTACTTAAAAAAATGGATTATGCTTAACCAATATGAGAAAAATCACTTATTCACTCAGTCACTACGAAATATCGAAAACCGCTGAATATAGGTACAAAGATGAAATTTGACAGGAAGGTAGTTCATAGTTAGTAGACGACTGCTATCACAACGGATTTTGCGACAGGGCCGGATTAAGGAGTTCTATTGGCTCTCCAAAGTTTCTTTGAAAGTCCTTCATTTTTTGTGCTACAAACTTTGAATTTGACAGGACCCAGAGACGAACCCGAGCTAAGCGGGGGTGAGTCGCTAGTTTAATTATACGAGTAATATCAGTCTAGAATTCGCTTGTAAATGTAAGAAAATACAATTGTTAACCATTTTAAACATACTTAGCAATCATTAAAATATCAGAAATTAACCAATGAATTTTTGTGCAAGTTAAAAAGCTTTAAAATATTTTCTACCAGATATGCTACTTTGAATGCGAAATGAAAAATCTGAGAACCGTTTCACATCGCCCTCGCCGGGTTAATGGGCTGACGCATTTAATACTCGTTTCCACTGAATTATGCTTTACTGAGAGGTTTTTTATTAAATGCTCTAACTATTTCAACATTTACTGAAGAAATTGCGGTTTTAAAGCAATTTGTTTGGTCGACCTACTGACACAGTAGATAACGTAGACTGTTCTAGCAAACTGCTCAGGAGCAGCAGTTTCGATGCTCTCTCATTATAATATTACGTAAAAGCTTGGATTGATTGATGTCTGTTACTTAACAGCTGAACACTCGATAACAGCTGAACGGTTCTGGATGACATTTCGAACAGAGATAAACTAGCTAAAAGCTGAGATTTGTGAGGTCTCGTGTAGTTTTTCTAATGGGTAATAATTTTTAAGACAGTTGTTAATGTTAATTTTTTAATGGTTTTTTTAATCTAGACACTACCACTACATCCAGATATGACGTTAAATTACTATGTTAAAGCACAAATCTATAGGCGTGATAGATTTTCAGTAAAGTGTACCATAAAATGCTCAGGTTGTGGGATAGTGTTAGATCTCGCTTCGCTCGCTGTAATAATCTGGGATAGCACATATGCTAATTTTATACCCGGAAAATTGTACATATAGTTTCCATGGGATAGATTTGTGATTGTTTTTTTGTAAGTGGTAGTGCCATGCTTGTTACCTTCGGGTAGCAGCCGAATGGGCCGGCACGCCCCATATAGTACCACTCTCTCACAGAAGACCGGCGTGAAGTGGCAGCTATGCTGTAGCGTTCCGTCCGGTAAGTGAGAGTCCGGAAGGCCCACTCCCCATCCCTCTTCCCGTCCTTCTCCCTCCTACCTCCCTCCCTCCCTTTCCTGAAAGGCCGGCAACGCATCTGCAAGCCCTGTGCTGTTGCAGATGTCCATGGGCGGCGGTGATCACTTACCATCAGGTGAGCCTCCGGCCCGTTTGCCCCCTTTGTCCCATAAAAAAAAACTATTTCATACTAATCGTTAATACTTAGTGCCGAGATGTTCTTAAAAATATAATATTGTATAGGTTTTATATATTGTACATTAAAAACATTAGTCTGGTAACTGTTAACAACTAAACTTTGAATGTTCACTGTAACAGCTTTATCATTTTAACGAGTGCGAAAACAACTTTTGTAAGCACCACTTTATTGTTATGCTTCTATCGCCAGATGAGAACTTTAAATAAGAAACGATTTCCATTTTATACATACTTTATATTTAATACTAATGATTTATCCTGGTTTCGTTCACTTTCAGTAAACGGCCCTTGTCATAGAGGTATTATTAGTCTAAGTATATAAAAATGAAACCCGTTTTCCGTTGTCACGACATAGCATGAAAACGGCTTGACCGATTTGGCTAATTTTGGTCTTGAATTATTTGTGGAAGTCCAGGGAAGGTTTTAAAGGTGAATAAATATGAAAGTTGTGCGGAAAAAAAGGAAATTAAAAAAAATCTTTATAACATTAATGGCGTTTGACGTATCATGTTATTACCGTTGCCATGGTGCGTGCAATGGTAATTGAATCAGCGAATACATACTGGGAGGTGCGAAGTAAATGTTGTTTTGCGAATGTGTAATAAAACATTTCACCGCGGGGAGGAAAAGTTTATAAAAAATTTATATGTGGACAGAACAACGTCTGTCGGGTCCGCTAGTGTACAATATATGCAAAAAGTTTGGCTCAGTTTGTAGGGACCCTACTTTCTGAGCTAACGGTTGCGGGTTCGAGTCCCGCTGGGGGCATTCATATTTTGTTGACCAAGAATGTTTGTACTCCAGTCATGGGTGTTTATATTTATAATTATATGTATGTAGTTAAAATTTATATATGTGTAGTATAGTTATATATCTACTATCTGGTATCCGTAACACAAGCCACGTAGCTTATCACGGAACTAGATGGCCCTGTTGTAAAAGTGTCCCAACATATTTTATTTTATTATTTTATATACCCGTTTGCCGGTTATTGAATGTCCCAACATATTTATTATCCTCTCTTCAATCTAAGAAGTAAATTAAATATACGCTTGTAGGGGACGCGACCTACTACTAATTCTTGATAAATTAAATACAGTCTAAGATCGTTGAAAGTTTATTGATTTAATAATATAATGCTAAAATGATAATTGATGCTGATTAATGATAATGAATGCAAGGTTTGAATGCTGTCCGAACGTGCACTGCCGTTTTAGGTGCGTTTGGATGTATTTATAACACACCTACTAAGCATTATTGCTTAGGTGTTCGGTAACAACCTTTGGCCCGAACAACGCTTATATATAGCAATATAGTAAAATAGCAGAATTGAATTGTAATTGAATTTATTATTTTATTAAGAGATATGTTTTAGTCTCTAGAGTGCCACAATCATATGCATACATAAGCTGATAAAAGAACTACCTTTTCCGTCGTGCAGTCGGGTAAAAATACTGTGCCCTGACGCAAATTAATACATTTTGCCCATTTAGACATTATGAAAATCTCGTTAAAAGCTGCTAGGTGTCCTGATTGCACGAACGTTTGATTTTAATCACAGAGGCAAACACAATCTCTTGGTGCTGAAATTTAAATTATTTTCAAATTTCCTTCATTTAGGTACTAAAACAATCTCAATGTACCTACTAGAAAAGTGATACTTTTATTATAACAGCGCATTAATAATTATATGAGGTTTAAAGAGTAAATTAAAAAAATAACTATACCTAACAAAATTAGGCTTACTTCTATACATTAAAGGTTTGCAAATAAAATCTTAACTGCCTTGTTGGCATGATGGTTAGTATGTATGGCTTCACATCCACAGGTCCAGGATTTGAATCCCGGCCCTGGGCAAGTTTAGTTAATCTGTTTGTTTTGTAAGTCTCATCAACAGCCCGGAGTTAGAAAGTTGGCGGTGTTTTACCTCCTTGGTAGTGCGACTTTATTCGTGTCGAGCAGTCCTCCCGCCGGAGTATGAGAGTGCCAGGAATAGAGAGTGCATTTGTATATACGGGTACACTTGTGCGCGTATCTTCTTTAGTTGGCTAGTCTCAATGTGTGATCAACCGGAAGACATTGTTACTATCACTAAATATTATAAAACAAATCCTCCGTCGCGTCTGTCTGTCTGTCTGTTCGCGATAAACTCAAAAACTACTGCACCGATTTTCATGCTGTTTTCACCAATGGATAGAGTGGTTCTCAAGGAAGGTTTACTTTTTGTATACATTTACTAGTGGAATCCGCGGCTTCGCTTGCGGTACAGCTAGGGACGAACCCGAGCGAAGCGGGGTTAAGTCGCTAAAGTGGTTATTAAATACTTAAAAACTGTTGAATTATTTCACTTATTACCAACTTTCTTTTGCTGACCAACTATGTGCCTAGTAAAGCGTTCTTGCGGATTAACATCACTGAAAACTTATTTTTATAACTACGATTCTAAAGAACTTGTGACGTTTCACTTTTATATTTGCACTGTTTAACTTTATTTTTGGCTAAAAATGTTATCTGACATTGATGATGGAGTGCACGTAATTTCTTCTAATATATAAAAAATTCGTGTCACAGTGTTTGTTATCGAACTCCTCCGGTAAGGTTTGACATTTTTTGTGTATAGGTCTGATAATAGCTCGTAGGCTATGTTTCTCTCCATATATTTTACTTATTTTTATTTTAGGACCAAATTTTTATTTTTCACTTTTGTATGATTTGGCAATTTTAAAAACTTTTTATAACCCTAAATTTTCATCCCTCGGACGCGGACGGAGCCGTGGGAATCACTAGTTTTAAAAAAAACGTTGTTTTTATTCATCTCTACTACGACAGCTACTTTTACTTTAATCTACTACTACCGACCTATATATTTAGTGATGAGCGAATGAAGCGATAGAAGTCTTAAATAACCTGCCTTCTTGCATACATATAATTCTTAGATACGGAGTACTGGGACTGATATCTAATTTTCTATGTAGGTACCTATCTAATAACCTATATGTGTTAGCAAATTATTATTTTACTTATGAGATCCAGCCTTTAGAATCAAAATACCTTAATAATAATAGAAGTGGCAGAAGTAAAACCTTTACATTTTCACTTGGTTTTATTCAAAATTAATAAACTATCACATATGGTATGAAATACATTGTTTAATATGTTCGGGGTCATTTACTTATTATGTTCTCGTGATTTACTACGCTGTTACATTACGATAACAATTATCGTCAACTCTTATTTTGTTGCGTTATTATAAACGTGCTTTATAAATACACTTTATAAGTGAATATCGAATATTGTACGTTACAGGTTTAGGATCGGAATTAAATCACGTCACTTACACTACGATATATTTTCAATTATATTTTTCCAAAAAATATTAAATTTAGGTACAGACTCGACTAAGTAAGAATTCTATTATATGTAAGTATAGAAGATAACAAGAACGAGTCGTCGCTGCTGTCTGAATAGCCTAATAACCTAAATTTGAGCGTTAGCTTTAACATTAGGTTATTAGATTATTTGCTAACTATGCCGAAGGTCAGAAGTTTCTGTTTTTATTTTTGTTCCTAAAATATTAAATGAGCAATTCTTATTTGATTATATTTAAATTTATTTCGCGTATGTCTAACAGCTTTAACTTTTAATTTTGCGTTTTAAACGACACTTCACCTACTCGTAATACCTGGAGTATTTAGATTTCCGATCCGATTTCCGATTTCCGGACGCACCGTGACAAGAAGTAACGAAACTTATCTATGATGACCTTACCTGGTAAGAGGTAGGCCTTTAATTAAAAACTACGTAGTTCAAATCGATGTACAGGCGCACATGTCATGTGACATAAAAACAGATTGTGAATGCGGCAAAACTCATTGTAAATACGGCAATTGAAAGAAAAATATAATTTATATTTTTAAAGATGTATTCAGCCCTTTTCGCTTAACGTCCCACTGCTGGGCGTGGGCGGCGATCAAACCATAGTCTACCACACCGGCCAAGTGCGAGTTGGCGGACTTCACATGTCTTTCGAAAACTTGCTAGGTTTTCTAAGACATGCAGGTTTCCTCACGATGTTTTCCTTCGCCGTAAGACAAGTGGTGATCATGTTAGAAATGATCCGCAGATGAAAATGTCATAGGTGCGAGACCCGGATTTGAATATGCATCACTTGATTATCCAAATGAGTGCGTTACCACTGGGCTACCACTATCTATATACGAGTATAATATAAAAATGAATCCCTATTTTCCTTGGTCACGACATCACGCGTAAACGGCTGGACCGATTTCGCTAATTCTTTTTTTGTTGAGTTTGTTATTGTCAGGAGAAAGTTCTTATGAAAGAAAAAATAAAGAAAGTTGTGCGGAAAAATAGGAAATTCAAAAAAACTTTATAAAATTAAAGCCGTTTGACGTATCATGTTATGACCGTTGCCATGGTGCGTGCAATGGTAATTCATATAATCAAGTCAAATATATAATACCGGGCGGTGCGAAGTAAATATATACAACACGTACCTAGGGACGAACCCGAGCGAAGCGAGGGTGAGCCCCTAGTCATTTATAAAAATCAGGTTCCAAATCCCCGCCAGTCATTTTAGTAACTTATTGAACTTGAATAATCCGTTAGGTAATAATGAAAAAAATAATGGAACAAAATCTCTGATGTACGTACATTTAGCACGTATTCCTATTTTGGATTTTACCGCAGTAAAATTGTGGAATTGTGCAAACTGATTTATGGCAAATTAAATGTTTTCGGTTACTGGATCGTTTATGGATCACCATATTCACACAGCGGTGCTGAATCAGCGAGAAGACAAGCGTGTATTCTTGTTAGAATTACAATTATGGTGCTTAAGCGAGACCCTCGTCACCAAATATGTTGAGATCATCAAAACCAACAAATGTGCTTATAGAAGCAGTGGTAACGCGTTTGCTTGAAAATCGAGTAGAGTGGGTTCACATCTCGGGCCTCGTACACCTAAAATTTTTGTACGCAAATCATTTCTAACTTGAATTGAAAATTGATTACAACTTGCCTTATGACAAAAGATCTCTTAGGTATAGGATATCTTGAGTAAAACTGCATGTCTTAGAGAACCTAGCAAGTTTTCGAAAGGGCTTTAAATGTAAAGTCCGCCAACCCGTACTTGACCAGCGTGGTCTACTCCACCCCATGATCTGATCCACCCCGTATTGAAGGTAGGCCTGTGCCCAGTAGTTTTTACGTAAAAATGACTGAATATTTTCGTAGTATCGGACTTTAAAAACTCAAATTTTAAGTTTTAAGTAAACATAAAAAATATAACGTTTTAGTGTATCTATATCTACTCGTGAATTACGCAGTTAAAATTATAATTAGGAGTATGATTAGAATTTCTTATATACCTATGAAAATAATTTTAACAAATATTCAAGGGAATTAAAGATATTTGTCAGCAAAGCGTAATATATAACTATTAGCGTAAGTAGTAACGTAATATATAATTCACGCGGCTTCGCCTGCGCCCGAGAAATGAAGATTTAGGGTTAAAAATGTTTTGATGCCAAATCATAATAAAGTGAAAAATAAAAATTTGGTCTAAGAATAAAAAATAAAATATCTGGAGAGGGCCAACCTTATCACCTAGGGGAATAAAAAATAGCCTACGACCTATTCTCAGACCTGCCAAATATAAATAAAATATTTCATGAAAATCGGTCAAGTCGTTTCAGAGAAGTTCGATAGCAAACACTGTGACACGAGATTTTTATATATTAGATTTCTTTCATACAGATTCTGTAGCTTATTACTTGACTTAAGAATTTTCTATTGTAGAGTTCCGTATCTCAAAAATGGTAAAAGATAGGATCCTTTTATATCACACTAACACATTCGTCTGCCGTCTGACAGCCTGTCCTTCGTTAAAAGAATACCTATGTACATCACAACTTTTAGCGGATAGTACGTATGGCTTTAGGAGATCGTGGGTTCAAGTCTCAGTTGAAATAATATAGTTATTATACTTTTCTATCCAGATGTCCTTGTCAGTAGCATTCGGAAGTAGGGATGTTTGTGGAATCACACCTCTATGCCAAGAAGTGCACGTAAAGATGTCAATGCACTATATCAATCATGATACACAGGTCATGTCGATTTATTGTCTGATGGAAATTTAAGAGCCCATAGATGATAAATAATTAATAGATAGTAAGTAAAAGTATGTACTTACACAGATAATGTATTTATCTATACTCGTACATATAAATAAAATTTAAGTGTCTGTTTTTAATTTCAAATTAACAGCTTTTCACTAAATGCTTATGAAAGTTTATACGATACTAGCAAAAAAACCTAATTTTAAAATTTTTGTCAGTCTGTCTATTTGTTCCGGGTAATCTCTGAAACGGCTGGACCGATTTTGACGGGAATTACACTGGCAGATAGCTAATGATATATGGAGTAACTGAGGCTACTTTTGAACCGAATTCAAAAAAGGAGGAGGTTATATTTGAAAATTTCATTTATTTTAACTAGCGGAAGTGGAACCCGTAACTTCGATGACATTTAAAATAAGTACCAATTCTATAACATAGACTAGATGATACTAAGGAAACAGTTCTACAAAAGAGATAGCTGTAAAGTAATATTAATAACCGCGAGATGAACATTGAACATGTGAACCACATAATCCTCAACTCAGTCCGAGAGTTAAATTACACTCGATAGATTAGTTCTCTGGACGGTTTTCACTAAGCCACAGGATCCACAACTGTCTATATTACTTTATAACAAATTTATGGTAGATTCGTAGAATTTAAAAAAAAAGACGTGTGGCACTCGGAGACTGCCGCGGTAAAGCTATTGCATAGCTGTTTTTAACAAGTTATGCAATTATAATTATTTATTTATTTTATTTATGCAATATTTTTTTCCTTTGTTTTTTTTTCTTTAATATTAATTCAAGTTACACTTTTTAAGCGTGGTGATCGATAAGAAAACAATTTTTTTTCTCTTATTAAATAAATGAGAAGTTAATATTGTTCAACATATTTTTATTATCTATTGAAAAAAACCCGGATGTCCGCCATCTTGGATTTCAAAATGGACCTCATTTTCGCAATCAGCACCCCGAGAAACCTCGAAAATGACACCCATGTCATTATTGAAAAAAAAACTGTCGATCTAAAATCGATTTATTAATCTACAGCGCCATCTATGTATTAATTATGGGTAACGTCAGACCTAAACAACACCAGTACAAGTAAACTAAAAGATAAACCATAGATGTCGCGCTACTCGTCGCATCACGCATGACAGGTGTTAGGTTATTTTCGTTACGGAATTTCTGGATTCGGTCTCCACGCTCAAGGCCCGCGATAGAAGCTATGCAGTAGCTTAAAAGCTATGCAATAGCTTAATAAAAAACATCAAAAAAAGAAGAGTTAAGAAAGTGTTAATTCGGATATCCATATAATTGCATACATTATATATCTTTTAAGCGTTCCGTAGCAAAATTATTGGATAAATTACGAGTAATTTCGCCATGCCACAGCCATTTTCTTAGCTGGTACCGATTTCAAAAAGAGTTAGTACTTAAAAAATTATAATACCTATGCCATTTTTATCTTCTAAGATTGTGATATCGGATTATAACAATTTGTGGAATAGCAACGTACTTTATATTGCTATTCCGTTTGATATAAAATTATATTTACGTCTACAAAGTTACATACAAATATTGAATTAAGATAATTTTCAAAAAGAATTTTCGTTTCGCTCACGCTCGTCTCTATTCCATACGTTCTAACAAATTTCTCATAGAATAGATATTAGATTTCAATTGTAAAAAGTTTCTTAGGATGTTGACGCGGATAACCAGCTTTCATCATACCAAATTTTTAACCGACTTCAAAAAAAGGAGGAGGTTCTCAATTCGTCGGGGACTTTTTTTTTTTTTTTTTATGTATGTTCCCCGATTACTCGACGATGGCTGGACCGATTTGAAAAATTCTTTTTTTGTTTGAAAGGGTATAGTTTCTAGTTGGTCCCATAGTCACCAAGTCACGATCTGATGATGGGATCCCAGGGAAATCGAAGACAACTCTCAAATTTTATAGGCACTTATTACGTTTTTCATATATTTTCTAAAGCTGTTCAAGTATTTGCGCCTGATAATCATCATCTCCTGTGGTTGAGCTAATGATGGAAGGTACAACTCCTCAACGGTTAGGAGTTAAAAGAAAATCCTTTCAATATTATATGTAATTATTAGACCGATAGTTAAATTCTTTCAGGCTCTTATTAACCGACTCTAAAAAAAGGAGGAGGTTCTCAATTCATTGGCGACTTTTTTTAAGTATGTTCCCCATTACTCGAAGATGGCTGGACCGATTTGGAAAATTCTTTTTTGTACATAAACAAAATAAGTATCTACTTTCCGTTAAAAATTTGAAAATAAATTATTTTTAACAAAAACAAAAACCGACTTCAAAACTAAACAAATCTAAACTAAAAAGTAGAAAATAATACTTTTAAGAACTTCGTTAATTTAGAAGTCGGTGCCAGCCACATATTCGATTAATCTATATCTATAATATTTGTAAATATAATCAAAATACCGTTCGAAAGTTCCTTGCAAATGCAAGATAAGTCTATCCGTCTTGGCTGGCACCGACTTCAAAATTAACGAAGTTCTTAAAAGTATTATTTTCTACTTTTTAGTTTAGATTTGTTTAGTTTTGAAGTCGGTTTTTGTTTTTTGTTAAAAATAATTTTATCAAAATCAGTTCAGTGGTTTTCTCGTGATGCGGTTACAGACCGACAGACAGACAAAAATCTAAAAACAATAGATTCAGCCGCTGAATCGACAATGTAATATTTTGATAGTGATGACTATTGAATAAAATGTAAAAATATGCAACATGCAGATTAAACTCAGTTAGATTTTTTTATTGTATGGATTTTTCAACGCCAAAAATATAACAGAACTACCAGTTACTAACCGCATTATCTTTAAATACTCGTAACAAAACGAAATATCTTCCCGTAGTTATCGACTTAACATGTGCGATCATAAATTAACAAAAATATAATTGACTTATTACATAATCAGTATCTAAACTTAAAGTATTTCTTTATTTAATTTTGTTAGTTTGTTTGTAAAAAACTATTAGTACAAGAGTATTGTAAATAATAATTATTACATGACTATGTGAATTAATCTATAAGAAAATTTGTGCTGTTCATAGGTAAGTAGATTGGTGCCAATCCTGTTAGAGGAAATAAAGATCTTAGCAATATACAAGTGGTAGAAAAATTTTGTTGACGATGTAAATAACGAAGGAAAAATAGTCAGACTCTGAAAGGGTTGCAGAAGGATAATAATCATGTATGAAAAGAAAGTTTTAGATTAGTTTATTATCTACAACTTTTACGTTCAACTTTTTTCGATAGGATGTATAGTTTAGCCGCCAATCACCAAACCAAGTATAAAGCCCTAAAAACGTATAAACAAAGTGAATAAAACTCTTTACACTGTGGTATAACTATATTAACACGACAACCCGCATCCACACCGAACACCGATCTATGTATCTAAATACACAAATCTATATCTAAATACATAGATCGGTGTTTTAAAATAAATTACTTCTTAAAATACAATCTATTCTGAATAAGAACATTAACATTTGTCAAGATATTACGTAACATGCGCAAAACACTTACAAAAATAACCTCCTTTTTTTAAATTGGTTAGGTATCAACAGCAAATATTAGGTACTAATACAATAAAGTCCTTGTAAAATACCAATAACGTATGATGGATGAGGGTCAGTGTACAGGCTACATTATACTTATAGGTACCTATATGTCTATTGTTCAAACACATAACTCCCCTTTGGGCTTGACCGCAATTGGGTAAAAGGTAAGTCATTGCTCAGTTTTATGTAGACGGCAACGAGAGTGTGGTGTAAGAATAATTATTAATTTTCAAAACCGTTCAATATAGAATAGAGTGGGTACATGTACCTATCTTGTATATTTATTTTGTTTAAATAACTTCCTTTACTTTATCTAATAATTTTGATTAGTGAGGTCGTCGGTTCAACTTAGTTGTTTACAACAGCTTGATATGGCATGAAGTGCAAATTTACGATTGGAATTCTATGCAAAATGGACTCGGAAAGACAGTGTCTGCTCGCACCAACTGTTTCGGAAACGAGATACAGCAGAATCAGGTAAGTACGTTGTTTTGGAAGTTTTCTGTAAAATCGAAGCAGTGGTACCAACTAAATATAGATTGATATTATATGTAGTTGGTACTTCTGTTTCGGATTTGCAATTTCCGTTTGTTTTTGTATTTTTAGTGATGAAATTTAATGAATCATAAGATTTTTATTAATGTCGGAAACTAATTTATTTATTAACAACAGAGTAAAATATTTTATATTGATTTATTTTTACCTAAACATATTAATTATTATGCGTATAAGAATTTTTGCCGTAATTTTCCACGTCGAAAAAAAATATTTGTCAAATTATTAAGAACTAATATTAATTTATATATGTAATAAGTTACGATCTAAAGAATTATGTTTAGAAGGTAATTATAATGTACGCATTATTTTTTATTTTGACGATATTATTCGAAAACTTTAGGTTTAACGCTTATTTGCCTTATATCTAATGTAAAAAAAGTTATGGATTTAAAAGAAAAAAAAAATATTTAGTTCATAAAATCCACAGCTAGTTAGTAAATAGTAGTAGTTATTTAGATAGTTAGTTAGTTAACTGTAGTGATTGCAAGTTATATTATTATTTGCTTAATTTAATATTAGTTACGTACTTGAAGACAATACGTGAATATTTTATATTATTTAAACTTAACAAATTTACGTATACTTAGGTACATGATATATCAAATCTAGAGCATTGGCTTTAAAAATAATATGTAAATAGATACATTTCATTTTGCTTTCTAATATTTTTTTCTAATATTCAAGGCAGACTACTTTTTGCATAAAACTGGTTTTTATCACAAAATCGGGCTAAGAATATTTTTTAAACAAATAATTAGCATTATATACACTAGCGACTTACCCTCGGTTCGCTCGGGTTCATACCTACCTAATTTACGCAGCGCATGCCAGTTAATGACTAATAGGTATCATAGGTAAATTCTTAATAATTCTTATTTTATAACTTAAATTAATGCAATTTTCGTGAGGATATAATTTTTTTTAAACAATATGCAGTTGCTCATAATGTAGCCTTTGAAAGGTGAAAGAATTTAAAAGTGACCTAAGTTTTTAGTTTAGTTTATTATTTTCATTCCTTGTTGTATTGTAACTCGCAAGTCAGCATAAAAAAGTATCTTTTATGCTGACTTGCGAGTCGGATCCAGCTATTATTTTGTTTTTGAGGCAGTGGTAGCCCAGCGGTAACGCGCTCGCTTGTATAACTGAGTGATGCGGGTTCAAATCCGGGTCTCGCACCTCTGATATTTTCATGTGCGAATCATTTCTATCCTGATTACCACTTGTCTAACGGTGAAGGTAGACATCGTGAGGAAACCTGCATGTCTGAGAAAAACCTAGCAAGTTTTCCAAAGACATGTGAAGTCCGCCAATACGCACTAGGCCAGCGCGCTAGACTATAATGGTCTGATCTCCCTCGTACTGAGGGAAGCCCGAGCCCATTAATAGGACGTTAAAAAGGGTTGAAGACGACAATCGGCCTCTTTATCCATGAACTAACTTTAGAAATAAATGTCCCAACTAAACTACC
Organism: Boloria euphrosyne; assembly: GCA_951802675.2. Classification (NCBI taxonomy): domain Eukaryota; kingdom Metazoa; phylum Arthropoda; class Insecta; order Lepidoptera; family Nymphalidae; genus Boloria; species Boloria euphrosyne. The sequence goes on from OX637888.1 coordinate 2,021,968, forward strand.
TCGCTGTAAAACGTACAATCCATTCCATATTTGCAAATCCAAATCAAACCTGGGCCTTTATTCTCCTTTAAATAGAATATTAAATCAATACAATCGTTTACACAAAATTTTTGATATTGACATATTCTCAAATAAAATTGATAACCACCACAGTCGAGGGAGCTAAGGACCTTAGGGAGAAGCTCGTGGAGCGCTTTGGCGAAAAAGCCAAATCCAAAGTGCGTACCATGGCCTCCATACTGGCCAATGGCTTCAAAGAGGGCACTAGGTGCAACCGTTTAACGGTCGACGAAGCCCTCATGAACCACTTTGGAGCCATAGTCATGGCAGCTCGACTGTCAGGAGCAGAAGAAGTGGCACTCATCGGAGACATTAACCAGCTTCCTTATATCGACAGAGAAAATCTGTTCGAGCTAAGGTATTGCTGGCCAACTATGGTGACCAACATCACATGTGAGTTGTCTTGTACGCATAGGAACCCCAAGGACGTTGCATATGCCATCAGCGACGTCTATGGTAACATCTACTCCTCTAGTCATACCATCCACTCCCTGAGCTTGAAAAGGTTTACTGACGCGCAAATACCATCTACCCAACAAGGAACCCTATATTTGGTCCACACTCAGGAAGAAAAGAAGTTCCTGATGAACCAAGGATATGGATCCGGCGAAGGGTCGCGTGTCATGACCATCCATGAAGCACAGGGCCAAACCTACAGAGAGGTCATAATCGTCCGGACAACGAGCAAAAGACTCCGCATTCACGACAGCGTGCCGCACGCTGTTGTAGCGGTGACTAGACACACGAAGACCTGTGTCTATTACTCCGATGACGGTGACGACGCGATCGGCAGGTTTATTCGTCGAGCGGAGGGGGCCTCAGCAAAGACCATCCTGGAACACAGCCTCAAAATGTCCATCCAAAAACGCGACACGAAAATCGCGGAGGCTGTGTTTTCCCAACTGCGGAATGAAAGGCGGGGTCCTAAAGTCCCAATATAGTGTATAATAATTTTTAATTTTATTTTATTAATAATGAATTTTATTAAATTAAACAAATATATATGTCAGTCTCGGACCACGTTTCCTTTAGTATAAGTTCGTAGCATGTATCGCTAGTTTTAAGTCTTTGCAAATGTAATACGCCAAATCAAATTTAAATTTAAAAAAAAAGGCACGGGCGCTTAACGCCTGTGGATGTTTTCATTATAATAAAATAAAAAAAAAAAATAAAAAAATAATAAAATTGATAAATTTAAGTCTCTGACATTAGGTTTTTTGAGAGATACTTATGGTGATAGCTTATAACTTATCTTTGTGTTTATTGTTATGATAAGTATTTTTAGGTTAATATTGCTAAAGTTTTTTTCTCAGTATTGTTTTAGTTATGTTATTGCATTACTGTCTTAAAACATAATATGTACAAATTGTCATATTTATTATTAAAATTCAAAGTGTTGTGTATTATTTTTTGAAGCTCAGTGCAACAGTTTATGCATGTCGTGGTTGCCTTTAATTGTGATTACAGTTAGATTTAGCTTGGTATTTTATGTTTGTATGTTATATTACTGTATATCATGTTGGTGATCCTAAAATAAAATAAAATAAAATAAAAAAACTATTCCAAAAGGTTTCCCAAATAATACTTAATTTTAGAATACAGATTCAACTAAATTACAATTTTATTTTATTAAGTAGGTGATATATTCTTTTTTAATAACACTAAAGCTCATCAATAACTTCTAAACAAACAGAAAACCGGTTGCCAACACAAAGTACTAAGCGACTTTCTATTAGCGAAACCTGTTGTAATAAATCCTTTCAAGAAATAAACTGACATTTTACTTTTTAGACACTAAAACGTACCATACTACACGAGGATTCTCATTTACTGACCTAATTATTGACCTTATCGTTGATGTTGGTGCCAGCAGCATTTTAATTTATTTTAAGGATGTAAACCAATGATATTCTAATAGACAGATATGTTATATACGTTCACTAAACAACCGAAAAAAGTGTTCCGCGCAGCACACATACACACTTTTCATTCAAGGTACATTTCACTACAAGTCAAAATGATAGAAAGGGGATAGTCGATAAAATCAATAAGAAAAAAAGAGACAGCTAGTGCTGTCAATTGCGCGTCAATGTAAACAAACATTAGTCTAGCGACCGATGACATCACAGACAGAATATTAGGCAAATAATTGAAATATATTAATAAATCGAAGTATACTGCGTTCTTACATGTGGTATGAGATCCCTTGTGTTTTATTAACTTTGGTATCATAATTGGTACATTTCCTAAATACACAGGATGGCATTTTTTTAAATTTTGTAGCAGCGTACCACTCGTCGCCATGCGTGACATAGACTAAAGGCAATACGTCCCAATTAGGACGTTTTCGAGTCTTCACGATTGCGCGCTCACAACTTATCTATTGTTAGAATATCATTGATGTAAACATACCTATAATGACACACAAACAATGAAACAGTGGTAGCCCAGAGGTAATGCGCTCGCTTGGATTTACGAGTGATGCGGGTTCAAATCCAGGCTCGCACCTCTGACATTTTTATGTGCGAATCATCAAGGAAAACATCTGAATTGATAATGATGACAAATGTTCCAAAAGTATTTAAGATGCAGATTCGAATCACAATTTTATTATATTTTGTACCTATAGATTATTTGATTAAATTGAATTATATTTCATATTATCACTTACTTGCTTGCTTGGTACACTAGAATATTTTAAATTGAAATTGCTAAGGAGATACCTATTACAAATTAATGTGAAAAACACGAATTCAATAGGACCTACGTATCGGTGGAACTTTTTTGTACTCCAGTAGTAAAGCGAAACGAGTCTAGATGTAATATTAACAATACTATACGATTAAAACTGGACCGGAAGTCTCGACATAATAATTGTCATTGAAAACGATATTAAAATCATTCCTAATCATATCGATACAATATCGATTACTAACTATGTCGAGACTACCGGCCCTGGTCAGTTACAATAACATTTACAAATCTTTCACTTTTAGACGACACGTTTGGCTCAGTTGGTAGTGACCCTACTTTCTGCGCTAGTAGTCGCGGGTTCGAGTCCCGCTGGGGGCATTCATTTGATGAGCACGAATGTTTGTACTCACGTCATTGGTGTTTATATTTATAAAATTTACGTATTTAAAATTTATATAATATGTGTAGCATATCAACTATCTGATCCGTAACACAAGCCTCGTAGCTTACCACGGAACTAGATGGTGTATTATAATAATGTCATTATTTTCTGTTCCAGGCCACTATCATACGAAGAGGTTTTGGAATCTCGCCGAGAGCTTCCCTGGAAGAGTGCTCGAATTTGCTTGATCCTCATATTTTGGGCAGTCATGGCCGCTTTTCTGTCCATCATCGCATCTATACTAGTGAATAACAGCTGTTCTTTGAGAGCGCTAGGCCCAGCGCCGTCAGTGCCGCCCGTACATATGTCTTTTGGACCACTAGTGTCTTAATATATGAGGTTATTTAATCTATTGTTAAAATCAATTAAGCCAGAAAGAACTTTACATTTTTGTTCTTTAGAGTAGATAAAAATTATAAAACGAAGCTTAAAATTTTCTAGATACTATATAGATTTATTTCAGCATTATTTCGCTTTTTCGGCTTTATTCCTAAGAGTAAATTGTTTTTTTTCGTAATGACTTGGAATTGCATTAACAGATGCAATACATTCTGCCAGTGTCGCGTTTTGTGAGAAAGAGTAAAATATGTTATAATATCAATTGAATTGACATTACCAATTAATAACCCTGTATTAAACTCTTTCGACAAATAAGTCGTATGGACAAATAAGCTTTGAAACGAGAATATGCTTAAGTCGTATATTATGCTATACTTAGTTTTTAAGCTTACGTGGATATAAATAATGTAAATTTACAATTTTTTTATGATGTAAAAACGAGATATTTAGTATCGTACCCATAGCGCTTGTTACAGTGCCGGGATATTGGAAAGTCATAAAAGTAAGTGAAAAATATGAGAATATATCGCGTTTCATCATAAAAACATTGTTATACCAAAGCCTACGAAACATAGTCGGCAAACGGACGTGACAGCCCTAGCTGCCATACACTAATGTCCCAAGCGAGTGTATAGCGAGTAGCTATGATAGGGTAGCTTGGGCTGGCTGTTACGTCCGTTGGCCGGCTATATAATTTATAGGCTTTGGTTATGTTATCTCTACAGGGTAGAAAATAAATATAAGGTTTAAGATAAGTGTTAGGAATGTACATATCAGCTGATCTCTGCGGTTTAACATCACAGTATCTCTATTAGTTAGTACTTTGTTTATATTGTAAGCTAGCAAACTCGGCCCGCTTTGCTGGGCGTAGTTTAAAATAAATTAGACGGTGTTTATATTTTTTAATGAAATAAAAATAGTCGAAGTTACTCCTTATTACCTACATTAGCTATCTGCGAGTGAAAGTCCAAATCGGTCCAGACGTTTCAGAAATTAATGGAACAAACAGACAAACAAAAATTATTTAAATTCATTTTTTATATATATCTACCGTATTTTCTTTAATATGCATTTAGTGGAAAGCTGTTAATTTGAAATTACAAACAGACACTTCAATTTTATTTATATTATGTACTGATGTAAGAGACTTACTTAGCGGTACCCTACTGTTAGTTATGGGTATTGGCGTTATGAGTAATGGTGTAAAAAGAAAGATAGGCTTTCTGTCCGAATAATAAAATTTAGATAACATGTTTTAAATGTTTTATAAAAACGATTTACTCTCCCTTCGCTCTGATTCGTCCTTAATTGCCTAAATGTATCCTATATCCTAGATCATAGCCTATCAGAATTCTGAACTTCATTCAAATCTGCATAGCCGTTTTAGCATAATGTAGTAACAAACATACAAACATTTACATTAGTAGTCTTATTTAATTTCGATAGTTACTTATAATTCGTTAACACGGAAGGTTTTTTCTATTTCGTGTTCGTTAGCGTTCAAAAGTATCGAGTAAATTCAAAGATATCTCAATATACAGGTCACTTGCAAATGTCATCAAATAATGTAATACCTAAATTAATATTTATCACTAAATTAGACTTAATTAGGGCATGTTCTTGATCTTTGCGTTTTATATTATCTCCAAGTGGAATTTTTCCCAAAATTATCAATCAATCAATAAATTATGAATTGCGAACTTTAGCCCGCGTTACGTATTCTTGGTGCATTTTTCAATATCTTTTTTTAAGTGACTTTAGAGTTAAGCAGATTACAGATTATTTTACATAGTCAACCTTAGTAGTTACCAGTGCTGTAAAAAATGTCATTTCGAAAATTTGTAAATTTGTAAGATGCTAAATAAATAAAAAAATATTTTATTTTTATTTTTAGTTTAAGCTTTAAAGCAAAACAGATATTTAAGATATTTTTTTTAAATAGATTTTAAAAAAATTAATAAGATTATGAAAAATAAATACGATGTTTGATATTGTGAAGAATTCTTTTCCCATCGCGAAATCTAAAGATAAATCTATAGATTACGACTTAGCAGGTATAGATACTTATTATGTAAATAATACTAGCAAACCCCGCTTCGGTTCCGCTTTAGTGGGCATAAGTTATAAAAATAAATTAAAACGGTTTGTATAATTTTTTAATAAAATAAAAGTAGCCTAAGTTACTCCTTATAACATTAGCTATCTGCAAGTGAAAGTCCCGTCAAAATCAGCCTTACTGTTTAGAGATTGGCTGGAAGTCGGAACAAACAGACCGTTTTTTTTTGTTAGTACCGTATACGGTATATATACTTTCATATGCATATAGTGAAAAGCTGTTAATTTGAAATTAAAAACGGACACTTCAGTTTTATTCATATGTACCCACTGATAAAAAAGCGATTGTTAACTATGACTAGATTGCAAGCCCTGGAGTACTGCTATCTTTATTTATATAAGTTCAATGGTGCGTGTAATTAATTAATTTTCAATATGACATTTATATGTGAAATGTAATAAAAAGATATCACTATCATACTGTTATTCGTATACTTATTTTAATTAACATGTAAATTATGAACTAAAACTAAATAATATAACACATTAGGCAGTGGTAGCCCAGCGGTAACGCGCTCGCTTGTATAACCGAGTGATGCGGGTTCAAATCCGGGTGTCGCACCTCTGATATTTTCATGTGCGAATCATTTCTATCATGATTACCACTTGCCTTGCAATGAAGGAAAACATCGTGAGGAAACCTGCATGTCTGAGAAACCTAGCAAGTTTTCGTATGACATGTGAAGTCCGCCAACACGCACTGGGCCAGCGCGGTGGACTATGGCCTGATCCCCTCGTACTGAGGTAGGCCCGTGCCCAGCAGTGGGACGTTAAAAAGGGTTGAAGACCAATAAAACACAACATTTTCAATAATTTTATCATAAATTGTTTATAATAATGTATTTGGAAATTTAAAAAAATAATTTATTGCATCAGTAGAGATTTTTTCACACATTTTGTAATTAAAATTCTGATTCGAATACGCTTCTATTGACTTAACTTTCCAATACGTAGAATGTACATACATACGTTCTTATAAAATTATTATGATAACCTTATAGCATATAATGAAGGGTACATGGACAAAACAAGGAATGTCACAAAATCATTTTTTTTATTTACATTGCATTCTATAATACCTACGTGGCAAAAACTTAATGTTCCCATACTTTTTAATTATTTGATTTTTTGTGACATTCCTTGTACCGTTCATATAATTTATACTATAAAAATAACTAGACGCTATTTAATTAGTTTAAAAACTCTGGTCTGTCATTTCATTAAAATAGAAATATTAAAACAAAATAACAATTGACACAAAAAACACGTCAATGGATGAAGGTGTTGCATTTTCTAATTTTTGCTGTTTTATGCGTAAATGTCGGTATAATGAGTGTATTAACAGTTTTAAATCTTAAATCTTATGATTTTATTTGACAGCCATTTTATATACTACTTGATTTATATAACACAAATTAATATATAATCTTCTTCTTCCTGCGCTTTTCCCACGCTATGTGGGGTCGTCGTCTTCTTCTACTCCACCCCTTTTACACGCATATCCTCTTTAACACAATCCATCCATCTCTTTTTCGGTATTCCTCTACTCTTTTTTCCTTCTACATGCATATTTTGTATTCTCCAGATTAATATAGGTATAATAATTTTCACAACTAGAACTTTGCAACACATCACCTTCAACAATTCATGTCTTAAATTATTTGTACTAATGTTAGGCATTCTAGGTACAATATACCTACAATACATAAAATTCGTCTTAAATCATTATGTAGGCCTTAGAAATCCAGCTATTCTTATTTCCTTAAATACAAGATGGCGTAGATTCATAACCTTCGAAATATTTATTAATACTTATAAAATTTAGCAAAAATTACTTAACATTTACGAAGTTATAGTTCGCGTCACGTAAAAAGAACTCTGGAAGAAAGTGGTGGGGGTGTGTTGGCACTTGGGTACATTCGCGCACGAAAGTACTAGGCCTATTCTTTTATTTTTGAACTAGCTTTTCGCTAGAGACGTATATTGGTTATTGGTAAGTACATTGAAAAATATATTAGATAGAATATAAATAAATAGAATTCTATTAATTAATAAAATAAGTTTGATTCAATGTAGAATGTTTCATCTACTTAAAAAAAATGAAATTAATTCGTTTAATACATTTTTTTAAATTTGTTAACTGCATTATCATCAGACTCTCTTTATAAAACAATATACGTCAAAATATTTTTTCTCTCTTTTTCATGTAAAATAATTTCATAATTATAAACATTTGTGCACGCGATGGTATTTTGAACTGACGAACCAACACCCAACCGATAAATCGCCTCTGCGCAGTTTAACAACCAGTGTTCTTTTTACATGACGCGAGATCTACTAGACGTTAAAATATTAATGCCATATATGAATAATTAGTGTAAAATAAAAAGATCATTTTAATATAAAAAATTTAAAAGAAGAATATATCTTATTGAAACATACTTTTCTTGTTCTAATTTTACATACTATTATTAAAAAAAAATAAACATGTAAGTAACGCCATCTATTAACATTAATTATAACAACTAAGATATCTTTGTTCTAAGCGAGACTTCATAATAAAATTAACTATCGTATCTACAACAACACCTAGGAACTATTGCTAATACGTTTTATAAATGAGGGGTTAAATTATACAAATATTACATTTCACAATACATTTCGTTTCATTTTGTTTTCACAGACAGACATACAAAACTTCTAAAAACTATAGATTCAACCTCTGAATCTATAATAATGACTATTTCTATAACTACGAAATAAATTTATTTAAAAGAATGCTCTTTTAAAATTATAACAGATGTCACTCGTTATTTAAAAGAGCAACTGTTGAGTTTCATGCCGGCTCTTTTCAGCCGAATTGCTTACTGAGCACGTGGTACTTCCTCACAGATCGACTACATTGATTTATATAAATTATATATATGTATGATTCTAAAGTGTCTTCAGAAGTCTAATTTTTTTAATTTTTTTTTATTTCTAAATCCAATCGGACATTTTAAATGACCCATACATTTGTATAATCCTGAAATATTTTGAAACAGTAATCGAAACTCATAATATAAAAGTTTCTAATAATTTCGTATAGGGGCGGGGTCAAAATAAGCTACGTCATGACCTATGTCATGAGATCCTGACCTCATCCGGCAGTACCACTATAATAATCCAACGCGTTCTTTGATCGTTTATTCAATCCTTTTGCAATTCCTAAAAAATAACATCCGTAACAGAAACTATCCTAAACTCAGATAATTCGGATCGGATAATTTTGTCCGTAGCTAAAACCGGGTATAATGTTATTCCTATATCCGTATCAATATCCGGATCCACAATTTCATATCCGTAACATCGCATATATTCTTCGTATCAAAACATTATAAATACAATGTTACAGTTAAACTTCGGCCCATAGACAAATATATGTATCCATTAACATCCCATTGCTGGGAATAGACCTCCCTTCAATACGAGGGGGATCAGGCCATAGTCCACCACGCTGGTCTATTGCAGGTTGGTGGAATTCACATGTTCAGTTCATGCAGGTTTCCTCGCGATGTTTTCCTTCACCGTAAGACAAGTGGTAATCAGTATAGAAATGATTCGCACATGAAAATATCAGAGGTGCGAGACCCGGATTTGAACCCGCATCACTCGGATATCCAAGCGAGCGCGTTACCACTAGGCTACCTCTATCTTACACTGCTACAAATATATATCAAGTGATGATCCTGCATAGAGAATCAGGTATAGAGTAGAGAGCGTATAGATGTGTTTCTTCTGGAAATCGTCCTTGTGCACTTTGCTTGACGATATTCGTTAGTTCTCTGAGCGTTTCGTTCAAAATGTTGTGGTGTTTGCTGTATCTGTAAGAAATATATAACGTTACATATATGTCATCTATCTCGCTTGCGCTTTATTTTTCTTTTGAATATTAAGAAATAAAGGAATATATTTGTCTCGCTCTAGCTCTTAAAGATTAAATAAGAATCGAATATACAGCATGAAACAAATACATACGGATCTGGATGTTAAAGTTACCGATTTTTTTATTTTTTTATAACACGCAAAAGTATTAAAGGTAGAGATATTTACGAATAAGCGTCTTAAAACGTATTGATCTCGCACAGTACATACATCCATTTCGCTGTCACGTACTCTTAGCACTATCTCTATCTCATTTTCATAATACTCACGCGTCGACCACTGGCGTAAAGGAGCACCTTATATACATATTTCCATCTCACTTACACACATTAACACTATTTACATCTCGCTCGCACAATACTCAAAAACTAATGAGCGCAACGATCACACACGGTTAAGTATATCCATCCATCTCGCTTACACATACTCTTAACACCACTGACCTCTATAATACCCCTGGACTGGCTGTTCCAAGCGTTTGACAGCAATTTTTTTGTGTCCATTTGAAGCGCCACTAGCGAGAGTCCCGAGAACTAATTTTGACATATATTGCAAATGACAGCGAGAAGTGTTTGTTTACTGTAAAGTAATTTTGCATTTTCGTTGTTAATATAACATAAATAGTAATTATGACGATACAGTTATTGATTAATAAAAATAAAAAAATAAAAATCTTTATATCGACATCATTAGTTTTAGTACCACAAACTCTCGCTACGTCCGACAGCGGCGGACAGCGCCAAAATGGCGAATATCAAGCAGCCACAAAAGCACGTTGACAACAGCCAGTCCAGTGGTATTATAGAGGTCAGTGCTGAGCACTATCTCTATCTCGTTTTCACAATACTCACGCGTCGATCACGGGCGTGAAAGAGCGTGCTAGAGCGTGTTGCTCCAACGGCGCGACGAGATGCGAAGCCAGTAAGGACACGCAGGGAGCGTCGCAGGCGAGAGCTAGTACACTCATTCGTATACGGTTGGAGAGTTGTTGTAGACCTATCCTTTCCAGGTTGGACGTTATTTTGCTGTTTATCTGTGGGAAAAAAAATCCTAATTCTAAACAAAATCGATGGCTTTTTTTATATATTTTTATGAAATTTAGTCTAAATCTAAAAAAAAATTAATCTATTTTCTGATAAATCTAGACTAACCAATTACACGTGAGTGGTGAGGATGAGTCCCTAGTGTTATATATAACTAGAAATAGTGTTATTTTTCCAAACTTCCAGGTTCGATTCCCGAGCTGAGTATAAGTTTTTAAAAATGTATGAATGCAGTTTGTTCTTGTTACTAAAATTGATGACGTGATACCTAAGAACAGATCTTCGTATGTCTTATAGTTCAGACTTCCCTATACTACTGTAAATCAACTCACCTGCATTTCGCACTGACGTTTAATATTCTTAGTTAATCTGTCACTATCCGTGATAAATGTTACAGATACAGTGGGTCCACCGGACTTTTCGCTTTCTGACCAACTAATCGTCCTGTTACCTGCCGAGTAAAAAATAATACTAGTATGAGTCAAGTAAAAATTAATTTGAAAAAAAAAGCAATTTACGATTGGTGACGGAAGAAGATAGCGTTGGACATTCAAATTTTTGTCATTTTACTTACTATATTCCGGAGTCCTGATCGTGGTATCCAGATTTAATTTCTGTTTTATAAAATCTATTAATTTCGAAGTTTGCACCTTTTGTTCTCGTAAGCTGAAAATAAAGAAATGAAAATGTAAAAAAAAAAACAATTATGTCATAAATACGTAGCCCAACTAGAAGTGAAAAATTCGCACTCACACTGTTTGAATTTGAAACGATATCAGATTCCTTTCTTATTTTCATATAGCGTATTAACAAATTTCTCCCTTCGTTTTCTACTTCTCTCTCTATCCCCCCTATAAATTCATTGACCAAATGATGGGAACCAAAAATCTAAATAAATCCGCGACAATATTCGAAAAGATAGTTTCATGTTTAATGTCGAATATTCGCGTAAACGTAAATTAAAAGAAATCAATAATAAAATAAGGCATATTAGGCATAATATTACAATCAAATATTTATAGAATATCATATATGGAAAGAATATAATATTATATAATATATACTTGTCAGACAATAACAACGGTTTCCATGGCAACACGGGAATGTATTCCATCTCATTTTCTCGCCTACATAATCCTATGTATGTATTTATTTATCGTGACGCATTTTCGTTTCATCGAGTTTCAAATCACAACTATTCTATAGAAGTTTTACTTCATAAAGCGAATACTCACTGATTTCCTTCAACATATGACACTGACATGACATCCCCTCTCTCCCCACAATTTCGTGTACCCACCACCACCCCACACTTGGTGGTATCACGAGCATCTTCAGCAGCACCAGTCCAGGATATAGCACGAATACCTCCCGCCCACAACTCCTGGGCGATCGCGGCTAACTTCATCTCTAATTGGTTTTCGTTATCTGTGCATATGCATATGCATACTGTTGTTTGCTGGGAATAAAAAAAATTTTAGGTATTTTGACCGATGTTGAGTCTATCGAATTAATATAGCTATAGGAACATATTTTTTTAATTTAATTATTGTCTGCAATCATTTTTAAGGCTATAAGCAGATGAATTGAAGGAGATGTATTTATAGATCACAAATACAATTTTGTGATTGATTTGCTTCGATGTTTTTTTTTAAAGTCTTCTAATAAAGCACTCTATAAGTCTTATTTGCTATAATTATTGATCTTAATACTAAGATAACGTTCACATATAGTTTTTAATACATTCTTATATTACTTGGTAAATAATTTGATTTAAATATAAATTATTTTGATTTTTAATTAATTTTTTTAAATAATTTTAAAGAGTAAAAAATTCGGAGCCAGTAAAACCACTTAAAAAGTAAAAAAAAAGTCCCCGACGAATTGAGAACCTCCTCCTTTTTTTGAAGTCGGTTAATAATCCATGCAGTTATATTTTAATGTAACTATCATATAATCTTACCACTTAATAAAAATCATAAATACCTCTTTTTTCAAGTCGGTTAAATCTAGGCAAACTCACCTCAATATCTTTTATCACAGGCGGTATATCTAATTCAACACCCTTCAACAAAGTGGCCATTCTCTCTAATGACATTGAGAAGCCAACAGACGTGCAGTTCAGACTTGTGTAATGTTCTTTTTCAGCTCGAGCTATACCCCAAAACTCTTTAACTAGATTATCATATCTTAAAAGAAATAATAAGTTTAAATATTTTATTATTTATAATTAAGGCCTAAAATATAATAATAGAGTATAATGTACGTGTATTAGGGCTTTATAACGTTCCACTGCTGGGCACTGGTCACCCTTCAAATCGAGGGGCTATCCCCCTCGATTTGAAGGGTGACCAGTGCCCAGCAGTGGAACCTAGACCTATCCACTGCGCTGGCCTAGTACAGATTGGGGGACTTAATAGGACTCGGCATTTTCTTACGGTGTAAGACAAAAGAACAAGTAGTGGACATGTTGGAAATGATTCGCACATAAAAATATCAGAGGTGCGACTCGAGATTTGAACCCGCTTCACCCAATTTGAGTTTGACCTCAGCAGTCAACTTACTCTAAGCTGAGTCTTAAATTTTCTGCTGATTATATTCAAACTGTTATTATTAGAGCATATGTGTTACACCAAGTTTATTTTTGTACTAAATTTTATTAAGTAGCAATTAACATACACACATACTTAGAATATTTAATAGTAGTAATATTAATATATTTAATCTGTGCTCACCTTCCACCAGCGGCTATGAGATTTTTCGAACGATTTTTAACAGTCCCCTGGTCGTGTATGACGGACATTTGCCAGAATATACCGCTATGCTGCATCGCGTTGTACGCGAGAAATGGCACCACTGTGATTGGCACCTGAAATATTTGTTATAATATCAGAAATCAATAATAATACTATGATAATAATAAAAATTGTCACAATATTATACTTCCTTGAAGTTTTTATAGTTATATACGCTTTGTTAACCAAATTAATAGCCTTGTGGTCGAGCAAGCAGGTATTGCTGCATATCGAAGAGTACGTACCGAGTTAGTTTGATTCCCGGGTTAGTTTAAAGTTACAATTTTTCCCGCAAACATTAAAAAAATCCTAAGTAAATGGTTAATTTCAGTTAAATTATATAGCGTGAAGAAGTAAGAGATATTTCTAAGTTCTTTCAGATACGCATGTTTCCTCACTATGTTTTCCTTCACCGTAAGCCAAGCGTTAACCATATTAAAAATGATTCACAGTTAAAATATCATAGATACCCGGGATTCAAACCCGGTTCATTCGATTTCCTAAGCGAGCATGAGCCTGGTAGTCCTTTTTATTTATGAGACTGACTGAGTTTAATCCCTTTTATACCATCAAAACAGTACTAGTAGTATTAAAAATGTCATACTTACATTACAGCCAAAAGCATCAGCCTGATTACAAACCGCTTCCAACTGCTGTATAGAACAATCTACTTTATGACTCCACTTATTCTTGGCAATCGAACCCACTAGCTCCCTCAACTTATCCACTGTGACATTCGCGTCTATAAGACGTCTTATATTGGTTATATCGCGGTCGCTCACACAGAGGGTCGTTAGGTGGGTTTGTAGTTGCAGACGAGTTATGCGACCTGTGGGAATATCATTTGTTTAAATAGAGTCGAATAGAGTAGAACAGAGTAGAACAGAGTGGAATGGAGTGTTTTCTCGTAAAATTCGTTCAGCACAACACTAAATCCGTTAATAAAATAGCAAAATCACTCGGATTTATAAAACGCAACACTAGCGGCCTCTGCCTCAACTAACATACATATTAATTTAGTTTTATATTTCATTATTTTTTTCGTAGCTGTATTTATTCTGGAATATGTGTTTTATACAGTATTCACTCAAGAGCGATAACGCTGAGTATTACATTTTTGACCAAGCATTTATATTATTTCAGTAATTTAATTTGTCAAAAACAGTCCTACGCAAACATATCGATGATACGTTTGGAATGCTCCCACCGGGACTCAAACCCGCCAACGCTGGCTCAACAACTATGGTTACCAACTAACCCAAATTCAAATTCAAAATATTTTATTCAGCATAAAATATTACAATTTTTTACTGAACGTCACGAGTCTACTACCAGTTCGGAAAGAAGAAGCCGCTGACCTGAGAAGAACTGGTGAAAGAAACTCAGCGGGACTAATTTCTTTTTGTCTTAGTCGAAACATTTCACTAACGCATGAATTAAGCAATAACCCACCTAAAGTAACATCTACCAATACGGGGTAGAGGCTAGGATGTTTATCCGAGGGCACACCACACGAGGATAGCAAGGCGGATAACAGGTCAGTGTGATTCAACTGAATGGACACTTTGAGGGATGCCTCTGACGCCGCGCGAGTCGCCACCACCAGTAGTTCTGAATCCGTCCATAACGTATCTAAAATGTAAAAAGGAATACTTAAAAAATATAACGATAAAATAGTAATTCAACACTTCCACATGTTCTATAATTTACAACACATAAACATATTGAACATATTGAATATGTTCTATATTTATAATATATATGTATTTAAAATTTATATGTGTAGTATATCAACTATCTGGTATCCGCAACACAAGCACGTTAAGTAGCTTACTGTGGAACTAGATGGCGCTGTTGTAATAATGTCCCAACAAAAAAAATATATTTAAGGTAACTTTTTAACGCTTAAGTGGGGTTTTGTATTTTATTAAATGTTATTATTTCAATACTAGCAATTCTCGGGGCTCCACTCGCGCCCGAGGGATGAAAATTTAGGATTATACTTAAATATTTTTGATGCAAAATCATAAAAAAATAAAAATTTAGTTTAAAAAAAAAATCTTGACAAGGCCACCCTTGTCACATAGGGGAATAAAAATTGTCTACGACCTATTCTCAGACTCACCAAATATACACAAAAAAAATCATAACAACTAGTAGATAGTGCGTTGTTATTATAATGAATACTGGTAGATAGTTGATACCTACATATACATATATAACATTATAAATAAATCAATGCCACGCAACAAAAGAATGTCCCCAGCGGGACTAGAACTTGCGACCACTGGCGCAGAAAGTAGGGTCACTACTTACTGAGCCGAACGTGCTATCAATAATTTGATGTCAACTAATATTATCATAACATTGGTATTGCGTCTTGTATTAAGTGGATATGACCGTAATGTGCTCTACCATAGGCTTTGGATCTACGATGCCTTTCAGCACGCCACTTGAGCGACCCTAGTTTTTGTCAATATCATGCGGCTAAGTCAAATAGTTCCTTATAAGCAGGTTTGTGGTTTATATTACGAAATTTTATTTTATACAACTTATACACTTGACAGTTTGGTATTTAGCGAACCCCGGTGCCAAATTCATATGTTATTTAAAACAAAACTCCGTCCCAAACAGACGTTTACAATTTTACTTAATAAATATCGTATACGTGTAAGTTTAAGAAAATAAGTGTTTATTCTCAAAGTAAGTATGGATTAATATAGTGATTTATTTATTCGCTGCTTGTTACGAGTATTATAATGAATACAATTTGTATATTGCATATTGTTTCTAACTATAAAATATTTCAATTTCTAAGTAGTTTAACTTTTTCTTGTATTTTAAGCATGTGCTTGAGTTTGATTGCAGTTACTCTTTTAGTAAACAAGGTAAAAATAAACAATTTTTAACTTTTAATTCAACTTTATAATTTTTTAGATGCCTGCAAGAAGAAAAATATCCCCGAGGCAAATGGATATACTTTTAGAGTTTGCAGAATCGCATCGCGACATAGCCTTAGGTCGCTTAAAAGGCGGACCACTAGCCCTTCAGACTACACGGCAAGCTTGGGTTTCAGTGGCCAACAAACTCAATACAGTAGGGGATGGTTCCACGAAAACGCCTAACCAGTGGCGTCGCGTGAGTTTTTAATTACTATTTTATACTAAAAATACTAATGTATAATTTGTCATCAAAAATCCCTTGTTAAATTGGTGTTAATTATTTCAAATATTTAACTAGCATTATTAATTGGCATTTATTAAAAGAAGCTCGAAAATAAAGACCCTATAAATTCAGAATAAAAAAAACTAAGCATTTTTCAAGTTGACAACACTTCAAATGTCATTACAGAATTCACAAATTCTTACACTTATAAGGGTTGGTTGTTTTTTTAACCCAACTGAGTTAAAGTACTTATGCACGGTTTTAGAAGTTTCCATTTTTGTTATCTATACTATTTATAAAGCTGAAGTTTGTTTGTTTGGTTGAACGCGCTAAATTGGCGAAGGTGTTTTTATAAACATGATATTAATCCTTATCTAAATAAATGTGATACTTATCACAAGTATTTAATTTTGAACAACAAAATAATGATCACCGCATGCAAGACGGGCGGACGGGCAAGAGAATTTGGTTTCCAGCCTTTAAAACGCAAGCGAGGCCGCGGGAAACGCTAGTGCATTATAACGTTTTATTTTTTACAATCCAGTATTGGATAGAGTTCAAGGCGAAAACGAAATCCAAAGCGGCAGACTCAAGAAGGAACACCTCAGCGACCAGGTCGAACAGATTCGTTCCTCTTACTCATACTGAAGAACGAGTGCTGGCAATTATGCGTGGAGATGAGCGAGTGCCACGCTGGTTTTATGACTGGGAGGAAAAGCGCATTGCTGCTAAGGAACGTGTAGTATCCATAATGGAGGATATGGTGGGATTAATTAGGGAAATAAGAGATGATATTTGTAGCCATATCTCAGGTAAAAGCATACACTTAATAAATAGTTATTAATGAAGTTTAGCGTTATAAAAACCGTTCCGCTAGTTAAAATAAATATAATTTCTACAATAAAAGTAGCCTAAGTTACTTCTTATAACATTAGCTACCTGTGAGTGAAAGTCCCTTCAAAATCGGTCCAGCCGTTTCTGAACTTAGCCGAAACAAACAGACAGACAGACAAAAATAATAAAAATTGATCTTTTATGTAAGTACGGTGTATAATTTCATATGCATTTAGTGAAAAGCGGTTAATTTGAAATTAAAAACAGTCACTTCAAATTTATATGCATAGATAATAATATTATACATCTAATTTAAAACTTAATTTACATGCTAATTATAACTTTATTAATACACTTACTGCTATATTGTGAGCCTGTGTCAACTTTTTTAAAAAAAAACTATTACAGGGTCATCAAGCCAGCAGACTTAGGTAACATAATATAAAACCTAAAACCTGATAATTTCTTAACATTTTGACATAAGCATGGATTAGGGTGGGATACCTAACACTCTGTTGAGTACTTACTCGTACTTCCACCATACATTAGTGCCATATACTCGCTTGGGACATTAGTGTATGGCAGCTTGGGCCGTCGTCATTCTAAGTTTTTTTATACTAGATTATACCACCCAAACGAAAAGCCAAGAAATTGAGCATGACAATGTATGTAGGAGGTATAATATAATAATAATGAATAATAATTTAAATTAGCAGCATGATGATATTGTAAAATGGTATTATAATAAGAAAAATAAAAAAATGGTGTCTCTTTCTCCAACTCCTTTTCAACACAAAAGACAATATATATTGACTATTATTATATAAGTTTAAATATATATATTTTTTTCATATAAATCAAATCTTTTTCTTATTGTAAAAAGTAGCTTATACCCCTTTTTAATACTTTCAGTATCTTGGAACAAATAATTCACATCAATCCACCATAAATATTTTTAGAAATTATTACAACAGCGCCATCTAGTTCCGTAGTAAGCTACGTTACGTGCTTGTGTTACGGATACCAGATAGTTGATATACTACACATATAAATTTTGAATACATACATATTATAAATATAAACACCCATGACTGGAGTACAAACATTCGTGCTCAACAAATGAAGGCCCTTAGCGGGACTCGAATACGCGACCGCTGACGCAGAAATTGAGCCAAACTTGTCGTCAAAACCAATCAAAATTAATCAATCTTAGTACAGAGGAGGTACAAACAAACCAACAAACACCATCCACCATATTCATACTTATTGTACATTTTAATATAGATAATTAAAAGTAATAAAATATTTTTTTTTAGATAAATTACCTGTTTTTGGTGTGACTATATCAAAAGCGCATTCAATAATTTCGCGTGGATGAAAACCTTTTATCGTCTTTTCAGTTTCTCTATACACGCGATCGACGACGTAACGACGCATGTACTTAGTTCCAGAGTATGCTGTGTGTCTGTAAGAAAAATGATGTTTAAAAAAAAAATTATGTGATCTGACATTGACAGTCACTATAAGTTATTAGTCCATCCCGAAGGTTTCGATCAATAGTAAGCATTTTGTTCAAATAGTGGGATTTCTGTCATTTCAGCATAAAAACACACGAACACATTTACATAATCTTTTGAACGATATCAAAAACTAATAATTACAAAAGAAATTATTTACAAAAGAATTAATTTATAACTACTAGTTAAACACATCAATAAATTGACTGACCATTGTGCCAACTGACCCTCATAGGTTTGACCACCTTTGCCCTCAATTTTAAAAATATGGCTTTCTTACATACAATAAAGAATATTACAGCTTCACTAATACTAAGACCAAAGCTTATGAAACATATCCTCAGTGATCCACGTGACAGCCCAAGCTAACATACACTAATGTCCCAAGCGAGTGTATGTCAGCTTGGGCTGTCACGTCCGTTGGCCGACTATGTTTCATAGGCTTTGCTAAAACTATAAACCTACCTCGCAAACGGCAGTCTGAGGTCATGTGGTAAGTGGCAGACAGTGCCTGATGACGTCATCACTCGCACCGCGTTGGGGTACCGCGCCCAGCGCGCCGCGAGCGGCAGGAGGAGTGGTGGGTGAAACTCTGTAGCGCCGTGCTCACGGAATACCTAATTATTGGTTTGAAAGTGGTCAAAATTAAAGGCAGTGGTGACCCAGTGGTAACGCGCTCGCTTGGATAACCGAGTGATGCGGGTTCAAAACTGGGTCTCGCACCTCTGATATTTTCACGTGCGAATCATTTTCTAACATGATCACCACTTTTCTTACGGTGAAGGAAAACATCGTGAGGAAACCTGCATGTCTGAGAAAACTTAGAAAGTTTTCGTAAGACATGTGAAGTCCGCCAACACGCACTAGCCAGCGCGTTGGACTATGGCCTGACCCTCGTCATGAAGGGAAGCCCGTGCCTAGCAGTGGGACGTTAAAAAGGGCTGATTACAATAGTAAAATCGGTCCAGTAGTTTTTGAGTTTATTTGTTACATACAGAAATACCAAAAATACGAATCTTTCCTCTTTATAATATTAAGTATAGATAATATAGACTATAGATAGAAAAAAAAACTAATTTCTTTCTGGTAATTTCTTCATCTAACACTTGTTGAAGTTATCAGATATTGCACCAAAAATATCTAGACTCAATAATTAAAAAAAAAAACAATTCCTACCTTAATAACCAAGTCCTTAATACTAGCAACCGCATCCATCGACTTCGTCTTCATCGCTCTATGGTAAGTATATTCAACTGCCGGAGAAGGTTTTTGGTTTAGACATTCAGAAATCAGTCGCTGATAGCCTCTGGAACTTCTATCACTTAACGTGTGAGTTATTGCACCAGAAAGTTCTACTTCTGGAACCGCTCGTGGTACGTGTTCTGATGATAGAAGTTCTTGGCTTGTTGGTCGAGAGCTTGCATCGTGGTCTAAAAGCCATCTGGGAAATAAATGGGCGAATTAATTCCAACTCTTTTATCTGGATATATGGATTTAGAATCTAATCCAGAATCTCCTCAAATCAGGTTTGAGTACAAAATACAAATGCTTGCATAATGACCTTATGTCGGTTCTTAAGATGTGAAATATTAGTAAGTATCAGTCGGGGAAAAAATATTTTCGCAATATAATCAAGAATTATTGAGGTAAGGGAAATATAAAAAATAATATACATAATATTATCAAATGTAAATAGAATAAATAAATAAATATGTTGGGACATTATTACAACAGCGCCATCTAGTTCCGCAGTAAGCTACGTAACGTGCTTGTGTTGCGGATTCCAAATAGTTGATATACTACACATATAAATTTTAAATGCATACATATTATAAATATTAACACCCATGACTGGAGTACAAACATTCGTGATTAGCAAATGAATGCCCCCAGCGGGACTCGAACCCGCGACTGCTGGCGCAGAAAGTAGGGTCACTACCAACTGAGCCAAACGATCCAAAACCATCAGAAAATCTTATATTGGACATATCATGTCATTTCTGTATAGCTTAATATCGACTGCAATATCATCTATCTTAAATGCCGTTTTACAAAAGTTAGTAAGTGAAAGCAATATTATATTTAAAACTAAATTTTTTAACTCTATTACTACTGGTCGCATTAAGTTATGTGAAGTCTACAAACCCGGCCATTGTGGGGGACCATGGTTAGATAAACCTCGTATTTAGAGGCCCGTGCCCAGCAGTGGGTCTTTAAAAAATTTACAATATGACTACTATATGATCACCAAAAAATCAAATCTCACTCGTCAAGACAAAATCAATTACCTTATAACATGAATTTGTTTAGGGTTATTCTCTTCAAATTCCTTAGGAATGATAATCTCCTTCTTCCTCAGATTCGTAACAACTCCATATCTCTCTGCGGTCGTCGTGAAAGGCGGATAGAACATTTCAAATAAAATGATCCCTAATGAATAAATATCCACTTTCTGGTTGTATATCACTTTGCATGCAGACTGTTGGAGTTCCGGAGCTACGTACAGAGCTGTACCTACCTGTGAGTGTCAATCAAACATTTATGAAATATATTCTTAGATTGAATATTTTAAATGTTACTTTCTTTTCGGTTTCATGGCGGATTGATTTTTAAAATACAAAAATGCTATGAATTTTTTGAAATCATTTTATAGTTTTGTAGGTGGATGATGTCTCTATCAACAATATGTGTGTAATATGTGTAACAATATAATGAATAAATCCGAAAACAGTCCATTTTTACCCATTATGTTGTAAAAACAGTGCAAACAAATTTTCCTCAACATCAGTTCTATTTCAAACTAAAACATAAATACAAACATTTTTACTTAAAGTGAACGATATGTATGGCAATATACTATAATAGAGTAGCATAATGTGTAAATTACACTATAATATTTGATTATGACATTTATTTTGGCAGACTCTTAAAGTCCTATATAATTCTAAAGATAAGATAATAACTTACTTGGCTAGTAAGCAGTTCATCTCCGTCTTCAACTGATGGATTATCTGAAATAAGACAAAACATTATAAAATAATAATATTTTTTGACACTTCAGGTCTATTCTGTATACTAAATTTCGTTCAAATCAGCCCAGCCTTTTATATTTTGTGAAATAACAAATACAGACGCACGCACACATGCAAACTTTATCATTAATACTCCGATGATGTGTCTCAACATGTATAAACACTAGTGGTAAGCCGAGTGATGCGGGTTCAAATCCCGGGTCTTGCACCTCCGATATTTTCACGTGCGAATTATTTTCAATATGATTGACACTTGTCTTACGGTGAAGGAAAACATCGTGAGGAAACCTGCATGTCTGAGAGCAAGTTACCAGCTGGATAATAAAATGTTCTTCTCGCATATAAAATAGGCCTATGCCCTGCAGTGGTATGTTAAAAAGGCTAAATGCATATACACAATACAATATGTACGAATAAGGATTAACAAATTATCAAAGCCTATGAAACATAGTCGGCCAACGGACGTGACAGCGCGTCAACGCTGGCTGACCTGTCCCGAGTGAGTGTATGGCAGCTTGGGCTATCACGTCTGTTGGCCGACTATGTTTCATAGGCTTTGATATTATAGTGTACACTGTACATGTACATGTATGTTTGTACATCACTAAATAACTACTTTAAACTAACTTTCAACAATGGGCACTCCAGTAAAGACCTTGGTAGCTAGCCCGAAGTCCCCGATCTTCACATGGTCGTTTGAATCCAAAAATATATTCACTGGTTTCAAATCTCTATGAATCATACCTTTTTGATGGACGTGAGCTAGACCTAAAAATATTATTATTAATATAATAAAAAAATGTGATTTTTTAGTTTTGCTAGTATTTGAAATTATAAATGTTTTTTTTTAGAAATATTTCGCTTTTATTGTACTAATCAGTTGGCAATTCAAATGCTCTACAACAAACATACCTATTTTTATGACAAAAACTACAAAAAATAAAAATAAAATATTTCAATTTTTTTATTACTTTTGTAAAATATAATCTAATTCAGCTATAAATCAACTTTATTAACATTTTTTACTATACCTTTATTTCAAAATATTTAATCTTTTGACAGATGTTCAATTGGTAGAGCCAATTATTTATTAAAGAAAAAAAATATTAAAGAAATAAAAATACCTAATAAAATATAAAAATAATAAAAAAAAATCGACAAAAAATCTTACAAACCTTCTAAAATCTCCCTAAAAAGCCTCCACGCCCTGATATGATCCTTATATAAACTATTGTCTATGGCCTGCCTCAGTGTGTTCTTTTCACAAAACTCCATTTGTATAGACAATACCGTTTTATATATAGGGGTAAAAGGAATGTCCTCTGACGGCATCGTCAAACTTTGCATTGAATTCATTTCAAACTCTATACTACTGCTTTTACAGCTGACTGGACTGAAAAAAATAAATTAAAAAAATCTATCAAGATTTGAAATAACCCTATTATTATCCTAATTTTTGTATATTTATATATAAACTTATTTCGTCTTTTTCGTTCTTTGGTATGATATCTATTTGTTTGTTTGATAAGGTATTTTTTTTAATTTTTGAAAAAAAAGTATTTATTATATTTTTCGAAAAACACTCAAAAAATACACTAACTAACTATGTACTATACTCAACTCTCACTAATATAAAAGCCAACGTAAAGTTTTAACTTCTTTTGAAAAGTTATAATAAAACTCACCGCCGCACACAGAGTCACTTAATGAACCATTAAGTCGTTCTTTAGTACGGACATTCTCAACTTAATGGTTCATTGAGTGACTCTGAGTGCGACTGTTACTCATTTATGTTTGTGTAATAACTCCTTAACATTATCATAACGTGACTTAAAATTTTCATAATATGCTATAAAATTCAAACTACCTAGAGTTCCACATAATATGTTGAAACAAACTTGAACTTTATATATTAGTACAAAAAAGACAATAATCATTTACATCGAATATAACATAACTGTTAATACTATTACATCAAAGTCCTCAATAAAAAAAGCGAGTTAGGCATAGACAATAAAAAAAAAGTCTTTGCTATAGCTTTAAATTTTTTAGGCGTCCCCGAGACGATCAATTGCAATTGTCAATTGCAATTCAAGTGCGGTTGATGCAATGTTCAATGTGCTGCTTGTTTTTTGAAGTGACACTTCTTATGCGACTTCCAACAAGGTTGCGTTAAGCGTTTAACGCAACCTTGGGGTTTTAAGTCTCGGAAATCTAAAGCTTTAGATTAGTATAAAATATAAACGAGTACCAGTACAAGTACCAGGCACTGAGAGACGGGGAAGAGTTAGCGCCACCAGTCACCACCCCTCAGACGTTCAAGATGCGCAGGTCGGGGATCTCGCCCACCGCAAGTCGGTGATTTTTAATGAGACGTTATGTGTAGCAAAAGTATTACAATATACAGCCTAACTTATGACATGGCTGCTCATGCTAGTAATGGTGATTCGTGAGGAATTGATTTTGTAGTGAAATTACAATATCATTAGTATTTACACAGTGTGTAAACAGTGAGTTAAATTTATAAATAAAGAAGTTTTACTTCTGACATGTGTACTTTGTACGCACGCACATTTTTTTCGTGGCTGTCAGACGCGCGAAATTCGAAAACAGAAGGACAACAATTGACAATGACTCAGTAAACGATCAATTGGCAACTTCAATGAGCATCAATCATAATATCCAACAATTGCTTTCAATCACGTAACTGCAATTGACAATCGCTTCAATTGTATTTGTAAACTATCACTGGCAATTGACAATAACGTAAAATTGACAATTGCGATTGATCGTCTCGGGGACGCTTTACTTACGTTTCATTGAACCATGGCGGGTCATCTGAGTCATCAGAATCTCCATCCGAGTCATCTTCGTTATCTGATAGATCATCCCTCACTTGGACTGGACCATCAACCATAGACCAGTCTAACTGTAATTTGTTACAATATAATATAGGGTTGTAGTTATTTTTTAGCGTGTGACCCTACTTACTATGCCAATGGTCGCGGGTTCGAGTCCCGCTGGGGACGTTCATTTGTTGAGCACGAATGTCTGAACTCTAGTCATGGGTATTTATATTCATAATATGTATGTCTTTAAAGTTATAGTTATATGTGTAGTATATCAACTACCTGGTATCCGTAACACAAGCCTCGTAGCTTATCACGGAACTAGACGGCGCTGTGTATCCCGAGTGGCATGAGGGTGGAACACCACCAACTTCTCAACTAAACTGCTACTGAGAATTTCTTAGTACGAAAACCTATCTACATTCGGCCCAAGTCGGGTCACGAACCCAAGACCTTCAAACCTTCAGCCATCATATTAGCAACTAGAAAAGAAACAGCAAAGACCTTAAACTCTATCTTACCTGAATCTCTTGCTCCAACAAAGCGTGTAATTCTTCTACTCTACTCTCCTTTTTCTTAACAGGAGTATCATCTCCTTCACTCTCATCACTATTATCGACGTCACTCTCTATAATAGTCTCTATCCATGCATTGTAATACCTCACTACATTTTCGTGGTTCAGTCGCGACAGTAACTTGACTTCACGAGTAATTTTCTTGTAAAGCTCGACGTTTTTAGGGTTCAGTTTGACGTGTTTTATCGCGTAAAAACCACCATCGAGTTTGTTCCTCACCTGAAATGGTCTACGCGATAACTTATGGAAAGAACAAATAGTTTCTGTCAGCTCTTTTATTCTCCCAAGACGTAATTCGATTTCAAAATAGAAGACCATCTCAAACGAGATGGTCTTTTATACGCTGCTAAAGTAACGAATATGTCACACTCGTCTGGGATTTTTATACGCGAACATATTATTTTCAATATGATTATTTACTTGCTAATAATTATCATGAGGAAAACCTTAATGTCTGAGAGAACCTATCCAATTTTTTAAACACATGTGAAGTCCGCCAAGAACTTAACCAGCGCAGTGGAACCTAATACTTCGCATTAAAGGGAGGTCTAAGCCCAACAGTGGGACCTCAATAAGGTAGAATTATTAATATATTATTATAAGGCATATCTTAACTAACCTTTAGAACATCTCCAAAGGCACCTTTACCCAACCAGTCCAATACTTCAAACTCTTCATTTAAGCGCGAATGTCCGTTCACAAGCGTATTGATGTCTTGAATTCTTTTCCTACTATCCTCATCCTGCATAAATAACAAAAATACAATTAAATAAACGAAGTAATATTAAGAATGTATGGATATATCTTTGTTACTCTTTCACACAAAAACTATTGAATGGATTTTGATGAAACGTTACAATAATATAGCTTACACAACAGAATATTACATGGACTATAATTTATAGAGATATACTAGCGGAACCCGCGGCTTCGTTCGCGCTAAATGTAGCGAAGAACCAGAGCGAACTGAGGTCGAGTCGCTAGAAATAATAGAATCAATAATTTTCATTAATCTATGAAATTTAAAACAATATCAGTCAGTAAACTATCAAGTACCTCTAGTTCGCTATCGGCGTCACCATGTCCAGTTCCATTGGGCATAGCCGTTGGAGTATCGATGAGAAACCCATGATTTACCAGTTGTTCGGCCGACCATTGCACATTTTCGTTTTCAGTAAGACACCTTGAAGATAAAAACAATGGAGGAAATATTTAGGGGCTTAGAAAAAAAGACCTGTTATTATATAAATACAACTAACGGCTCTTGCTTCGCTTGACTCCGTCCCTAGGTATGTCTTAACTCTTGGTACATAATAGAATGTATATTAGCCGATTTAATCGTCATTACGCACACCAAGGTTAGAGAACACGAAGACGATCGCCCTTGAATGTAATGTCTCAGAAATATGGACAAATTAAGGTGGCGCTGCGATCGCTAAGTTGTCTCAATGCCTAACTTCACGTTGTGTCAATACTAACTTCATCTACTTGTACTCATAAACAGCTAACTTCACAGATACTACTTACCGACGGGCGGGTAATGCTTTAGTATATGAAGCGATCGTCCTCCTGTTCTCTAAACTCGATGATGGCAACTGTCATGACATAAAACATCAACCGTCGTTAATTTTATTAAGTTTTCTTAAATTTTCTTAATTTTTTCTTCTACAAACCTTCTCCTAACAATAACAAACACAACAAAAAAATAATTAGCGAAAACGGTCCAGCCGTTCACGCGTGATGCCATGATCAAGGCAAATAGGTTTATATTTATATAGATATAAATAATAATAAATAAATAAATAAATAAATAAATAAATAAATAAATAAATAAATAAATAAATAAATAAATATGGTGGGACATTATTATACACAGCACCATCTAGTTCCGTGGTAAGGTACGAGGCTTGTGTTACGGATACCAGATAGTTGATACACTATACATATATAATTTTAAATACATACGTATTATAAATATGAAAAACCATGACTGAAGTACAAACATTCATGCTTAACAAATAATTGCTTCCAGCGGGACTCGAACCCGCAACCACTGGCGCAGAAAGTAGTGTCACAAACTGAGCCAAGCATGTCGTAATATATAGGATATAGATAAAAAATAACATACCTTGAAAAGAAGTCTTTAGCAAAGCTGGGCAAGTCTGAAGGTATTTCTTGACAAGGGTCTTCTGTCACAATTGAGAGAAGCAACTGTGCCGCTGCGTAGATATCTTGAGATTTTGTCTGTCTAGGTAAAAACAATATAGTTTTAATACTAGCGACTCATATTCATAAATCTATCACATAGAAACCATACATTTCCCGGATAAAACCTGTGCTATTCCAGACTATAATCTTAGATTCAAACTTCATCCAGATCAGATCAGCCATCCTGGCATGATTGAGTAACAAACATCCATCCAAACTTTTGAACTTATGGGTACAAAATAAATCTAAATACCACTGCACTCGTAGTCACATAATGAACCATTAAATCGAGAATATCCATACAAAAGGACTCAATGGTTCTTTAAGTGACTATGAGTGCGAGCGTTAGAGTATAAAATTGCATCGGTCATTCAAACTTTAGTTTAAGGGCTAATTAGTATGCTATCAGTATGATGATATACAAAATATTGACCAAAGATAATTAATTTTGAGTAAGAGTTACCAGTTAAAAATACATATAAAACAAATATGTACTTACCGATCACAATAATTATCACCGTCCATTATTTCAGCTAACCTCACATCTAAACTTGCACTGACTAACTTAACCGACTCTTTATCCACAAAAACAGTTTCTTTTCTAATATCTCTATGTAACACATCAACACTATGCAACTCCTTTAATGCACTAAAAACACCTAAACCGATACATCTCAAAAACTTCAGATTCTTAAAACCACTCAAACTCTGCATATCTAAGACCAATTTCAAAGAACTTCCGACCACATATTCTCTGAACAGATACACTTTCTTTTCTTTATTTTCCATGGCTATGTATGGGGTGAGTGATGGGTGTTTCAAGCGGCACATAGATTTTAAGTCTTTTTGTATGGCGTTTAGTTGGCGATTTCGGAATAAAATGTTATCAGTGGGTGGTATTATCCACTCTTTAACAATCAATTGTTTTCCATCATCGTCTATCGCTGGGAATGTTGTTGATCCATTTGAGGAATGACCTATAATATAATAATTCATTCTTATTACATAATAACTGTAGTTTCTTACATACACATTAAGTTTATCGTCAATAGATGGCGTTGTTTACAGCTTACTATAAAACTGAATGATGATGAATATGTTTTCAGACTTACAGACAGACAGACTTCAGAAGTTCCAAAGAACCGCCACACTTGCCATCACAAGTAGCATGAGAACGACTCCCTCAGCAGCACTGGAGATAATCCTGGGAATACCTCCACTTCACATTTTCATAAAACAGGAAGCTGCCATGGCCGCTCTACGACTTCGATCTACAAATCAATGGAGCGGAAACCAAGGCAGACACACAAAGATCATCGAACTTTACGCAGCAGATTGCCCAAAACTAAATTGGCCTAACGACAAGACCAACAAAACACACATGATAGATAAAAACTACAAAATTATACTCAACGATAACGAAGAGGATAACTCGGATAAACCAAGTACAAGTTCCACACACACCGTATACACGGAGGGATCTAAGAACAAAAACGGAGCTGGAGTAGGTATCTTCAGTCATACATTAAACATCGAAATCAGTCACCATCTAGGAGCGCACAACTCTGTGTTTCAGGCAGAATGTGCAGGGGTTATAGTAAGTGCCCAAGAACTCCTAACCAATAACCTCAAAAACACAACCATACACATTAAAACAGACAGTAAGACACTCTTACAGGCACTAACCAAAAACACGACAAAATCCAAATACACTCTGGAATGTCGCAAAACACTTGAACATCTCTCGAAGAATAACAAACTAACCCTATCCTGGGGGGTCATGCTAACAATAAAGGCAACACAATGGCAGACGAACTAGCCAAGAAAGGCTCAAAACTAACCATACAAGGCCCTACTCCACTAACAACAATACCATTTAGTGAATACAAAACATGGTTACACGAACTAACAATTAAAACAATGAACTCACTATGGGAAGCTAATAGCGACTGTCGTCAGTGCAAACTAGCCTTCCCTAAAACAAACAAACAACTAACAGCAAAACTAATACGCCTAAATAGAACAAAACTCAAAACGGTGGTGGGACTAATAACAGGACACTGCCAACTCAATAAACATTTGTTTAACATAGGTATCACCGACAGTCCCCTGTGTAGAGCATGTCTAAAAGGGGAAGAAACACCGGCCCACATTCTACTAGAATGCTGCGAGCTCGAACGCCTGCGTAAAGAAAAACTAGGCCCCAGAAGGACTCTTCAGGAAATCATTCAGGACACCGGCAGCCTGCTTGACTACTGGGACGCCCTGGGGTGGACAGACTAACGCATTCAGCACAAGCTCACGCACAACGGGCATCTACTGCCTAAGTGCGGAAACCAGCCGTGCGAAGAAGAAGAAGAAGAAGAATATGTTTTCATCCCATTTTCTTTAAAGTAATTATATAAAGAGGTGCTCCCTGCCAAATTTTAAGTTTGTAGCTCAAAAATGAAGGATTTAATACAAACCTGCGAGAACCCTTAGACCTCCTTAATCCGAACCTGTCGCTAAATCAGTTCTTAGCGGACGTCTACTAACTATAAACTACCTCACTGCCAAATTTCATTTTTATACGTCAAATGGTTTTCGAT
Source organism: Boloria euphrosyne (assembly GCA_951802675.2). Taxonomy (NCBI): domain Eukaryota; kingdom Metazoa; phylum Arthropoda; class Insecta; order Lepidoptera; family Nymphalidae; genus Boloria; species Boloria euphrosyne. Next base: position 2,052,148 of record OX637888.1, read on the forward strand.
ATTTCGTGTTAAATGAGTGAGTGACCTTTTGCTTTTAATATTAACATTAAAATACTTCAAAATAAAACTCACCTATACATTTGCCTAAATAAACTTTTTTCGAATTCCTCTGAGTACACCTCAGTGTTTGGAGACAACTAAAATTGCAAGTACATGTTACAGCCTCTTTTTTCCTTCTGGATATTTTTCTAGCCGGTGACATTTTATCGTCTGCATAACTATAAAAAAGAAATATAGTTAATACCAATGATATTATATACAAGGTACACCACAAGCGCACCAAACGCGTGCCGTGGGTTGGTCCTATTTGTGACCAGTCAGTCGACCTGTCACCTGTCATTGCGAGCACGCTGCACGCGTGTCGAATAGCTGTCTCTTTCACTCTTATGCTTTGCGTATTTCCTGTCGCACTTATAGCGTGTGTTTAGATATACAATGTTATTAAATGTGTATGTGTGTGTCGCGGAACAATTACGTTGTGCGTGCAGTATGAACGTAACGTATCTTGTATATAATATCATTGGTTAATACTGTAATAATGTATTAAATCAGTGTTTCCCAAACATTGTTTTGCCATGGCCCGGTAATTTTTAGACTGCCCTTTCATGACCCATTTAATACTTTAAAACTCAAGCTGGTTCCATTAGGTAAAATAATACACATTTATTAATACTAAAAATGGTTCATTAATACATACTGCGATGCATCGATCGAAAGTAGGTATTATTTTTTAAAACAAGATCCAGATGTTGCGACCCGGTATTTTATTTTTATGGCCCGGCAAATGGGAAACGCTGTATTAAATAATAAAATTCTATATCGAATCTGATTGAAGTAGTCATTATTACCAATACTGAGATTGAAGCCAAATTAATTTAGTAGATTTTTTGTCTGTGTGTCTGGAATTTTAGTTTGGAATAGCATATTTATTATGGAAATGTATGGTTCCCATGGGACATGTTTGTATTTTATTTTTCCCTACTAGACCACATTCTTTTTTATAGTTAATTCTGATGTAACACATTAAAACAAAAATAAGTTTCTATTGCTATGTGAAAAAAATTAAATAAGTATTCTAAGTTTATTGTACAAATGTGTTTGTTGAAGATAGCACTCCTTAGGAACAACTTGATTGCCTACAACTATTACAGTACTGGATAAGTAATATTATTAATTGTTTTACTTACAAAATAAAATAAAGGAATAATATAAGTACTGCCGAGTATCTTGTACTACTTCTTTGGTGGACATTTTCTTCTTAAATTGGTGGTACAAATATACAACACATTCAACCATTTTACTAAGCTTTTATTTTAAATTTTTAATAAATTTAATATGAAGAAAAGTGACTTACTAAACTAATTTTTGTACATCGCCTTGTCCATTTGTATCTTCACTATTTAGACTGACGGTGTCACTATCTCTACCTTGTAGTGTTTCTTCCCGCCTTTTAATTTCCACTTTAATTTTCTGTAACTGAAAAGAAAAACATAATTATTTAGTTATATTTAATCTATAAATAATTACATCAAAAATTGAAGTCTGCATCCAGAGTAGTCATTTGAAATGCTCAAATTGTAAAAAATGCCTTAAGATTATAATTTTGCAGTTTACAATGTCATGAAATATCATTTTTTTTTTGATTATGAGTAATAGTTTTAATCTAATGATACTTACAATTTTGCGGTGACAATCTTAATATTTACGCATAATAGTCGCTAGGTCGTCGAGTTGCGGAAACCAGCCCGCGCTTACCATACCATACATTAGTATTTAGGCATCTAAAAAATAATAACTTTGAGTGTGTCAAAAACCACTTTACCTCTTCATTTTCCTTAACTCTCAGATCATGTTGTTTCAACTTCTCCATTTTGTCCTTTTCCTTAACCATCTCTTCATAGAAGGATAATATTGGTTTGTTATGTTCATCTAAAAATTGCTGCAAATGACATATTTTAACTTCGCATTTTTTGGAATAATTAGTTATACCTACTAGTTTTTTTTTTCATATTGATTGCAAAAGTTTTAAATAAAAGGCATTTTTTATAATTTTATGTTTTACATAATATGATAGATTAAAGTTCCATAGCTTTCAAGGGTTAGGACTTTAAAACTAATTAATTTAACCTATTCAGTCTTTACTGAACAATTTCTTTTAGAACTACCTACTAACTTTTTATTAGGTACTTCTAAAAGAAATTGTAGAAACAGATTTTACACTAATTCTATGAACAGCTTAAATATCAGTAATGCTGTTTATAATAAAAATACATAAAGTTGTTATTGCCACAAGATAGTTGTTATTATTAAATTAAATAATTTCAAAAATCAATAAAATAGTATAATACCCTTGTATATTGCGCCAACTGGTATATCATCACTTGTCCATTTTTGCACAATTCTTTTGCATAATTGTCTAAATCTTCTAATAATATCCTGCTATTTTCATCAGACAAACCAACTGATTTATTTATTAATATTTTTGGAGGCCTGAAAAAATATTTAACACTGTTTAACTTTAAAGCCTTTATAGCTAAAGGACAAACAAAAACACAAGATCTAGAAGCCTATGATCATTAGGATAAAACATTGAATCTGTTTCTTTTACATTAATAATAAAAGCAAAGTTAAAAAAAAACGACATACTTGTTAGGGTACTCATGGCAGCATATAAATTGTAAAGTCACAGAGCAATGCACTCCATTTTCACTGTGAAGAGGTTTTAATGTAATAAGAATATCCAACGGCATCCAATCACTCCACTCTGATTTTCTATTATCTACTACTTCATTATCACAAAATATTCCCTGCAAATAAAGACTTAGCGCTTAAAATAATAATAAAAAAAACTGAAAACTATCTTTATTCCTAAGTTTAAATTTAATAGCAACTCCAACAACTTGAGATTTAATTCCATAATATGTAAGTTTGCTATATCATAAAAGCCTCACTGATATTTTTTTGATAAAATATTACTGATATAAGGTTGTTATAGTATCCTAAATAAACGAAATCAACAAACATTATTTTAAATGATGAAAATATACATACATTATTACAAAACTTAAAATCACAAAATTATTTATTTAAACTATCTTTTATGTTATACTGTCTAAACTTAGATGTAAGATATATCTCAATCACAATAAGTCTAATAAATGGTTAAACCCTTAAGAATAAGAAAATAAAATAGTATCATTTCAAGAGATCAGGGAATGCAGAAATGGCAAATTTAAGCATGTCATAACATGTCTAAATTTTGTGTTTAACTAATGAAAAAGATTTTAAAATAAGCAATTTTTAGTTTCGCGGTGTTATTGGAACAAATGTTAGTTGTATATATTATAAGTAATTTAAAAACGGTAATATAGGTACCTGCAAGGCAAATAACTCATCTTCTTGACTCTCTTGATTATTTTCTTCACACATTTTTATTATTTTAAAGTTTTATTTTTTGCTCTCCCGCTGGCATTTTATAAATTATACTTCAGAATTAAGTGACAGTGTCAACTGTCAATGTCAAACTTATGTGTAGTTAAACGTCAAAGTCAACTGTGGGTGCGTTCCACTAAGCGTTCACAACGTTCACGCTCACGACCGTAGTTTTTCCCATTCCATTTGCTTGTGAGCGTTACTGTCGTAAACTCAAGCGGGGTATTTAATTAATTTACGTTCAAATATAATTAAAATGCCTTATGCGGTGACACTTGGATAATATCTCTCTTCGCACGAAATACATAAGTTTCACGGTCGCTATCTTTGATGCTTTGAGTTTTGAAAATGCCGCTATTTTTCTCAACGATCACTTCGGCCCACCTTTTTAGATGGATCGTCGTGTGCTTCGCGTGAGCGTAAGTCATGACGTCATGACTGACGTTTTCGCCGCGACAACGACCGCGGTCGTTATGTGGAACGACTAATGGAGCGTTTTTATCGTTGTGGGCGTTTAGTGGAACACAGCATGTAAAACATTCGCTATGACACTATACGCGATTCGTTATTACGCATACGCAATTATTACAAATTAATCATCATTATTAAGATTACTATATAGTATTGTATTACACTTTACCTAATATACTTAAAAAACATATTATGAACTTCATTATATACTTTATAATATAGTAAATTTAAGGTTTTTAGCGCACAGTGGTAGCCCAGTGATAACGCGCTAGGTTGGATAACTCAGCTAAGTGGGTTCAAACCGGGTCTCGTTCTTTTGATATATTCATGTGCAAATCATTTCCAACATGATTACGACTCACTTACAGTCGTCACAAAACCTAGCAAGTTTTTAAGATAGGTACAATATATTCATATATTTCACCAACCCGCACTTGGCTAACGTGGTCGATGGCTATTGCCGGATAGATTATTAATTCAAGGATTCAAAAATCACAATGAAACGCGAAATATTCGTGAAGAGTTTTATTTTTAGGTCCAGTACATTTTACCTGAACTTAAAAATTAGCTTTAGTATTACTATGACAATATTTGATGATATATCATTTAAAACACAAAAAAGTTTCATGAATTACCAGAAAATATGACTGCCACGAGACAGAAGGAAATATATTATGATTCATTTTAATTTTATAAGTTACATACCTACCTACTAATATAAGTATATTAGTTTAAAATTTAAATGAATTTCATAAAAAAACGATTTATTTTCTAACTGTGATATCAATGTTTCTGAAAACGTAAGGAATTATGATACTTATGAACGTATTGTAACAAAAGAATCACCGATATATTTGACAATACGTTTCGCTCAGTTTGTAGTGACCATACTTGTTGTGCCAGCAGTTGCAGGTTTGAGTTCCGCTGGCCGCTGGCTTCCGATTCATGGCCACAAATGTGTGTACTTCAGTCAAGGATGTTTATATTTATAATATTATGTATATATTTAAAGATCTATAATATACATAATATGTGTCAACTATCTAGCATTCATTAAACATAAAAAAAATGCTAAGGTTACGTTGTCATAAGGCAATTAGTTGTAAATAATATTTTTTTATTAATATTCCATTCAAAGTAAGTCGATCGATCTGTGATAAAAACCATTTTATTATTTAGATACAATATACACTTTATTTGTCAATTTCGCTCAGTATTATTACGTCAGGTTTATTATTTGGGATGACAACTGGGAGGACACCTGTCAAATTTCGCGAATTGTGGCGGACTTTTGTCTTCTGTCGGAGTCCGCTGAACATTTGTCACGGCTACTCTAAAATGAAGCTTGGCTTAAAAATCCAAGTTAAGCGGTTAATTATTTTAGTTTATTTATATTATTTATGTAAGTGTAGTATCATATTATAATGTTATAAAATATCTTTTTAATCTGTTTCAAATATCGATCACCCAAACTATTTTTCCGCTAGTATTAAATATACGTAACTTTCAGCAAACCACATAAGTCATTTTTATTTTCCATGCAGCAATGCAGCAAATTTTTTGCTGAGCAAACTCTGCATTTTTTTGCATTAAACAAAGGGGAAGAAGCCATAAGAATCTACATGAGTTATTCGAAATCTCTATTACATATACCTAAGTATAATTTTTGCAAAAAATGTGATGCTTATATAAAGATATACGCCTACACCTTACACCAAGATTACACCTGCCCCGCTCAGAATACTAATAAAGTTTTTAAGTTAACCCTTTCAAATCTAAAAGGGTCAAAGTTGTCACTACGCCATGACAAAGTAACGCTCTTTTTGCTTAGACCGGTTACGTGCTGGATTTTATTCGAGCTTAACTGGGGTTTAGAAAATCGTAAAAAGGGTAGGTCTTATTTTTTAAACGCGTATAAAACTGATATGTGAAATTCAACAATTTATGCTACTCGTATACCCAAGGTATATAAGAATTAATCTAATACTTCGTTTTAATATTAATTTTATTAATAATTTCTAATATTATATTTTTGCCATTCACATGTGTATAGTTTAACCGTCTTTGTCGCGAGGTTAGTGCCTGAGCGCTGTAAAGGGTATTTCAAGTTTACAATTTACATCATGTCTCTTAAATGCCGTCGGTATTATATTCACAATTCCCTTTATGTTTTTGCGACAATTGCAACTTACCATTAAAATTATTAGCTCGATTGTCTTTAAAAAGGGTTATGTCTGCTAAGACTTAAGTCACCTACTATAACCATTTGTTGTCATTTCAGTTATATAATATTGTATTCAGTATGAAGTTTTATTTTTTATGTATAGAAGGTTAATTTTCCCTTCAGATCCTGTATTATATTTTCATGTGCGAATCATTTTCTAACATGAGAAAGAAAACATCTTGAGGAAACCTGCATGTCTGAGAGAAGTTTACAAGCTTTCGAAAGACATATGAAGTCCGTCAACACGCACTAGGCCAGCGCGGTGGACTATGGCCTGATCCTCCTCGTACTGAGGGAGGCCCGTGCCCAGCAGTGGGACGTTAAAAAAGGCTGATTGCATACATGATAAGAGCTAAACTACCTATACTACTATAAGGTGATTTAAACAATCAATTTCATAGTGAATATTGTGACATTGTCTAAGTACCTAATCTGTGCTCAACTTCCACACTTTTAAGCCAAAAACCAAAGGATTGGATGGAATTACTTTAGTTGAGAAAATGAGTAAATACATGAACTGATTAAGTTTGCACCCAAGAAAAACGAAGAAGAAAAACAATAAACAATAACATTTTAATAGCACGATGGCAACAGTTATATAGTCCCTTTATATTGAGAACGTGTTTACTTCACTTTTACGAGGGTTTAGGCATCGATAAACTTCGAATAGAAATTACTCTTTCAAACGGGTGGAATGGACGGCACTTTATGACATACAATAGATGTTCGACCTTTTGATTGCTATAAAATAAATAATCTAAAGTCGTGAATCGGCTAAATTATAGATTTTGCGAGTTCTATTATCAACTTAACAACAGCAAATCTCAAGTAAGTAATGTTCATATATTATCACTACATATTATAAAACAGAGTTCTTCGCTGCGTCTGTCTATCTGTCTGTCTGTTCGCGATAAACTCAAAAACTATTGCACCGATTTTATGCTGTTCCCCAATGGATAGAGTGATTCTCGAGGAATGTTTTAGTATATAATTTGTCAAGCTTTTGTATACATTTATTAGCGGAAGTCGCGGCTTCACTCGCGGTAAATCCAGAGACGAACACGTGCGAAGCGAGGGGCAGTCGCGAGTAATAGTATAGTGAACCGGGGCTATTGCGTCTAAAAAGTGCAATTTTTTCGACTAGGGTAGGTTGAAGAAGCTGTATTTCTGCTACTGAATAGTTTACGGGAAAATTGCTTAAATATCTTAAATTGTCAGATCCTTAAGATTTATTTTCACTTAATTGTATAAGAAAACACCGAGTATATTCTTGTTAAATTTGATATGAATTCCAAGGACTGATTTTAGACACAATAGCCCCGTATCGGGGGTTATTGTAACTATCATTCTTAATTTCTAAACTTAAAGAGATATGATGCTTGGAATCACTGATTATGATAAAAAAGGCATTGAAGAAAATGATTTGAGCACTTTATCTAAGTAGGAAAGCTAGTTTCTGTTAAAAATACTTTTTTTGGTCAAAGAGGGGTTATTGTAGCTTTTTCTTTAAATTTAGTGTTGGGATTATGCCTGATAAGTATTATATGTCGATTGTCGATAAATTCTATACATATAATCAAACTGTAATTTAAAAAATCTGTACATGAAATATTTTTAAGAACATGACTAACGTAATGTGTATTTAATGAATAAAACCCCAAAACAACAATTATTATAATTTTTGTCTGTTTATATGTTATCGTTTACCCTAAAAAGTACTGGACTGATTTTAATCAAATTTTGTGTAGTGATAACTTATTACTCGTGATGACTTGGGATTCTTTATATTGCAGAAAATGTTTAATTTTCACTGGAAAACAAAATAATTGGTCTAGTTCTGGAAAGCTAGCGGTGGCTAAATCTTAAGATATACGTCAAATCAAAGTCGAAGGAAATTTGAGTCTTAAATAGACCTACAGAAAAGCCTATATCAAAATCTACCTTCTAAGTTACACTTGCAATACCTATTTTTATCAGTAAGCATAAAAAACAATAACTTAGCGAATCGCGCGTCCATGCGTTTACACAAAAAGTACTGAACCAATTTTAACTAAACTTTGTGCAGTAATAGAGTCTTACTAGGGACCGTATTTAGGATATCCTTTACTACAGAAATGAAACAAAAAAAATACTATCACAGGAATGCACAGTAACTGGTTCTATAGAGTAGTTCGTTTCAGCCCAAAAACGTCCACTGCTGGACATAGGACTTCCACAAAGATTTTCACGACAACTGATCATGTAACATCCGCATTCCGCACCCAGTGAGCTCCCACTACTTTAACCAAGACGTCAGTCCACCTTGTGGGAGGCCTGCCCACGCTTCGCCTTTCAGTACGTGGCCGCCACTCGAGAACTTTGCGTCTCCAAAAATCGTCTATTCTGCGAACTATGTGCCCCGCCTACTGCCACTTGAGCTTGCCTGTTTGATGGACTATACCAGTGACTTAGGTTCTTCTACGTATCTGAAGTGTTTTTCTGGCATGGTGTAATTGCACTGTAAAATGGTAGGGACCGGCAATCCAGCGTCATGCAAAAAGAGAACATAAGATCTGCTTTCTCCTTTCCAGAATGTGCCCGTGTTATATCCTGGTTGCGCAAAGTTGGTAGAGATGATTGACAGAAATTTCCTTCCTCGGTTTTAGCGAGAGTTCAAAAAGCTCGTGATCCAGATGGCAAGCTTAGAAGTTTCTCGCTTATATGTTTGTCTCTTGACCTGACCATTAACATTTTGCCGGATCTAGACGCAGCATTAAATTTCTTTTTGAGATAGACTACGTTAGGATCCTTGGCTGCGCGGCCAACAATCCAAGCCTCATAGGATTCCTGCTTTTCGCAAAAGGCACTAACTAGCACTGGATGCAACAAAGTAGCGTTTGCGATCGCCAACCCGCATGCCAAGCGTGGCGATTATGGCAAATCCCCCCCAAAATGACTAACAAACAATACCGGCCCCCAGTACCCGGCAGCCTTACTATTCCTGGTCATGGTAGCGGCCTAGATAACGGTAGGGTACGAAGAATCTCCGGGTGCGGTCGGGCTACCATAAACGACGACTGACCTGGCAACACTAAGCACGCGCACACTGCGAACCGATGGATAAATTTCTGAAATCGAGGAAGAATTGTTTTTGAACTCGAGGAAAAATTGAATAGGATACGATGGGATATTATGTGATAATCGGAGGTTCGAAGAAAGGGAAAGAACTCGATAGCACTCAAATCTGGTAACCTGCTTTATTTCCGGGAGGACGACCAACAGTCCCAAGGTGGTGTCGGGTTTACCGCCCACCAGTCTCACTTGAACAATGTGGTAAATATCGGGAGCGTGCCGACCAGGGTGTCGTACCTTGTTCTGCGAATAACAAAACGTTATTCCTTAAAACTAATTCAAGTGTACGCACCGACCTCGATATATCCTGATAAGGAGGTGGAGTCTATGTATGAGGACATTAGTAGAGCCATGTATAGCTCTAAAACCCACCTTACCGTTGTCTTGGGAGACTTCAATGCGAAACTAGGCAAGCGAGAAGGCGATGAGCTGACAGTGTGTCAATTTGGATTTGGTTGTCGAAACCATCGGGGACATCTACTTGCGCGTTTTGATGGAGAAGGAGGGACTCTGAATAATGAACTCCTTTTTCAAAAAATGAAACCACAGAAAGTGGACTTAGATGAGCCTGATGATGATGAGATAGACTTCATCATGTCAACGAAAAAGCAAATATTCAATGATGTCTCTGTGATCAGTGCGTTTAAAACCGGAAGCGATCACCAGCTTGTGATGGGCGAATTGAATATCAGTGAAAGGCTCCACAATAAATCCAAAACCCTGAGAGCTTTCAGTTAGAACTCCAAAACCGTTTCGATTTCGATTGCCTAGATAGCGATGTGAACTCCTATAATGATGGGTTTGTAGAAGCTGACCAATCAATTGCGTCTACATACATGATGCTCTTCTTAAAATAGACCCAAAAAGATCTCTGATCCTACCCTCGAGCTCATGAAGGAAAGGAGAGAGATTGTTTTGCAGTCGTCGGATGACGCGTCTAAATACCGGCAACTTAATAAACAGATTTCGAAGTCGATTCGATGCTCTTTTTGAAGTAGACACAGACGTAGACATTCAATGTCCAATAAGCGCTGCGTACGTGGACTAACCCGGCTATACGTTGGAATATAATTTCAACTCATGGGCCGGAGTCTATTTGTAGGTGCGAAACCTCTGTTTCCAGCGTCTCCGCCATCTTAAAGACCCCATATTCTCTACGATTTGGGTAATCGTAGTTACAGGAATCGAAAAGATCCTGTATTCCTGTGTCTACCAATTGCACACAGGTGACCAGGAGACAACTCGATTGCTTGAACATCTCAGTGAGGAAAGCTGATATGGCTATACAACGGTGCCCCACTGCGCAGCGTGTCTTTCTGGGGGACTTTAACGCCCATAATGAAGATTGGCTGTTCCCATACCAGAAGACGGACCATGAGAAGCGTGGAAGTATGCGGTGTCACTTGGAATCTATACTCGTATACCAGCGATAGTGCTTAAAACATGTGCTCCCGAGTTGTCTCCGATACTGACACGTCTATACCGCATTTCTCTTAAGACTGGTGTAGTATCAAAATCCTGGAAGCTTGCCAACGTGCAACCAGTGCCCAAGTAAGGTAGCCGTGCCGACCATGACAATTATCGTCCGATCTCAATCACCTCCATACTCTGCAAGATTATGGGGCGTTATTGAACACTCGTCTTATGGCATACCTAGAACAGAACGATCTCCTCAGTGATCGACAATATGGGTTTCGTCGGAATCGGTCGACTGGGGACCTTCTAGTGTATGCCAATCACACTTTTGGCGACGCTTTTGAGCGAGGCGGGGAGGCGATTGCCGTTTATCTTGATGTCTCAAAGGCCTATGACAGGGACGCTAGCCTTATAAGCAAGCTTTCAGCCTATAACATATCTCCTGGCCTGATTGGCTGGATTAAAGTTTTCCTGAGTGACCACTCATAGTTGTGGTTGAGGGTTGTTCCCTCCCTTGTATCCCTTTCCATTATCCGGCGACCCGATCTGCTAGTCTCCATCGTTATGTCGTAGACATTCCATCCGTCCGGACGAAGCGATTCGCTACGTCATTTATTATACGTGCGGCTAAGGATCGGAACAACCTGCCTGCATCAGTGTTTCCGTCCGATTAATACATTATGTGCCTTCAAGGCTAGAGTGAATAGGTGGCTACTGAATTAGTGCGACTTACCATCTATGACTGCGATACCACTTACCATCAGGCGGAACGTAGTCAAGCACTTATATTGTATAAAAAAACAATTAAAAAATTCCCTAATACGTGACCTTCGCACTTTTAATACTGTGAGTATTATGGACTCGGCATCAATATCAACGCCGAGTACATCACTCACTTCCGATTTGCCGACGATATATAGCTGGTCATGGCTGAGACCGTGGAGGACCTCAGTATTATGCTAAATGACCTCAATAAAGTCCCCGAGCGAGTTGGTCTCAAATAAACATTTTAAAAACGAAAATTATGTCGAATGTCCATGTTTCAACCACTCCAGTTTCTATCAGTGACTCTATGTTGCTTGAAGTTGTTGATGAGGTATGGTAATAGGGTTGTATGTATACCTTGGACAAACTGTCCAAGTAGGTTTGATCAGTGTGTGTTGCCAGTGATGACATACGGCACAGAAACGTGGCCGCTCACGATGGGCCTCATAAGAAAGCTCAAGGCCACACAGAGAGCAATGGAGAGCTCGGAGTTTCCCTGCGTAATCGTATTAGAAACAAGGAGATACGCAGAAAAACCAATGTCACCGACATAGCCCACCGAATATCCAAGCTCAAGTGGCAATGGGCGGGGCACATTGCTCGTACAACGGATGGTCGATGGGGACGCAAAGTTCTAGAGTGGCCGCCACGAACCTGAAAGTGAAGCGTGGGCAGGCCTCCCCCAAGGTGGACCGACGACTTAGTTAAAGTCGCTGGACCCCAATGGATACGGAGGGCGCAAGACCGTTTGTCGTGGGGATCTTTGAGGGAGGCCTATGTCCAGCAGTGGACGTATATGGGCTGAGAAGAGAAAAAGAAGGTGGCTATGGGCACCTTTGAACGTACCAGGCAAGGGTTAGATGGACCCGGGGGGCCCCAACTAGTATCTGACAGTTATCCGGGTACGTAGTCAGAAAAAAATCAAGCAAGGAAAATGTATGGTCTTCAATATCCGGTACTCTGTTTCGGTACTAATTGTATTAATCGATACGTCATGGCAAAATCAAAGATGACTTTCCCTGCGTATTCTATGGTTTGAGATCCCAACTACTCTATGAAAAAAATTTACAGATCAAGATTGACAGATCATTCGCTCAAACGGCTACAAACCCCAGCTTTGGGCAGAAAGACATGCTCCAAGGTGTAACGGGATATTTCAAATAAGATGTATCGCCATGAGAAGATATCTGTGACTTCGTCGAAAAAAGGAAGGAGGAGGAAGGTTTTAATAATAAGCAAAAAAAAATCAAAGTTTGTAAAAAATACCTAGGGACCTGGGTATACCTAGGGATACCTAGGGAAGAACCCGAACGAAGCGAGGTATGTCACTAGTTACTGAATATTTTCTTCCTTCATCTACATAATGAAGTCTCATTTTAATTGTACCATCAGGGCTTATCCACGTCCACTTCCTGTGGTTTCGTAACTTGAAAAAGGAGTACATCCTTTTCTAAGAGTCCCTCCTTTTCTCTACCTTCCATAAAATGTGCTAGTAAATACCCCCGATGGTTTCCACATCTAAATTTGAAATTCCAATTTGCCCCGCTTTCAGCTCGTCGCCTTCTCGTTTGTCTAGTTTCATTTTGGAGTCTCCCATGACGTAATGTCGGTTTTGGAGCTATGTATGGCTCTACTAATGTCCTTATACATAGATTTCACCTCATCATACTAATTTTAAGGAATATAGCTTCGTGTGCGCATGTTCAATGATGCCAGGTCGAGTCGTCATTGACGATTGCATTTAGTTGTACTTGAAAAATTGTACTAGAAAATACTGCCACCCATCCTCCGTTGTTTATGTCTTAGTCGCCTTTTAAACACCCTCGGCCAGAAATGGGGTGGTGATATTCTATGCCAGCATCTAACGGCGAAAGAGCAGTAGTAAAATTAAACTAAACTAAGTGGGAAATCAATCGTTGGTACGTTATGAGATATAGCATAAAACCAAAAATATTTTTTGTAATTTTAAGCGCGAGCGAAGCCGCAGGTCCCGCTAGTTTTGAGTAAAACACGTTTTTATATATATTTAACCGACTGCAAAAAAGGAGAAGGTTATATGTTCCACTGTATATATGTTTTTTATGTAGGTATGTCCACCGATTTCCCCAACAACCGTTGGCTGATTTAAATAAATAAAAATATTAGGTCACTTTTAGGTATATTATTTTATAGGTGAGCATCATCTAAAAAAATCGTACTTAAATAATTATGTAAATATTTTTAAAAAAATTTACCTGTTACCTACCATTTACTTACGAAGTCTGTTTTTCACTTTATCGATAAAAATACGTTGGCATCACTAATTTTAAATTAAAATTTTATTTCCATACTAAAATCAGCGGGGTTATTGTGTCTTTCTTTGTAGACACAATAACCCCGTGTAACAATTCTCGCGGGGTTAATGTATCTTTATAAATAACTCTAGAGAACTACGGCAGAGAAAGAAATTAATTATCAATTAACAAGGACTTATTCATTCTAATTTTTCTTACCAGAAAATTTTATTCAATAAGGCTCGCAGTAAAATTTTATGAAATAAAATACAACAAAATGTTTAATGATAAAAATACGCCATCAGTAAAACAGTAGACGCGATAGAAGCACACTCTATAATCCACTTTTTTAAGCATTAGTTTCTCTATCCAACTAGTAGTGTAGTTTCTCATAAATCGATTTGTGAAGGAAGATAAAATGATTAGACACAATAACCCCGAAGTTGCAATAACCCCGATTCACTATATATATAATAAGAAATGGTTTAAACGGGCAAATAAAATTAGTGTCCGTTTGTAACATCAAATTCACAGCTTTTTACTAAAACTATCATCAACATATCAGCTTTTCACAATTATATTATGATGACATATAGTAGGTACTAGGTAGGTAAGAGAAACATATCTTTAACTCCAAAATTCCATTCTTTATCGAGAAACAAAGCAGAGTCGAACAAAAACTAATGTTCTAATAAAAATATAATATAATGCAAAGTACAAAAAGTTTGCAATTCAATGAGCACTGTAAGAATAAAAGTGCAATTTTCCTACGATTTCCTTCGCAGGTGTCGCTTAATTGGTTTTTAACGAGGTGTTCCAGATAAATGCACCTGTAGTCGCGACTTAAAAGGCTTAGAAGTAGTATTAATGATGTAAATTCTTGTTTCTTGTGTATTAAAACTTATATTTTTTTTATTTGTTTACTAACTTGTACATTACAGTAGGTAATACAATGAAGTCCGCCAACCCACTCTTGGCCAGTATTGTGTATTTAAAATATTTTTAACTAGCAATTCCCGTGGCTTTGCCCGCGTTTTAATTCCTATTAAAAATAGGAATTGGTAGTAGAACGTTGAAAATTCTTCAGAAATTTCAAAAAATTCTTCGCTTCTTGTAAGAGCTATTAACTAAACAGTAGGTGCGGGGTAGAGTCGGCGATTGCAACAAGCAAAACGGCGCGGCGCGTGAAGTAGCGCTTACATTTTATTCTCGCTTTCGTATTTTTTGTGACATTTTAGCCAATGTATACAAAATAAATTAAAATACTTGACAAATTATAATATACTAAAACCTTCCTCGAGAACCACTCTTTCCATTGGTGAAAACAGTATGAAAATCGGTGCATTATTGAGAATTGCGCGAACAGACTGACAGACAGAGAGACGTGACTTTGTGTTATAATAATATGTACCTATAGATATCAGAAGGAATCGAATCTGTAACTACTGATTATAATATACTTAGCAGTATTTTAGATACTAATTTCATTTTAAAGTAATCCTTAGAAAGTGTAATGATTAATATTTTTCCTGAAAATATATTAATATACATAAGTAATCTTTTCCACGTTAAAACTACATTTTATGCAAAAATATGGTGCATTATTTGCCAAAAAATCTTGCTAGTTAATCTCAATAGTCATACCACTATAGAAACTTTTCGATATACTTTTTACTTTGCGGTTTATACTTTAATGTGGCTTTCATTGCATAGGCTAAGTGTATGAAGGCGGTGCCAAAAAAGTCACTGATTTATTCCGGTCAAAGTTTAAAGTGTGTAGTTGCGATGAGAACAGATTTTTCAACCTAGTTTTATTTGAAGTTATTTTAAAAACAAAGTATATTTGCTAGATGTTGTAATTTTTTTATTAAGTTGGTGAAGATTGTATTTTCTCTATTCCTTAAGATTGCAACTCGATTGCCGTTGCTCAAACAAATACTTATCAACTATCTTCTTCTTCGTGTGCTTCATTACTGAAGGTCGTACTCATCTACTAGTGGTAGTGCCATGCTTGTTACCTTCGGGTAGCAGCCGAATGTGCCGGCACGCCCCGTATGGTACCACTCTCTCACAGAAGACCGGCGTGAAGTGGCAGCTATGCTGTCGCGTTTCGTCCGGTAAGTGAGAGTCCGGGAGGCCCACTCCCCATCCCTACTCCCGTCCTTCTCCCTCCTCCCTCCCTCCCTTTCCTGAAAGGCCGGCAACGCATCTGCAAGCCCTGTGGTGTTGCAGATGTCCATGGGCGGAGGTGATCACTTACCATCAGGTGAGCCTCCTGCCCGTTTGCCCCCTTTGTCCCATAAAAAAAAAAAAAAAATCTACTAACAAAAAGTATTTTTTTTATTATGAATGCTATAGACATCCAGTAGATCTACAATGCTTACACGACGAGAACAAAAAAATGTTAGGCACCTACTTTTAATTTTTCTGGCAACTGTACCTCCTTGAAAGTAAACAAAACACGAAAAATATATATTAAAAGTTAAAAAATCGCAAATAGGCAAGCATTGTTAGCGAAGAAAAAGTAAAATGTTTCGGTGCCAAGACCCAACTCTTATAGTGGAATTTCATTACAACGGTACATATTCATGAGATCAGACTGCGGCTTCAAATTAAACGGACATCTGGCTAGACTTCGATGGAGTTGAGAACTTTAGATGTGATCTTTAGTTTGCCCTTCAATTTGTGATCTCGCACTTCTGAAGTGTCGTATTAATTAAGTGTTTCAAATTAACCGGCGTACGAGTAGTTAGGACAAAGCGCTATTTACTATATATCTATACATATAAAAAATTCTGAGTCGCATCTGTACAATAAATGTTATTTGAAAGTTTTATTGAATAGTTATTACTATCGATGCAATGGCCAAATCAAAAATAGTTTTTTTAGTCTGTATGTCTGTGACTCGTTTGGCTCAGTTGGTAGTGACCCTACTTTCTGCGCCAGCGGTCGCGGGTTCGAGTCCCGCTGGGGGCATTCATTTGCTTATCACGAATGTTTGTACTCCAGTCATGGGTGTTTATATTTATAATATTATGTATGTATTTAAAATTTATATGTGTAGTATATCAACTATCTGGTATCCGCAACACAAGCACGTTACGTAGCTTACTGCGGAACTAAATGGCGCTGTTGTAATAATGTCCCAACATATTTATTTATTTATTTATAGATAAGCTCGACAGATTTTGATGCAATTTCATATATTGATAGCGTGTTATCTGGGTCCACATATAGGGTATTTTTACTGCGGGAAATATTTGATCTCTTAGAAATTATAAATGTATACTGTTCGTTAGAATACACCTAGGGAACTAACTTGAGCAGAGTCAGGGTATAATATAATGATATAAAATATAATAAAATAAGTAACTCAGAAACTTCTGTTCCGTAACCATATCTCTAAATCCACAGTACGTGTATAAAAATGAATTGAACGGATGATAGGATTTTGCAGTAGGTACCTAAGCTCAGACAAAAAATGAAGATAGAAAACAAAAAGGCAACACGAATCTCATACATTTGTATGCAGCGATCAGAATAATCGCCATTTCAATTAAAAACGGGCGGCGGACGGTGAATATTTTACTTGACTCTATGTTGATTGCTCGAAGCTTAATAATTATTAAAATTGCAGTTTTATTTTGGCTGAAAAAAATAAATTAAACAGTTCTTATAATTTTCTTACAAAATAAAGGCTATCCGCGAGTGAAAATCCCGTCAAAATAGGGTCCAGCCCAGCCCAGCAGGGTTTCAGCCGAAACAAAGAGACAGACTGACAAAAATTTTAAGAAAATATTTTTTGATGTAAGTACCGTACCTATGTACAATGTACATACTTTCATAATATGCATTAAGTGAAAAGCTGTTAATTTGAAATTAAAAACGGTCACTTTTTATATTATGTATTTTTATTGAAAACAATGTAAAAATCAATTCACAATTTGCATAGATATTGTATAACATCCCCTAAAACATACCGACAGATCAAAAACACACCACGCCTTACTCCCTACTAACGACTTCACGACCCTCGACCTTTAATACAATATTAAAATGAAAATTCGAAAGCACTTGCTTAAGAATACTTGAATGAAGAATATTTTAAGCATTTTGCGTTGGTCAGTTATTTTAAGAACGTGTTTTATCTTTACACAATAATTAGAAATGTGAAAAGAAAAGTTGTCACGTTCGTTGCAAATATATCTTGACACCTTAATCTCTACTGTATATAATAAAATTCTAACTTAGTCGAATCTGTACATTGAATATTTTTAGGAAATTCTTATTGAAATAGTGGTTATTATCGATACAGAGGCCGAATCTATAGTTTTTAGAATTTTTGTCTGTCTGTCTGTCTGTCTGTGACCGCATCACGAGAAAACCACTTGACAGATTTGGATGAAATTTGGTATGATGATACCTGGTTATTTGAGTCACGATATATTGGATACTTTTTACTGCTTGAAATATCTCATTTCTAAGAAATCTTAACTAACTGATTCAAACCGGCTATAACTATACATCACAATCTATGTTAATTCTAAGTATTTTTTTCCGGTCTTTAGAACGCGGGCGGAGCCGCGGGAAATGCTAGTAAAATATAAATTATTTAACTGTTTGTCAAATACTTAGATAATATTTTTTCAACTAATATAGAATAAAATCAAATATATATATACAAATCAAATATAAGTATTTATAATTGCATTTCTTGCAGCTCCGCCCACGCTAGAAGACCGAAAACCAAATTCATAGATTTTACATATTGTTATACCTTGTAATATACTCGTATGTAGCCTATTACCTTTCTCGATAAATGGACTGACCTACACTAAACGATTTTTTCACTTTGAAGCGATAATTCCTGAGATAAGCGCGTTCAACCTAATTTCTTCAGTTTATCTATACTAATATTATAAAGTGGAAAGATTTGTATTTTTGTATGTAACGAGTAAACTCGAAACTACTGGACCGATTTTAATGAAATTGGGTATAGAGTATGGTAGTATAGAGTCTGAGTAAGGACATAGGCTACTTTTTAAGGCGAAAAAAGGACTGTAAAGGGTTGAAATAGGGAATGACAGTTTGTATGGAAAAACGTCATTTTTAAGGCTAGAAGCTTGAAACTTATTTTGTAGGCTTTTGATTTTATATAAATAAGTAAGACATTCAAAATTTGTAAAAATTTTATGCTAAAGGGGGTAACTAGTAAGTTACGAACCCGAGCGAATAAATAATATAGTTATATAATATAGACAAGATAATATAATATATCCTATAGGCTATTATCTAAAAAAATATGAGTTAAAAGTCATGTTCATTTAATTTGATTTGATCAAATATACCGTCGCCACTCGACAGTTCCAACTTACCAGATGTCACCGCAGTCTAGACGATTGCTGATATCGGGGGAAAACTAATTTCTTGTTATAACTATTATTATATAGGTACGTTTATTGAAAAGCACCTCAATTTCGTTGAGCAGTCAACTCAATTTCGTTTTTACTGCCTTAGTTTAATTGATATTTTTAAGTTTATAGTTTAAGGGTGTTTCTAAATCTGATCGAATTTTAGTTTGAAAGGAGAGTACTTCGTATTTGTAAATTAATACATTTTTAAATTTTATAGTTACAAAATCTAACAGTCATTATAAGAGGCTGAATCTATAGTTTTTAGAATTATTATGCCTCTATATGAATACATTCCGAGATAAGTAACTGCACATATTTTGCTGAAATTTGGAATAACGAACCCGTAATAGCAGTTAAGATGCTCTTCAATGTATGGATGTATAGATACATACATTTCCTATATGAAATTTTAATTATTAATCATGGTTGATGGTTTCGCTCAGTTGGTAGTGACTCTACTTTCTACGCTAGCGGTTGCGGTTTCGAGTCCCGCTGGGGGCATTCATTTGTTGAGAATGAATGTTTGTACTCCAGTCATGGGTGTTTATATTTATAATATGTATTTAAAAAAATATACGTGTAGTTCAACTATCTGGTATCCGTAACACAAGCCTCGTAGCTTACCCCTGAACAAGATGGCGCTGTTGTAATAATGTCCCAACATATTTATTTATGGTCTCTCTCACTAACGATACTTATGCTATTTCCCTGCTATATTTATTCTAGAAAAATTTGTCAAAACAGTAAACTGTTTACGTAAAACTATAACTAAAAGCTTAATTAGTCCACTAGACCTTTCAACTTGCGCAGACATCAAAGGCGTCAGTGAAAATGTGACACTTAAATAATAATTCTTTTGAAATTAGTGAGAGCTTTAAAAAGCAGCTCGTAAAGAAAGGTTGAAAATCCACTTATTTTCCACTTAGACTATAACTTAGACTATGTGTGAAACACAAGATGTTTTAGTATAAAAAGTATTAAAAGCCGCATACAAGTAAATGATTTGAGTGTCGAATAAAAAACGTGTGTTTTATAAAACTAGAGTTTGTCCAGCTCTCGAAATAGAACCATAATTGAAAGAAATGGCAGTGGTAGCCCAGTGATGGTCATGAAACGATCCGCACATGAAAATATCAGAGGTACGAGACCTGGGATTTGAACCCACTTCACTAGGGTTTCCAAGCGAGCGTGTTACCAGAAGTATAACACAGCGTCTAATAAGATGTATGTGTTACAGTCAAAACCCGTTATCAGTTACAACGCGTTTTAACTAGTCATAAAAAGTAACTGAGGTATTAAGTATTTGCTAAGAAAATTGTCAAGAATACTATATTTTGTTCCAATCTTCTAATGAATACTAGTTTTTACAAAGGCGTTTCGTCTAAACTAGTTTTGACTAGTTAAAACGCTTTATAACTGATAACGTGTTTTAACTGTAACATATGTATAGGTAACATAAATGTTTAGAATTTTTTGATAAAAGCACGGGCTCCTTTAAAATTGTATTCAGCCATTTTTAACGTTCCACTGCTGACACAGGCCTCCCTTCAATACGAGTGGGATCAGGCCATAGTCCACCATGCTGGCAAAGTTTGGGTTGGCGGACTCTCCTTTAAATGCTTTAAGTTAATTATGTATAATTTGATACTATTTGTTTACGGTTCTAAAGTAAAAAATCTGAAAAGAAAATAAAATATAGAAGAAAAAAATATAATTAATATATTTTAAATTTAATCACAATTATAACAAATTAAGTAATTAATTTGTCGTCAAATAAAATTACGTAGACTAATTAAGTCGAGTGTGATATTCAAAGTCGGCGGTATTAATTTTATAACACATGCGACGCTTATTAAATTTTAATTTGTGCTCCACAAGGTTTTCATCTCGATACCGTTTAAAGGTAGGTAAAATAAAAGAATATCAAAATAGGTAGCTAGTATAGAGGTTCGTATAACCTAAGTACTAATTTAATTAAATAAAAAAGAAAAACTAAAAGAAAAATCATTGCAATACGAACAAACAAACAGCCGGATAATTGGCAAAAGGTTACTTTTATCTTTTTGGTTCATAACCATTGTAATTTTATTTTTTCTAAAAAATATAAAACTTCCTTAGGTTTACCCGAATATTCGACATTATAAATAAAACTACCTTTTCGGATTTTGCCGCGGATTCATTTTGATTTTTAGTACCAGACGTTTCGAATGCTATACAGCAATCAGGGTCACGACTCACGGGCGAGAGTCTTGTTAAAATCAAAATAAATCCGCGACAATATCCGAAAAGGTAGTTTCATTTATAAAATATTAAACTAAGAAAACTATTATAAATGTTAATTGACAAGGTGGTGGTGGTTCCTAAGCCACCAAGGTGGCAAAAAAAGAATTTGACACTAGATTATATAGCAGGCGTAAATATTTCAAAGAAATGTAAGGCCTAATTTAATAATAAATAGACCTAATATAATAAGGCCTAATGTGAATATTTTTAGTATAAGAATATTTTGTAGGTACAATATACTTATTACATACCTACATAAACTGTACTGTGAAGTTAATACGGTGCTTTTCATATTTTGTTTTATTAAACACGTATTAAGCTTAAATTTGGATAATTTCCCTAAGGATGTAGACATCCAAATGAAATTTGTAAAAACAATATTTTTAAATAGCTGTAGTCTGAAAATATTCTTCAATAACATTTTTTCCTCAAAAGATACGTAAAGTTTGCCAACCCTTGCCCAGCAGTGGGATTGTTAAAACTCTTTTTAACAACCCACTGCTGGGAATAGAATGCTGAATACATAAAATAACCGTAACGTGTATTATTATGTCTTTAGTTTAGTAAATAAACCAACCAGATACACAATTAGTTCACAATTGAAATTAAAAATTAGTAGTCATACCCATATAAAGACCACACAAAATGCTACTCATCCCTTTTAGAAACTGAAATAATAAGCAAGGAATAATAAATAAATAAATATGTTGGTACATTATTACAACAGCTTCATCTAATACCGTAGTAAGTTACGAGGCTTGCGTTACGGATACCAGATAGTTGATATACTACACATGGCGCAGAAAGTAGGATCACTACTGAGCCAATGTCGAATATAAAACTTTTACTTTTGTCTAAGTCCGGTATTGGGAAATAATAGACCATCAAAGCGTAGTCATAATATTCAATTCGGATGGCTTTAAAAACGGAACCACAGGCATTGTATGTGACAGTCCTCAAATTGAAGGGTTTCGAGAGCTTCGCACCCTTCAATCAGGACCTTTGTGAATGATATTTAATTTTGTTCGCCATTTCCAAATCACTCGCCATTGTTGGATGTTTTGTAGGAAAATCATTGGGGTTCGATTTAAGTAGATGATTGTATAAATAATTATTATATACAACGAATGTTGGGATTTTATTCATATTTAAATTTATGGTATGTATAATGTACTACATACTGAGATGTTATAAAGTTTTGTGATTTTTACTCTAATTGCTTAATTGTAGTATAAAAACTTATTTACATATAATTTTTTGGGTCATAAATAAAATTAAAATGTCTGTTTTTAATTTAAAATTAACAGCTTTTAACTAACTTGCATAATAAAGTAGGTACACTGTTTGTTCCGGCTGGATCGATTTTGACGGGACTTTCACTGGCAGATAGCTAATGTTATAATGAATAACATGGCTACATGTTATTTTCTCAACAAAACTTGTATATAATATCCTATAGTAGTATATTATATAAGAGTTTTTAAAAAACGAAATTAGTATAGTGTTTCTGCTTGAGCTATTTTTGAGGGTCAATTACAAAAAGATTTATCTCAAAAAAAACTCCCCGATGCAACGCCAAGTGTCGAAGTTTACACGGAGGGCGCGTAGATTAAAAATAACAGGACACCCTCTTGTGGCGAGTTTACATTAGATCAAGATTGTACGTGATTTGTATGAAAAATTGTGTGACATTACCCATTTAGGGAATATTTATGCAAGGTAAGGGAAAGTCTGCAAGGAAATTTTTAATTTGTTCGTTTTAATTGGAGATGGAATAAAGTTTATTTAATAATTGTGTTTTTGTTTACTTTATTCTTTTAAAGTATTTAAGTAAAAAAAGACGGTAGTAGTAGTAGAAGGTTGTATAACCGAGTGATGCGGGTTCAAATCCGGGTCTCGCACCTCTGATAGTTTCATGTGCAAATCCTTTCTATCTCTTTCCCGATTACAACTTGTCTTACGGTGAAGGAAAAACATCGTGAGGAAACCTGCATGTCTGAGAAAACCTAGCAAGTTTTCGAAAGACATGTGAAGTCAAGGAAGGCCCGTGCCCAGCAGTGGGACGTTAAAGAGGGCTGAAAACAAGTAATACTGAACAGTGCTAGGCCATATTCTTTTATAATAAATTATCAAAAATGTTCCACAATGTTCTGATGGTTTTGTATGACATGATTGATTTCTGTTACAGACAAAATACATGTACAAATACTGTTATATTATGCATTTCCTCCCGAGTATTTTCGTAATAAATTTATTTTTTAAATGACTTTAATCTCTTGGATGGTTCAGCTATAGTTTATAGCATAGTTTAATATTGTTGAACCCAGTATGTGCCAAGATCTCTATATCTCTAGATCTTTTCTTTCCATACTAAATTTCTACTTACAATCGTTTCGTTCGTTCAAATCAATAGACATGATTTCATACGAAAACAATGTAATCGCGAATGTTCACTTTTGTCCGGACAATATCTGCCTAGCATTAGTTACAAAATCATACATTATATTATAATTCAAATTAATATTAAAAAACTTTAATATTTCCAAAAGAACAAAAAATAAGAGACGGTGGTAACGCGAAGCTAAGGGGTGTTTTAATAAACGAAAAACTGATTTATGGCAACCCAATGAGGACGATGCCTGTGATGCAGATATTGGTAATTGCACAGTCATCCGGCTAAAGGTTTTGGGGTAGCTGGAATTCTTTCTGGTAATTTATGCGTAGCGTCGCGGAAGTTTAATAGATTTTTTTCATGAAAAGAACTTTGGCTATATTTTGTAAACGGATTAAGAGTCGCTTAAATTATAAGTGTCAGTCTGATTTGAGTAATTTGTTTTTTATATTTGACTAACGACTTATCCCCACTTCGCTTGGCTTACCGCTTAGGTACTTTTTGTTTTTCTAATTATATAGATAGCGTCACCTTTTGGCAGATCTTACTAACAGTAGCCTATAGCATAATATTAGTGTTTTGCAGGGCATAAGCTGTCCGTGTATGTACATTATTTAGTAAGCTTAATTTCACCAAAATCGGTCCAGCATTCTTTTCATCGGTAAGGCGTGAAAAAGTAAGAGATACAAACTTTGAGTACTAACATTTGTAATAGTAGGATGTCCTTCTATTTATCCTCTATAAATAATTTATTTAAACAGTTCTTATACATATATGCTATACAAAGTATAAATATTATGTACGTAGTACATATTATGTATTGTATAAAATATATTTTTTTTTAAACTTATAGTTTCCAAAAAAAAAAACGTGCGACTCATACAGATTCATAATTTTAGTATAAATGATAGGTCAAAGAGTAAAATTAATTAAACAGCAGCAAACATTAAAAAATCCATTTCTATTATACAGCTAAAATGACATTAGAATGTTCCTAAACCTATTAATCATTTCTGGTATTCGAGTACTCTATGAGCGACGTCAATATTAGGTAGGTAAAGTGACGTCAAATTGTCGGCGGATCTCGGTTAGGTTTGCTGAACGCGTCTACAACGATGGAATTTACTCTAGAACGTATAATATACAGGTGGTTTTAAAACATTGATATTGTAAGATTACTACTATGCTAACTATCTAATATATAAAAATCTCGTGTTACAGTGTTTGTAATCGTACTCCTCCAAAACGAAATGACCGATTTTTATGATTTTTTTGTGTACTGAGGTGACAAGGGTGATCCTCCTTAGATTTTATATTTTTGGACCAAACTTATATTTCTTATTTTTTATGATTTGGCATCAAAAAATACTTGTAACCCTAAATTTTATACCTTGAATAGAACGCGGGTGGAGCTGCCGGTTTTGCTAGTATTCTGTAATTACCAAATATTACCAAAGATTTAAGTTATAATGTTTCATAAATCAAAAGTTGTATAATTTGTTTAGCTTTTATGTAATTATTATGATTGTTAAATCTATTTCCTGTTTAAAATTGAAAAATTATAGTTTTACTCTTAAAGAACCAAATGTAAAAGTTTAATTATTACTATAAAATGCTAATTAATTTTTATATGCTATGTACATTTTGCTTAACTTTGAACTAAACTGTTTATATTAGAACAGCCTGTATAGAAAGCTTACGTCAACATCGCATGCCTCGCGTTGTCGCAGACGTGCCGCACATAGCGAGTTGGCTGCGCCTCTAATTAAGTGACGGAGCCGATCAACTTTGATTATCAAGTATTTAAACTATTAAAGAGATGGTCGGTTAGCGAATACCTGTAGGAGGAAATTCATCACAACCTGTTACAGTTGAAATATTACTTGATATTGTGTTTAGGGTAGTGGTCGTTTATAATATTATTTACAAACGTAGGGTCCTAAAAACTACACGAAATCTATTAAGGGGAGGCTTATCCCTAGCAGTGGGACGTTAAAAAGAGCTGAATACATACATGCATACAATTTATCCATTTTTTATATAGTTAGAAAAATATGAAAATTGTTACTCGTACAAGCGAAATAGAGCGTTCTTTATTTTTCAGCAGTAATGTAAACATAAAAATATAATATGTAAACAAAACTTAAAATGTTATCCACTTCAGTGCTATATACCTATGTGTAAACATACATAAATTAATGAGAATCGAAAGCTAGAAGACCTAATACAAATCAAATTCCATAAAACTTTTGAACACTTCGCCCCTTTGACAAGTTGGTTTTTAAACGACCAAATAAAACACCTACCGCTTTCTGGATCCTGATTTTGACACTTATAAATTGACAGCCTATATAACGCGTGTCACCTGTACAGACAGATAAAACATAAAATAAACAAACATTGGCAGAAATATTCAACATTAGCCCTTATTTTTCCAAATCTCAACCAAAATAGGAATCTCTTGTAACTCTTATATCAATAGGAATATGGACTATATTCTTTCGTACGGCGTTTCATGATATATTTTGTATTAAATTTTAAAGAGGCTTAGCTTGTTTCTTCGGCTCCCCTTCAGTCAAGGGGCATTTTGCAATGATTTTCCTGTCAGGCGCCCCTTTGAACTTCACCGTTATTTATGGTTTTGGATTTCGTTATTATAAACTTAGATGAAGTCTCACGTGCGATTCAAAGTTTTGAGGGCTGTTAAGTGCATCATGCTACTAATTATATTTATACTCGAGTTTCAAACATTAATGAAAGCAATTATTTCGAAACGTAATACTCACAATATTAAAGCGGTGAATACAAAATTTAATAGTGTTTCAATATATTAAGCAATAAAGTTATAATTGTGTGCCTTATATGTATATAAATAACACTGACTCATAATTCCTTCGATCGGGCTTAAAAAATTAAAGTTTGTTGCACAAAAAATTAAGGACTCTTATACAAACTTGCGGGCTGCCCAAGATCGGGATGATTGGCGTTCAATGGGGGAGGCTTTCGTCCAGCAGTGGACGGCTATAAGCTGAAAAAAAAAATACAAACTTGCGAGGGCCCTTAGACGTCCTTAATCCGGCCCTGTCGCAAAATCCGTTTGTAGTGAACTTCTACTTACTATAAACTACGAGTACCTCCCTCAATTTCATCTTTATACGTTACGGCAGTTTTCGATATTTCGTGATCAATGAGTGACCTTTCGCAGTTCGCTTTTATATATTTAGATTGTGCTGTATATGGCGGCATTATTCTACAGCCAAATTTTTTAAAATATAATGTACGAGAACTGAAACTAAAACAAGAAGTTTAGAGTTTAGGCGAAAAATGAGCTCTCTAGTCGCCGTTAGAGACGATAAAACGAAGCGTTAAGTTTTTTAAAAATTTTAGAACTTCAACTTAATTTTGCTACAAAATGTATAAAGAAATAATTTTGATTAGCAATGTCGTATATTTTGGTAAATAAACAATGCTTAAGCTTATCATGATCACTTTTTCCGTGTGAGGTTTTTATTTTATTTTAACTAACATTAAATATAATAATATTAAGTTATTTAGTTTTCATAATTGAACTAAATTAATATTTCGAAGTGACTATTTGTACGGGTACTGGACGAATAAATTATATTTATTCGTACATTTATCGGATGATTAGCTTGAAATAGTTTTATTAACGTGTGATAAAGGATAAAAATAATTTTGAGGGTGTTATGTTATGTTATGTAATGTTAAAAGTCGGTGGAATCTTAAATAATAAATTTTCAGCTCGGTAGGTTAAGGTTATTTTCTTTTTATATTTTGCATATATCCTGCACCTCACTTGTTATTTATGGTCACCTCACTTTATTAGAAAGCAAAAAAAGTGATAGATATTCGTATAAACCTACAATTGTCGGACGAATAATATATATTTTATTCGTCCAGTAACCGTATGAATAGATGCAGCCTTAATATTTTTATAGTAGCTAACATTTCCGCAAAAGATGATTGATTTGTGATGAAATCAAAGCCGCGAATATTGTATGATATCTAATAGATGGTTTATACGATCTCTCTGATATTAGTATTTTTATTGTACCTATATTTTATGAGAAAGGTGTTACGAGTATATCTATAAAATAAATAAAACAACATCAAATTAATATAAAATTTACTAATTAATTAAAAAAAATCCATAAGCCCTATTTTTTGGTTCACGCGGCCGCTGGCGCAGTGGGGTTCCAATAATACTTCTCGTACACTTTATTCCAAAAGCTCCATCCATCGGCAAACAAATCTTTCTTCATTTGCAACTTTTTGTTGATCTCCAAGTAGTTTGGATTTTCGTTGGTATACGGCTGCCATTTGAATGTGATAAGTGAGCTTTCGTATTTAGTTGGATCACTGCAAAGAAGAAAATAGATTTTATTTTGAATACTAGTGACCCGCTCAACCTTGCTCCGCTCGAGTTCGTTTTCTAGGTACATTTAAACGGAGAGTATCTATAGATTTCTCGGAGAAGTGATATTTTCCTGCAGTAAAAATTATCCTATATAATATAGTATGTTGACCCGGAAATTACCATATAATATTAATTAAAAAAATAATGATCATCACGTTATAGTGATGTAATAATTAATATCGATGTACAGTTTTAGTAAAAAAAATATGTTATTTATATAAAAAAAAACCATACCTGTACTTTACAAAGTCCGACCACATAATCGTCATACGGTCCCTAGTATCCAAATCTTTATAATTATTTGTAAATCCTAGAAAATCTAGAACATACGAAGTTTGATCTCTATGGCTGGCACCTTTTATTCTATCCATATATATGTGATTAATATTTAGACGTCCAACGTAACCAAATTCATACAGGTAAACTGGTTTCTTTAATATCGCCGAGTGTAGTTTCGCTGATCGCATTATACCATACTTGAACATTGAATCTGAAAAATAGTTGATGTAACTTTGTAATGCTTGGGCATCAATTTTGTTTTCTCCGAAATAATACTTCTTTGCTTCTGAAATGAAATCATTTTTAGATTTCTCAGTATCAAATTTAAGATCAGCTGGTAAGAAATCAGCAAAATTATCATTCATTTCCTCTCTCCATTCTCCAAATTTAATTGTGCGACTTATGCCTTCCATATTAGAGAAGCCAATCAAAACTGGCAAGTCGTTATTTAAATCTTTCTTCATTATGTCTAAAGGCGACTCTGTTAATATGGCCTCAATGCCTTCGATTTTATTTTCAATGCACGGAGCGAATCCGAATGTACTATTTTTCAAGTAGAAATTTAAACTTTTCTCGGCTAGATCTCGGGTCGTTGCATTCAAATAAAATTCAGTTAAATCGTTTAAGCTGTCCGTACCATTATAGCCGACTGATAGAGCTATATTCTTTGCAGTGGTCACGGGGTGCCGATTTATCGCAAAAGGTGTTAAAGCAGAACCACTGTCAAGAATAATTTTATTAAATAACCCCTTAGTCGCAGGAGATAAAGATAATAAGTGGGCCATGGTTGCACCAACACTGAAACCCGCCAGTGTAATGTTATCGGGATCACCCCCAAATTTTTTAATGTTCTTCTTGATCCATCTCAAAGCAGCCAATTGGTCTTTCAAACCAGCGTTACCAGGTATTTCCTTATTACCCAGACAAGCAAATCCGATGGCACCTACGCGGTAATTAAAACTAACGGCAATTACATCGTGTCTCACTAAGTAATGATAGGTAGCCATCATCCCACTTCCTCCAGAAAATGCTCCACTGTGAATGTATACTACAACTGGCACTAAATTCTTTTCAGATGCAACGTCTGGCACAAAGAGATTTACGACAAGACATTCATCTTCACCATCCAGCATTGTTTCGTCATTGGCATCTCCAGTGTAATAGACTTGGTGGCAGAGAGTTGTTCTCTTACCGGCTTTATAGACTCCTTCCCATGGCTCAGGGGCTAACGGAGCCTAAAAGTACGAAAACAGTTTACATTTAGTTGAACTATATAATTTTCGTATTTTGATTGCAAAATGTTCACTCTAATTATTATTAATTGTTACTATTGTCAAATTTAACGTAATTTCATTTAAATAAAAATAAATTTTAAATGCTATATGCAAGTTGTAGTAAGGCAGTGGTAGCCCAGCGGTAACGCGTTGCTTGTATAACCAAGTGATGCGGGTTCAAATCCGGGTCTCGCACCTCTGATATTTTCATGTGCGAATCATTTCTATCATGATTACCATTTGTCTTACGGTGAAGGAAAACATCGTGAGGAAACCTGCATGTCTGAGAAAACCTAGCAAGTTTTCGTAAGACATGTGAAGTCCGCCAAAACGCACTGGGCCAGCGCGGCGGACTATGGCCCCTCCTACAGAGGGAGGCCCGTGCCCAGCAGTGGGACGTTAAAAAGGGCTGATGATGATGATGATGCAAGTTGTTCAATGTTTTATAAAATTTTAATTTCTTACTATTGAAATGTACAAAAAATAAGACCTGTTATAAATTTTCGTCTGAAATTAAAAAAAAGCTTCTTTATTACTATTAAACCAAATAAAAAACAAAAAATATTTAAATATATATACAAAACAATGCCAACTTTTTAGTCGAAAAACAAGCCAGCCCTTTTCGTTTTTAATTAATTATTTCTTAGTAATAATCTTACATCCGTATTGTAATATATAAGTTACAAACCTGAAACCTATCCCTTCCTGTAGGTACCTTTCCATAAGGGATTCCATAAAATTCATAATAATCACCATTCCAGTATTTTTCACCGCTTACCACACCAGAATCTAGTTCTACAACCCGTAGATCTTCTTCAGCTAAAACAATGTTTAAGAAAACTAAACCAACAAGTGCTCGCCACATGTTTGAATTGAATAATAAATCAAGAAAGATAGCAAAGTGATTACGATTTTGTAATTGATAATTTGGTCAATAACTATTCGAACACGTAATACTATGTTCGTTCGGCTTATCATCATTATCTGTTATAAAATTTTGCTTTTCAACATTGATTTTTACTAGCTTCCTTCGATAACCCAAATTAATATAAAAAGTATTCTGCATAGCTACAACTTTTTAAGATTTCGTGACCCGGGATTTGAACTCGCTAAGCGAGGACGCTTTCCTAAGTGAGCGCGTCATCTCTAGGCTCACATGAGAATACAATTTTATGTGCGAATCATTTCAAAAAGTACTGATATAGTATGGGCTAGCACCGAAATATTAAGTTAAAAAATGTAGTGATTGCTTGATAAGGTAAATATCATGTTGGATCTTAAGAAGTATTTTTTATTAAACACTATTTTAAGAAGATAGCTTCAACTAAACTAGTTCATTTAAATGCCATTAAATGAACTAGTTTTGAAGATTTATATGAACGTGAATAATTAGAGATTTTAAGCGCTATACTTACATCCTTACTACTGTGAGAACCTTTAGAAATTGATGATAATACTTATTTTTATTTACGATGGCAGCCCCCGACGGATATTCTTGGGTTTTTTTTATTAAGTTGAATATTATGTTATTGCCACATCTACAATCATCGAGAATCAAATAGGTAGGTACGTAGGGAAATGCTATGAAAACTGATACTTTATTATCTGACCGACTCCGCGAGAGATCACCTCTACTTATCAAATCTTTTTTCGTTTATTATCTCGCATTACATTTATTTTTAAGTCGGGTTTTTTTTATTATTATTTTATCCTTTTTTATTAAATTTTTAACCGTCGTGGGTTTTTTCAAAATTTTTAATTTTGTTTTTATTTTAAACTTTTTAGAGAGCATAAATATTATATACATAACGCGCCGCCCCGGGCGTTCGCCCGAATGACCCTATGGAAGATATGCCTCTGCTACAGTAGTATGTACATTAGATAAGTATTTGGAAATAATGTTTGTTGCAGCGACCCCTGGTGAGTGGTCACCGTAATACCTATCTAAGAACATGCAGCAATCTAACCCGAACCGTCTCCGTTCCGTCGTGGGTAAAAATTAATTCAAGGTACTTCTTTTTTAGTTATTGTGATGATTGTGGTGATGTCATACGCGCCCACCCAATACTTACCAACATTATAAATGCGAAAGTAAATCTGTCTGTCTGTCTGTCTGTCTGTCTGTTGCGCTTTCACACTAAAACTACTAAACTGATTTAATGGAATTTGGGACAGATATAGTTTAGAGCCTGAGAAAGGACATAAGTTACGTAGCTTTCCAAGGTGAAAAAAGGGCTGTAAGGGGCTGAATGTTTGTATGGAAATTACGTTATTTTTAAAGCTAGAAGCTTGAAACTTAATTTTAGGCTTTTGATTAGATATAATTAAAAAAGACTGACAAATTTTATTCTAAAGGAGATATATACTAAATCATACATTTGAAACAAACATGCAATTGTTCATCGTAACCAAATTTTTTTTTAGACAAAAACTAAAACTTTTTATATAAATAAGCTTATATATAGCGAATTGATATGCATGGCTGATATTGCAGGTAAGTACTTCGACAACAAAGTTCTCGATGACATTACTCTCTGCATGGTTTAAAAAGACGGAGAATAAAGAAAATTTAAATACGAAAAAGTTTGAAACTTTGGGTCATTTCCTTGCAGTGCTTTTATCTTTAGCCTCAAGCTTTGAATTTCAAGACTTCCTCGAGTTTGTTTCGAGAGCTTTGTCTACAAAGAGAATACTAAGTTGTAAATAGGTTCTCCATTTTTATAAAGCTCTAAATCATTTGAAAGTTCTTTAAATTTATAGTACAAATTAAATGAAAAAGTTTGACTTCTTATAAATTTTCTTAGATGTTTTTCTTTAATTTTCATTAAAGATGTAAGTTTTAATAGAAGCACTCGCTCTTTACTCAAATCTTTAGTTGTTGAGTAAATCCGTTCAGTCAGAGTAAATCAGTTGGTAGTGACCCTACTTTCTGCGCCAACGGTCGCGGGTTCGAGTCCCACTGGGGGCATTCATTTGTTGAGCACGAATGTTTGTACTCCAGTCATGGGTAAGGTCCAGTCCAGTCCAGTCATTTATAATAAGTATGTATTTAAAATTTATATATATCAACTATCTGGTATCCGTAACACAAGCTTTGCTTACCACGGAACTAGATGGCGCTGTGTGTAATAACGTCCCAACATATTTATTTATTTATTAATTTGATCCCAGGTGCGATTTTATTCACCCGAGATGTAATGAATTCTTATTATGTACAATGCTATTTTGCCTCAGCTTTGTGCTTCTTCTTAAATTGGTGAATTATCTTTTCTAATTACCGGTCTATAAGCTTCTTCACTGTAAACCTATCATCATTAACTAGAAGTAAGTAAAAAGATTTTATATAAAAATTACAAATAACAATGTTTTGGGTAAAAATCGCAAAGCCATGGCGTGAAGTGTATTATCATAAGATATTCTTTACGGCACATTTTACTGTCCGACGTAAAGTACGCGGACGTCCAAGCGGTGTTACGAGCTATTTACATCTTACGATTAATAATTTTATTTTATACAAAACAGGTCGTACGATTATTCTCTATTATATAAACACTTCAAGTAAAGTTTATACCTTATTAGTATTGGCTAAATTATAAAGAGTATAATGTCTTAAGTCCGGCACTAAAAATACACATACATTAGTGAAAAATGGTACTGTCAAAAAAGTGGAAAAATCAGTTCATGTTCAAGTTTATTTTACGCTAAATGTCTTGCAATTTAGGTGTATAGATTTAACTAATGATACTTTTGCTATAATATGGGTAATATTATAGCTACTTGTATAAAAATCAGTTAAAACAGTTGAACCGATTTCAATAATACTTTTTATGTTTAGTTGGGGGTAATGACAGGGGTGGTTTAAGTATAAAAAAAGGAAATCTGAAAAACAAGATATTGAATAACTACCCATTTTACGCACGAAATTGGGCATTTTGATGGTGAGTCACTAGTATTAGATACAATAAATTCAAAACAGGTAAAATCAGCTAAAAATGAAAAAGCAAATCAGTTAGAAATTCAGTCGTACCATCTAAAAAGAGCTTGGCTCTTCACGCTGAATATATTTGGTTTAGGGTTCCAGTATACCTGCGCGTAAAATATGTTATCCTAACCCACAACTCACTGTTGTGGACTGTTTAGTTTCGCAACAGCTTCTACAAAAACATATACTAGATTTTGTAAAAGAACAACCTAAAAGACACTTGTTTATAAGCGTTAAAGCGTTATTAAGTATATATTAATATCAATTTTATTATAATATTTTTGAAATATTTTGTTGAAATACAATAATAATATTATTTATTGAATATCACGATGACAACACGTTCGACTCAGTTTGTAAACCTTAGTTGCTGTGCTAGCGGTCGTGGGTTCGAGTCTCGCTGGGGGCATTTATACATTATATGATGAGCACGAATGATTGTACTTCAGTAGAGGGTTTTTATTTATAACATTTATATCCATAACACAAGCGTCATAGCTTACCATGGAACTAGATGGTGCTATGTGTTAAAGTCTATTAAAATTAAATTTAAAAATTATGCCACAAAAATATAAAGAACATATAGGCCAACAGCTGCCGGCCTAATCTCTTAGTGAGCGATCTCTTCCAAGCATTTAAGGAACCTTTAGGCAGAGAGTAAGAAAAAGATTGCGAAAAGACGTGATCAAGGTTTTTTTTAATAAAAAATATATATATTAATCATACACATCTATAACAATACATATCAAACTTATAAAATATATTATAAAGACAAGTTACGATTCTTTAGTTAATTTTAAAATTTTGATAGCGAAATGGCTTTCAATATAAAATAATACCCTGAAAACGACGTAAAAGGATATATGTATTATGTATATTAAATGTACTTGTACTTATTAAACACATCCACTTTGTGTAAAAGGATTATTAGACTTAAGCCGTACTCATACTTACTTAATGAACCATTAAGTCGAGTAGCTCCATACTAAAAAATGACTTAATAGTTCTTTAAGTGACTATAAGTGCGGGCGGTAGACACTGATTCAAAAATTAAATATTCTTAACAAAAATCCCAGCTATTTTGCAATAAACTGACCCGCAAAGAAAAAAGGGCCGGTTAGAAAATCTTTAAAATCGAAAAACTACAAATTTTTATTTTATAAAATATGATATGATCTATATGATTGTCTAGTCTAGTCTCTCCCGTGGCCATGATTGCTGTAAAGCATTCGAAACGTCGGGAACTAAAAATCAAAATAAATCCGCGACAAAATCCGAAAAGGTAGTTTCATTTATAATGTTGAATATTCGCGTAAATCTAAGAAAGTATTAAATTTTTATTTATTATACATTTATTAAAAATATAAAGATTGAAATATTTCTTTTATTTTCATTTAAGCACATTAAAATTTTCTTTTAGTCTTTGTTTCATAAAGGTCAGGTACTTTTGAAGACCCTTTGTCTTTGCGGTCCAGTTTATGTGCATATAATTGTAATTGTTGTTTTCTACATTTTTAGAAGTAAAAAAGGGTAAGTTTTCACTGATTATTATGGAACGATTTAAGTATTGTCGCTGAATTTTACTTTAATTTTATTGAATTTGGTCAATTTGGGTTAGACCAGTACAAAATATAAAGTTTGTCGCCAAACTGTCTAGCAGACTTTTCAGCTGAGAAAGGGTTTGTGTGTTTTGTCAGAGTTGATAGGGGCTGAAGTCAAATTGGTTTACCTGCACTACAGTTTGAAAGCTATTTAGAAAACTTGTATCGCCAATATTGGGTCTCTACCCCTGTGTATAAGGGGTTGCTCAATTTTAAGTACATTATCTTGTTACATCTAAATGAGTTTAAATGATGTTGTAATTTTTATAAGTGTTTTGAACATTTTTCCAGCAGTTGGTACTTGGTAGTGACGGTTTTACGCGCTATTCAAAGCACGGGGGTGAGATAACTTAACTAACTTTGGGCTGTTTATTACGGAGGCTCACTAGTCAGAAAAATTAAATAACTAGGCTTGGTCCGAATGCGACTCGAACCTAGGACCTCCTGTTGTGCCGTAGCCTCCACTACACCACAGAGGCTGTTGTTAATTGTAAATATACAAAGTGATAAACCATTTTAAGCAGAGGGCGTTTATTTTCGAGATATCTATTTATGCGAAGGTAAGCAAAGGCTGGTTATATAACAAAATAATAAAATAATACGTTGATTTTCTTGAATTTGAATTGAACTAATTCGGTTATTTGTTTCCGTGAACAACGACCGTGTGGCCTAATGGATAAGGCGTCGGACTTCGGATCCGAAGACTGCAGGTTCGAGTCCTGTCACGGTCGACTATATTTTTTGTGCACTGGTTTTTATCTCATGATTTTTCTATAAGTTTTATGATCATGAGACTCTTCTCATGACAGATTATTCATTAGATTTTTTTAACTTAAGTAAAAATTTCAAATTGAGTTTTAAGTTTAATTTTTTTAGACTTAAATTGTACTCGTATATCTTACAGCATATTATTTCAAATCCATTGAATCGTAAACGAAGATAATATTTAAGTTACGCTTACACTCTGATAAACAAACTATCTATAAGTAAAAAGGCGAACACACGTACGGTACTATTTTTATCTGTTTTTCAACAGATTTTGTCTATTGGCGGGCTTTCCCGTTATCAATAAAAAATATTAAAACAGTTTCTTTTATGATTATGGTCCAATTTCGACCACTAGGTGAACCCTATAAAATCTCTATAGTAGGTACCAATAAATGGGGAGACGTTTTTTTTGACGTTACAAAACCGATGGACAAGGAGCCTATAACAGGATGCAGCTTGTTTCGGTACAGGTATTAGTATACTGTATATGTTAAATATAAGAACTTGGTTTCCGGTTTTTAAAACGCAGGCGGAGCCGCGCGAAATGCTAGGAAATATATAAATGGTTAAGACAATTTTTTTTACTAGACAACTGGTACATTATAACTACGATTTTTAGTATAACTACTTGCACAAATTTCTCATCTTTAAGAAGGATATAAAATAAACTGCTGTTGTTAAATTATGTATTTATTGAATCCTTAATTACATTAAAAAGGGTTACAATTCATAAAGATTATAATAAAAAACGAATTTTTGTGAAAAAGGCCTTATCATTTATAGTGATGTCTTCAAGGCAACCTGGATAATAAAGAAACTCGTGGGTATGCATGCGCAATGGTTGTTGAACAAAATAAAAGTGCAATATATTTAAAAGTTTTAGTTATTTGCTATTTAGTTTAACATTCAGATAAAGGTATACACCTGTTAGTGTTAGTATCTCTAACGTTAGGAGTGTTGCAAAAGCAGTCCGGTATGCCGCAAGCACCTGGACGGTTTGTTTTGTGGAGAGTCGGGTTGTTACATGAGGGTTCCGCCATTCTTGGACAGTAGAGCACTGAATGCTCTCCGGGAGGGCATTTTTCTGCAAAAAAAAGATTAGTTGGGTTTATTTTGGATGGACTTAGTAAACAAAAAAATTATCATAAAAGAAAGTGAAAATAATCAGTTCATATAAAATTGACTGATATTAGGCAAAACATAATACACTTATTAGTGTCATCGTATACCATAAATTAAAAAAAAAATGGCAACGATTAGCAACGTTACAAAGATACTGTCCAATTTAATGTTTAAATTGAAAATACCTATATACAGATATCAGTGCCGGATTAACCATATAGCAAGAGTAGCAATTGCTACGGGCCCCGCGCGAAAGGGGGCCCCGCATATTTAAACTCACTCATCTCTGCCTGAGCGTAATTTTTTGAGTAAAACTTATTAAGGTGTGGTATGTTAAATTTTTTTGATGTCACAAGAACGTGAAACGTTACAACTTTTCCTACTAAGACAATCCACGTCAGACATTTCCGTCCGCATTTTTATATAATAGTATATCATTATACCTTCTAAGTTCTATGTAAAAAAGCATCAAAAGATGCCCAAAAGTAGAATTTTATGATACATCCTTTACAGAAACAAGGTTTTTACTGATTTATTAAAACAAATTGAAATATTTGTTTAGAGCGCTCCCGAGATAAATAATCGAACTTTGTCGTGCATATTTTTTTTTTAATTTTGTGACCATATCTAAACCATGATCACGCATGGAGGATGGAAAAATGGTGTTAAACAGTCAAATACGAGAAAAAATGTAATAGCACCCAACTTTGAAATATGTATTGAAAAAAATAATCTATGTAGTCTCATCAGTTTTCAATTGTTAGTTTCCTACTAAAATTATTCTAAATTGCCAGGAAACCCCATCTCAGGCTTTTTGTACTTGTCAGAGCCTAACAGCGCCTATAGTAATTTACTACACTATTAATTAACCTTAGATACATACCAAATAAACGTATTGAGTATTGAATTGTATTTTTACCACTTTATACTTAAGAACTCCTAGCAGATCAAGGGCTCTTTGAAAGAATTTGCTACGGGCCCCGCGCTTGCTTAATCCGGCACTGACAGATATAATATAAATTGAAAACAAATATAAGGTTAACTTACAACATGTATATAATTTACATAATGGATAAACTAGAGATAGATTTAGGGTAACTATTGAATTTGCACAAAAACCAGTTATTTAATATACATATTTTTAATTTAAATTTAAAGAAAATATTTAAAAAAAAAAATTAATTAATTAAATCAAAAAAAATATACAAAAAATAAAACTTACTAGTAGGAACAGATTGTCCACAAGCTGCAACAAAAATGAAGGCAAACACAAATGTAAATAATCCAACCTTCATCTTGTAAATATTTTTAGTCGACAAGTGCGAGACTATCATTGAGTATATAACAAGTTGTTATGGTATGGTAGAACAAATTACAGGCTTATATATTCGCAGAAAATGTAAACAGTTTAGGGGATTCACTTGATTAATTTTTGAGTCATGTTATTTTATAACGTTTGGTTCAGTTGGTGTGACGCTACTTTCCGCGCCAGCGGTCGCGGGTTCGAGTACCGCTGGGGGCATTCATTTGTTGAGCATGAATGTTTGTACTTCAGTCATGTGTTAAATATTTATAATATGTATGTATTTAAAAAAATATATGTGTAGTATATCAACTATCTGGTATCCGTAACACAAGCCTCGTAGCTTACCACGGAACTGTTACCAGATGGCGCTGTTGTAATAATGTCCCAACATATTTATTTATTTATGTTTTTCTTGGGTTTGTGTAGTTACTGACACATAGCCATGAAAAGCAAAGGTGTAGTTAAAAGGAGTTTAATGACCTATTTAGCTGCCAAATAATTGGTGTAATTTCCTCCATGATATAAGCTAATTTTATTTGATATAAAACTCTTTTCGATTTTTTCGCGTATTATTTTGATTCTCTACATTTCATTGGCAAAGTTTTTAGTCATCTCATCCTCCATCTATCGTCCTGAAGCTACAAAAACCAAAATTAAAAAAGAAGAAAGTATTAAACCTATTTCCCTCGCTTTTAATGTAGACTAAGAGACTTGCCGTTTTATTGAACTGAAAATATTCTTTTCAAAATAAAAATATATAAATATTTTGTATTTTCACTTTGATTTATATATATTATTTTTAAGACAATAATATTATACCTACATTAATATAAGTACAAAATATATAAGTATACGTAAATGTTAGAAATAGAAAGTACCCAAAGGACCGCGTTGGGACATAGATTATTTTTACTTTTTTTTTATTATTAGCAACCCTGTAAAACACATAACAATGATGTCATATTTTAATACAAATATGCAAAACGAAGTCAATTCGATCCCCTCATGTAGCAAATATTCGTAAAAAGTTAACGTTCCTTTCTATTTACCTCAGAAAAAATATAAATTAATATGTTGGAACATTATTACAACAGCGCCATCTAGTTTCGTAGAAAGCTACGTTACGTGCTTGTGCTACGGATACCAGATAGTTGATATACTACACATATACATTTTAAATACATACATATTATTAATATACACACCCATGACTGGAGTACAAGCATTCGTAATTAGCAAATGAATGCCCCAGCGGGACTCGAACTAGCGACCGCTGGCGCAGAAAGTAGGATCACTGCCAACTGAGCCAAACGAGTCGTCTCTCAAAGTAGAATAATAATTAAACTTAGAAATATAACAGATAGGTAGATATTACATTACCTGTTAAGTTATAAAATATATTCGAATTCTTTATTGGGCACGCTTCTAATTGGTTCAACTGGTAATTTCCCGGCGGACTAAGTGGCCTAATTCTTGAGAAGGCACGGAAAGTAAGACAAGACTCTTTGCTACTGTCGTGTCGTTGGTTAAGTTAAATTACTTTTTATTTATTTGAAATTTAATAAAATTGTTACGGTTTGAATGATATAATTAATAAAGAGTAAAATTACTGGAATGCAATCAAATATTACCAACTACAGGTTTTATTTATTTCTGGTTTACCAAATACTTTCTTAGATTTTCGCGAATATTTTACATTTGGATAAAACTATTTTCCCAACAAACATCCGCGATATAATTTTCAAAAATTTTAGTTGTTTTCACTATGTATCAAATTAGTACTAGTTTAATGGTTAAAAATAAATTAACATTGGTTTTTTTATATTAGGGCTGTACTCGTAAATTAGTCTTCATAATATCTCAAACAAGTGGACATAGTATTAATTTTTTTTCATAGTTCCCTGAGGATAATACCGAGTTCATGTTACCTATTATCTTCAGCCCTATTTAA
Source organism: Boloria euphrosyne (assembly GCA_951802675.2). NCBI lineage: Eukaryota > Metazoa > Arthropoda > Insecta > Lepidoptera > Nymphalidae > Boloria > Boloria euphrosyne. The sequence goes on from OX637888.1 coordinate 2,092,650, forward strand.
CGTCCCACTGCTGGGCACGGGCCTACGGCAGGCCTTGTCCTAGGCAATACGAGGGGGATCAGGCCATAATCCACCACGCTGGCATAGTGCGTGTTGGCGGATTTCACATGTCTTTCGAAAACTTGCTAGGTTTTCTCAGTCATGTAGGTTTTCTTACGATGTTTTCCTTCACCGTAAGACAAGTGGTACTCATGATAGAAATGATTCGCACATGAAAATATCAGAGGTGCGAGACCCTGATTTGAACCCGCATCACTCAGTTATACAAGCGAGCGCGCTACCGCTGGGTTACCACTGCTTCAAGTTACCTATACCTATATACTAATTTTGAATCATACAAGATGAGTCCACAAGATACAATAAATACAAGTCTTTCAACATACATCGTACACCAGTTAATTTAGACGAAGGAAATGTACCTATTACTGAAACACCGCTAAATTCTGTAATGGCCTCCACCTAATTACAATTATCCGTAACTCTTGATTTGTTTCCTTTGATTGTTGTTACCCGCGGGTAATTAATGCTGTATTATTCAGGGAGTAATTAAAATCATTTAGAAGATTAAGTTTTGTTTACTGAGTGTTTATTTACAGGAGTTTAGATGAATAGTTACTAAGGTAAGTGAAATTATTGCGTTAATACGAGGTGTTATAGTCAGATTTTCAGGGAACTTGAATAGTGGAATCAACTTTTAGGTAAGGTAAAATAATATATAATAAGGTAATTTAATACAGTGTTTGTTAAACTTTTTTTTATGTTTTTGATATTTTTACTCGATGAAGTCACGGATCGATTTGAATTAAATATACCTAAAATTAAATCATTCGCCTAAGTATAGTATGTATGTATGTATGTATGTATGTATGTATGTATGTATGTATGTATGTATGTATGTATGTATGTATGTATGTATGTATGTATGTATGTATGTATGTATGTATGTATGTATGTATGTATGTATGTATGTATGTATGTATGTATGTATGTATGTATGTATACATATAGTATTTTACATTAGTATTTGTAGTAATATTCTATTTTTATCTCCTTATTTAAAGCACACCCTTCCTGTTTTGTACTATCCTACACCTAAAGGTTGCCTGGAAGAGATCGCTCTTTAGCGATAAGGCGGCCTCTTGTACATTGTCACTTTGTGTTTTATTTTTTCTCTGTCTCTCTCTGTGTGTGCAATAAAGGGTTATTATTATTATTATTATTATATTAAATCACCAATTATCCTAGCTATTACATGTGTAAACATTAATAATTTTACCTAGTACGTGTTAGAAAAATGCTGCTACAAAATGCATGCTGTTTAAAGTGAGTTTTGTGATTTTTTACCTATATGTATCATTAAATCAATGATTATTTTGTTTAAAGAGATAAACTAATCGGCGTAACTATTTTTCAGTTTCAATGGAAAGAGAAAAAATTAATGACGTGATATAGGATTTTACGAAGTGTTGGGTTAATTTACATGTGTGAACAAGGACCGTGTGGCCTAATGGATAAGGCGTCGGACTTCGGATCCGAAGACTGCAGGTTCGAGTCCTGTCACGGTCGAATATAACTTTAGTTTTATTGATTTACTGCAAGTTTTTTTACTAGTTATTAACGTTTGTATAGTATTATAAAATAAGCTTAAACTAAAAAAATAAATAAATTGACAATGAGTATTTGTGTTGTCAATTACAGTGCGGCCGCTCAAAGAATGCGTTTCTGACACCTGTCAATTCGTCATGACTAGTGATGTACAATAATTTAGTAACGTTATTTATTGCATTCATTATGCATATTTATTCAATTTAATTTATATGTTGTTATTTTTTATAGGAATTATATTTCAATACATACAATGTAAATACATTTTTAATGAATCAATTACTTGAATAGAATCGTAATTTCTGAATGTAACGAAGGGGAAAAAAAATAAAAATGCTTTATTTATTACGGGTTCGGGATCGGAAATTTTAAGCGTTCTTGCACTAAGGATGTTTTATTTCACTATGAATACACGCACAGTCTGTACACAACACTAGTCTCTGAACACTGTATTTCTCTTTATTTTTACCAGAAATATAAAGAAGTAAGTAATTTTATTTTCAATGTTTTTTTTTTTAATTCATCCGACTGATATTATGACACAAATTTTCTTAAGTTTTGTTTGGGCGTACCTTTAATATATTATTAACTTTATTAAATATTATATTATTTATATCATACCGAAAGATTATATTAAGATTACAAAAATATTCGAATACAATTGCCTCGTTATTTTGTCACATCACTACAAAAACAAACAGTTGACATAACCTTGAAACAGCGTCGTTTGACGTGGTTTGACTTTTAAAAGATAATGGTTTTATATTTGTTAATTAAGTAATTGTGATAATTTTAGCCCAACATTAATACGTTTATTGTAAGTAAGCATAATTATTCGAATTATTACTTAAGTACTTAGTACTAGTACTTATCACTCGTTAATAAGGTAAATAAAAGATATTTAAAAATTTGCCGTAAATTGTACGCCAGTTCCAAGTTACATCGCACAGTCGATCACGATCTGTCAGAAACGCATTCTCTGAGCGGCCGGACAATATATAATATGAGACACCGATCCGTATTCAGATATACGGAAAGAAAAATAATGAGTAGGCCCAGTAATAGTAATTCGTAACAATGTGTCATACATTTTATATATTTTGTCGATGTTTAATTTCTCAGTGAAGTATGCTAATTATTTCTTGCCATACATAATAATTCATGACTAACTACCTCTACTACATTTTATTTATTTATATTATATAGATATTAATAGAAAAAATATTTGTATAAAAATAATTCTTATATACGATCATTTGTTTTAAAATTCAACTTTTATTTATTGTGATACATTTGTTTGTCTCGGTGTCTCTAATATTAGGGGTGTTGCAGAAACAATCAGGAATGTCACAAGCACGAAATTCTCGCTCTTGTATAGTTGGGTTTTCACAAGTTGGTTCAGCTTTCTGTGGGCAGTACAGCATCATGTGTTCTCCGGAAGGACATTTTGCTGTAAAATTAAAATTCTTGAAAGATTCGAAAGTTACTGCTTAATGTTTTTGCTGACGAACAGCACATCTGTAATAATATGAGTTTTAGCAAAGATACATAAAGAGAGTAACATAAATCTATCTATTTTTCGGGGAATACCCCAAAATATTTGAGAGTGTTAAATTTTGTCTATTAGATAGATATTTAGTGGTTTATCGAATCGTATATTTACATATTTTATCATGTCAGGTATTATGGTAATTTGCTTAAGAATTTTCTTAAGTTTAATAAATGTTTAAGTAAAAAATATAAAATATTTAAATTTAGAATAGATAAGGCTAAATGGTATTGACAAAGCGATAAGGGCTAATGGTTCGCAATATATTTTATAAGAAAATTCATTGACTCACTAAGCTGTGTGAAGACAGCTACAAATCTGAAGGTCAGGACTAGAGCAAATAAAGCAAACTTCACGTTGTGAATACCAATTGTTATGAATCGTAATAAGACTGACGATTTTATATTTGTAACATATTTTAATATTGTTACGTTTCACAATGACTACATCATTATTTACGTGGATAAATTAAAGGGGAAGTACCTTATAAAACAAAAGGTATAGTTGTAAGATGTAAAAAGATTTACTTTTCCTATGAAAATAAGAGATTATAGAAAATATTCCATATCATATCTTTAGTATAAGTACTAATATTTGTTATTTCTTTCTTTTTTAAATTTTAAATTTAGTACAACAAGTATGTTAGTTTAAATCATATTGCATTTCTGTTAGTACAAGCAAGTTAGAACATACAAAGCAAAAATTTACCTATTATTTATGTGGAACTTTTAATTGATATTAATTGATATGGTTTCGATATAGCTAAGATAAGGTAGTGGTAACGTGCTCGCGAATAACTGAGTGATGCGGGTTCAAATCCGGGTTTCGCACATCTGATATTTTCAAGTACGAATCATTTTTAACATGATTACCACTTGCCATATTGAAGTGAAGGAAAACATTGTGAGGAAACCTGCATGTCTGAAAAACCTAGCAAGCTTTTGAAAGACACGTGGATACCGCCAACAAGCACTAGGTCAGCGGTGGACTATGGCCTATATAACGAATATCAAATAACGGGACTTAACGCATGTAATTTCTTAGGTATATTTCCTTATTCCCAAATATGACCTGATTCCCTCTCGTACTGAGGGAGGCCCGTGCCTAGCAGTGGGACGTTAAAAAGGGCTGAAGAGAGAGAGAGAGAAAGAGAGAGAGAATTTAGTAATTACCGGCTCCTAGTTCGGTGCATATAAAGTTGCTAAATACGGTTAGGTGAGAGTGGAAGAGCGAGCTCAGCGGAGAGGCCCATGCTGTTGATGAAACTTGTATTCGGATTTGAAAAAAAAAACAATATTACTTTAAGTTATTCAATTTCGCTAATACACTCGTAATTAATAATTAATATTTATATAATGGAATGGCGCAAACAGGAAAATTATATGAATAAAATTATTAATTACACAGACACAGTGAAAAGGTTATCTCCCGTTTTATAAGTAAACATTGTATTCACATTTTTATATTTTGCTATAAGGAAAAGTTACAATATTTATCATTACCAACTTAAGAAATAACCAAGAGTGTTAATTTTCCTTGATAATAATTAATTCGACAAGGCTTTTAAATCCATTAACTTCTACTAAAGTATATTTAAATCATATATGCTCCAACGTAAAAGAGGATTGATATTCGCTTGACCCCTATATCTTTCTGTAATATGTTGCCTTTCAAAAGGATGTTCCGATTTTAATGCGGTTTTTGTATTTTGAAAGATCGTTTAAGTGCATTTTGACAGTCTCTTGTGTTAACTATAAAATTTAATTAACATAAAATACACATACCTTTATAAGTAAACACCTCTATTCGTGTGAAAAAATAGTTCAAGTAGAGGTGTATTAAGATAGCAGTGAAAGGTTAGCAGAATCGATCGAAAGTTATATGGTATTTTGTAGCTAAATAGTTGCTAATTAGTTGCTAAGACCCCGATTTTGTTGCTTTAACCGATTTCGAAAAAAAAGAGTTACTGCTATCTTAACGTTAAGCTAGCAGTAAACTCACGAAATCAGCGATAATTAAACCAAATTAGTACATTAGAATTTGTTGCTAATTTGTTGCTGGAAAATAGTGAAAGAAAATTTGGAAAAACTCTAGAATTGGTTGGTCCTGTAGACCTGTAGCTGTATCCATGCTATCTTAACATGCAGTTTTCTAAACAACGCGAACGCGTGGATTTTGTTGCTTATCGGAAATAACATGAGCATGCCCTAGAGAGTCAGCAACAAAATAAACACTAAAAATCCGCTACACCTGGAGACCTGTAGCCAAGTTCATATAACCTTAACATGCGGTTTTTTACGAAATCGATGACATGGATTTTGTTGCTGATCGGAAATGATATGAGCACACCCCAGAGAGTCAGCAACAAAATAAAAAATAAAAATCTGCTGCACCTGGAAACCTGTAGGTAAGTTCATGCTATCTTAACATGCGGATTTTCACGAAGTCGATAGTATGGATTTTGTTGCTGATCGGAAATAACATGAGCACACCCCAGAGAGCCAGCAACAAAATAAAAAATAAAAATCTGCTACACCTGGAGACCTGTAGACTTATTCATGCTACCTTAACATGCGGTTTCTTACGAAATCGATGACATGGATTTTGTTGCTGATCGGAAATGACATGAGCACACCTCAAAAAACCAGCAACAAAATAAAAAATAAAAATCTGCTACACCTGGAGACCTGTAGACTAATTCATGCTACCTTAACATGCGGTTTCTTACGAAATCGATGACATGGATTTTGTTGCTGATCGAAAATGACATAAGCACACCTCAAAGAGCCAGCAAAAAATAAAAAATTAAATTCTGCTGCACCTGGAGACCTGTAGCCATGTACAAAGTACATGTTATTTTAGTGTGAAGTTTACTTAACAATACGATAGCATGGATTTTGTTGCTGATCGGAAATGACATGAACACACCTCAAGGAACCAGCAACAAAACAAAAAGTAAAAATCTGCTGCACCTGGAGACCTGTAGACAATTTCATGCTACCTTAACATGCGGTTTCTTACGAAATCGATGACATGGATTTTGTTGCTGATCGGAAATGACATAAGTACACCTCAGTGAGCAAGCAACAAAATAAAAAATAAAAATCTGCTACACCTGGAGACCCGTAGACTAATTCATGCTACCTTAACATGCGGTTTCTTACGAAATCGATGACATGGATTTTGTTGCTGATCGAAAATCACATGAGCACACCTCAAAGAGCAAGCAACAAAACAAAAAAATAAAATCTGCTGCACCTGGAGACCTGTAGCCATGTACAAAGTACATGTTATTTTAGTGTGAAGTTTACTTAACAATACGATAGCATGGATTTTTTCGCTGATCGGAAATGACATAAGCACAACCCAGAGAGCCAGCACCAAAATAAAAAATAAAAATCTGCTGCACCTGGAGACCTGTAGACTAATTCCTGCTACCTTAACATGCGGTTTCTTACGAAATCGATGACGTGGATTTTGTTGCTGATCGGAAATGACATGAGCACACCTCAAAGAACCAGCAACAAAATAAAAAATAAAAATCTGCTACACCTGGAGACCTGTAGACTAATTCATGCTACCTTAACATGCGTTTTCTTACGAAGTCGATGACATGGATTTTGTTGCTGATCGATTGAGGTGTAGCAGATTTTTATTTTTTATTTTGTTGCTTGCTCACTGAGGTGTACTTATGTCATTTCCGATCAGCAACAAAATCCATGTCATCGATTTCGTAAGAAACCGCATGTTAAGGTAGCATGAAATTGTCTACAGGTCTCCAGGTGCAGCAGATTTTTACTTTTTGTTTTGTTGCTGGTTCCTTGAGGTGTGTTCATGTCATTTCCGATCAGCAACCAAATCCTTGCTATCGTATTGTTAAGAAAACTTCACACTAAAATAGCATGTACCTTGTACATGGCTACAGGTCTCCAGGTGCAGCAGATTTTTATTTTTTATTTTGTTGCTGGCTCTCTGGGTTGTGCTAATGTCATTTCCGATCAGCAACAAAATCCATGCTATCGTATTGTTAAGTAAACTTCACACTAAAATAACATATACTTTGTACATGGCTACAGGTCTCCAGGTGCAGCAGATTTTAATTTTTTATTTTGTTGCTGGCTCTCTGGGGTGCACTCATGTCATTTTCGATTAGCAACAAAATCCATGTCATCGATTTCTTAAAAAACCGCATGTTAAGGTAGCATGAATTAGTTTACGGGTCTCCAGATGTAGCAGATTTTTATTTTTTATTTTGTTGCTTGCTTACTGAGGTGTACTTATGTCATTTCCAATCAGCAACAAAATCCATGTCATCGATTTCGTAAGAAACCGCATGTTAAGGTAGCATGAAATTGTCTACAGGTCTCCAGGTGCAGCAGATTTTTACTTTTTGTTTTGTTGCTGGTTCCTTGAGGTGTGTTCATGTCATTTCCGATCAGCAACCAAATCCTTGCTATCGTATTGTTAAGAAAACTTCACACTAAAATAGCATGTACCTTGTACATGGCTACAGGTCTCCAGGTGCAGCAGATTTTTATTTTTTATTTTGTTGCTGGCTCTCTGGGTTGTGCTAATGTCATTTCCGATCAGCAACAAAATCCATGCTATCGTATTGTTAAGTAAACTTCACACTAAAATAACATGTACTTTGTACATGGCTACAGGTCTCCAGGTGCAGCAGATTTTAATTTTTTATTTTGTTGCTGGCTCTCTGGGGTGCACTCATGTCATTTCCGATCAGCAACAAAATCCATGTCATCGATTTCTTAAAAAACCGCATGTTAAGGTAGCATGAATTAGTCTACGGGTCTCCAGATGTAGCAGATTTTTATTTTTTATTTTGTTGCTTGCTCACTGAGGTGTACTTATGTCATTTCCGATCAGCAACAAAATCTATGTCATCGATTTCGTAAGAAACCGCATGTTAAGGTAGCATGAAATTGTCTACAGGTCTCCAGGTGCAGCAGATTTTTACTTTTTGTTTTGTTACTGGTTCCTTGAGGTGTGTTCATGTCATTTCCGATCAGCAACAAAATCCATGCTATCGTATTGTTAAGTAAACTTCACACTAAAATAGCATGTACCTTGTACATGGCTACAGGTCTCCAGGCGCAGCAGAATTTAATTTTTTATTTTCTTGCTGGCTCTTTGAGGTGTGTTCATGTCATTTTCGATCAGCAACAAAATCCATGTCATCGGTTTCGTAAGAAACCGCATGTTAAGGTAGCATGAATTAGTCTTCAGGTCTCCAGGTGTAGCAGATTTTTATTTTTTATTTTGTTGCTGGCTCTATGGGGTGTGCTCATGTTATTTCCGATCAGCAACAAAATCCATACTATCGACTTCGTGAAAATCCGCATGTTAAGATAGCATGAACTTACCTACAGGTTTCCAGGTGCAGCAGATTTTTATTTTTTATTTTGTTGCTGACTCTCTGGGGTGTGCTCATATCATTTCCGATCAGCAACAAAATCCATGTCATCGATTTCGTAAAAAACCGCATGTTAAGGTTATATGAACTTGGCTACAGGTCTCCAGGTGTAGCGGATTTTTAGTGTTTATTTTGTTGCTGACTCTCTAGGGCATGATCATGTTATTTCCGATAAGCAACAAAATCCACGCCTTCGCGTTGTTTAGAAAACTGCATGTTAAGATAGCATGGATACAGCTACAGGTCTACAGGACCAACCAATTCTAGAGTTTTTCCAAATTTTCTTTCACTATTTTCCAGCAACAAATTAGCAACAAATTCTAATGTACTAATTTGGTTTAATTATCGCTGATTTCGTGAGTTTACTGCTAGCTTAACGTTAAGATAGCAGTAACTCTTTTTTTTCGAAATCGGTTAAAGCAACAAAATCGGGGTTTTAGCAACTAATTAGCAACTATTTAGCTACAAAATACCATATAAGTTTCAATCGATTCTGCTAACCTTTCACTGCTATCTTAATACACCTTTCAAGTAGTCCTAAAACACATTTTAAATACAAAAACTATTCACAAACCGCCGCACTCAGAGTCACTTAATGAACCATTAAGTCGAGAATCTCCATACTAAAAAACGACTTAATGGTTCATTAAGTGACTCTAAATACGGCGGTTAGACAATCTGACACAAAAAATCTGTTAGGTACCTTGCCTTTATAAAAGATGAGTATATCTGATATAATCGACGTTGAAAATGAAATAATTCTTCATACATTTTTTAAGATTTCTATTAACGAAGCTATTGTAGATTATCATCAAGGCTAAAGCCCCTTTAGCCATTAGTGTTTTCGTAATGCTCCCGACGACGTATTTAACTTTACTGTCCAAAAATAGTACAAAGCAAAAGGATTTCTTCTATCTCCTCCTTACAATGTTTACGGTTTGTCGTAAACTTTCAAGTAAAAACCAGATCTGGGGTACGATCTTGTTTGAACGCGGTCAAATATTTATTTTTCACGGCGCTTTCTGTAGTTTATTACAACAAAAAGATAATGAATATAGATAAAAGGTCGATGTTGGGGCTTGGGGATATTTTTTAGGTTGAAAATGCAGCTTTTAATATTATAAAGTTTAAACTTTTTTATTTTATGGGCTTACTAGTTGTTGTCAGCAGCTCTGTTTGTGTAATTTTAATCTACAACCGCTATAACATGGCCTTCGTTCAAAATGAAGGGAGCTTATAAGTTTACATATAACATTGAGCTAAAACCTTCGTGCAAATCTATCATCATCATAAGGAAATAAAGAAATAATATGTAAAATACGTAGGTATCGAATGATATTTTCTCCTGCCGAGGTTTTCTATTTAAGCGCTCTTTACTTTACTTTATTTACTGATAAGCATTAGTTTTAAGCGCTATTACCTTGTATATAATCGTATATTGGACTACTACATCCTTTTTCTTGCTAAAATTGCTGAACGAAATTGGATGAAATTTAGTGTATATTGGCAAAAACCTGAAATAACAACTGTGAAGTCACTAAACCTAATAATAACAGCTTATTAAGATTGTATCTTATTGTAAAATAATGTCTTTTCTTTTAAGTTAGTAAAGATTTGTGTAATCTTATAGATACTACAAAGTATCTACAGGTATCTGTGAGAACCTAATAAATTCGAATTCCGTCAAGTTTGGGAAAATGAAATCGTTTAGTTGGAAAAGGTTGACAAATAGTGAGGGGTTATCGACAGTTTGGTGCCAACAAAGGATGCAATTTGTCAAATCAAACAGCACTCTGTTGAAAATATAGGGAACGTTAAATTGAATTAAATATTTTATAATTGTACTTTTTCAGTAATTTTCATAATAACGTCTTAAAGGTGGCTTCGCTTCAATGTAGATGTGGCTTCTTAGACGGCTTCATGTTTTGTCATCATCATCATCATCAGCCCTTTTTTAACGTCCCACTGCTGGGCAAGGGGGCGATCAGGTCATAGTCCACCGCGCTGGCCTAGTGCGTGTTGGCGGACTTCACATGTCTTACGAAAACATGCTAGGTTTTCTCAGACATGCAGCATTCCTCACGATGTTTTCTTTCACCGTAAGACAAGTGGTAATCAGGATAGAAATGATTCGCACATGAAAATATCAGAGGTGCGAGACCTGGATTTGAACCCGTATGACTCGGTTATACAAGCCGCCTTCTCTTCTTCAATTCTGCCTTAATATTTTTATGAAAATTAAAAAGTAAAGTAAAACTTATTAATTACTAAGCTGGTTAAAAATATTGGTTTATAATAAAGGAGAAAAAGGTACTGAACTTTTTGTCTTTACCTAATTAACTAGAGTGTAGAAATACGAGAGAATAACATAAAACAAAATATACCTACTACTCGTATCTATATATTGACCCGAAGAATCAGTTATAATTATAGTAAATTACATCAAAATCTGTCCAGCAATCTTCTCGTTATTCAGTCACTGTTAGACAAAGACAAAAAGTTTAAAAACTAAATTTATGTATATTTTTAATTATCATTATTATGGTAAAAATCCTACAACTACGAGTAATTAGCAGATTCAAACAAGAAAAGAATGGAAAAATATGACTTTTTGGAGTATTGTAATAAATATAAATAGAAATAAATGTATCGTAACATTTAAACGAAAGATCGAAAATCAAAACGTGTTTTTCATCTCAGAGCATCTAAGTGTTTACATCTCAGAACTGAAGTCGATTGCAATATAAACTTAAGGTGACCGTTTTCAGTGATCGAACATAGCTATGTTATCTAGTTTTATTTAAACGGTAATAGTAAAGTTTCTGAAATACTAAATTTAAAAAAAACTTACAAATAAATATGCATATTATATTTATATACATTTACAATGGGTATATGATTTGACTGCCTCGGTGGTATAGTGGCTAGCATGTACGATCATACATCGAGAGGTCCAGGGTTCGGTCGGGCCAAGTTTTATTATTGAGTCTCGGATAGCACGTAAAGCCGTCGGCCCTGCGCTTTAACTCTTACTGGTCGTGTCGTGCAGTCGTCCCATCGGAGTATGAGAGTGATAAGAAGTAGAGAGTGCACTTTTGTCTGCTCGTATACTCGTGCACTATACTATCTCTTGCGCAGTTGGCTAGTCTCAATGAGATTGGCCGTCATAGTCGGAATCGGTTGGATAACATTATTAGGTATATGATTATTTTTTTATATTTTGCTAAATTAAGCACGTTTAAATTATGCAAATTAAGTAAAAGCACTGCGTAATGTGTTTGGACCACATAAAACAAGAATCAAGGATTATCGGTATAGTTTCTAATACCAGTCGTAACGAATCTTTGGTGTACAAGGTGCCATGGTTAAGATATGACAAATATCATAATATGAGGAACAGGCGTAGCCTAGCTATGCTTGTTTCCGTACCAAGTGAAGCGGGTTCAAATCTGGTCTTGCACCAAGAGAGACAAGTAATGTCTTACGGTGAACGAAAACATCGTGAGGAAACCTGCATGATTGAAAGAACATAATAAATTTTTGAGAGACGTGTTAAGTCCGCCAACCAGTACGTGACCAGGGTGGTGGACTATGACCTGATCCCCTGGTATTGAAGAGAGGCCCATGTTAAGCAGTGAGACATTAAAAAAGGCTGAATACATATTGTTAATCTGAATCAGTGCATGTACTAACGATTTTGCGAACTTAACCTTATCGCTTTTATAGAGCCACTTTGACTTATAAAATACGTCTCTAGCTACTACCATTTTTGTGTCAAATAAGCCTTTGGTTATTCTGAATATCTCAGATAGCTAAAAAGCGTTCAAATAAAATACGAGCTAATGGCGTCTTGCAGAGAAGTTTAGCCAACGGTTTGCGACTGCGAGTAATTTACGAGTTGAATGTAATTAAATTCTGAAATTGCACCTTGGAACAAATGGTTTGTACGTACTAGTCTAATTAAACAGATATAATTTACAAAGCGAACTATTTAAAGAAGTAATACTGGAAATATCAAACTACAATAAAATGAAAAATCAACTCTTTTATTGTCACATTTGCTACTCTGAAGGCAGTGGTAGCCCATCGGTAACGCGTCGCTTGTAAAACCAAGTGATGCGGGTTCAAATCCGGGTCTCGCACCTCTGATATTTTCATGTGCGAATCATTTCTATCCAGATTACCACTTGTCCTACGGTGAAGGAAAACATCGTGAGGAAACCTGCATGTCTGAGAAAACCTAGCAAGTTTTCGAAATACATGTGAAGTATACAAGAATGATGACTGTGGAGACCATACCTAATAAACATTTTCAATTTAATTAAAATTATAAAGCAAATAAACTCGCATGAAACTTGTACCATCAGATATGACTATAAAAAGCTTTAAAAAACTATTTTAATTACTAAATACGTCTTTCATAAGTCCGCGGCTTCTAAAATATTTATTAAACGAGGACAGAACTGTATTTCAACGAAAACCCTGAAACCGTAATATGCGACGTTCATAAACCAAATACGGTACAAAAGTAAATTTATGTATGCATTTTCAGTGTTCATAAGCTTTTAGGAGTTGTTTACAGCAGGTTTTTTGAAAATATTTATTAGCCACTGCAAGTGACTGCATTGCGTTGAAGTCACCATTGATCTCGGATTCGATTTCTGCGCGGGGAAAATTTATATTAGGTGTGATTTTTTTTTATTTGCTAGGGCTAGTAGTTGATACTTAAAGGATTTAGTACTTCCGAACATCCCCGTATGACTAATGAATGCGCGTAGGGCTTTAGTAGGCTAATCAAACAATTCTATTCGATTACTTATATTAAAGTGTAGACATGTAGGTTTCCTCGCTATGTTTTCCTTTACCGTAAGACAAGTGGTAACTAATTATGTTTGAAATGATTCGCACATAAAAATATCAGAGGTGCGAGACCCGGATTTGAACCCGCATTACTCGGTTCACAGCAAGCTCGTTACCACTGGGTTATCAGTCTCCATTCAATCTCCATTAACATACAAAAATATAATAGTAGTATAGAAAAAAATGTAACACTACACAAAATATTCAAGACTAATAAACAACAATCTAACACAAATTAAAAATTAATTAATTAGGCATCTCAAACTTTAAACTGCTAAATCTAATCTATTTTCAATTAATACAAATCACTCTTAAGTCCTTATATTAATCCCTTAACGATAAAAGAACTGAGAGAATTCTCTTTATTGGAAATCCAATAATTTATTTATCGGAATATCTGAAGAATCGCTTAAATAATGACAAAACTGAAACGTTGACATCTATAAAGGTTAGGGACTTGGAAGTTATTTACAGTGAATCTTTTTATTATTGATGTTGTAGAGGTTGTTAGATTTAGATGCGGTATTTTACTTTAAGGTTTTTTGCTTTTAAATATGATCTATCAATTGATTTAGTGGTTTCGATTAAATTTTGTTTTTTTATGTATCGATTTGATTCGAATCGATTTTGTTATGTATCGATGCAATAAACAATTTTAGCATGAAAGCTTCTGCAAAGACGCGTTCAATTTTATAATACGTAATAATTAAAAAAACAGAATTATTTTTTGTAATAAATTACTCATTTAAGTTCTTTTAGAATTAATCGAAAATCATAATTATTAAATAGATTACATATTCAATGCATTCAATCATTTATAGCAGTTGAAAGGTAAAAGAGAAAATATTGACTATCAGCGATCTCAATCAGTGTTGACTTTTGTTTACTCGAATCAATTTAGTTACTAGAATTTAGATTGAAATTTGGAATATATTTATATACGATTTGTTTATAAGTTAAACATAAAACGTATTTATTTGATACATATGCTCTATAGATGAGAGGAATAATGATTTATTTATCGATTGTTGGATCTCACTATCTCGCATTATCCAGGAGGAAAAAGTCTATCAAAACTGACATGTTCCGAACACGGGGGCTGGACGCATTAGAGGCTTCTTCCAAAAGCAAATGCAAATATATGAATAAAAAAATTAGAACCGACCTAATCAAGATTTTGAACTTAAGATCTCATAATTTTTTCTACATTTAAAATTAAACCACCCAAGCGAAACATTATGGTTTTCTATACATCTAAAAGAAACAGACAATATCCATCCAAAATTCAATGACACTTGTCTACTTTATTTTATAGTCTAAGATCTTGAAGCGGTAATTAGCCTGTAGTTTTATGAGATGTACCACATATTTACCATCATCTTTCCATCCTAAATTTTTGCATTCTACTTTAATAAACACTAGGTGAAACTTGTACGTTCACTGAAGTAATATAACGATACTGTCAGTCATTTAATTATTGAAAGGAATTGTTAAAACTTATAACAGTACATCTTATTACTATTGTTTTATATCATATCCATTTCTTCTAACATCGAAGTGCTTACGTTCTTACGCAATTCACGCTCAATTTGAGTGCTTCTGAAGGGTACAAAAAGTTTAATACTCTTAACGCATGGAGAGTAACCCATCGCGGAACAATGTTGCTCATCGAGGTGAATGTTATTTGATCATTTTTGTATGTCGGTTCATTCATTCTTTACATTTTTTATGGATTTTTGGTATTCTAAATTAGACTTTTCATCTATTTACCATAAACTAGAAATAAGTTAACCTAGATATCTTTAGGTAACATACTACAGTTACCGTTTGACACAACTTCTATATAATATATTATAAAATTGATTTTCGTTCGCTAGTCCTGCTAAAACTCATCCGTTGTTGGACTGATTTAAATATTTTGTCTTTTCTTTTGTTGTGGGTCAGGGTTGGCTTAAGTATAAAAAAATAGGGAAAATTAAAATATGCTGCTTAAGATATGTATCGGAACTGCTAAAATATATCTAGGGAAGAACCTAAGCTAAGTGAGAGTACTTACTGTCACTAGTTAAATCATGAAAAAAGCCGTGTGCAAAAATATTCGACGAATTGACATACGAGAACATGTGAGAATTGATACACCTATCCCTTGATAAGTAAGCGACAGTTTATTTGTTGATCATAACGAAAAGAAAATATTTTTGTTATAGCTTATTTAAAAAAAATAGTGTATTGAATTTTCTTTATCTCATTTTCTTATTTCTTAATGAAAATTTAAAAAGAAGATCAGTAAAAGCCTGATTTAGCGAGAACAAGTATCTAATACAATTTAAGTAATATCCTCTTTACTGTCAATAGCAATGACTATCTGACCCTATTTGAATTTCCATTTGTAAAACAACTTTCTCTTACGAATATTACCTATCCTTCCCCTATTTTAGGCACCCTATTTACATATTAGATGCAAAACAAATTAAGATTAACAAAATTATCATAAACTAAATACATTAAACGTTGATTCTTTAAAGGGGAATAGTGATTTGATTTTATAGTAATATTGGCTTATAAAAATGATAAAAGTATTTTATTCTTACATTCTACAAAATATTATTCACAGCATCGTTTAATTTTTTGTTCTTTGCTTTAAGATTTTTATCTGTCTGTCTGTCTGTCCGTCCGTCCGTCCGTCTTTTTTTATACTATTCTGAATTAGTGCTTGACTACTTTCCACCTGTTGGTAAGTGGTAACGCAGTCGTAGATGGTGAGTCGCACTAATTCAGTAACCACCTATTCACTTTAGTCTTGAAGACATCCATATTGTAATCAGAAGGAAACACTGACGCAAGCAGGTTGTTCCAATCCTTAACCGCACGTACAATAAATGACGTAGCGAAACGCTTCGTCCGGACGGGTGGAATGTTCATGACATAAGGATGGAGACCAGGTGCAGTTCGTCGGGTCGTCCGATGATGGAAAGGGAATGATGTGTGTCTGTCTATGACGTCATCACGAGAAAACCACTGGAAATCATTACTGTCAATCATTACACAGTATACTGAGAAACTATTCAGAAATCTATACTAACCGTTAAAAGTAATCTAGGGATGAACACGAGCGGAGCAATGCCGAGTCTCTAATCTGCAATTAAAATCAATGTTTTAAGAATAAATAGAAACTAATACCTACTTCATTATAAGTCAAATCATCTAGGCTCATTCATATTATCTATTGAATTCTCAAAATTTTGGTATAAAGCGGCCCACAATGGAGTATTTCCAAATAATAGAGGCGACATTTTCCCGCAGGCGTCATCAATCATGCAGTTAAAATCGCCATCTGTTATATCGAGTGGCTTCTATGTTTATTTTCAGTCCTTCCCAAAAAGATTGGAAGTTTTGATTTTATGTATATGTTACAGGCAATATGTGTTGTTTCGGAATTTTGTGAAACGTTCTTCAGTAATTTGAGTTTTTTTTCGGAACTAGGATACCATGAGCTAATTTCATTTTACAAAGAATTAAAAAGACATTTTTTTATAATATTTAAACTATATGCACATTTACATACCACATTTCAGCCCCTTTTTTATATTAAATATGATAATATGTTTTCCTAATCGAAAAATAACACATTTTTGTGAAATTTTTAGGTACGTACTTAACGTTATTAAAATGCTAGGTAGGAAACGAAACCGAGAGGAGCGAGGGCAAGTCACTAGTCTATGCTTATAATAAAATTCTAACTTAGTCGAATCTGTACATGAAATATTTTGAATGAATGAATTGAAACATGAATTTTTGTCTGTCTGTTTGTGAACCCATCACAAGAAAACTGCTTAACAAATTTTGATGATATTTGGTATGACGATAGCAAATTATCCGTTTCTCGTTTGGCTCAGTTGGTAGTGACCCTACTTTCTGCGCCAGCGGTCGCGGGCTCGAGTCCCGCTGGGGGCATTCACTTACTAATCACGAATGTTTATACTCCAGTCATGGGTGTTGATATTTATAATATGTATGTATTTAAAATTTATATGTGTAGTATATCAACTATCTGGTATCCGCAACACAAGCACGTTACGTAGCTTACTGCGGAACTAGATGGCGCTGTTGTAATAATGTCCCAACATATTTATTATTTATTATCATTATTAATATTTAATATATTATAGAATATATTTTTTACGCTATGAAATATCTATATTAGCAGTTAAATCGTACTTATTTTTATTTAGTTAAATTATAAACTTAATTATAATTTAACAACGCGTCATTCATATTCAGTGTTTCATTTAGATTCATATAAACTCTTTATATGTTTTATTTTGTCATTTAATTTTTATTGCGGCAGATTATTTTGACGACTTTTGGGAGGACTTGGACGAGGGTGTAAATTTTTTACGATATTTTAAAGGGTCTAGCGGCAATTCTATACACGCTACGTTACTTTATGACCACCGTTTTATTTATCCTTATCTCATGCATTGTGCTAATGTTACCTGGCACTTTAAATTACGTTTTGATATTAAACCGACTTTAAAAGAAGACGTAGTCACTCTGTGTTCGAAATTAAAACATAATTATTTTTTAGTAGCTTCGCTCGGCTTAGTATAAGTTTTTTACAAGCTTTAAATATTATATATTATATTTATATTTTTTTAGTATTAAAACCTTAGTATTTAAACCTGGACCTTAACATACAAAAAAATAAATAAGCTAAATTGGTCCAGCCATCGATAGATATATAGATTGATAACACAAAAATACGATGAAACAAAAGAGTAAACCTTATGGAAATAGTCATTATATAGCTTTGTCTATTAAACCAATGGACAGATTGTGATGAAATTTGTTATGATGGTAGCTGATAGTCCGAGTTAATATATCGAATACTTTTAAACGGCGGAAAAATATCTCATTACTGAAAAATGTGTACAAACTGTTAAGGCGTCTAATTTTTAATTATTTTCTATAATAACGACCCAAACTCTCCATGCCTTCATAAACTTTAATGAAATTTTAATTACAAGAAATTTCAATGTAATCAAATTATTCAACAAATCAGCATTTATTCCAACAAATATTAAAACGTGTTTAATCTCACACGGAGATTGCCATGCATCGCTAATACGACCGAGTTAATTGGACGCATTTGTACATAACGCATTTGATAATTGTTAAGTGTCTAAAATTAAACATCATTGTGACGGTTTGTTAGAGTTTAGGAAATTAATTGCTCTATGAATATGTTGGAGTTTGTTTATGAGACTAGCATTTGCTTTAGCTCTGCCTGTGTAGTATCAAAATAGTTTTCTTTTCAACCCCGTTTTTGGTTTTAGTGGTTGAATTTCAATTTTTTTTCTCTTTATGGGTATCATTGGCTATAAGACACTTGTTTCGTTAATTTTTTATTTCAGATGTAATCTGCGATTGGTATTTCGCTGTTAGTTTAAGTGTCCACTTAATAGTTTAAGTTCAAACATAATCATTATTAAGAGGACAACATAATAATATGATTACATTTACCTAAGTACAAATATAAAAATAGCATCTATTTTTACAAGAATATTTATTGGTAACATTTAATGTTATCGATCGCTCGTCAATTACTGCTAAGGGAACAAAATGGCTGCCAAACAGGAAAAGGTACTACAACAACAACAATAACAACTAAATCTAAATAACGTATTGGTCTGTAATTTTTAATACCCACAGTCAAACCGGACGTACTGATTCTAGAGGTAATAAAAATATAAGTCCTGGTATATATATTAAATAATTAAATAGTAAAAAATAGAATTATAAAAGAAAATAATTCGATAACTGGACGTAGTTAAGCAGAAAGGACTCAACCCACAAAAAGTAACTTTTGAGTTATCGGCGTTTTAAGTTTGGATGAGAATTGCTGCCATGATGTTAGATTTGGAATATTTTGAAATATTGTAACGTATGGGTAAATATATTTATATTTTAATGAGTAAATTTGAATTGTAAATAATGATGTAGTTTTTTTTATTTTTGGAAAAAATGTGGGTTGAGTCGTTTTTGCTAAATTGAGTTTAATATGAGTAAGCGTTTATTTTAATTTCTCAAAAAGGACCTAAGTTACAAGACTTGTTAAAGAACTAATATTTAAAAACAAATTGATTGATTAATTTGTAAAGAGAATATTTATAAAAAAAGAACAAAGTTCCTAAAAGATAGTTTCTATTCGTCTCCGTGATTCTCATCACTCAGCTCCTTTGTTAAATGTCAGGACCACCCACTAAAAAGTAACAAAACCTCCCGTCTTCATGGAGCGTCGCAGGATCTTTACTGCATTCATCCACGTCGTCCCGACAAAGGTTTTAGCTAAGGGGTTACCCCACAGTATTGCTGAGACACTCTGATATCAGAGAAGTAACTAAGAGTAGAGAAGTAACCTGCATAACTGAGAGAACTGCGGAGCACATACCAACCCGCTTTTGGGCAGTGTGATAGACTATGACTTGATCCGTCTCGTATAACGGAGGCCCGTGCCCAGTCCTGTGGGGCGTTGAATACATAAAAATATTCATAACATTTTTTTAAAGTTTCTAACGAAACAGGCTTCTTCGTCTTCGCCGTGCATACTTTTGTTTTCGTCCAGATAATTCGTAAATTTCTTCTACAACTATCCCACTTTTACGTAACTGCCAGTCCCAAACAGCCACGAAGCTAGCAGACGCACTTAGAGGTGGCCCACTTAGATGGTTGGTGTGTCGTGCAGGTTAATTCAGGTACTATGCGGACTATGGAGCAACCCCTTGGTTGTGATCTGCTTAAGCAAACCTGCCGTCGGGGTCTTCGGTTGAATGCGTAAGCGATCTTGCGACGCTCTATTAAGACGGAGGGATATTTAAATAATAAATATGTTGGGACATAGCTAGCTTACTGCTAGCATCAACTCGATAGCATCAGACTCAATCAGCGCAGAGTATTATGATAATACTCAGATAGTAAGAGAAATACTTATATCCTGTCGCATAAGTCGGAAAAACTTCATGACAAAAATATGTTCCTACACTTCACATCACAAACATCACACATCAATATAGAACACCATTATACATAAGAATATAGCATTAGTAAAAAATAGTACTGAAAAAATAAAATAAAAAATAACCATATGCAAAAACGCGTTCTGAAAATCCCAACGTTAAATGAAAAAAAAGGAGACTGTCAGTTACCATTGTTCCCTATTGTATAATGACACTTGCATTTAGGTAAAGGTTTTAATAATTATTAAAAAACTCTACATCTCCTTCTAGTATTCTCTTTAAGCCACTCAGTTGTCTACCTTAATAGGTGTTTAAGGTTTTATAACTATTGCTTTACTTTAAAGCTCCGAGTAGGTAGCATTTGTTTTTGCAATGATTTTTTTCAGAAGATATTTGAAAATATTATGTGAATATTGAATATTAATATGTCCTTACAAATTACCACTTAAATTTCTTTATCTATACGTTCTTGGTTCTTCATTGTTTTTAACGAAACGTATAATTAATATACGAGTTATAGAAGATATATAGCGTGAAAAATTTCAGCTGAATGCAAAAATTGACTTATTTATTCCTTAATCAATTTATCAGAAATGATTCACATAGTTTGGGTCGTTATAATAAAACAATAAGAGTATCGATCGAACGATCCACATAGCTTGGGTCATTTTAGCTAAATACAAAATGGGCTTGCTTCATTGTCAATCAATTTATCAGAAATGACCCACACAGTTTGAGTCCTTTTAGTTGAATAAAATATGTACTAGTTTCTAAGTAAGGTAATATAACAGAAACGAATCAAGTGCTTTGGCACATATCTGTTCTTTAAAATTGGATTTATTAAAAATGACCCAAACAGTCTGGGTCATTACAGAGATTTATGTAGAGATACCTTTCTTATATGTGGATTGGTTCCTATCATTAAAAAAACTATCTTATAGTTATAGAATCACGGATCTTTTTTGTTGAGTGATAGAACCAACTGTTAGGACCTGTTTGGCATAAATAACTCATTTTTGACCAAAGTGTGGGTTGAGTCCTTTCTGCTTAACTACGTCCAACTGATAAATGATTCGACTTACAACTTCGTAGCGACACGATGTAATAATTAAAGTCGGTTACATCGGTCTCACATATCACATTGGAACAAGGAATGCACATTGTGTCAATCCATACACTGTGCATTGTGCACTGTGCAGTATAATATCTCATACGTGAACGTTTTATCTCTGTCAGATAGTCCGCTTTGCCGAAATCAGTCAAGAGAACATTATTATTATTAATATACATAGTGTGAAGAAAGGAAAAAAATAGTCAATTTCGATTTAATCGCAGAAACGTTAAATATAAGATCGACAGTTTAACAGAAAAACAGGTTTTTGACGATATATGTATACATTTGCTTAATTTCCTCGATTTTCGCTTACATTGCCGTGGATTTTGCATATTAATGGTAACATCCGGCATCAGATATTATGCAAACTAAATTCAATTATATGTGCGCATTTTGATGTAACCCATTATGGAATGCAATAAATTTTCGCACAAAAGCCATTGATGTCTCGATATTTAATAATTATTGAATAATTTTAAAATACGCTTGTAAGTGTTACTTTGTCTGAGTTAAAAACTACAACTGTTGGGACATTATTAAACACAGCACCATCTAGCTACGAGGAGATACGAAGTTACGAGGCTTGTCTTACGTATACCAGATAGTTCATACACTACAGATATAGAACTTTATATACATTCATATCATAAATATTAACACACCCATGACTGAAGTACAAATATTTGTGCTCAATGAATGGATGACCTCTGCGGAACTCGAACCCGCGACAGTTGGCACAGCAAGCAGGGTTATTACAAACTTAGCCAACGTGACGTGAAGTTAGTGCCAAATGATGTATATACTGGAGGAATTTCGCGGCTTTATCCATGTCTTGGGTTCGATTTTTTTTATTTTAGCTAAGAAAAAAACTTATTTAATTTAAGAAACAAAATCTACTAGTAGACATGTCCTAATAATATCATGTAATACAAACTTAGCATGGCATAGAGTATTTATCCTAAATAGCAGCTTAACTGTTACTTTGGCTGTAATAAGTTAGTTTGTAACAAGAGCCAAGAAAACAACATTTACTTAGCCTTAATAGTTAACACGTACAGTCACAAACTTCAAGCCAAGCGCTGCCAAGAATGCGAGGGAATAGTTCGTACTTTACAACCACAATCATGTGTTTGAGATGTCAAGCATTTGATGATAATACGTATTTTAAGTAAGCTCTATATTAGATTTTCAAACATCTTTTATATACGGTTTAAACAAAATAATATATACCTGACACTAGTCACGCTGGAGGCATTAATTTGTTGAGTACGAATGTTTGTACTCCAGTCATGGGTGTTTATATTTATAATATGTATGTATTTAAAGTTATGTATGTGAAGTATATCAACTATCTGGTATTCGTAACACAAGCTACGAAGCTTATCACGAAAGTAGATGGTGCTGCAATAATGTCCCAACATATTTATATTTATTTTGTGGTTGTTACTTAGTTGTTATTTCGCTTATCGGTCCTGTCACAAAATCCGTTCTAAGCGGACGTCTACTAATTATAAACTACCTCTCTGCGAAATTTCATCTTTATACATCCAGCGGTTTTCGATATTTCGGGATGAGTGAGTGGCTTTGGTGGCTGATTGTATAAGAAGTTATGCTACTTTAATTATAGAAAAAGAATTAGGGTTCCGCTAAAAATGCACTAAGTTTGGACCCGA
The DNA here is from genome assembly GCA_951802675.2 of Boloria euphrosyne. Taxonomy (NCBI): domain Eukaryota; kingdom Metazoa; phylum Arthropoda; class Insecta; order Lepidoptera; family Nymphalidae; genus Boloria; species Boloria euphrosyne. The sequence goes on from OX637888.1 coordinate 2,115,898, forward strand.
GCAAATAATATTAATCATGTATAGATTTATGTTCCAAATAGTTACTGTGGGTTGCTTATTCCTTAAAAGTATAGGATTTATTATGAACATTTTTAAGCTTCAGTAAGACCATTTGTCACCTTCGTTATTTCACAGGTGGCGTCACAACAAATACATGCACGGTTCTACCGCATCTTATTTCCCTAGCGGCTGCCTCTCATAAGTCGGCCCCACTTTGTTTACACGCTACGAGATAGTTTGTTTGAAGTTAAAGTTCCAGTATTTGCTACTTTGATCAGGAAAATGTCTCCATATCTGTTTGTTCAAAGTTTCACAAAAATATGACTTCATTTTGCATCAGTGAATGCAATTTTTTGGCTATTGCCTTCGTTTTGTAAAAGATACTAAAAAGTAAGAGCCATCTCTTTTTAATATTTTTTGTAAGAAGGAAAAAAGGCTTTTCATTTGATCATACGTTTATTCCGCATTACATAAAAAATGTTGGTAGATCACTTTAGGAACAGAGTTAAGGCGTCTTTTGCTTTTGGAGAAATTATATCAACTGTAAAATTTTTATGTATCCAATCTAGATTTCACCTATCTTTTTAAATTACCTTATCTCTCCCTCTATCTCTCTCTCTCTCTCTCTCTATAGTTAAATATCAGTAGTTAAGTGGATTCACAAATGAAACTTATACTTCATTTTTTTATTTTTAAGTTGCGGCTATGGAACATCACTACTACTGAGACTACTAAAAGGTTGTAATCACAAATTAAAGTATCATTTTCATACCATACCATATTATATTGTATTATAAATCTATAATAAGAGAAAAGTATATATCATACTATTTTATCGTGGACATAACTATTCTAGTTTTTTTCAGTAATAATTGGCACAAAAAAGCATTGAACCTGAAACACTTCTTTAATAATTGAACTAAATCTTATAACAGTCATAAATTTAAGTAAAATGTGCGAGACAAACAAATGTATCGAAAATATCTCTAGATTCTTTACTCCAATACACTAAAGAGCTCTCCATACATATCTTGAAAGTGTTCCGATGCAAATGCTCTACATATTTTATGATTTGTTCTTTTCACATTATGCGTTTTTGAACGTTGTAGATGGAATCGTAGTGATTTTATTCAGACGGTAGAAATGATAGTGGTGCATTAAAATCTTTTTGTTTCACAAGTATGTAAATTGTATACAGCATCTTCAGCCCTTTTTAACGTCTCACTGCTGGGCACGGGCCTCCCTCAGTACGAGGGGGATCAGGCCATAGTCCATAGTTTTTCTTCACCGCAAGACAAGTGGTAATCATGATAGAAAATGATTCGCACATGAAAATATCAGAGGTGCGAGACTCGGAATTGAACCAGGATCACTCGGTTCAATCCAAGTGAGTGCATTAAATATTTTTTAAAAAAACTAATTGCAAATGTCATAATTAAGGATACAGAGGCTGAATCTATAGTTTTTAGAATTTTTGTATGTCTGTATGTCTGTGACCGCATCACGAGTAAACCACTGGACAGGTTTTGATGAAATTTGGAATGATGATAGCTGCTTGTCCGAGTCTATACATATACTATCTCATTTTTAAAAAATCTGTACTAACAATGGTGTTAGGGACGAACGAAGCTATTAAATTTATTGAAGCTTATGTAGTCCATCTAACAAAAATAAAGCTTCTTTTAAAACTAAGTATGTGTAAATGTACATTAAATATGAAAATTAATGTTATACAAAAAAATAATGTCTCACATTTATACGATTTTTGACAGTTTCAGTGTAGTCTTAAAAAAACAAAAGAAAAATTATTATTAATTAAAATGGTTTTTTAGAGCATTCTTGCAGTTATTTGTGAATACATAAATATTGAAATTTAAATTTTCCCAACTATTATGTTCGCTTTAAGAAAAAGCGTTTTTATCAACCGACTTCCAAAAAGGAGGAGGTTCTCAATTCATCTGTTTTTTTTAAATATTTAAATAAAAGATAACATTTAAAAAGTTAATAAAACTCTACATACTCGCAGTCTAATATCTACATTCGGAACCGTTATAAATCAAAACCGCTGTGTTCAATCATTGTTTGTGACAGATGGCCTTTTGCTAAACTTTTTTTTGTATTTTACCTAAAATGAACTTTATTTTTTATGTAACAAAACTGATATTTGATCTAAGTCTGTATTTTGAATGATTTATGCAATATAAAAACCTTTAACCTTTGTTGGTTTGTTTTTTAATTAAGATAACTTACGCTTTGGCTGTTTGAGCCCTGTTTGTGAACAAAATAATATTCTAGAAAATTCTAAACAAAAATATAAAATGATATTGTTCTTTAAAATAATTTTGGAAAATTCAACTAATATTTCTAATAAAATGAGCAAATAACGATTGTAATATTTTATAAAACTGGTCAAAATGTGGCGCTTTCTGTTATTATTACGATATTGTTTTAATTCTTATTATAAAAATACAGACGACGAGGGACGTATGCGAACGAATGGGCAAGTCACATTTTTTTTAATTTAATATACATATGGAAAGACATGGGCTTTTACTTGGCAACCTTTATTTTATTAAAGGGTACTCCAAAGAGCGGTAGAGAAACTTAATAATTAACATTTAAGATATTTAACTTGTCATCTGCAAACCTCACTAGCTCTCTCGTTTAATTACTACCCTTCGTAACTTTGTAATTTAATTATTTATTTTCTCTTGGTGGATTTACGTTTATAGGAGTAGCATGTAGTTGTGGAAAAGACTACTTAGGTCGTTGGTTCGATACACTTATAGTCAAGTTATTATTTTAATACTATATATACTACGTATAGTCCACTTTGTTATATTTCCGGTCATTTTCGGTTCGGGGCCGTTTGTGCCGCGTATTCTGACGCAGGGAATGAAAACTTATATTTAGGTATTTCTCGTAGACCTACAACCGTAGAACTTGGCAAGAAGCAATGTCTTATAATATTTACTTATAAAGGGAAAAACATCCAAAAACCGTAACTTTATAGGTATTTATACCTAAAAAAAATCTTTCAATTAATTTTATTCTAATTTTAAATTCTCAGTCTATAGAACTCTCGGTGTGCGAATCACACTCGCCCTTATCCCGTTTTTTTTCTTAAAAGTCCCTGTGAAAGTCCATTATTTCTATTACAATTTACAAAGCGCCAATGCGAAGAACACTCCACTACAAACATAAGTCAAATGGCCCATAACTACTGCAGTTATGGCACTCAAGATTATTGCCACTATAAATAATGTATTCCAGACAACTGTCTTTCCTTCTGTGTAACGTTTTAGTTGAGACTGTTTTTTCTATTTTATCAAAGTATTTCAGTTTTGCTCCTTGCTTTCCTTACCCATACATACACATATGTATACTAGTCACTTACCCTTGCTCTGCTCGGGTTCCTCCCTAGATTAACTTTAACAATTAGTACAGATTTCTCAAATTCAAATTCAAGCTCAAAATATTTTATTCAGCATAAAATTATTACAATTTTTTACTGAACGTCATGAGTCTACTACCAGTTCGGAAAGAAGAAGCCACTGACCTGAGAAGAACTGGCGAAAGAAACTCAGCGGGACTAATTTTTTTTTGTCTGTTTTAATATTTTTTTAAATGGAAATCGAAATGAACAATAATTCTATTGGTTGAAATAGCCTGGAGGCGATCACATCATTCCCAAGGCGTACTGTCTTCTAAAAAATCGTTAATCGAATAATATCCTTTACTACACAAACGTTCTTTCACAATTTTTTTAAATTTGGCAATAGGAGCTTTTTGAACGTTTTCTGGGATCCTGTTGTATAAGCGTATACATTGTCCATAAAAAGAATTACTGACTCGGCGTAAACGAGTCACAGGCATTACAAGTTTATTTTTACTCCTAGTATTAATGGTATGCATGTCGCAATACCGGTTTTAATATTTCCCCGCCTAATACTACACCATTATCAACAAGTTTAACATTAGGTGTTGTGAATTTTATTAATTTTGTTTTTTTGTTATTTAATAATAAATTATTCGAATCAAACCAATAGACAACCTTTGAGAGAGCATCGTTTACATCGTCATACACAAGTAAATTACGTTTTACCTTAAAAATAAGTGAAGTATCATCAGCGAACAATACTATCTCATGTTTGTCCTGCACAAAAAATGGCAAATCATTTATGTAAACTAGAAAGAGAAATGGACCAAGAATAGAGCCTTGTGGAACCCCCATATCTAACGGAGCCCCAGGAGATTTCTTACCATTTACATCAACCCTCTGTATTCTATTACTCAGATAGGAATTCAGAAGGTTGAGTGCCTTATTTCTAATCCCATAATGATGCAGTTTCCTGATCAACGTCACGTGATGCACACAATCAAAGGCCTTGGATAAGTCACAGAATATCCCAAGAGCATCCTGCGACCTCTCCCATGCCTCAAAAATATTTTTAACTAGCTCAACACTAGCATCTGCTGTGGAGCGACCTTTTGTGAAGCCAAACTGTTTCTTATGAAGTAGATTGTGTGCATTAAAATGCAATAACATTTGCCCGAGTATGATTTTTTCAAAAATTTTACTAAATGTTGGGAGTACTGAAATTGGTCTAAAATTATTAGGGTCTAGGGTACTACCCGATTTAAAAATTGGAATAACTTGACTATGTTTCATTAGATCAGGAAACACACCACGTTCTATACAGTCATTAAATATAGTAGCTAAAAGAGGTGCAACAACATCGATTACCGAACTAACAACTTTTACAGATATACCCCATAAATCAGCTGTTTTCTTGACGTCCAGGCTTCTGAAGGCTACCATTATATCTTTGGGGCTTACAGGTTTAAATTTAAATATTTCATTACATTCTTTAATGTTTTCCTTTAGCAAAAATTCAGCAATGTCGGGAGATGAATTAAGTGATTGCGTCGTTGAAAGTGGAATGTCAGTGAAAAAATCTATTTTTTTTTCTCAGAAATAATCTATTTTTTTACAGTAAAAACTATCCTATCTACAGGATAACCAGTTATCATAATACTAAATTTTATCGAATTCCGTCCAGTAGTTTTCTCGTAATGCGGCAACTGACATAGAGATAGACAGAAAAAAAAAATAAAGAATTATACATTCTGCTTCTGTATTGATGGTAATAACGACTTAATTGAAAGATTTTGTTATAAAATTAATTTAAAAAATCGACTACGTTACAATTTAATTATACTATGTGTAAGTATACTAGTAAGTAGGCAGTGGTAGCCCAGCGGTAACGCGTCGCTTGTATAACCGAGTGATGCGGGTTCAAATCCGGGTCTCGCACCTCTGATAATTTCATGTGCGAATCATTTCTATCCTGATAACCACTTATCTTACGGTGAAGGAAAACATCGTGAGGAAACCTGCATGTCTGACAAAACCTAGCAAGTTTTCGTAAGACATGTGAAGTCCGCCAACACGCACTGGGCCAGCGCGGTGGTCTATGGCCTGATCCCCCTCGTACTGAGGGAGGCCCGTGCCCAGCAGTGGGACGTTAAAAAGGGCTGATGATGATGTGTAAGTATAGTTAAAGTTAGTCACCGGTAAGAATCCTGTACGTAACCTTGAGAACTATCAGTACGAACGTGAATGGGATATTTGCTGTCCTAATCTGCATGGCTCCAGAAAGGATTTTGTGTATTAAAACTGACTCTTAGGAGCATTGATGGTTTTACTCAAAAATCTAGACCTTCCATAGCTCTAAATCTACTAAAAGCCCGTTATAAAAATAAATGATAAACATAAGTATAAATAAATATGTTTAGAGTCATCTAGTTCCGTGAAAAGCTATGACGCTTGAGTTATATCAGATATCAGATAGTTGATACACTACACATATATAAATTTAAATACATACATAATATTATAAATCTAAAGTACCATGACTTGAGTACAAACATTCGTGCTCAAACAATGAATGCCCCTAGCGGGACTCGAACCCGCGACCACTGGCGCAGAAAGTAGGGTCACTACAAACTGAGCCAAACGTGTCGTCCAAAATCAATAACAAATATGTAAAAATCTATTTAAGAAGTCAGTTACTCAAACTGTTAAAAAATTACTACTTCTTAAGAAAAGCTCCCTACAATAACAAAACTCTTATATTATGGCCTAATAGGTAATAGTTTTAAAATTGCTTTTATTTTAAAGCTAACCTTAATTCAATAGTTTGCTGGTTTCTTTTTCCTTTAAAGTTTTATATAAGGCCTACTACACATAGTAACTACAAAAAATATGATGCGAAAAAAATATGTCTAAAAGTGGTCATAGTATCAACTTCGATTATGAACAAGTAAAGTCAAGTATCAAGGAAAATCTTGTTTTTTATTTATATTTATAATTGAATGAAGTGTTATTTATGACAACTTTTCTTATCGATTATCGATTTCTTATCATTTTTTTCTTAAAATTTCTTCATGAGAGTAGCAAAAAAATCAACCAAAGTTTTAACATAATCGGTTTAAGAACAGACAACAAATATACGAAATTATTTTTTATATAGTATAACATATCGAATGTGTACCTAGCTTAGGTTCGCGGTAAGCATCGTGTGCAACGTCACAAACAATTTTCCATTTTATCGCTTACGACTAAGAACTAAAACTAGTATAGAAAAGGAATCTTGGCTTCTACTGCCTGCGAGAATATTCCAGAAGCTATAATTTGTTTCAATTGAGACGTGTGTGGTACTCCGCTCAAAGAGTGTAATAACGCAATGTGAGCTACGATTTGCTTGACGCCTTGTAAGTTTTTTTTTAAATATTGTAGATGCTATATCGTGGTTATAAGGACAAAAAGCGTATTATTATTTTATTTAAGACTAACGAAAAATATGTTCGGACATTATTACAACAGAGCCATCCAGTTCCGTGGTAAGCTACGAGGCTTGTGTTACGGATACCAGATAGTTGGTACACTACACATAATATATAAATTTTAAATACATATTATAAATATAAACACCTATGACTGGAGTACAAACATTCGTGCTGCACAAATGAATGCCCCCAGCGGGACTCGAACCCGCGACCGCTGGCGCAGAAAGTAAGGTCACTACCAACTGAGCCAAACGTGTCGACAAATATTCGATCTATTTCAATAAGATTTAAAAAAACGTACACATTCGATTGAGAATTTTATTACATGCATAGATATTATACTTTGGTACATATCGACGTTCATTTTCAACTTATCGAAATGAATTGATCAAATACAATTTTCCAATGGGTTTAACAGAACAGGGATAATCCCACTACCCATTTGGTAAGGAAAAAATATGAGTAGTATAATAACGTAAAATTTGGATCAATCCGCGAGAGTAGTTTCCATTATGAAAAGTATCTTTTAAATCGTTTTGGAAACGTCTTAATATTTTTTCGATTTAGCTTTGCTTTGATAAAGTTTAGTTGAATGAGGGGTAAAGTTTTCTTTCGCTCAGCAAAAGAATTTATCTACACTTCTTCAGCCCTTTCTAACGTTCTACTACTGGCCACGGGCCTCCTTCAGTACGAGAGGGATCAGGTCATAGTCCACCGCGCTGGCCTAGTGCGTGATGGCGGACTTCACATGTCTTACGAAAACTTGCTAGGTTTTCTCAGACATGCAGGTTTCCTCACGATGTTTTCCTTCACCGTAAGACAAGTGGTAGGTAATCATGATAGAAATGATTCGCACATGAAAATATCAGAGGTATATCAAATTTTTTATATGCTGATTTAATTATTAGAATTTTTTATTATACACGTAGATGTAACTGTTGTTAGTATAAACTTTTTCTAGTTAATACATCACGCACAACTGAAACTTGTACGTGGAGATTTAAGGCTTATTTACACGGAAAAAGTTTTGTAAGAAAGCTATAAACTCAAAAGACTATAACGTGAGCAATTTAATTTGAACCATATATTATAAAACACACGAGACAGTTTACATTGTACATGTAGTTATTTTTATACGTCCTATTTATGTCTTTAAGGTGAAAAGCGTTACGTGCTCAGTCGTTTTTAAGCTTGTAAAATTAAAGCTTAACACATATTTAACATATTACTTTCTGCGCCAGCGGTCGCGGGTTCGAGTCCCGCTGGGGGCATGCATTTGTTGAGCACGGATGTTTGTACTCCAGTCATGGGTGTTAATATTTATATTATGTATGTATTTAAAATTTATGTGTATATCAACTATCTGGTATCCGTAACACAAGCACGTAACGTAGCTAACCATGGAACTAGATGGCGCTGTTGTAATAATGTCCGACATATTTAAAAAAAAATAAAAAATCAATATTTCCAGCTTATATGTCCTTTTCTAATGAATACAATGTAAAAATTCTCAATTCTGCTAACAAGGAGCTTTCTATTGTGTTCGAAATGGACAAAGCTTTGCAAACAAAGCTTTAGAACCGTCACTCAATAAGCATGGAGGAAGTCAAACGGAAAATGGGGAATGCAGTGCCCAATGACTACGTAATTTGCATTAATTAGTACGTTAGTTCTGTATCTAACTCGAAATCCTTTATTTAGCACTAACCACTAGCCACGGCTTCATTTGCTGTATTTCTACACTGAAACTACGCAATACGAACCTTATATGACGACACGTTTGGCTCAGTTGGTAGTGACCCTACTTTCTGCGCCAGCGGTCGTGGGATTGAACCCCGCTGGGGGCATTCATTTGTTGAGCACTAATGTTTGTAATTCAGTCATGGGTGTTTCCATTTATAATAATATGTATGAATTTAAAATTTATACGTGTAGTATATAAACTATCTGGTATCCGTAACACAAGCCTCGTAGCTTACCACGGAACTAGATGGCGCTGTTGTAATAATGTCCCAAAATATTTATTTATTTATATGGTATACTGTACTTATAGTTATTTTGTTTTGAAAGTTTTGGTTAAAATACTATGTTTAGGTTATCTTGTATATACATTTAAGTATAGATTGAGTTTCATTAATTATATTATATATTATTCATTAATTATATTATTAATTATAATTAAGTTTAATAATTAATTTTCTTAGAAACTTATAGCACAAAACTGTCACTCGAAATGTTTGTTTTCAGACTTTATTCGTATATTCGTATTATGAAATAAAAATCAAAACTTGAATCGTCCTTCAATAATATAATCTAATAAATAAACCATTATTAAGCTTAAATTTTTTTTATTTTTTAAATCAATAAAGCTCTAGGCCGAAGGTGTTCATGTGTGGCCTTTTAGTAGTAGAAAGTCTTCAGCGCAATGTTAAGAAAGGAATAATTAACCCGTTAATTGTGCTTAAAGAACATGAACAAACATCTGCAAAAACTATTTTACTATACAATATATATAAATCATAACAATTTTGTATAAAAACCACTATAGTTTCTTTCGAACATCTCTCTTTCCATCATCATATTGATTTTATTGACAAAATTTCAAAGGAATTATTCACCGTGAAAAGGGTCTCGAAGACGCGAACCATTGTGCGACTTCAAAAAGAATCCAAAAGCTTAGTTGACGATACAATATTTTAAGAATCAAATGAACAGCCGAAGACGTGTAACGTATAGTCCTAGTCAGTCCCGAGGTTATATATGGTTTGCCTTCGTTTCCCAATAGTTTTTGTCACCGTCCCGGACACAGGATCGCTTTGAGTTATATCGGCCCTTTCCCGGAAAATTGGGAATTACTTCTAGCCTGATTTACATGTCGTTGGTTTTTATGTCATGTAGGGCACATCCTATGGCCATATTTAATGTAACGGTCATAACTTTATTACTTTGATAAAAAATGGTTTAAAGCCTAAACATGTGAGCTTTTTTTAAACTTTACCTGACTTATTTGCCCATAGGTTTGTTTTAAGGGTTAAAGTTTTCCGATACAAAAATAGTTCCCTTTTTTTTGATTTTCCAGCAGTCTATTTTTGGGGTTTCATTATTTTTATCGAAGTGTCTAGTCGTCCGCTAATCGGATGAATAAAAAAATTTTATTCGTCCGACAACCGACTGTTGGTGTTTGATTTTTGCGACTGAGACTTTTGTTGTTTCTTATATTTTGTTGAAATAGTTTCATTAACGTGTGATAAAGGATAAAAATAATTTTGAGGGTGTTATGTTATGTTAAAAGTCGGCGGAATTTAAATAATAATTTTCAGCTCGGTAGGTTAAGGTTATTTTTTTATATATTTTGCATATATCCTGCACCTAAAACTCTAAGTGAGTTAAGTTAAGTTAAGTTTTTTATTAGAAAGCAAAAATGTGATAGATATTCGTATAAACCGACAATTGTCGGACGAATAATATTTTGTTTATTCATCCGATTAGCGGATGACTAGCAACAGTCTATTTTTATAATTTAATCACCCCCTTAGCATCAACAAATCAGAAAAAAAAACATTCAAGTCGGTCCAGCACTTTTTAACTTTTATCGTGAGTAACGAACAGCAATTGATTATATGAATAGTTACGTAGCTAACTTAATCATGTTTATATAATATAATTTTACTCTTACAATCCAAGAAAAATAACAAAAAGTATAAACCTACAGTAATCACTGGTAATTCCAGACCGATTCTTTCTATCACTTCTTTCATAATTAGAAACAGGTTACATCTCACAATATCCTCAAAACGTATTCTAAAAACTCACTTATAGAAAATATATCCCATTTATTTACTCAACTATCACAAAACAAATGGCCATTCCATATTTAATTTGATAGCCAATATTAAGACATTCGACATCTAATCAGACAGGTGGGGGCCTTTTGGGCTTTCGGGGCGCGCCGTCACAAGTTCGTACAAGGCACCGCTACACTAATTTGTTTAACTTGGATAACAACTATCCTCTAGAGTCTAGAGCTCCTTTGTTCTTCATCGTGAACGTTTTTGTCCTCTCTAGACGTAAATTTAATACAATAATAACGCTAGTTTTGTCACTAGATATTCATTATTAGTACAAATTGTGCTTCTTTTATTATAATTTGTAAATATATGTGTAGTATATCTTTCAATTATAATTTCAAGATATAAATACAAAATATAATATAAAGTGTGCTTGTATGTTTGTTCATATTCTACGTAAAGCGGCTAGATTTGGATCAAACTAAATACATAAATACATAGATTATGTGCTGGTGCAACATCCACTCAAAGACGCGCCCAAAAAAAGTAGTATGTAGTTATCCATAAATAATGAAAAATTTACTTCGTACAAGATTTTCATTTGTATTGACTTGCAAAGTTCGTATGATGGATAGGTATATATTTAACTTCGATCATATCTTCTTAAAAAGCATTTTCTAATTACTTACTGTAATCAGCCCTTTTTAACGTCCCTCTGCTGGGCACGAGCCTCCCTCTAATACGAGGGGTATCAGGCCATAGTCCACCGCGCTGGCCTAGTGCGGGTTGGCGGGCTTCCATGTCTTTCGAAAACTTGTTAAGTTTTTCTCAGATTTGCAGGTTTCTTCACTATGTTTTCCTTCACCGTAAGACAAGTGGTGATCACGTTAGAAAATGATTCGCACATGAAAATATCAGAGGTGCGAAACCCGGATTTGAACTGGCATCACTCGGTTATCCAAGCAAGCGCGTTACCCCTGGGCCACCACTGCCTTTATTACTTACTGGCACCACCAATCTGATGATGGAGTCGAGATAAAGATGATACTAAAAGTTTGTTTTTAAAAATCTTCTTTACTTTTAATTTACTACAAATGAACAGCTATCGTGGTTTCGCACACGTACAGATTTCTATTAGTTCTGCGACCAATATTGTAACCACGGCTGTATATAAAAGCATGTAGAACACCCAAGCTTTGTATTTAGATTTCTTCTATTAATAGAAATGAAACTATATAACCTTCATTTTAGATGTAAATAATACATATACTCGTAGTTAAATAATATTTTGTCTTGTGTCTAAGAAGTCCTATTTCTGAGGATCTAGGTTCTAGTCCTGTTTCGGTCCAAGTAATTACTAAGTGTTTTGTAAACAAATTCGTAATTGTAGACTAAAAATATAATTAACAGATGTTACATCTTAAGAAAATAAATAAGATACTAACTTACGTAATGCAGGTATGAAACGGTTTTCTGTCAACATAAAGTGTATATTTAAGAGTAATCATCCAAAAACACCATCTGTGTGAACACGCGATAATTTTGACTTCCCCTATTGTATTAAACAGAGGCAAACTTTGTTTCCCCTCCCATTTCAGGGTTCCATTTGAAGTAATTATATGAAACGTTTATTTATTGCATAGAACGTCCTTAAATTGGACTAGACTTCGCGATAATACTTTCTTAGATTTACGCGAATATTCGACATTATAAATGAAACTACCTTTTCGGATTTCGTCGCGGATTTATTTTGATTTTTAGTTAAAATGGCATCAGATGATGCCATTTTCAAAATTTTTGTGGGTAGGCACTGTCTGTAATAAGTATATAAACCTATGAGACGTCAAATACCTTAGTCTCTCCCGTGACCATGATTGCTGTAAAGCATTCGAAACGTCGGGAACTAAAAATCAAAATAAATCCGCGACAAAATTCGAAAGGGTACTTTCATTTAGGTATAATAGACTTCGCGATTTTTCTCGAGTGGTACTTCAATAAATTCCGTGTGCCTTTAAAACAAAAATGTTAAAGTTGGTGTGCTATAGGTTAATACAAAAATAATGATTAATATAGAAAACTAGCAACTCTACCTTGCTCTGTTCAGGTTAATGCAGAAATGAGATATTTTTCCGCAGAAGATACCCTATTGTGTTGAGCCAGATTATCAGCTATTGTCATGCCAAATTTCATCAATATCTGTCAAGTGGCTTTCTCTTGATGCGGTCACAGACAGACAAAAATCTAGAAACTATAGATTTCGCCTCTGTACCGATAAAAATTACTAATATCAATAAGAGAATCAGAAAATATTCAATGTACAGATTCGACTTTACTAGATTTTTATTGTAATATAAACCTATAGATGGTACGCCTCGGGAATGAAGTGATCACCTCCAGGCTCCCAAATTATAATTTAACTTTAAGAAAAATATAAAATGAGAATAATAATTTTCAGTAAAAAAAATATAATAATGTAATGCTGAATAAAATATTACAGTTAAAAATCAAGATAAATTACTCGTAAACTTAAATCTATCAGACATACATGTTATATTTGATTCATAGTAATATAGCAAATGGACAAGTAATTTTAAACTCTATCTGTTTATTGATAATAAATAAATATTTTCTAGGTAGATTTTAAATAATGCTATTATACACAATAAGTATACTAGTATACATAGGTTAAAAGACAAAAGCAGTTGGATCTATTTTAACACAACTATCACAGGAAAATAGATTATTTTATAGCTAAATAGCGTAGCGTACTAGTCGTACCTCGTTTATGATAAAATTTTTACAAACTTTGAATGTCTTTTTTATTTATATCTAATCAAAAGCTTAAAAATAAGTTTCAAGCTTTAAGCTTTAAAAATGACGTAAATTCCATACAAACTTTCCTTTGACGGACACACAAACAGAGTTAATTTCGCATTTACAATATTAGTAAGGATAAAATAGCTTTATTATAAATGAAACTATTGTTTTGGATTTTTTCGCGGATTTATTTAGATTTTTGATTCCCGCCACCAATAACTAGTAGGAAAATCGAAAAGATACTTTCATTTATAATGTCAAATATTCACGTAAACCTAAAAAAGTATTATGGTAAAAATTAGATGAAAATCGAAGTCCATACTGTACGTTTTGCAATGTTGCACAAACAAAAGCTGATTGTCGACTGTATTGATATCGCCTTGTTAGGACAGGCGCTGTTCAGAATTCATTATTAGATCTTATTTTATTATAAGTTATATGATAAGAAGAACATTTGTAAGTTCGTTCATAGATATTAAACTTAAAATTGTCTTAACTGTGTAGTAGAAAGTGATTAACTATGGTAGTGGTCAAGAGTTCGATTTTCGGCCTTAACACGATATATTTTATTTGTCTCTTTAGATGTAAGTTTTGGAACTTCAATAGTACAATAATACACGCTCAAGTCAGTATTGAAAATTACTTGATGTTTTACTGTTAAATCTTAGCTTTGCTCTTTGCTTTAAGTACTAAGTACTTAAATAAAAAAAATGCTTTGGTTGCGTAGAAATAGCCAAGAGAAGGCTTACACTTTAAAAATTGATATAGAGGTTTTTTTTTTATTAATTTGAAATTCCTAAACTATATTTCTTAATATATGCATAACCAACGTCAATCAAAACTAGGCAGCCAGGCCTCTAATCAATTAGTGCGGGCACCGTCGCGGGACACCGCAAAGTTTGCTTAACGAAGCTTACATACTTCTCTCCCGATAGCTAACGTTAATATGTAATTACATTAGCTATACGAGAGCATCATCTGAATAATATTAAATGACGGTACAAGAATACGAATGTAATATCTTCTTGACTTGACTTGGCAGGTTTGATTCCTGTATTGTTCATACTTAATTTGGGTTTCTGGGCTTATTTAAGACATAATATAGCATGTGGCAAAGTGGAAGTTTGGTCGCGAAGAATGGTTTAAAAGTCTAAAGTCATTAATTCAATGATTTTAAAGTATAGTAATTAAGATATTAAATTTATTGAAAGTTAAAGCTGCTTAAAATTTCAACATTACCAATACTAGTACGTTTGAAGAAAACATACCGTAAAAAAACGGATAGAAAACTAATAAGTGATGCTGTGAAAGTTTTGTTATTTCTGACTAATTTCGGTTACCGCAGACAAAAGCATTCTCTTTTCCTGTCACTCTCATACTCCGGTGGTACGGCACCGACCAGTGACAGTTAAGGCATAGGACCAATCATGGTAGTGAACACCACCAGCTTCCTAACTCCGTGCTGTTACTGAGTCTTATTGTAAAGAAAGAGTCAATAACTAAACTTGGCCCGACTCGGGACTTGAATCCAGGACTTGCGGATATGAGGCTGTACATACTATTCACTACACAACCAAGGCAGTTAACCAATAGGTACAAAAGTATCGGCTCGAAACAAAAGGGTGAATACTTAATCAGCCATGTAAAGAGTTGTTCTCAATACATTTAATTAGGAAAGTTTTCTTGCCTTAGGCTTTATGCTGCAATGTTAACGTTTTATTGTTAATTTTACAAAGTCCAATAATTGATTAATCTTATTTAAACACAATGGCTTTAAATATTTGTTTGGTGGGAAAGGAATTGATTTTACTCGAATAAAAGTTATAAGGAATACCAAGTTATATCTATTATATTGTATTCATCCCTTTATAACGTCCACTGCTGGGCACGGGCTCCCTTCAATAAGAAGGGGGGGATCAGGCCATACTCCACCGCGCTGACCAGATTTCATGTTAAAAATGATTTACACACGAAAATAATAGAGGTGCGAAACCTGGATTTTATCGCATTTCACTAGGTTTACTAAACTAGCGCGAAAAGAACTTTTACTCTAACTGATAGTTCCAGAAAAAGGCAAGAACGAGCAAATGAACAAAAAACCTGTTGGATTAATAATATTATTATCAGTACAAAATACATTACCTTTGAATTTTAACCAAAATATAAGCTTTTATTACAAAACAACTGTAAAGATCAATTCACAAAATATTAAATTACAAAGGTTTTCTTTATTTTAAGGGTTCTTTAGCTTAGAAAAGTTTGGGCTGTTGTACGGCATCTTTTATATTACGTATTATTCTGTGGCTTTACTTATTTGAGGCTGTAATAATATTATATTATAGCTTTATGTATGGAAATGTAATACAAAAATGTTCATTTATATCCGATTCATATTTACAACAATATATTTAATGACTTCATTCATGCACCCCAACAAACGTTTTAATTAATGAATCTACATCAGAGTTCTATTGTACGCACCCCTTCCCTAGGCTACCTAGGGTTCAACCCTACTAGCACATAACTCGCTATTCAAACTTAATCATAAGTGCGTATAATTTGGCGATTCATGAAATATTATAGACATAGTTATGGAATATACAGATTATTCTTAGATAATACGAAAAATAATGCTCTAAAATAACTAAGAACGATGATGATCAACGCATTATTTTCTTTCTTTCTTCCCGTTGAAGGACTGGACTGATTTAGATAAAATTTACCCTGATCTAGAAAATCATACACGCTACTATTAAATAGCTGAATGGAAAAAAAATCTAATTTTAGTTTTATATTAACTTTTGTAATGCGAGTATGCTTTTATTTTGTGTTATTTATCCACTACTATATTTTATTTTGAGTTCTCAAGCTAGAATTCATAATTTGCCTATAGTATACTGATCTCTACCTAGCAGGCAGTGGTGGCCCAGTGGTAACGCGCTCGCTTGGATAACCGAGTGATGTGGGTTCAAATCCGTGTCTCGCACCTCTGATATTTTCATGTGTGAATCATTTTCTAACAAGATCGCAACTTGTCTTACTGTAAAGGAAAACATCGTGAGGAAACCTGCATGTCTTAGAAAAACCTACCAAATTTTTGAAAGACAGGTGAAGGCCCAACATGCACTGGGCCAACGCGGTGGACTATGGCCTGATCCCCCTCGTACTGAGGGAGGCCCGTGCCCAGCAGTGGGAAATTAAGAAGGGCTGGATACATACTGATCTCATAACTCTTAGAGATCTCATCATCATGATCGCTCAAAAGCTCTATAGGATCTTTCAACAAAATTAAAATCTATTTGTCCTATATGTGTATGTTTTGAGGTCATTAAAACTTAAGCCTGAGTTTTGTCTTTGTAAAATTTTCATGTGGAATTAATTTTAACAACATTAATCGTTGATACGGTGAAATATTTTTTTCCGGTATTACTTATTATTTTATTATTAATTATTATTTAATTTATTTATTAATAACGTTTAATACACGTATAATAGAAACAACTTAACAATAACAATTACATTATTTTAAAACTGTGTCTCAGTTATTCCTCGCAAGCGTCGTGTATGACAACATCCTTACACATACGAGTAATATATCTAATACATCGTCTTATAATATATCGTAGGAAAATCTGCATTATGTGAACTTACTTGCATTTTTGAAAGACGAGTGAAGCTCGCCAACCGGCATGTGGTCAGATGGACCCGATCCCTTCGCACTGAAGTAAGATATGTATACCTACAGTGAATCGTTAACAAGGGTTGCATTATTTATTTATTTATTTTGTAACACTTGTGTGTTCTTGTTCTGTGCTTCGTTTTCTATTGTTGTTGCGTTGCTCTGTAAAATAATAAATATTATACACAGCGCCATCTAGTTCCGCCGTAAGCTACGGAGTTTGTGTAACGAATACTAGGGTAGTTGATATAGCCATGACAAACATTAGTGCTCAACAAATGAATGCCTCCAGCGGGACTCGAACCCGCGACCACTGAAATTGCGAGTAGAGGCACTAAATAATGAATAATAAAATAAAAATAATGAGAAAAATATACGAAGAAATAAATTCTTTATAAGTGTTAAGGAAATAGATGTTTCAAATATGTAAGTCCTATATTTTTCTATTACAATATCAGCTGTATGTATGATCACTTTAATAGCTTTAATTTTCAACGTTTTGCTAAATTCTCGATCTTAACATTAAATATTAAAATCTTTAGCAAAGTAATTATGATGCAAAACTTCCGACATGTTATAAGTTTTAACACTCACTAACACAAGAATCAAATTTGAAATGGAAAACGCTTTCAAAACTTCCGAGCGATGTTGTATAAATTAGGGTGCAATGTAGAATGCAAAGTTCTCGAATGGGGTGTACATTGTAAATATAGCTGAATTTGTGTACAATAAACTAAAGAGGCATGGTAAGTATTTAAGGAAGTTGGGACATGTCAAAGTTTTGGGGTTGGTTTCAAGGCGAGTAATTTTAAAGATTCCCATACTTTATGTTATGTAGTCTTACTTGTAGGTTCTTGAAAATGCAGTTGTAGTGGTAACACGCTTTGCAAAGCGAATGATGCGGGTTCAAACCCAGTCTCGCGTCTGTGATACTTTTGTATGTGAATCATTTCCAAAATGATTACCGCTTGTCTTATAGTGAAGGAAAATATCGTAAAAACCTGCATATTTGAGAAAACCTAGTAAGTTTTCGTAAGACATGTTAACTGTTTAGTCCGCCAATCCTTACTTGGCCAGCCTGGTGGACTGGCCCGATCCTACAAATTGAAAAAGGTCCGTGCCTTGAATGCGTTTTGCGTCTTGTTATTTTATCTAAATTTTCTTATTTGAATTATGCAATAAAATCTTACAATAATTAGTGATATACTACTAATTTAAATTTATATTTTTAATAATATTTTGTTTTGTCTATAAATTATTCAAAAGTCTTAAATTACAACCCAATCTAAAACCCTGCGCGTTCGGGCCAGTCCATGGCGTCCAAGGGCATTTACTGACAGGTATGATGTACCTGAACCATTGTCTCGTTCCATTGTCCAAGTTCACGAGCTGACTAATCGAGCATGTCTTAGATAAGGATGTAGAAGTAGCTTTTAGAAGTAAATATAGGTTGCTAAAATTAGGTTATTGTGCGTCATTACTAAAATATTATCTGTGTAGTCGAAATTAAATTATTATAGACTAGTATTTCCCGCGATTAAATTCTCAGATTTCACATACAGTGTGATGTTTTACAGTCGGTTTTTACGGTTACGTGAGTTTTCTCGGAAATTAGATATTTTCGCTTGAAAATGTAAAAAGTATATTATATCCTAACCCGGATAACAGGCTATCATCATACCAAATTTCATCAAAATCCGTCCAGTGGGTTTCTCGTGATGCGGTCACAGACAAACAGACAAAAATTCTAAACATTATAGATTGGGCCTCTGTATCGATAATTTTTTTTTATGGGACAAAGGGGGCAAACGGGCAAGAGGCTCACCTGATGGAAAGTGATTACCTCGGCTCATGGACATCTGCAACACTGCAGGGCTTGCAGATGCGTTGCCGGCCTTTTAGGAAAGGGAGGGAGGGGGGAGGGGGGCAGGAGGAGGTTGAAGGACGGGAGGAGGGATGGGAAGTGGGCCTCCCGGACTCTCACTTACCGGACGAAACGCGACAGCATACCTGCCACTTCACGCCGGTCTCCTGTGAGAGAGTGGTACTATACGGGGTGTCGGCCCATTCGGCTGCTACCCGAAGGTAACAAGCATGGCACTACCACTATAGACATATTGAGTATTTTATGATAACATAGTAACGACTGTTATAAAAATGACGCGATTAATGTATAGTGGTGATATTTACCCGCAATAAAAAATATCATATACTTTGACCAGCTATCATGATAATAATTTCATCAAAATCTGACCAGTTATTTGCTTGTGGTATGCTCACAGGTACACTGAGAGTCAAAAATTCAAAAACTACAGATTCGTCTGTGTATATAATGTTTATTTGAATAAGATTTTCCTAAAAATATAATTTACATATAGATATATAAAACAAAAGAAACCTTTAACTTTAAATTGACGGAAAAAGCTTCCCTGAAGTACAACAAGTGATGATTGATAATGTAGGAGTAGGCACTAACGTTAAAGAAAAGTAATAAGCAATAATGTAAAACATTCGAAACGGTACGAAAAAACATATTAGTTTGACTATGTTATAATTTAGGGCATGGAATTTTCCATTTCAGAAATTGGTAATTCTCATGGAGGCTAATATTTTTTGGGCGGACAACCTGATTCAGTCTAATTTCCTACGCCATTACGTCTGCGCCAGACCATCTAACGGTCAGGATTTATGATAATACCCCAAAAGGATATCTTATAATAAAGCCAATTGGAATTTTCAGGAAAAAAAGATTTAGTATGATATGGATGACTTTGTTATAATGAAAAGAAAGTTTAGTTTGTACGATAATTGGAATGAATAACGTTGTAACAAACTACAACAAAATTACCATAGCTGACATGAATTTACTAGAAGTCCTTCGCCCTCTCATAGTTATTTATATGATTAAATTATTAATAAGTCTGTACATTGAATATGTTTTCGAAAATCATATTGAAATATTAATTTTTAATGATACAGAGGGCTAAATTTACTGGAGAATTTTTGTCTATCTGTCTGTCAGTGACCGCATCACAAAACCACTGGATGGATTTCGATGAAATTTTGTATGATGATAATATATCTTCTAGTACTAATCGGTAAAACGTACCTAGGAACAAACTCGAGCGGAGCGAGGTGATTCTCTAGTATTGTATTCATACTTCACTAAAGTTATTGTTTCCAAAATGTTTATATTTATAATATTAAAACTCGTCACCAAACCAAAAGCAATAAAGAAAATCGGGTGAGACAGAGTAAAAAGTTATTAACTTTATTGACTTAGCGTTTTTGTTAATATTTACATGAGTACATAATATTAGAGTCTCCAATAAGACAGTAGTGGTAGTGCCATGCTTGTTACCTTCGGGTAGCAGCCGAATGGGCCGGCACGCCCCGTATAGTACCACTCTCTCACAGGAGACCGGCGTGAAGTGGCAGCTATGCTGTCGTGTTTCGTCTGGTAAGTGAGAGTCCGGGAGGCCCACTCCCCATTCCTCCTTCCGTCCTTTCTCCTACCTCCCTCCCTTTCCTGAAAGGCCGGCAACGCATCTGCAAGCAGTTGCAGATGTCCATGGGCGGAGGTAATCACTTTCCATCAGGTGAGCCTCTTGCCCCGTTTGCCCCCTTTGTCCCATAAAAAAAAAGAAAACCTAAATCCAAGTTGCTAATAACATGTTTTTACATACATTATTTTAGAGCTTACTCAAAATAAACAATATTAAGTTAATAAGATACAAAGACGGTTCATGCATAAATAAAATTATAATGAAACAAATAGCACTGTACAATGACTTGAGAGCGTCGTTGTGACGTCACAAGCGCCTCGATCTCAAATTGGCCTGTTAATCGTCTATTCACCGGTAATTGCATTATTTTCAACGTAAAACGTGTCACCTGAAACGCTGTAGGCCTTTTTGTACTGTAAGACAATAGTAGCACAAAATAGTACTCTAGTTTAATATACTAGGAACTTACACTGGTTCCGCTTGGGTTATACTGCGCACGTACATTTTAACGGGCTTTTCTCGCAGATGAGATATTTTTCTCCAAAGTATGTTATTTCATTAAAAAAGTGTAGTAATGTATCAATGCTTGATGAAATTAAAAATTTAAGAGTATTAAAAGTATTATTTATGTAGTTACAAAAATACTTATGCAGGTAAAACTTTTGAGTTTAGTTTAGTTTAACTTAATTTTGTTGGAAAACTTATTTAAATAGGTATTTTAATCTATATAGAGGCCGAATCTATAGTTAATAGAATTTTTGTTCATCTGTCGGTCTGGGAAAGTGCCACGATAAAACCACTGGATAGATTTGGATGAAATTTAGTACGATGATAGTTGGCTATACAGGTCAACTTAAAGGGTATTTTTTATTGCGGGGAAATACATTGAGAGAACTCTATACTAATCATGGAAGTACCTAGGAACGAACTTGAGTTTATTTGCTCCTAAGAATTGAAGAGTTCCGTTACTTTGTCATGGATCCCATCATCAGAACCTTACCCAACTCTCATCAAACTACCCTTGAAGTACATTCTTTCCAATAAAAAAAGAATCATCGAAATCGGTTGGCGTGATATTGAGTTATTCGTCCATTTGTCGCGCATATACTTAATGCAAATTTAAGACTTTTATGGATTTCTCATGGATGCCATAGTCAGAGCTGAACTAAATTAAAATGGGACCACACGGGAAGCACCAGCTTTCAAATAAAAAAAGAATTATCAAAATCGGTTCACCCAGTCCAAAGGTAACAAGCATACAAAAATAAAAAATAAAAAAAAAACATACAGACGTATTGATAACCTCCTCCTTTTTGGAAGTCGGTTGAAAAGCGCACAATTTTGCGTTTTTTGCACTTTTTTAAGGACACTTTTGAGACACTAATTCTACGAGTGTATATGAGTTCTTATATTAAAACCGTATAAGCTTATATTACAATTTTTGTTGTGTAAGCCCCATAGATTATCTTCACAATAGTTTTACTTCAATTCATCCGTCTTGTCTTACATTTGCTTACATCCTAATACAAACGAGGATGGCAATAAATATGTAAATTCAGTATACTCCAACGTAAATACACGATTTTGATGTCTATTCGTAACACTTTATGTCCAATTTCCTCTGAAGTAAGTATACTATTGTTATTCTTGGACTGACTTCGTTTTCACGTTTCCATAACTATTTGATCGATAAGTATGTACTATTGACATTGTAGCTCATTTTTATAATACTAGTTACAGCTTTTACCTGCTGTTGTATTATTTTATAGAAAAATTTAGGTACTAAGAGTTAATAAATAAAAGCTCCCAGCGGGACTCGAACCCACGATCACTACTTACTGAGAGAAATACTGTATACACCAATATTGCTGCACCTCTTTCAATATTTGTTTTCGCGACAAAAAGCAACTTGTAGCATATCCAGTTCTCCAAGGTCCATCTATTTGTATACCAAAATTCATTAAGATTAGTTTAGCGATTTCAGCGTGAAAACATAACTGACACAATATCGCATTTATAATATTATGATTATGGACTAGCGACTCACAGTCGCTTCGCTCGGGCTCGTCCCTAGATGTTCCCTACCAAATTGAAAAATTGTAACACAAAAATCTGTCCCGTAATTAAAATAAATATAATTTCTAAAATAAAAGTATGGGTGACCGGGGCTACAATTAACAGAGGTAAGTATTAACAAGCAAATTTCTCTAAAACTATACCTACTACACCTCTAGTGCGTGTCTTAGTTTGTCAATTACATCGAGCCACATGGCACAGTATTGGTCAGTTGCGCTCCGCGCATCATTTGAGTGAGTTGTGTGCAGGTCGATATATTGAAGCAGGTAACGATAATTTTATAGTTTACGATTTTTTGATTTGTACAAGAATGATAAAGTATTATAATTACATTTTTTGTTTTCCTAATAGAATATTTTATACTGAACAATTCTACGTTTCATTTGTAATATAACTATTGACCAATATTTTATTACGTTATTGAATAATAAAAATGTACCTTTGGGGCTATAATTAACACTTTGGGGGGGCTTGTTTTAACACGTTAATACCTACCCCAGATATGGGGGCTAGTATTAACAGGGTAGCTGAATGTTTGTGAATTATTATTTAATACTTTTTTATGACAGCATGAGAACTTATAAACGGAAAACTACACGAGCTAGCTGCGCTAGAGATTATTCAGAAGAAAAGAAATTACAGGGATGTAGCAAAAGAATTTGACCTATGTTATGTTTCTCTTTATCTCTTTTTATCTTTATCCACTAGTCTCTGTAACGCATGTTGATAATGATGTTAATATTGATGATCTGTCACTAAATTTGGAAAACCCTGAAGTTTTAGACGATGCGCCTAATTTAGATATAAGTGTGAGTGAAGTGATAGCGCAAATGTCTAATGAACCAGTAGCTGGACCGTCAGGCATGCAGAAAGGTGCTAATGATTTTGCAGTTGACATCATAAGACCCCTGCCAAAAGCTCCACCACGAGTTTCGTCTAGTAGAAAACACGCTAAAAAGTCTGCTATTCTCACTGACACTCCGGAAAAAAAATCTCTAGAAGAAGAACATAATATTAGAGAAATGAAAAAGAAAAAAATGACAACAAAAAACCAGAACAAAGAGAACAAAAAAGATAAGGGATAGGGTAAAGGAAAGAACAAAGGAAAGGGTAAAGGGACAGCTAAAGGAAATATAAATAAAGACGAAACAGTAGGAAAAGTGAAGAAAAGGATATTCAATGAAAGCAATAGCTCTAACAATGACGATGATTATTTTTGTATCATTTGCGGTGCCTCTTATAATGAAGATACATCAGGAGGTAAATGGATTCAATGTATCTCTTGCAAGAATTGGGCCCAAGCAGGATGTATCAAACGTGATATCACATCATTTTATTGTTTGAATTGTAATTCAGATGATGATTATGAATAGATACTGTTTTAGTTCGTAGGTGTCATAAATAGTTCCTAATTTTTGATATTTTTGTTGATTTTGTGACAAAATTTTATACACATTGTTTAAGTCTAAAGACGATGTTAGTTAAGTTTAAAGAAGATTTTTATTAAAGACTCATTTCCTAGCTTTTAAGATAAAAAAATGTGCCATTTTCTACCTCATCATATGATGTTGTATAAGTGATTTGTCTAGTTTAGTTTAAATATAAAATTATGACCAATTTAAGACTGGTTAATAGTTATTAAGAAAGATTTAACTATAAAATGTTGAAATATTTCAACATATGTTGAGTTTTCGTTTATGTTAAGATATTTTGTAATTTTGTTATCATCAGTTTATAAGAAAATGTGTTCCATGCAATGCTGTATTAATTTCACTTCCATTAATAAAAAAAATATGACTTACATATATTTATTTTTCTTTACATCAGTCAGCATAACATATGTTAATTTTTACCCCTTCAGTTAATACCTGCCCTACACCTGTTAATTCTAACCCCAAACGTGAGGTAACAATTAACAACTGCCATTTTTAAGAAAAAGCGTTCTATTTACGGCATCGTTTCTATTATGTTTGTTTTGAGATAATTACGTTATACCTGAATGATTAAAGCATCATGTATTCTAAAAATCAAGTCTAAATGTTGAATAATTTTTAAGCTACAACTAAAAATACATTTTTTGTTAATTGTGCATTTTTATTAAAAGTTTGCGAGCAGCTATAAAATTTTGAGAGCATTGTAAAAAAGTACTGAAAAGTGTAATAAAATTCTATAAATTCTTTATATTAACGGTCTGATCGTGTGTGCTTAATTAAGAAGTTTTTTATAGATGACTTTTAATTATATTTTTGGTAGTTTTGTGTTGTAAAATTTTTGAACTATTACATGAGTATTGGTAAGATTGGTAAGAAGAAAATGTAAATATTCACCTCGATTATTTTTCTGTTACATTTCAAACTTAAACCAGCCAAGTTGTATAATTTAGCCAGGTCGTACATAGTACATGTATTAAACCTGCACAAAAAAAAACACATAATAGGAGCTTACATCTAGTTATTATAATAATTAGCTCGGTATTGGAAAAGTATTTTTTTACGAGTCCTGCACTTACCACTGTAATGTCCAATGTCCATGTCGTTGTTTGGCTCAATATGCAGTGATGCTGCTGCGCTAACTGTCGCGGGTTCGAGTCCTACTGGCGGCATTTATTAATGCAGAGCACGAATGTTTCTATTCCAGTCATGGGTGTTTAATATGTATACGTTTAAAGCTATATATGTGTAGTGTATCAACTATCTGGTATCCGTAACACAAGCCTCGAAGCTTATAACGGAACTAGATGATGCTGGGTTTTAATGTCCTATCATATTAATAGGCTTCCTAAGTCTATAATTTCCATTACTGACCTTAAAAAAATTTACCTGCTTAACGGTTTGGTTATTTAAATACTAAACTTTTGCTTGTTCTTCTGCCTTATGATTTGTGTGAGTGATATAGGTAAGCTTGAGCTAGTGTTAGTGATGGATTTAAACAAGCTAAATAGTTTTAAATGCAAGTTCAATGAAAATATTAGTTATATTGTCTTAATAAGAGCAAAACAGTCTACATTACTAAAATATTACAAATGACTTATGAAGTTCTCTATTAAAAAAATAAGAAATAGAGTATAATATATAACTTATTTAAAAGTAATTCTCTAAAGGGAGCCAGGCTATAAACAGTTAGTGCTGTCAAAACTCGTCTCCCACCGGTATTATGCAAAACTGGCCATAAAATATACCTCAACTAAATTATTTATAATGAGCATATTATAATATGTCACTTTGACAGCAAGGTAGAACCTTTTTATAGCAATCTAGATACGTTTTGACGTTTGAGTGTTAATATAGATCTATCTAGATATCTGGCTGTCTATCTGTGATCGCATCACGAGAAAATCACTGGGCAGATTTTGATGAAATTTTGTATAATGATAGCTCGTTCCCGTTCGATCCGGGATAGAAATCTATACTAACCATTAAAAGGTACCGGACGATCCCGAGTGAGGTTGAGTCGGTAGTCAGTCTGTAATTATATTTAACTATTTCGGTGTATTGGTCTTTCTAAAAAATAAGCACTAAAAGTACTAAAAAAATTAAAGGCAAAGGCAAAGTAGCACTGTGAGGCTAGTATAGTGTTGTCAAAGTGAAAAGTCACGTCTACACAAGCGACAGATGTTTGTACACGTCCCGATGGCTTTAGTTTTACAACAGTTTTATTATAAGATATTACCATTGGAAGACACCTCATAACTTACCTTTTTATATAAATAAATAATAATAAATAATATTTAACTTTACTGGCTGTAAAGTTCCTTTACATGTTTTACTTTTAAGATGATATCTTTGAATTATTCAATACAATTGTTTATGGCCCCTAGTACTAAAAATAAAAAAAAATGTATTTACTATTCAAACTTAGTTATTTATTTATTTAAATTTTTTGAGTTTTTGTTAAACGAAAAACTAATAATTTTGTTTTAATTATTTAAATTGTAAATTTTGAATTGTAGAAAAGCAATTTCTGATTTTTATTTTATATTAATGTATTAAATTTGATTTTAATATTTAATTAATATGTTAAATTTGGTTTTCTGGAAGATTTTTTTCTTTTTCCATATATCGTCCTCTACGTCTAAAATTATCGATCTACAATCCATAAGTGATATCTATCGATAATATTTATTATTTGTGTGAGTGATAACAATCACACGTAAGAAAAATTACGTGACTAAGTTAGTTTTTTACAAGTGACGTTGAAATAGGATGATAGTAAGGGTTCAGATGCAGACGAAGTACAATAGCGTTTTATAGCGAATAGAAACACTTGTTTTGTTATATTCCGGAAGTGCACAGCTCTACCGGTCTGTGTGCTGTCTAGATGCCGTGCCTTTAGGGTTATCTTTGTTAGTTAGATATAATTAAAATTTTAGTATACATAATATTTTCTTTTGTCTCTACCGGAGAAGTTAGAGGAGTCAATTTTAGTATGAGATATGATGTTAACAGTTATATATATTAAAAAAACGTAAGAAAACTTTAGTAAAGTTAACGTTTACCATATTTTTATAAGAGAATATTGAAGTATTAATAAAACACGTTTTAGTAGATATTAATATTGTATTCTTTACTAGGGTACTACTGATAAGTCTTTTAAAATGACTTTATTCAATATGAATTGATGACTTAAAATAGAAACTATTTTTTAGGTTTTTTTTTGATTATTTATTATTAGTATCCAATGTTCTTGACATTTTAAATTCTGTACAGCAATTATGGTCATGAAGAGACTCACCTTCTTGTCTTCATCCGGAAATCTTCTCCTTCTCTATCTTGAATCTTCTGAATATATTTTATTTAAAATTTCAGATATTCGCGCAAATAATATAAGTTGACGATTCACAAGTGATCGCTGAAGTTTAATTCAATAATTAGAATAAACCTTTAGGTTGGATTTAAGTTTGTTTATTCCGTTAAAACAAATCGATTTAAGACGTGTTTGAGCAAAATTATATATCATAGCTCTCTATCTCTACATTAAATATTTTTTATAATCTAAGTATTTCTTATGGCAAGTCTAATAAAATACTGGTAGAAAAAAAAACCCTTTTAACCAAGTTGTTTCAACTATTTTCCAGTCACACCGAAAATGACGAATGCAAATCAGCATAATCGCACCCTTTTCCTATATCAAAAGAAGTGGGAACATAACACTACTTCCCCTAACGAGCGCCAATTTTACTGAAGATTTGCCTACATCTTGAGAATAAATCGGCAGGGTTCTTTGTGGATCACCCTCCTGGCCTATCTGTTAAATTAGATAGGGATGAGATATTTCTATGTATTTTTGAAGCCTATGGTATAGTGCTATTGAGATAGATCTGATGAATTTGACGGAAATAGGCAGTGCTATACGTTCTTAGGATTACGCGAATTTAGGTATTTGGTAACAAAAGGTACTCTGATGCCATTTTCAAAATTTTTTGTAAATTTTGGGTAGGCACTGTCTGTAACAAGTATATAAACCTATGAGACGTCAAATACCTTAGTCTCGCCCGTGACCATGATTGCTGTAAAGCATTCGAAACGTCGGGAACTAAAAATCAAAATAAATCCGCGACAAAATCCGAAAAGGTAGTTTCATTTGTGAATTTTCTTTTTTAATTTTGAATTTTGAATCAAAATAAATCCGCGAAAAAATCTGAAGAGAAAGTTTCATTTATATATATTCTATACAATTTAGGTTAACACGGAATAGAAAAAAGTACTCTTCCACGGAAGAGATAATAGAAATAAACAGTCCTATAAAATTAGTTATGCTGTATTTATTGTCTTAGTATAAGTACTGATATTATAAAAATATATAATATATAAAGTTTATAAAATTTCTTAATAGACAATAAGTACACAGACAGCGCAATAACAACATCGGCTCCGTGAAAAAAATTTCTAAAAATTAGAAATCGGAGCCTCGCGCTAAACATTTTTGGTTCACGTGATTCGCCACTTTCTGATTCACCGGGATTAACGTTTGCAGCACTTTATCTCCAAGGGTTCCGAAGCAGGAACACCTAGACATCAGACCAGCGCCAAACAGTGAAAAATCGTCGGAGCGGTGTGCCCTATATACCATCTCATAGACGGCAAGAAGACCTGCTAGACGACACTTCAATCGTGAAAATCCAAGAAGAATTGGCGGAGTTATAAAAGGAACAACACCACAAGAAACACGTGGTTGGCACGCGGCTTTATAACCTTAAACAAACAAAACACGTGCTTTCGTCCTCGACCAGGTGCTCGCAGAAAGGACCGAAGACTCCGCCCCGCCTTCAAAACCATCATCGGCGGCTGAAGATATTGCGTAGAACGAGGAGCCAAGGTACTATACACTCCCTTTACCCAACCCTCCCTTGTGACGGTTCATTGTAATCGTAACAAGGAGTCCTTACCAACCCTACCCACTACAACCCCCAAAACCCAACCCCCACCACCCCAACCCCCAAAAAACCTTAAACCCCCTCCAAGAATACCCACACAAAAAATCCCCCCCCCCTTGTGTAAAGTACCTCACCCCCGCGAGTTATATCTCGGGATCCGGAAGAGATAAACACCTCGTGTGAGGTGTTAAACGAATCACCGCGACGAGCCCGATCATCTGGCCCCAACAGTTTTCCCGGATTCGGCAACCAGCGAGGGGCGTGAATCAAAAAAAAAAACTCTGACTACACCACCTGTCATCGCGCGAGGAACATTATAACCAGGCGTACTCAAAACTAGCGGGACTATAACAACAACCATCGCAGAACACCAGCGACCACGTGAGTCCCGACACTGACATAAAGTTTAAAAATAATAATACACTTAGTCTTAATATTATTATTCTAATATAATTCTAATATAACAACTATGTCATCCAAAAGTGATATAACACTCAAACCGCGCAAGGCTACGGACTCCGTCCCATCAGCACCGAGATCGCTGAGGCAAAAGGTCCTGTCAAAAACAGTGGCCCCAGCCGCAAAGCTAACACCTTCAACATCCACAACCAATGAGCAGCCGCCGCCGTTAAAAACACCAAATACGGCGGAGATAATAGTCACCCACATGCCGACAGTGCATACGGAACACTATGCATCAGACTCCGATGACCTGGAGACTTCATCTGTGGGTTCGGGCCTCTCAGGTTGTAGTAGGCGAGTGAGCCTACTCTATACAACGCCAAAGAGAGGCACGGGTGTTGAAATGGACTTGGTCACAGGAGTAGCCAACGAACTCCTGCAGAAGGGCAAAGAGGCACTCGAAATGGCGGGAAAAATGAAAAAAGAGGCTAAGGCCACGTGTCACGATAGCCTGCAAGGGCTATATGAGACAGTGCTATCACTGTCGGACTCCCGAAACCGACATAAGTGCAACCTGGAAAAGGAGCGCTCTCGACACGCACAAGAACTTGTGCGAGTTGAGAGGGCCCACAACCAGGAAATACAGGTGATCAGAAAAACCATGATCGCCGAGATGCAATTGGCCAGGGAGGGCATATCCGGCACACTAAAGGAGGCCCAGGCGATTCGTAGCTGGTTAGGCTACGAAACAACTGAGCCCTTCAGAAAAGTGAAGGAAATCCGAGATGCGCAGGGGGGCATCGAGGCAAAGGTGCGAGAGATTGCCGAAGTGCAAAAATCATCAGGGCAAAGTATAGAAAGCCCGAGATGGGATGCACTTCATCAATCCCTTGCAAACCTCAACAACAACTTGTCCAGCTTGGGTAACCAATTGGATACACTCCGTCGCGAGGTAGGGCATATAAAAACCCTCACGGCAGAGCCACCAAAAACGCCACAAGCTGAACCACCCCAAGCACAAGCGCAGGACACAGACCTAGCCAAGATGTTGGACAAAATCTACCAAACACTTCACACATTACAGGAAACTCAGAACCAAATCACACACTCACACACAACCCTTACACAACAAAAAGACCCGAGTCCGGATCTCGAAAGAATTACAGAGCGCCTCAGTCTGATGCATGCTGACATCCGTGCACTAAAGGACGATACGCCGAAAGTAGCCTCACCACCAAGACCATCCCTGGAAACCGAGCTGGCAGTACAGGAGGTGAAACAGACCCTGGATACAATCAAAAAGGGGGTTAAGGAACTCAGAGAAGGCGAAAGACCCCCCGTGGGTCCATCAACATATGCCCAAATGGCTTCCAAGCCAAAGCAACAACTCCAACCCCACAATCATACCCTGATCATCTCCTCGAAGGACTCTAAAGAGACCAGTGAGAACGTTATCACCAAGATCAGGACCGCCCTGGACATCAAAAAAACCGGGACAAGAGTAGACAGGGTTCGAAAGGCTAGAGACCAAAAAGTCGTCCTTAGTTGCGCGACCAAAGAGGACATGCACCTGATTAAGACCAAAGTTGAACAAAACCGGGAGCTTTCGGTAAAGGAACCAGCGAACCAAAACCCATTGGTATGCGTGCACAACGTCATGCAAGTCTACACCAATGATGAAATAATTGACTATATAAAAGCGCAGAATAAACACCTTCTGCACGGTATAGACGAGGCAAGACTAAGGATGAGGGTACGCTACCGAAAGCGAGCCCGAAATCCGCACCAGTGCCACCTTGTCTTGGAGTTGTCCCCGGAGGTCTGGAAAAGCTTTACTAGCGCAGAAAAGATCTACCTGGGATTTGGCAGATGCCTGGTAGAGGACCAGTCCCCTCTAGTGCAATGCACAAAATGCCTGGGCTACGGCCACACAAAGGTAGTGTGCAAGGCACAAGTGGATACCTGCAGCTACTGCTGCGGTGAACACACTGGGGTAAAGTGTCCGGCCAGAATAAACCAAAAACCCCCACGCTGTGTAAACTGTGTGAGGGCCAAAAGGGACAGCTCCGAACTGGTACACACAGCATATAGCGATGAGTGCCAGGAAAGACAGAAGTGGGACTTCATAGCACGCTCAAAGGTTCAATATTGCTGAGGGCGCCCAGGAGAATCAACCATCGGCCCCCACTCAAAGTATGGACGGAACAGTGGACAGGATATTGTTCATACAGGCAAACCTGCAACGCTCAAAGCTGGCCACAATAGAACTACTACAGGTGGCTCAGAAAAAGGGGATCACAATCGCACTAGTCCAAGAACCTTATGTGGGAAGGACGGGCGAAATGAAGCAATACCCTGGTGCACACATCATCCAGTGTACCTTGAATCGCCAAAAGCCTGTGAAAGCAGCTATCATAGTTCTGGGAAACGAATTGGAGGTCATCCATGACCCACAAATCGTTACCGAGAATGTAGCGGCAGTTTTCATTAAGGCCGGCCAGCTTAAGCTAGGACTACTGTCCGTCTACTTTGAGGGTGACCAAGAAATGGGTTCATATCTTACGCAAATAAGGGCAGCCACGTCCAAAATCCCAACTAACAACTTGTTGGTGGCAGGAGACGTGAATGCTTGGAGCCACTGGTGGGGCAGCAATTCTGAAAACCGCCGCGGAGCGGAATACCACGCCTTCATCACAGAGATGGACTTCCACATCCTCAACACCAGCCAAATACCAACCTTCGAGACCTACAGAGGAGATAGACTGTACAGCAGCTGTGTAGACGTGACGGTTTCTAGTCACTCACTAATCGGCAAAATGGAGAACTGGAAAGTGGATAGAAGTCTTATAACATCGGACCACAATGCCATCACCTTTGCACTGCGCATAGAGAAAGCTCTAGAACCACTAAAGCCCATCTCAACACGCATGTACAACACAAAGAAGGCTAAATGGTCAGACTTCACCACAAACTTTAGCACCAAACTCGCCGATCACAGCATCACGCTGAGCAGAATATTAAACCTCTCAAGGCCAGAGGAATTGGAAGAGATGTTAAACATCTATACGTCAGCCATCCATGAATCGTGCGAAAGCGCGATTCCTAAAAAGAAGGCATGGAAAGGCAATCCTAGACCACCTTGGTGGTCAGCCGTCCTAGAAGATTTAAAAAGGGACGTGCTCAGAAAGAAACGCCGAATCCGCAACGCTGCACCCAGTCGGAGACAACATACCGTCGACGAATATATACTGGCAAGGGAAACCTACCAACTTAGAGCAAACGAAGCAGCCACTCAGAGCTGGAAAGAGTTTTGTAGCACCCAAGATCGCGAGAGTCTCTGGGACGGGATCTACAGAGTCATCAGGAAAACCACAAAGAGGCAGAACGATATGCTACTAAGGAGTTCGGCAGGCGAAACACTGTCACCGGAACAGTCAGCCGAATTGCTAGCAAAAACGTTCTATCCTGATGACTCTGCGGCATCTGAAACAGAGCAGCAAAGGCGCATAAGAGAAGCCACAGAGCACAAAACACCGGAGGAAATCCAAGGCCTGTCGAATGACGACCCACCCTTCACGACCGCGGAGCTGGAAACGGTCCTTGCTGGCCTAAATCCAAAGAAAGCTCCAGGTCCGGATGGGCTCTCATCAGACATATGCACCGCGGCCATAAACTGTGACAGGGAGGTGTTTCTGGCGATAGCAAATAAATGCCTATCGCTGTCGCACTTCCCCAAGCAGTGGAAGGTCGCACACGTGTGCATCCTCCGAAAACCAGCCAAAAAAGACTACACCCACCCGAAGTCCTACAGACCGATTGGATTACTATCGATCTTAGGAAAGATAGTAGAAAAACTCCTAGTGGGCAGGCTTCAGTGGCGCTTCTTGCCAACTCTACATCCCAGCCAGTATGGATTCATGCCACAACGCGGGACTGAGGACGCCCTCTTCGATCTAGTCGAGCACATAAGAAGTGAGATCAGAGCTAAAAAGCTAGTACTCCTGGTCTCGCTCGACATTGAGGGCGCCTTCGACAACGCATGGTGGCCAGCCCTAAAAAAGCAGATGGTAAACAAACAATGTCCAAAAAATCTATACGCCCTAGTAGCATCTTACCTAAAGGACCGAAAGGTCATCGTCAACTACGCCAGAGCGACCAGTGAAAAAGGAACCACGAAAGGTTGTGTCCAAGGCTCCATCGGAGGACCAACCTTCTGGAACCTAATCCTGGACTCCCTACTCCACAAAATGGCAGAAATGGGGGTGTATTGTCAAGCCTTCGCGGATGACGTGGTCCTCATATTCTCAAGTCATCTCACCAGCAACTTACAAACTTCAGCCGAATCCACCTTAGCTGTCGTACAAGAATGGGGTGCTACTAACAAATTGAGCTTTGCAGCGCACAAGACCAATGCGATGCTAATAACTAAAAAGTACAAATATGACACCCCGACAATTCACATGTCCGGCACTCGGCTAAATCTGGTAACAGAAATTAAGTTGCTGGGTCTCATAATAGACTCCAAACTAACCTTTAACGCACACGTATCTGCAACATGTAAAAAGGCAGCAGATATCTATAAACAATTAGCGTGTGCAGCAAAGGTGAACTGGGGTCTCAACAGAGAAACAGTGAGGACTATCTACGTGGCGGTGGTAGAGCCTATCGTCCTGTATGCCGCAAGCGTATGGTCTCCGGCAGTAGAGAAGTTGATGATAAAAAAACAACTAAACTCTCTGCAAAGAGGCTTTGCTCAAAAAATCTGCAAGGCTTACAGGACGGTGTCTCTGACCTCGGCACTCATCCTATCGGGCCTACTACCCCTTGACCTTCGCGTGCAAGAGGCGGCGATGCTTTACAAAACCAAAAAAGGGCACTGCGAGGACCTCTTACCACCAGGTCGTGAATTAGAGCGCAGGGTGGGACCTCTACAAAATCCCCACCCCTCACAACTCATAACAACCGAGTATGAGTGCTTAGAAAACCTGGACCCTAAAACCCTAGAAGACCACCAGATAGTCGGTCCCCTAATATTTACCGACGGCAGCAAAATAGAAGGGAAAGTCGGAGCTGCCCTGACGTGGTGGAACGAGGGAAGGGAGACTAGGTACGCGAGAGGTAAACCTGGCCACCTGCCAAAAGATCATGCAGGACTACCAGCGAGGAAGCGAGAAGATGCTGGAAGTGGAACTTAACAAAGCTGAAGCGGCCATATACGACAACGACACTTCTCAGGTAATACAAGGAGAAATGTCTGGGTCGTATATGACCGCCTATAACACCACTAAAGGCTTCGTGGGACTGGTTGAAGCGGAGGAGTGTGAACACCAACCCCCAAAATTTGAAACACCCCCAGGAGACCCAGTAGTCGTAGTAGCCAAGTGCACGAGGATAATGCTGGACGACAGGATGCTCGAAATGGCTAAAACCATATCGGGCGAAGGTGATGCTGGCGTAATTCTCGCGAACTGGAAACTACCAAAACTAAGGTGGACAAACGGGGTACCCGGATGCGGCAAGACAACTCACATCATCAGGCACTTCGATGAAGACAACGAAGTAGTTGCCACCACCACAGTCGAGGGAGCTAAGGACCTTAGGGAGAAGCTCGTGGAGCGCTTTGGCGAAAAAGCCAAATCCAAAGTGCGTACCATGGCCTCCATACTGGCCAATGGCTTCAAAGAGGGCACTAGGTGCAACCGTTTAACGGTCGACGAAGCCCTCATGAACCACTTTGGAGCCATAGTCATGGCAGCTCGACTGTCAGGAGCAGAAGAAGTGGCACTCATCGGAGACATTAACCAGCTTCCTTATATCGACAGAGAAAATCTGTTCGAGCTAAGGTATTGCTGGCCAACTATGGTGACCAACATCACATGTGAGTTGTCTTGTACGCATAGGAACCCCAAGGACGTTGCATATGCCATCAGCGACGTCTATGGTAACATCTACTCCTCTAGTCATACCATCCACTCCCTGAGCTTGAAAAGGTTTACTGACGCGCAAATACCATCTACCCAACAAGGAACCCTATATTTGGTCCACACTCAGGAAGAAAAGAAGTTCCTGATGAACCAAGGATATGGATCCGGCGAAGGGTCGCGTGTCATGACCATCCATGAAGCACAGGGCCAAACCTACAGAGAGGTCATAATCGTCCGGACAACGAGCAAAAGACTCCGCATTCACGACAGCGTGCCGCACGCTGTTGTAGCGGTGACTAGACACACGAAGACCTGTGTCTATTACTCCGATGACGGTGACGACGCGATCGGCAGGTTTATTCGTCGAGCGGAGGGGGCCTCAGCAAAGACCATCCTGGAACACAGCCTCAAAATGTCCATCCAAAAACGCGACACGAAAATCGCGGAGGCTGTGTTTTCCCAACTGCGGAATGGGGCGGGGTCCTAAAGTCCCAATATAGTGTATAATAATTTTTAATTTTACTTTATTAATAATGAATTTTATTAAATTAAACAAATATATATGTCAGTCTCGGACCACGTTTCCTTTAGTATAAGTTCGTAGCATGTATCGCTAGTTTTAAGTCTTTGCAAATGTAATACGCCAAATCAAATTTAAATTTAAAAAAAAAGGCACGGGCGCTTAACGCCTGTGGATGTTTTCATTATAATAAAAAAAAAAAATAAAAAAAAAAAAAAAAATTTCTTAATATTATAGAGAAAAAGATTTTTATCGTAACGATTTAGTTGACATTTGGTTTGGAGAAAGTTTAGTTTGAGACCCTGGTAAGAACATAGGGTAGGTTTTATCCCAGAAATCATCCCAGAAAATGAATAGAAAGGGGCATAAAATTTTATATGAAATATCGATCATTTCTCAAGAATAGAATACTATTATACATACAGTCTATGGTTTCTGTCTTGATAATATTGGATGGATATGATTGGAATATCTAAATATGAGCGAATCGAAGTAAGTCATTTATATGCAATATAATTACAGTGTAAATATTAATTCAATATCAATCAATAATATAAAAATATCAATAATAAAAACAAATTACTTCTTGAATAATTTTCTATCGTATATTTAAATCAACAATTTCCAAACTCACGCTTGCAATTAACTTTTTTTTCTTAATTTCATGCTCTATAATTTTGTAGCTTCAACTTTAAACTATTCGATATTTATGTGTGAGAGAAAAGTTTTATAAATTTTGTAATATTAAGAATAGATGAACTTCTAACTTTGTAATGTAAGCGAAGTTAGGGATGTTTCTCTCAATTTTCTTCAAAAGCTCGTAAAGTTCTTAAAAAAGAACATTTAAACCGAAGTATTGGCTTCAAAGAAGGTAATTATTGTACAAGTGTGTGAAAAGCGGTCCCGCTCTTAAAGATCCTTTCAAAGGACTCTCGTACTTTAATATTTCAGTACCTCCTTGGTGAGATGAAAAATGTGAAATAGAATATAAAATAAATGCTTTACGTGTCTAATATTCATGTATAACTGAATATTCTGTTACTACTTCACTCTCTTAAAATCGACGACGACTTTGAACGAAATTGAAATTACAGTATTCCATTAAAATATTATATTAAAATATAAAACAAATGTAAATAAAACATCTTTTCCCGAAGGTTTTTACATCGAAAATCAATATAATTTTATATTATTTTTAAAATACATCAAAAGTATAAGTTATATAATAAAAAAATATTGTCGGTCTACTTAACTTTAGTATAATATCTTTCCAGTTATTTATTCAATGAGAAATATAATACTTTACAATACGATTAATCGAAGAGCTTGGACATTTACAACAACTACCAAACGACATTAAACGCCTAATTACATCAAAATCGACGTATTATTTACGCATTTAAAGCAACCCCAACGTGGAATTAACCGAATGTGCAACCCCAAACAAACGTAACCACCCTACTTTGCATAATTCTTGCATCTATATGCCAATTTTCAGCAAGCACTGTGCTCTCATCAAGATACACTCGTCTAAACACAAAATAGATACAACAAAATCTAGCTTTTATGTCTATTACAATAAGGGCTTTAATAATATGCTAACATTTGGTTAGATGGAGGATATTTTTGGGGTATTCCTCCATGTGATTCTCGATGCGATTGCGTCGTATGTTTCATCGGGCTTAGGCATCTGATACGTCAAAATGACGAATATTGCTTTGTTTATTCAATTCAATTCAATTCAATTATTTCCTTTTAATGGCTTCCAGGAATGCCAGTTGGGCACAGTTGACTTCGCCAATGTCGCGTAGAATTTTTGTTTATTTGTTAGCAATTAAATCTTTATATGTAAATAGGCAATGATATAACAGTTCAGGAGCTTTCCTCTTATGTCAATCGATTTTTTAGTAACTTTTTTAAATTGCTATTGACGACTTTAAGAGTTATTAATAACTTTTTTAAGTTTATTTAAAGGACTACAATATGTCACAATATAAATAATGATCTATACTCGTAAATAAATAATATTACATATGATATAAGACAAAAACGGCAGGACTGAAAAATGTGAAGCATTTTAAAAGCTAGCTGGAACTATTCAAGATGTCAGACTATTGACATCGCAAGAACGAGACAGCCATCATATCTGCCATATTTTATTTATTTACCCTTTCTATTCGCATGTATGAACAAACAGACTTCAGATAAGATCAAACATAGAACGTTCAAAGAAAATGTCAAAAGAATGTAATTATATTTTCTTATTTTTGGTAAAAATAGGATATTTCATTGTAAAGCTAAAAAGTTTTACTCACGTTGAATTGATTTTGTTAATTAAACTTTAACTAAAAAAAAATTTTTTCGTGTTGTTTATTGGGTATTTAGAATTTTAACTATAAAAATAAAATCCTATAAAGGTATAATAGTTAATCACAATGGTGTCCGTGTCCTTAATTTATAAAAAAGGTCTCTATCAATTGAGTGTTTTAGTGAATGAATCTTAAATATCTCTGGCGTATTTTTTTTAAAGTTACGCCAGTTAGGCCACGGGCAAAATCAATAATAATAACTATTTATTGTATACTAAAAAAAAAAGGTGTGTGTGCGATTCACACACGATAGAAGTGAAACTTCAGTAAATCGACAAAAGAATGAGATGAATATATTATATAAAAAAAGAAATGTCAAAAAATAAACAACGGTTACCATGGCAACATGGGAATGTATTCTATCTCATTATCTCCGACTTAATCCTATACTTTTATGTATTTCTTTCTTTATCGTGACACATTTTCGTTTCATCGAGTTTCAAATCACAAGGATTCTAAAGAAGTTTCACTTCAAAAAGAAGTAAATAAACAGAAAAAAAACTAATAAATAGCTTTAGGTATTCTTTGCTAAACCAAAAAAAAAACTATTAAATAGCTTTAAGAAGTTCTTCTCTTTAAGTAGATCCTCGTACCTACATGTTGATTGCATACGCTCAATATGCTTGAAAAAAATCCAAATTATGACAACTATTTTCACAGTATATTGTATAGTGTATAATAAAAAAGTTTCGGTTATCTAAAGAATTTTATATTTTCAGTTGCACAAAGACTCACCTGCAGTAAATTAAATGAAAGTAGACGAAATCCTTAAATAATAGACTTTAAGCTTCTTATAGGGACATTGGAAGTCCGACTTCCGTATTGTGAGGACTGTCGCGGAGAAGTACTTTGGTTAGCGGTGTTTCCTTTGGAAATGTAATGATAAAAATCATAATGTACCAGGACATGTTATATAATTGTAGTATCTATTTTTAATTTCAAGTAAATAGCTTTTCACTAAATGCATATGAAAATATATACGGTACTTATATTAAAAATCAATTTTATATTTTTTGTCTGTTTCTCGGTCCCTTTGTTCCAGCTAATCTCTGAATTGGCTGGACCGATTTTGACGGAATTCTCATTCGCAAATAGTTAATATTAGAAGTAGCTTAGAGTTTTTTTTTTTAATTTTATTAGAAAATTATAAAAACCGTTTAATTTATTTTAACTTAAACCGTTTAATTTATTTTAACTTATACCACTTGCGAAGCCGGCTGGATTTGCTAGTAGGTACCTACTTATATAAAATACGATCGACATATCCTCTCGACTATTGCTACCTATCTCAGGTAGTACCCAAGGCACAGCTTTGTTAATATATGTTAATTAATATGTTGGGACATTATTACAACAGCAACATTTAGTTCCGTGGTAAGCTACGAGGCTTGTGTTACGGATACCAGATAGTTGATATACTACACATATAATTTTAAATACATACACATATAAATATAAACACCCGTGACTGGAGTACAAGCATTCGTGCTTAACAAATGAATGCCCCCAGCGGGACTCGAACCGGCGACCGCTGGCGCAGAAAGTAGGGTCGCTACCAACTGAGCCCAACGTGTCGTCGAATGTCGTCTTTGAGGTGTCTTTGTGGCTAACAGACTATGTGCTTTAGGTCTATCCGGATACTAAATTTCATGTAAATTTGTCTAGCCATTTCTATGGAAGGGCTAACCGATTATAATAGTTATTCGATGAACAAAATCAAAAATGTTTAAATTTTGTTCTAACAAACTCCATCAATACAGCTTCACTCTCACAATGTGACAGAGGCTTTTACTGGAGACAGGACTTAAAATTACTTTAATGTCAGTCACTTCTAAATGAAGAGCTTTCACGTTGGAACGACACGATGTTAGTTGCGATGACAGTTCTGAAACTTAAAATTAAAAGTGAAGATTTTAGCTTAATTTCTGTACAGCAATATTTTAGATTATTCAAAGTGTGTTGTTATTTTGTTTGAAACTAGTAAAACAACCTCGCTTCGCTCGGAGAAATAAGTACTCATAATTCTTATACAAAAATAAAAGCCTAAATAACTTCTATGAATATGAATGTAATAACTATAAGCTATCCGCCAGTAAAATTCCGGTCAAAATATCTCCAGCGGTTTCTGAGATTATCCGAAACAAACAAACAGATAGACAGATAAAATTGTTAAAAATGATTTGTGTTATTCGTATAAATATCGTATATAATAAATTAAGCATATAATGTTATAAACAGACACTCGAGTTTTATGAAGGTGTTTGATTTGAGCAAATAACAGAAAAAAATAATATCATCGCTGCTTGATTCGCAAAATTATGATCGATGGGTCTTTCATACAGCCATGAACGTGATCAAAATGCTTTTATTTCGTCGACTTCATAAAAGTATGGTAATTAATATAGATGACATGTTATTTATGGTGTATTTTATGGTATTTCTTTAACAAAAATAAAATTTAATTACTTCTAAGTGTGTAATACTTACTGTATCTAATTGTTACTTTGAAAATCTTTTAGATTTTAATAACAAAAAATGATAAACTTAAATAAATTCTACTTATAATTAAAACATATACCAGATACCTACCTACTTTGTTTTTTTTCTCACACAATATAATCTCATAAAATTTAATATATAAAAATCTCGTGTAAATCTCTATTTTTTAACAGTGATTAGAATTGCTCGTAGTACTTGTATATATATAAATTGTACAGTTATAAGAAAAGTGAAACTTGAAAACATTACTAAAAATTAGTTACAATATGATATTTAGTTGCTGTAAAGAAAAAAATCTTACTAAAATGTGACATTATGTTCCGGAGATGAGTCCTTAATAGTACAAATAAATATTAAATTAAAAATCAGTATCCATATGAAAAATCCTAGAGATTTTTATTCAATGAAACGATAGTTATTCTAATTTTAACCACGTTTAAATCTTCGAACTTAATTCAAGACGAAGAGAGTAGCAAATTGGAGGTTAATTAAAACGTTAGTATAATTAAATGTAAATTGAACTTTGCAGGTGCACAGCTTTGCGGCGTTCCCGCGGTTCTTAGCAGACGTCTAGCTATCGGTTAGGCTTAAAATATAGTATAGTATCTAAATATGTACCTGCATATGAGACAGTGGTAACCCAGTGGTAAAACGCTCGCTTGGATAACCGAGTGATGCGGGCTCAAATCCGGGTCTCGCACCTCTGATATTTTCATGTCCGATTCTATTCTACCATTATTACTTGTCTTACGGTGAAGGAAAATATCTTGAACCTGTATGTCTGAGAGAACCTACCAAGTTTTCAGTCAGCAGTCCGCCAACCGGCACTAGGACAGAGTGGTGGACTATGACCTAATTGTAGAAAGCGTATCCCATGCATAGCAATGGGACGTTAAAAAGGGCTGAAAAACAATCTAAATATGTATCGTTTCTATGTATAAACCTAGTACTGAGGTCATGTGAGAGACGTCCTGTGCTAATTTCAGTAAAACTAATAATATTTGCGGTCATAATATGTGGCCATTTAATAAAAGAACTTACCAAATATTCAAAACCTTACTCAAATAACTACAACATTGGCAAAAATTCCAACTTAGTCGAACCTTTACATTGAAAATGTATACCTACTGTATGTCTGTCTGTCTATATCTGTAACTGTATGATGAGAAAACTGCAGGGGAGATTTTGATGAAGCTTGGCATGCTGATAGCTGGTTGCAGGCATATAGGATACTTTTTAAAGAAAAAATTACATCGATATGTTTTTCATACCATTGAGAGAAGGAAATCAATCCAATCCGAACACATTTTTCTAATTATAATTATATCAATAAGTCGTAAATTAAACTGTTCTTTACTCTATTTATGTCACAGTCACTTTAAAAGTCGTGTTAAGCTTTTACTAAGTGAAAAGTGCTAACCGACCCTTTTTAATGAAAAACAAGTTCATTAAAATGAACTTTTATTACAAAAATACATAATAATATTTATAATTATTAAATACATAATTCGTTTTAGCGAACAAAATAAAGGAAATTAATTCACGATAATGTCACAAATAGTTATGACTTTTCCACCATTACGGGGATAGAAAATTGAACACTGTATCTAAAGCTATAGATTTATCGATTGCAATAACACTAGTTCCTGTCGTGTTATTTTTACTAGGCCAGATATTGCGGGACCAACTCCCACTAACTACATGTTGACCCGATGTTGAAGACAAGTATTGTCAATGTACTTTATATTCGGATACATAACGCATGTTAACTTATTTTTGACTTAAATTCTTTCCGAAAGCTATAATTTGAAAAATAAAGCTTCAAGCTCAAAATAAATATAAAAGTAATCGCTATAAAACTTTTGCGAGGTAAAATGCATTCGCTTGTTTCATTCACATTAAAGAGCCAGTTTAAAAGTGTAAAGTTTCATAATTATAAAAGGTTTTAATAGAAAATAGAGATGCTATTAAATATTATGCAGGTGTTGCAAAGGCTAAGGAATGTTAATACTTGTGGATAATAAAAGACTTTTTAACATAAAAATTGTAGTAAACATTGAGTGAGAATGGAGTGAATAAATATAAATATGTTGGGACATTACCACAGCAGAGAAACAACTATACATGGGCAAACGTGACGGCAATAAGGACGGTGTAATGAAAAATCAGTGATTAAAAAGTTTTAAATAAATCTATATCTTTAAAAACTGCCTCGGTGGTGAAGTGGCTAGCATGTACGGTCATACATCGAGAGGTCCTGGGCTCGAGTCCCGGGTCGGGCCAAGTTTAGCTATTGAGTCTTTCTGTTTAGTAAGCCTCAGTAACAGCCCGGAGTTGGGAAGTTGGCAGTGTGTCACCCCCGTGCCTCGGAGAGCACGTAAAGCCGTCGATCCTACGCTTTAGCTGGTCGTCCCACCGGAGTATGAAAGTGATAGGAACAGAGAATGCACTCGTGTCTGCGTGTACACTTGTGCACTATAATATCTCCTGCATAGTATATATAATAACTAGCCTTTCTCGTGGCTTCGCTCGCATTCAAAAGGCTGAAAACCAAATTCTTTCGTCCTTCCGCCCGTCTCACTTGGTGATCATTAATTTGTT
Source organism: Boloria euphrosyne (assembly GCA_951802675.2). Lineage (NCBI taxonomy): Eukaryota > Metazoa > Arthropoda > Insecta > Lepidoptera > Nymphalidae > Boloria > Boloria euphrosyne. Next base: position 2,159,304 of record OX637888.1, read on the forward strand.
GCGAAGTTATGTTAAAACTATGATATCTCGTAAGATATTCATTTAAATCAAATGAAGCCAAAAGCAATTTAGTATAAAATTTAATACTAGTGATGAATAACTTATTTATTTGGATAAGGATAATCATGTTTATTTAACAACATCGCAAATAAGGCATTATCTTAAAAACAAATTTGATTACCATAAAAAAGGTTGTAGCGAGTCAACCTTAAAAGATAGACATAAGCTATCGCGAACTTAAAACTTTTAAAAGGGAACAATTCCGTCATACATGATTTTTGCATAACGCAGCGCACGCAACGGAAGTTCTCAAAAGGAATAGGCCTATAGCCTTCCTCGATAAACGGACTATCCAACAAAAAAAGAATTTTTCAAACCAAACCTGTAGTTCCTGAGATTAGCGCGTTCACACAAACAAACAAACAAACGAACTCTTCAGCTTTATAGATAGAAAATAGTATAGATACATTATTGATTTTCAAATTATCTGATCGATCGTCACGTCGCGTTTTTAATTTAAATATACAAGAGGTTCATTCAATAAAACAGAAGCACTGACCGAACCAATTTTGTTTTATAATTGATCGCCGTGGTCGATTCGCCATTTGTATTGGACCTACACATTTGTGTCTCCGTTGTTCAGGTGTATTCTTATTTGACCTGATCGAATATTCGTGAAATATTTTCTATTAAATTTTACAAAAGATTAATATTATCATTTTTATTTCTTTTTATCATTTAATATTTAATAAACTTTAGATTTTTTTATTATAATACGTTTTAATATTATTAAGTTCAATTTCTTATAGAAGTGCTTCTATCTTGTAAATTCAAGTAAATTAATCCTTCAAGAATATACTCATTGAATATTCACATAATTTTCCGTTCTCAGAAAAAGCATAAGTTATTAAGGAGCAATTTAAAATGTAGATTCGAAAGCGTTTTTACAATACGCTTTACAGATAACGTGGTTAAGACTTTCAACTTGAACCCTCTTAGCTATACAGTTATATAAGGATTTCAAAGTTTAGAAATCATAAAAAAAAAACAAATTTTACCACCGTTTTTTGAAGTTGGTCAAAAAAAAATACACGTTAGTGAAAAAGAAATCAATCAGTATAATTCAATAGGAGATAAAGGTTCTAAAACTGTCACCAACATTAGTTAAATTCATCGTTTTAGTCCTCGAACTAGAAACTAAAACTATTATGAACTGTCTTCGAAGTGTACTTAATCTATTCGTTACTGCAGTTCACATTCATTCGACTTATCGAATAAAAACTTGCTTTGAAATTTAAAAAGTTATGCAAGAGTTAAATTAAAAAAGAACTCGAGAATAAATAACTAACTCAGAAAGCGTCTTATGTGGAGGTCTCGAGAGAAAGGGTGAATTATTCAAGTTTTTTTAATAATAATAATATTAGTCAGGACATTATAACACAGAGCACAATCTAGTTCCGTGATAAGCTACGAGGCTTGTGTTACGGATACCAGATAGTTGATATACTATACATATAATATAACTTTAAGTACATTCATATTGTAAATATAATAATAATAATAATAAATATGTTGGGACATTATTACAACAGCGCCATCTAGTTCCGTGGTAAGCTACGTAACGTGCTTGTGTTGCGGATACCAGATAGTTGATATACTACATACATAAATTTTAAATACATACATATTATAAATATAGACACCCATTACTGGAGTACAAACATTCGTGCTCAAAAACTGAATTCCCCCAGCGGGACTCGAACCCGCGATCGCTGGCGCAGCAAGTAGGGTCACTAGAAACTGTGCCAAACGTGTCGTCATTACGCTACGTTAATATGTCTCCGTTTATCAAAATTATATCTTTATAATATACTCTTTGCCATAGCAACTAATGAACCATAGATAGAGTTGAAATTACTAACTAAGGATAGATGCTTACTAAAATTAGGTTTCTAAGGACATATTATATGAGTAATGTGAGAAATAGCCGGTAATTAATACTCGTATTACAATTTCAGTAAAAAATATATTCAAATTATAATGTAAAACACCAAGTGAAACAAACCGAAAACAGCTTGTCTGCAGGCGACCGCAGACCGCGCTGAAATTAATTGTAACCCCAATACCCCACTAAGATATTGTACTGAATGAGTTTTTAACGAGACTGTCTATTTGAGCTATTCGTTTGCTTTTATTACTTTCGATATCATTTCGATTTGCATTTGGAAATAGCTTTTTCTCTTGGTTTTAGATAAAGAGTAAAATTTACAGTGTTTTTGTTTTATTCCGTGCTTTCTGTTATATAAAGAATGAAACACACTAATCTTCAGTAATTGTAAACATAATACAGAATGTAATAGATATATTGTGAATAAAATATGAGTACTTATAAGGCATATTATGACCCGCATTTTCTCGGTTTTGACCAAAATTTTGACCACTTCATAAGGCATGTATAATTCTGGGGAGCTATTCAGATTAAAATCAAGTTAAATTGTAATTTACTTACTTTTCAATCTATTTAATAATAAAATTTAAACATTTTACATAAAGGTACTTTTAAATTTTATTTATAACTAGTGACTCACCCTCGCTTCGCTCGGGTTCGCCCCTAGGTACGTATTGTATATATTTACTTCGCACCGCCCGGTATATATTTGAGTTGATTATCTGCCAGTTTCAATAACTCTATCTACCGATGACTGGTAGTTACTTTCATACTATTTTGACCATTGATATACTAGGAAAAATTACTTATAATATCATTGATTTTGACACATTAAAAGTTACAACCTGTCAAAATCGTATGAAAGTAACTACCAGTCATCGGTAGTATATGAATTGCACGCACCATGGCAACAGTCATAACATGATACGTCAAACGCCATTAATTGTATAATGTTGTTTTAAATTTCCTAACTTTTTTCTATATAGTATGTTATCCTTAAGAGATAGACATATGCCATCGCGGAGTTTTTTATAGACCTATATAAGATACACAATTCCACCATACATCATTTAGTTATATCTCAAAAGGTTTAGTCAGCGTTTTCGTTGAAAGCTCCCAGACGGCTTATATTTTTCCGACACCTCCAACAGATATCATTATATTTTAGCCAATTTATACAAAAACTTCACAAATTATATATTAAAACCTTCCTGGAGAACCATTCTATCCATTGGTGAAAACTGCATGAAAATTGATGCAGTAGATTTTGAGTTTATCGCGAACAGACAGACAGACAGACGCGGCGGAGGACTTTGTTTTATAATATGTATAGATAGATAGATATAGATAGATAGATAATGCCAATGGATAATGCTATAAAAAAACATTTTGATAAAATTAATAAATAAATAGAAAAACAAATATGGGTTTGTGGAAGAAGGATGAAAATTTTGAGTTGAAATCATTAAAAAAAAATTGGTCTAAACGAAAAAAAAATCTGGAGAGGGCCACCCATGTCACCTAGGGGAATTAAAAAATAGCCTACAACTTATTTTCAGACCTACCAAATACAGAAAAAACATCATAAAAATTGGTCAAGCCATTTCGGAGGAGTTCGAGAACAAACACTGTGACACGAGATTTTTATACATTAGAAGATTTGTGCTACGTAAAAATTAAAAGAAATTTTGTAAAAAACTGAATTACTTATGAAAATACATAAAGTAACTACTGTATCACAATTATTTAGACTTTGGTACATATTATTAGTTTATACATCCAATTTAATATAGTTTGCCATTTTCGAGGAGAGAATTATAACAGGTGTCTTGAACATAATATAATCACTCATAGTTTAGTTTGACTTCTTAATACATTTGCCTTTGTGCGTACTTTCCAGACACTGTCTTTGAACAACTACCTACTTTTACTGGTGTAAGTTATGAACATGTTTTAAAAAGTCAATATGAAAACTTTATAAGTTAATTTTCAAAGTTATAATGATATGATATGAAAAAATGAAATACTAATAAATAAAAATAATAAACTGCTAAAAATCATACCTTTTAAGCTTTACATAAGGGTAAAAATTACTATAACACTGTTTTAGTAGAATTCAATTTAATATATTATATTCAACTATACATATATAAAATTTGAAGTGTCTGTTTGATTACAAATAAACAGTTTTTTAACTAAATGCATAATATGTAAGTATATAATGTACTAACATCAAAAAATCAATTTTTTAAATTTTTGTCTGTCTGTCAGTTGGTTCCGGCTAATCTCTAAAACGGCTAAACCGATTTTAATCAGATAGCTTATATTATACGCGGAACCCGCGGCTTCATTCTCGCTAAATCTATTGTCTAATATAGCAGAAGTTACTCGCAAGAGTATTTTTCTCTACTAAAGTCAATGTCTCATTATTATTGATACCATTAGGGACCACTGGAAGTAATCTGTTTCTTTTACTGAAACCTCCAATTTCAGTTGTGAAAAAAACTTTAATTTCAGTCATTTTAAACCAAATTACAGGTTACTCTTTAAAAAATTAATTACAGTATCACAACCAATGAGTTTGAAAACAAAATTCGCACATTAAATTACAGATGAGGTTGCTTCTTTCGGTTCGTCAAGCTAGCATGACATTGATAAAATTTGGATATAATAATTTACTTTTACTGTATGTTTGTCTATGATACTAATGATAGTGAATACCGCTTTTTAGATACTATTAGACCCCACCTCATGGCAAAGTTCATCAGTCTCCGACGGTAACGTCGTTACAGAGCTCAATCAGCGCCCATTGACGACACGACGTAAGCTCAATTCGATTACCTTACATTATTCTCGCCTTACCCCTACCGAGTGCTTAGGATGAAAAAGCATTAGATTTATAGTTTTGAAATTTTACGCTACAATTTAGTCGGACTTTTGTTTTATTAATTGATGTTTTTGACGGCTCGTTTGGCTCAGTTGGTAGTGACCCTACTTTCTGCGCCAACGGTCGCGGGTTCGAGTCCCGCTGGGGGCATTCATTTGCTAATCACGAATGTTTGTACTCTAGTCATGGGTGTTTATATTTATAATATGTATGTATTTAAAATTTATATGTGTAGTATATCAACTATCTGGTATCCGCAACACAAGCACGTTACGTAGCTTACCACGGAACTAGATGGCGCTGTTGTAAAAATGTCCCAACATATTATATTAACATAATATTATATTATATTTATTTATTTATTTAACGTTACTTTCTTATATAATGTCTTCTGAGTCATATAAATCCTTAGTCTCTCTCGTGATCATGATTGCTGTAAAGCATTCGAAACGCCGAGAGCCAAAATCAAAGTAAATCCGTGACAAAATCCGAAAATATAGTTTTTGGTAACGCATTTGGCCTTCGATACCATCATTAAAAGAAGACTTGTTCCCAGCAGTGGTATGTTTAAGGGTTTAAGTACATTAATTATTATTGTTAGTAATAAGGGCAGTGTCATTTTTACGTATTAATTTCATGATCAATTTTGATTTTATTATCATCATCAATCATAATAATTTTGAATTTGTTAACAACTCACAGATAATAAAACTTATAAAAAGCATTAGTTGTTTGAAATAACGTACGTATGTAGGTACGTGTCGTAGGCACATATGTCACTATACAAAAATGGTTGTCTATTTACAAATGCCGGGGTTTTTAAAATGCCGATGGCAAAGTTTAAATCATCGGATTATATTCGAATACAACATTGTAGAAAAGTTTCAAGTTCAAGAAAGCAAAAGACCTAACGACCAAAAGGACCTACTCAAAATTCAAATTGAAGCTGAAAAATATAGGTAAAATGTATTAGTTTTTTAACGTTGTTCATATTGTTAACAATTAATCATTATAGGTTTAACTACTACTTGTGAACCAATAACCATCATATTTACGGTGCGCTAGGTAAAATAAGTCAATACACTATATCGACCAATGAAATTAGATCTCTGCAAGGACCCTAAGGACCTAAAACGCAAATGCTTCAAACTTCAAAGGCAGGATGATAGTTCATTTAATATTGGCCAACGCAAGACTTGCCATTCTAACGGTCAATATGTGGAGCTGTGAATAATTTAGAGGCTACTAAATAGAGGGAAGACAGTTAATATTCAGGGAGGACAATATTTTGTTACCCGATATTGAAAGGGTTGGGACAAAGGGAATCGTTGATTAGAATTGCTTGTATGTATCTATGCTAATTTAAGAGGTCCTTTATGATATTCGGCAACAAATCTGTCAAAGGATGGGCTCGACTTTTTGGCTTCAATGTACATATAAGTATTATCATTGTATTCTTGCCAACGCTTCACTACCTTTCGCTTCGTTTACACCTCCATTATTGTTGTTTACTTTAAACTTTTCGGTGATTTGATAAAATAAATGTGTCGGGAATTGGCGGTGTTTAACCCTCGTATCTCAAAGAGCACTTACTGGTCGTGTCGAATAGTCATACTCATTACTGGAGTAAAAGGATTGGAGAATGTACTTGTGTAAGGTATAAAAGTCATAAGTTACAGCAGAATTGCAAGTTTGAAGCTGGATAAATTTAAGTTTTAAAAGCTTAATATAAATTTTGAAAAGCTAATTAAATTAGCTCAGACTCAACTGAATTTCTTTCAAAATCTTTTCTCTAAACATTAAATTTATTAAAATATCAAATATTTTTAAAACAAATGTGACATTTATTACAATATTACATTAAATAAATATCTTCAAAACATCGTATTTTGAACTCAATCCTCCCTCTGGGGTGGTGTCAATCAATACAAAACGTATAATATTTCAAAGGGTTGGGCCCCATACCGTAACTTAGTTATAGGTTGCTTCATTAGATGGTAATGAAAAAATTACATGTTTCGAATACGTACGGAATTCCGGTGAATATTATTGTTGAATTTGTATGAAGACTTATGATTTTTACGGGTATTTTCGAAAAAGTAGTACATTTTCCATAGTTATTAGTCAAGTCCTAGTAAATTTAAAATAAGTAATAAGTTTATGTGTTTACACTTCTTTGTTTTTGCTCGGCCTATGTAAGTGTATTATGTATATATTATTAGTAACATTCGTACAAACGAAAACCTCCAGCGGGTATTTCTCTCGAACCTGCGACCACTGTCAACAAACAGTATAATTTTGTAACATTGATCAGTAATTGAAATAAATTTTATTCTACATAATATCCGTGTCGCATTAGTCGGTTAAAGTAGAAAATAATATTTTTCATTCTTTTCCATGTACCCGATAAGTGCATTGATCCTCATCGAATAAATGACTCTAGATTCTCGTCCAATGGAGCCTGATACGTTTTATAGAGCAATATCTTTATTTGAATGGAAAAAAGTGATTGCTATTTGTTTTAATAAGTTATATATTTTTTCGGTATTCCACCCCTTTTAATGTCCTACGTGCTGAGCACGGGCGTTCTTCAATACGAGGGCTCAAGACCATAGCCCACGACATTGGCCAAGCGTGAGTGGCGGACAATTTACATGCCTTTCGAGATTGCTAGGTTCTTTCAGACACATGTTTTCTCACAATATTTTATTAGGAGAGTCAATCATTTTAAAAATGATTCGCAGATGGAACTATCAGATTTGCAAGACCTGGGATTTTAACCCACTTCACTATGAATTCTAAGCGAGGGCATTACCACTGGCCTGCCGCTATTTATTTATATTAAACACAATTTTTATTTAAGGTATGATTTTTTCTATAAAAATCACTCAATAAAAGGCCTGGTATTCAAAAACAAAACCCTTTATGATTTCATCATCTCATACAATATCCTGAGGTAGCCCGAATTCTAAGCTTTTATATCAACACGCTCTACCGCTGATAGGACACCCTCAAGATAGAGTAATGGGGTGTCATGGGGTGTAATTTACAAAATTTCCCCTTTATTGTAAGATGATTTTAGTTGAATAGAGGAACCGATCGTCGTGACTTGCGAAAGGGGAGAAATGAGATGTATGAAAATATTGATAAGGCTAGAATATACTCTATAAGTTTTTTTTATCATTTCCGCTAAATGCTGAGTTTATAAAAAAGTAGATACTCGTATAATAAATTTCTATCTTGTATAATGTGTTCAATGAATAACTTTTGATAAATGATGTTGAAACTATCTTCAATTTTGAAACAGAGCACGTAACTATAAGTAGTTCGTAGTAATTTGGTCTGTCTGTATGTGACTAACACACGAGAAAAGCACTGGACAAATTTTGATGAAGTTTGGTATAATGATAGCTAAATATTCGGATCAATATATAGGATACTTTTTCCCGCGGTCGATATTCTACATATCTCTGAGAAATCGAACGAGTAACGAGATAATGTAATAAACTGACCACATTTTTTTAAATGATGTAATTTTATTAAAAGTTTTCTATCGTGCTAAGTTTTATTACTGTTTATAGTTTTTATTAAGTTCAAAGATTTATTCATCACTTGTACTTAAAATCAAAGCCTAAAAGTTCTCAGACTGAATTTCTATTAACAACTTTACACTAGCATGTCAAATCAACGCCCTTAACTCTAACTCAATTTACCTTAGTTCTATTTACTATTGATAAAGTTAATTTCATAGAATATTTACTAAACATGAAGTAACTTTATTATTCTATAGAAGTCGCACTAGCAAGTTTTTCTTACGCCGTTCGAGTACCTCGCTAGAACCAAAATAGTAGTAGCAATAAGTATGAATCACTACTCCGCCGCGTCTGTCTGTATGTCTGTTCGCGATCAACTCAAAAACTACTGTATCGATTTTCACGCTGTTTTCACCAATGGATAGAGTGGTTCTCGAGGAATTTTTTTATATGTATATAATTAGCGGAAGTAGCCACTGGGCTTCACTCGTTCTAAATCTAGGGACGAAACCGAACGAAGCGAGGGTGAGTCGCTAGTGGCAGTCTAAATGTGTACTTATAAAAATCTGTGGCGTTTTCTTTTTTTTCAATTATTACATCATGTAGGAATACATACGTAACAAACAAATAAACACACAAGAAAATACACAAGTCAAGTCTTCCTATGTAAAGTTGATAATACTAATCTATATTTAACACTATGTAGACATTTTCAAACATGTGTCGTATCGAACAACTTTTGGAAGCAAAGTTGACTAAAGCTTTAGGTTTTAGCCGGTAAAGGCTGCACGAAGTTTTCAAAAGCAGAGAATATAACTCAAAATACTAGTAAATTGATTAACAAAATTCAATTACCTTTACTTAAAACTTAATAAAGTAAGTTTTAAAAACGTACTATTCAAAATATTTTAACATATTTTACCACAAAATACTTTCGTAGGTTAAAGCAAATATTCGACATTATAATACACAAAAAATATATACTATTTAACTTAAAAATATACAGTTTGCTACCATTTTGTATTTTTTGAAAATTGTGTGCACTGTCTGTTGCAAGTATATAAACCTCTAAGACGTCAAATACTTTAGTCTCGCCCGTGACCATGATTGCTGTAAAGTAAGAAACGTCAAAAAAAAAGTAAATCAAAAATCAAAATAAATCCGCGACAAAATCCGTAAAGAAATTGAAAAAAAAAATACGTCCATCATACTCATGATAGGTTTTGATTTAAAAAATCAGGTCAAGATATAGCATAACATAATTTAACAAAGCTTTTCCCCAAAGTAATATAACAAGTATGAAAAACTTAATATACCTCATCCATATTTAGTAATTCCTGGGCCTATAAAGGGAGTTCGCCTAATAACGCTTGAGGATAAACTGATTTATTGTAATCAAAGCGGATAATATTCACACCTCTGTGAAAACATTACTTTACAATATTGAATAATGAATGTAAAGAACAATAATTGTCTTTATTATGAAATTTTACTGAATATTGCTTTATTTTTTATTTAGTAGTGTTTGCCAGAGATTTTGCTGACTGCAATAGTGCTAAAATCGGACTACTAGTATAATTGAAGGGTACAGGGGCAAAACAAGGAATGTCACATAAAATTAAAAAAAGTTGAAAAGTATGGTAACATAAAGATTCTGCCACGTATTATAGATTGCAAATAAAAAGTAAATTAAAAAAATAATAATTTTGTGACATTCCTTGTTTTGACCCTGTACTCTTCAATTGCAAACATAATATTTTTGTGCGTTATTATGTTTGTTAATTTTTTAATCAGCAATAGACTTGGATGTAACACAGTAGCAAACTTAAACCTGGTATTACACAATAGTACTACGTATCAGTAACAAAATAATAAAATTCCTAGACTTCTCCATCCTATGTATGATGCCCTTCTTATAAAAGTTCCCCGTCCCATTAATGTTAACTGTTTGTTCATGTTTGTGTTTAGTCCTTTGTGTAAATGTTTATGTAAATATATTAAGATTAATAGAATTAAATTATAAACTAACATTTTGTATAATATAACTAACATTTACTAACCATTTTTTTCTAATTAAGGTTTACGTGTAAATACTAACTGTGCTGTCTTTTGTTGTAGGTTTAGTAAGGATTTACTTCCCTTATACAATTATAATTTAAATATACTTATTGACTCTATGTTACCGACCAATCTCCTTCGTGTCTTCTCCGTTCCACGTGATTGGCGAAGTAATCTGTGCTCAACTGGCACGCTTGAAGCCATTAACAAGAGAATTGAATTGAATTGAAAATAATAAAATATAATAAAATTGTAACGCAGTTGAATCTGCACATGTATTTTTTGGAAAATCTTAACTAGTTATAACTATCGATACAAAGACTGACCCAACAGATTTTACAATTTAAGTCCGTCTACCTGAGGACGCATCACTAGAAGACCTTTGAAGAGATTTTGATGAAAATTGTTATGATCCTAGCCATTTATTCGTGTTATCTCTGAAAAATCTATGATGAAATGAATTCAGACCAGAAGTGAGCTTTTTTTAAAAAAACAAGCTTACTAAATCGACCTCAATTTATTTTAAGAATCTGAAAATGCTAAAACACAAGTAAACTAACCAAAAAGACAACTAAGCTACCAACGATTATATTTAAAAAAATAAACCAACAGAGTAACGACCTAACAATGCTACCACGATAAGTGTCAAGACACAACTACCCCCCGATGCCGGTTATGCATCGACTTTTATAGTTTTCTCCCCACTCCAACATCCTCTTTCCTGTTCATCTTCCACACTATATTAACCGATAAATCGTACCTAGAAAGTAAGAACGACCCCAAGCAAATCATGGGTGAGTCGCTAGTATTGAAGAAAAAACATATTTCATTCTGTATCCGTATACAGCTACTTATCAGTTAGTAATCACCTTCATAATGAACACTTAACAACAGTTTGCTTTATCTTAAAAGCCACAGATTTATGTAAAGCGTTCAGAATATTACCTCTGTTCTACCTCGGCGTAACATATGTACGTCCCTCGCCCATTGTTAACACTAATAAATACAGTATATTGCCTTTTCGGGCACAATCGAGAACAATATAAAATTATTGCCACTGTTTTGCATTTGTTTCTCAGTAGCTTGAATGTTTAGCTTTAAATTATATTAAAATATACTTGTTGTGTTCAAACTTTATTATTTCCTGTGGCGATACTTGCTTGAGTATTTTCAATAAAATGTATGGTCTCTTAGGAGCGCTTAGACTATATTAGTATTATTAAAGAGATCTAAAAAGAGGAAGTAGTTGTTAATTCTGTATATATGTACCTGACAGACAGATTAACAGTCATACAACTATTAATCTATATATATACTCGTAAATAATAAATAATTGAAGCGTCTGTTCGTAATTTTAAAGTAACAGCTTTAAATTCATATGAAAATACATACTTCAAAAAATCTTTTTATTTTTATTTTTGTCTATCTATTTGTTCCGGTTAATCTCTGAAACGGCTGGACCGATTTTGACGGGACTTTCACTGGCAGATAGCTAATGTTACAATGAGTAACTAAGGCTTCTTTTATTTTAGAAAGTTTATTTATTTTAAGTAGCGCAACCCCGCGGTTTCGCTCACATTGAATCCAGGTACGAACACGAGCGAAGCGAGGGAGAGAATTTTGAATTTGGATATTTCTATAAGTGGCTTATTTTGTACTAGCATTTAAAACGTAAGAAAAAATCAACTACAAATGTGCGTAAAAATCGAAAATTTATAATGTCATAATTCGCGTAAATTTAAGTAAGTAGTATTCGACAATTGTATTTTTCGCAGTGCTTCAAAATAATGTAAAGAATTAAAGCATAATAGTGTGTCAAACACTTTTATTCGATTAGAAAACAAAACAATTAATGCGCTTCGAAATAAAACGGATACAGTTTTAGTATTTTTCATTAACATTTAGCGAACCGACGTGATAACGTTTCGTGTCGGGAAAACCGGAAATTCCAATTCTTTGGGCTCGTAGCGGACATATGCATAATTGTTTTCCATTTACTGTAATTGACTTGCGGTGTATATCGATAAATGTTTTCGTAATTTGCACAAATTACAAAAAAAATGCATGAGCTTTTTATTTTCGTTGTGAAATTACTTGAAAAGTTTAGTTCTGATTGACCTTTTCAAGTGCCAAAATGACTTTCCGCGTAATATTATTATATTTTAACGGTTACTTTAGTGTCAAAAATAAAATATTTTACTGCAGTAAAACAATATCCTTTAGGTATATGTTGACCCAGGAAGCCAGCTAGTAAAACGAGCGTTCATCTTGTCGTGGTCGGGAGCTCAGTAGCGTCCGGCAAACCAGCCGGGCGTAAAGCTAAGAAAGTGTTTATCACATAAAAAGATATTGTCCAACGTCAAAATCCAAATGTTTAAAACATTCAAATGTCCTGAAAAACTTTTAACACCTACGAGTCGTATAAAATCTCAATTCATAAAACGTACCACAACGAACTTAAAATTTCCACTAAATCTGTTAAATAACACTAGACTACTGGCCCATGTGCAAAAATGGATGGGTCATATGAACCATAAGGTGATGTATATAGGACGATATAAGAGCATAAAATAATAAGATTCAGCACTATGCCGTCACTTGTAAGCTGTCCAACTGAGTGCTGGTGAGAATTCAAAAGTGCAAGTAGAGTGAGTACATTTTGGTCATATATTTTTGTACGGCATTTTTACCATCGATAGATCCATGAAAAATAATAAGAAAGCGCGCAGTGCCGTAAAAAAATGGTGCGCCACAAAGTCGGTAATTTTTTTTGATTTTCTGACAATTTCCAGGGTCAATTTGGTCATTTGATTCTGTACGGCATAAGTTTCATACTGTTTCAATACAGCTTCTAATCCATTATTCCGCAACGCCGTACAAAAATCATGCGACAAGGGGAAAAAATCGAGGATTGCAACCCCCTCTCTTTCCGTGGTCCGGGGGGTGATTTGAAAAAGTACGGCTTTGGTTCCAAAACATTATCTAGCAATCAAAAATACTATTAAAAATAATGCCGTCAAAAAATTATTGTTCATTTGAATGTATATTAATAATTATCTTAATTTCATGGTATATTTGATTAAAAAGCTGTAAAATCATTTGACTCTGTACGGCAACTTTTTTTGTAACATGATATTGTATAATACAATTGTTATATAGTATTGCCGTTCAAAAGAAACTGTTCTAAAAAAAATTATAGAGAAATACAAAAACTGATTTTATTAAAATTTTTGCAAAAGTTTAAATATTCATAGATAAATAAAATATAGCAATTTTCTACATTTCGCCGTTGTTTTAAATAGTATTAAGATAAATAAATTAGGAAAAAATGATGCCGTACATTTTAATGCTGACCATAATATCTTTTCGGCTGATGAAAATGACGCTACCATTTTAGGGGAGTAGTACTTCATGGCCATTGGTTTGATGATTTTTTTCTTGCTGTACAAGGTTTGAATTACGAGTAATTACTATGAAATATTGTTCGATGGCTCTTTCAATAGATTAAAGAATTAGAGAAGTTGATAAAGACTAGCTAGATTATGATAGTAAAAAATGCGTAAATGTATATTATATTTATATTATGTATTTCAAAACTGTGAAATCAAGGTGAAGTAAGTAATAACTATATTTTTTAATGACAATCATTTAATAAATAATAAATAAATTTAAATATAATCTTAAAATCTATAGGTACCCTGGAACACAAATTAGAGATACCTCACTCTGTTTAAAACTGCACCGATACGTCTAATACTCGTAAAATTTGTACTACTTAGCACACAGTACAATATAGGCAGGTGTAGATACAAATGCTAAACGTCGTTCCGTAAGCGATATATAAAAATTATATTTATTTAATATTTTTATTACTTTTTTATGAATATGAACTTTCAGATTTGTACGGCATTAACTTTTTATAAATTATTGCATTAAGTACAAACAAACTATCTAAATGCCGTATAAAAATATCGTGATGAATTTTACCTTATATTTCGTTATATGAATTTTTCCTTGAGTTTTTTTCACTACAAACCTTTGAGGCTTTGGACCAATGAAAATGTACGGCATGTAAAAAAATATAATCTATGCATAAAATACTTTCAAAATAAATTAAATTTATGTTGTTTCAAATCACCCCCCGGACCACGGAAAGAGAGGGGGTTGCAACCCTCGATTTTTTCCCCTTGTCGCATGATTTTTGTACGGCGTTGCGGAATAATGGATTAGAAGCTGTATTGAAACAGTATGAAACTTATGCCGTACAGAATCAAATGACCAAATTGACCCTGGAAATTGTCAGAAAATCAAAAAATTTACCGACTTTGTGGCGCACCATTTTTTTACGGCACTGCGCGCTTTCTTATTATTTTTCATGGATCTATCGATGGTAAAATTGCCGTACAAAAATATATGACCAAAATGTACTCACTCTACTTGCACTTTTGAATTCTCACCAGCACTCAGTTGGACAGCTTACAAGTGACGGCATAGTGCTGAATCTTATTATTTTATGCTCTTATGTCGTCCTATATACGTCACCTGGTGGTTCATATGACCCATCCATTTTTGTACATGGGCCAGTAGTCTACACCTGATTTCACAAAGAATCGCACGTGGTTCGGGTAAATGCATTCCATTCTTTTGATCCTCGCAAGGTGCATTAAAGACGTTTCTTTGAAAGCTTTCAATGTAAGGATGAAAACAGGAGCTTTGAAGTAAGGACGCCACCTCAAAACCAGGAAAGAGCAAATAAAAATCATTTTTTAATTCCTCGTCGCCTTTGTAGACGTTCAGACGTGTTTTGATAAAATTGTGTGAAAATTTTCCGAGTTAAGTAATTTTACATGTTAATATGATGTTTATATTTTAAATTAATGATTAGCAGTATAAGTAGTAGAAGACAGTAGTAACGCAGACAGTAGTAGTAGCCCAGCATAACGCGCTCGCTTGGATAACCGAGTGATGCAGGTTCAAATCCGGGTCTCGAACCTCTGATATTTTCATGTGCGAATCATTTTCTATCATGATTACCACTTGTCTTTCGGTGAAAGAAAATATCGTGAAGAAACTTGCATGTCTGAGAAAAACCTAGCAAGTTTTCCAAAGACATGTGAAGTTCGCCAACACGCACTAGACCAGCGCGGTGTACTGAGGGAGGCCCGTGCCCAGCAGTGGGACGTTAAAAAGAGCTGAAGTTGATAAGTAGTAGAAGTATGTATACAAGTATGTACACACATTACTTTTAATGTGATTGAAGGTTAATGTTTAATGCATGATTCTTACAGTAGATAAAAGGTGACAAAATATCGAATTTCAGTGATGATATCTATACTAATCGTTAAATCGTAACGCAATAATCTATACTAATATTATAAAGAAGTAAAGTTTGTGTGTTTGTATATTTGTTAAATTGTAAGGGGTAATCTCGGGATCTACTGAACCGATTTTAAAAATTCTTTCACCAATAGAAAGCCACATTATTGCTGAGTGTCATAGGTTATATAAAAAACCGAAAAATAAAAAGGCTTTTACGTGGTAGTCTGTTTTGCAAAGTGAATCGGAGAAAAAACGGTCGAATGAAAGCGTTTCTTACGCGATTATATATGGAAATTACGTCATTTTAAAACTATACTAAAGAGGTTACACCTGGGGACGAACCCGAGCGAAGCGAGGGTGAGTCGCTAGTTACATATATACTAGCAATTTCCACGGCACCGTCCGCGTCCGTGGGATGAAAATTTAGGACAGGACAGGACGTGGGATAAAATTTGATCTAAAAATAAAAAGTAAAAAATCTGGAGAGGGCCACCCTTATCACCTAGGAAATTAAAAATAGCCACCTACCAAATATACACAAAAAAAATTATAAAAGTCGGTCAAGCCGTTTCGGAGGAGTTCGATAACAAACACTGTGACACGAGATATTTATATATTAGAGATATTATCTACCAATAAATTATTATTAGTCTTACAATAGTCAATTTAATTACTGAATTGACTCAGTAATTAAATCGTTTATTCCACAGACAGTTTCCAATACATTGCTTTTTGTTACATTTAGCTTATGTTTCATTTGAAGCTTCAAATCAACTCTTAAGTCAAATATGCCATTCGTAATTAATTGATAGTGAGTGGCACTCGCTTAAGGACCTAAGTAAAGTGACGGTTGGGAAAACTTAGTTTGTTCTCAAGTATTTCTAAAGTTTCCTTCTATTGCTCACTTTTACTTCTAGACTACCTATTTACTTTAATTGATGGTCGATGATTCTTGGCTTTTTAAGTTTTTTCGTCGTAGTATCCGACCATTATGTCGGTCTAGAAGAGAAAAGGTAACGCGTTCGCTTGGAAAGCCGAGTGAATTGTCTTTAAAACCAGGTCTCGCATCTATGATATTTTCATGTGCGAATTACTTCTAACATCTAGGGTGAAGGAAAACAACGTGACGAAACACTGCATGTCTGAGAAAGTCTAGAAAGTTTTTGAAAGACATGTGTAGTCTGCCAATCCGTACTTGGCCAGACCAGACCACACTGGTCTGGTATGGTCTGATTCCCCTCGTATTGAAGGAAGACCAGTGCCCAACAGCGGGACGTTAAAAAGTGAATACAATAGTCTCCCCTAAGTTTTAAAGATAAATTCTGAAAAAAATGTTTTTTCAAAATATTTTCATTGATTTTACTATTTTTAATAAAGTACTTATATTTTTATAAGATATATATTGAAAACTATTAAGTATTTTTTATTACAAAATATTACGTTGTAGATGCTAAACGATAATAATAGAAGATATTCAGAGGTGTATTAAGATAGCAGTGAAAGGTTAGCAGAATCGATCGACATTTATATAGTATTCTGTATCTAAATAGTTGCTTATTAGTTGCTAAAACCCCGATTTTGTTGCTTTAACCGATTTCGAAAAAAAAGAGTTACAGCTATCTTAACGTTAAGCTAGCAGTAAACTCACAAAATCAGCGATAATTAAACCAAATTAGTACATTAGAATTTTTTGCTAATTTGTTGCTGGAAAATAGTGAAAGAACATTTGGAAAATCTCTAGAATTGGTTAGACCTGTAGACCTGTAGCTGTGTCCATGCTTTCTTAACATGCAGTTTTCTAAACATCGCGAGGGCGTGGATTTATGTTGCTGATCGGAAATAACAAAAGCACACCCTAGAGAATCAGCAACAAAATAAAACTAAAAATCCGCTACACCTGGAGACCTGTAGCCAAGTTCATATAACCTTAACATGCGGTTTTTTTCGAAATCGATGACATGGATTTTGTTGCTGATCGGAAATGAGATGAGCACTTTTTCGAAATCGGTTAAAGCAACAAAATCGGGGTTTTAGCAACTAAATAGCAACTATTTAGCTCCAAAATACCATATAAGTTTCGATCGATTCTGCTAACCTTTCACTGCTATCTTAATATACATGATATTCAGGTTTAGGATCAGGATCAGGCTTGCCTTTTATTTTTCACTGGACACAAAGATCAAAATAGGAGTTATTTTCAATAAAATATTTACGAAATAAAGGGTTTTACTCGTACTTTATGTGAAGAGAATGACTGAAGTCCAAAGACCATGTCCCAACTAATGCCCTGTTAATGCCCTACCAACGCCGCTAAAAGTCGTTGCTATCATAAACTTATTTTATGAGACTCTCAATTTATAAACAATTTAAATCATTTTATTATTTAAGTAATTTCTGTTTTAAAGTGGACTCAAAGTTAATTGGCCCGTGAAATACTCTTAATAAAAGTTATAGGCTATTAATATCAAACTGAGTAAAGTGTGATTAAACGGTTGAATAGGACGACGATTTTACGAAGCTTTTACTAACAATGATTCAGTCAATTACATAAAACATAGCGATTTATAATTTAGTTTTGGAGTTTCTTGTAGATTAAATGCAAAATGAAGTATGGAGACAGTATTAAAATAAGAAACAATGAAAATATTTTTATAAATAATTGTATTTAAAAAATGCATAGATACTACACCATTTTGAATCACAAAAGCGAGTTAAAAACGTCTTCGTATAATTGCTACTAACTCAAGCTACTAAAAACAATAAAACTTCTCGGTGTTTCTGACAGTGACCCAAAGCTTAGTGCCGAGAGAAATATTTCAAGATACAAACGCAAATTGTGTCGGTAAAGTTGTGTGTAGTTTATTTATTTTCTCTGTAAATATCTTCGTGGTAACTAACTTAATTGATAGCTGTGAGCAAACCACTTTTAATTAATTATTGCACTAGCATTACTAGTTCGCCTACTGGTTGAAATTCGACCATAATCATTATTACACACAGCGTCATCTAGTTCCGGTAAGCTACGAGGCTTGTGTTACGGGTAGCAGATAGTTGTAATACACGTATACACATATTATATAACTTAAAATAGGTACATACATATTATAGATATAATTATAATATTATAAATTATAAAAACACCCATGAGTGGAGTACAAACATTCGTGCTCATCAAATAAATGAATCCAGCGGAACTCTAACCCGCGACCGCTGGCGCAGCAAGTCACTACAAACTAAGCCAACGTATGTCGTATATAGAGACTGAACTATTTTGTCTTTGCTAGGTACTGGATATATTACTGCATTAATAAAATTTTAGTCTACGATGGGTAAAGTAACCGCAGGCTTCAGACGCAGGCTGTACGTGTTCTCCAAGTTAGTACACTCCCAAGTTCTGTGGTTGTAAATTTTATGCAAAATGAAATTCATTCTAAATAAAATTTGACAAAAAAATTTAATTAATTTTTAAATGTCAATTATTTTCAAATATAAAAAATAGCACCAAGTAACAGTGCCACAAAATATTCGATCATTTTATACGTGTTTCATAATATTATTTAATATAAATTATACATTTTTAAGGTTATAGAATACTCTAGCAGAGAAAATTTGTGGATTTAAAAAAAATTAAATTACAGTAGGTAGGTACTTACTGTAAAAAATATTTGCTTAAAAATACTTCAAAAACCTTAATAATACAAGCATTTATTAAACTAAACGTAAACCGCTTTGAACCCAACTCATTTATTTACTGATAAAACTTTTTCTATCGTTTTTTTAGATACAGTTAGTGTTCAAAAATTGTGAAATTTGGCAAAAGTAATAACTAACAAAAAGTTCGCAGAGTAAAATTTTAACAATTTTTTTTTAAACTTATGTTAAATATTGTCATTATTATCGGTGCATTGCCCAATCTTTAGAATATTTTTGTCTATCTTTCTGTCTGTTTGTAGCCGCACCACGAGAAGACCAATAGACTGATGTTGATAAAATTGGGTATAGTAATAGCTGGTTATCCGAATAAATATATACGATACTTATTATTCTGGAAAAATATGTCATCTCTAATAATTTTTATTAAAACATTTAGAACTGAATCCGGACGAAGCAAGGGTGAGTCGCTAGTCATCAATTCTTCAGAAAAAAACCTTTAAATATACTGGTAGGTAATTGTTTTTAACTGCCTCAAGTGGGTTCGTGATGAGCGAAGTCCCATGATGCTAATTACTCGCTAAAACCCGGTTTCCACTAAAACAAGCAAATTATAGACATTCTCCTAAAACGTTGTAATTTCAAAAGGGACCAACATAAAGGCAATTTCGAGATGAACCCTGCCATTCTCATTTCTATTGACATCCACATCTATAATTACTGCACATACAGCAATACTTAATTAACGTATGAAATGTTATATTTCATTTGACCAACTTCAAAAAAAGAGCATGCCACTCTCTTATTTTTTTAAATTACTAATTAACTTCACTTTTCTTGCAAATCAATTACATGGAATTTAAATTATTTAAATAAACATAACTGTTTTGGATCTTTTAAAATTCAACAATTTAAGTACAAAATTTTCTAAAGAAAATCTGCATTCTAAAAGAATGTCTTACATAAAATTGTAGCTCCTTTACAACACCTCACATGTGGTCTCCTTTGTTTCATTGAATTTATGTCCCACTGGAAAACTAAACTCGTTCTACAATATTACAAGACTACAAGAATTCTACAAGAGATATTCTATGATAAAACTAAAACTTTCATATGCCGTAAATAGCAGAAATTTCATGTATAATAAAAGCGAGAACACAGCTTTCTCGACGTTTATGGAGGACTAGCAGTACCCGCGGCTTCGCCCGCGTTAATTTTTTAAATATTAGGAGTCAATCCCGCGGGAACTCCGGGATAAAAAGTAGCCTATATGTTATTCTGGGTCTTCAGCTACCTACATACCAAATTTCATCGTAATCGGTTGAGTAGTATTTGCGTGAAAGAGTAACAAACATCCATACTCACAAACTTTCGCATTTATAACATTAGTAGGATGATTTATTGAATTTATTAAAACTAGTGAACTACTATGACGTTACTTGCTTATATCTAAGCAAAACTTTTAATTTTGTTTGAATTAAAAAAGGCTTTTTAATGCTAAAGCTAATGTTGGATTGTATTTTTTTTGTTGTCTATTGTAATTGCGATGAAACTTTGGTATGTTTATGAATTATGGTACGTGTAAAATTATATAATGTTAGCGTGCAACCTGTAATAAATAACTTTGCACTACGTATTTATACACATAGGTGATGCTGATTAAAATAAAGAATTAATATGACTTGGTAAAGAATAAATTTACATACAAACATACATACATACATACATACATACATACATACATACATATATACATACAGTCGGTGAAAAATAAAATATGTTAACTTAAAATGTAACTTAATACACTTTAAATCAACAAGTACAGCCAGAAACAAAACCTTGTTCAATATTACTTTTTATGCTCTTACAAGCTTGCAGAGCAAAAAAATTAATTCATATGAATTTGCAATCGGTACCACCCATGCGGTAAGAATGCTTGAAACCGGTAGAATTATCTCGAACTAAGTTTAACTCGCGGCTTTACTTTCGACGATTAATATATTTGCAATCATTTGCAATACGAATGATATAATTAATTAAAAAAGATAAGTAAAGATAATGTCGTCTTGTGATACAAATACTGTGACATTTTTTGGAAAATTGCCTTGCTTTTTTGTTTTTTTAATATTCAATCTATATAAATAAATAGAAAAATTAAATAGATATTTATAGTAAATAGAAATACAAACAAAACAATTTAGGTAATACGTAGGCAAGTAGGGTATAGGTGTATTAAAATGATTAGGTAGTGAATGAATCAAAATAAATTAAATATTATGTCAGTTTCTAACTAATTAAATTTAGAAAAATAATTGGTTTTATTGATCTTTTTCTTCCAAACAAATAACAACAATGAATGTACAGACACTTTTCCTTCATGTTTTTTATATATAACTGGCTGGAGCCGGTGGAATTATCTCAAATAAAGACATTATCCTGTCGGCGCAGACGCACGTCTTCGAACGGGTTCGGAGTTGAAGGTCAGCCATTATGTTTCAATTATATATACAGCTGGTTTAAAACACTACACTTTGTATCTAAAAAATAATATATTGTTATACTTACAGGTATTTTAAATATCTGTAAGTATAACAATATATTATTTTCCTTTATTTTTTTAATATTACTATTATAATGATATGGATATTACTATGGAGTTCTTAGGTTCGAGTCCTGGATCGGGCTAAGTTTTATTATTGATTTTTCTGTTTATTTATAAGCCTCATTAACAATTCGGAGTTGGGAAGTTAGCGGAATGTCACACCCGTGTCTCGGAGAGATTATAAAGCCGTCGGTCCTTTGCCTTAACTGCTCTCACTGGTCGTATCGAGCAGTCGTGCCACAGGAGTATGAGAGTGACAGGAATGGAGAGTACACTAGTCTTTACTTTGTAAAAATGAGATTAACCACCGTGGTCAGAATCACTCGAGAACTCAACCTCGCTACAAGTTAGCAAGGCTCTGTGGCTCTTAGAAGCAGGATCACATAATATGACAATCACAATTCATAATGCAACGTCTGGCCAAATTTTAAACTATCACTGCAAAGTTTAATCAAAGAGACCAGCTCGTGCAAGTTAAAAAGTAAAATTGTAGGACAGCTTGTATAATGAAGTGTTCATATAGAAGTATTTTAACTCGTTGAAAATAAAATGCACCATGTCTGAGAAGTGGAATAATGGCAGTATTATTTATCGTTACAAGTATATTTTACGTGCTCTGGCTTTACTACGTGTAAAATGGCGTGTATTCATATGTATTTCTTTAATACTCAGATTAATAATAATTCTTTTAAGAACTACTAGTTTTGTTACTTTTTGATAATAAATAATGTCTCGTAGATTCAAATAAAATCTGCCTAAAGACAAACAATTTACTAATTAAATAAATAAATAAATATGTTGGGACAATTACAACAGCGCCATCTAGTTCCGCAGTAAGCTACGTAACGTGCTTGTGTTGCGGATACCAGATAGTTGATATACTACACATATAAATTTTAAATACATACATATTATAAATATTAACACCCATGACTGGAGTACAAACATTCGTGATTAGCAAATGAATGCCCTCAGCGGGACTCGAACCCGCGACCGCTGGCGCAGAAAGTAGGGTCACTACCAACTGAGCCAAAGGAGTCGTCAAACTAATTGTAATATCCATTTCAATAATCAATATGTCATAGGTTTGAATTTCAATATAAAAATAGACGAATACTTTAAAAAGCACGAGCTTAAGATGCATGGGTAACAAAATGTGAACAATTAGTTCTTAATTTTCAATATTCACTCAAACTGAATCAACTATGTCGTTGAACCAATATATTAATTCTTAGAGGCACTTCGATTCCAAGGATGTAGATTAATAAATATAAAATAAGGAAAAAAAGGAGGAGGAGGAGGAGGAGGAACAACTGTAAAAATAAAATAATAATTTGATAAGATCCGTTCATAGACTAATTAATTCTTAAA
Source organism: Boloria euphrosyne (assembly GCA_951802675.2). Classification (NCBI taxonomy): domain Eukaryota; kingdom Metazoa; phylum Arthropoda; class Insecta; order Lepidoptera; family Nymphalidae; genus Boloria; species Boloria euphrosyne. Next base: position 2,182,673 of record OX637888.1, read on the forward strand.
ATACAAGTCAATATTTACCTAAATTTTGTTAAATCGAAATTAAAATCTACATTATTGTTTATGAGTTTATTGAGATTGCTTATATTTCAATATCTTAGGTTTTTAATTTCGGTAAAAAGTAAACACAAGCTCAGCTTATGTTTGCTCTTAAACTTTAATAAATTTTATTCATTTACGACACGTTTGGTTCAGTTGGTAGTGACCTTGCATTCTACGTCAGCGATCGCGGGTTCGAGTCCCGCTGGGGACATTCATTAGTTGAGCGCGAATGTTTGTACTCCAGTCATGGGTGTTTATATTTATAATATGTATGTATTTAAAAATTCTATAAGTATTAAAAATGAAACTACCTTTTTGGATTTTGTCGCAGATTTATTTTGATTGACGTTTCGAATGCTTTACAGCAATCACGGTCACGGGAGAGAGTCTCTCCCAATATTTTCGACCAATAAATCCGCGACAAAATCCGAAAAGGTAGTTTCATTTATAATGTCAAATATTCGCGTAAATCTAAGAAAGTATTATAAATATAAGTATGTGTAGAATATCAACTACCTGGGATCCGTAACACAAGTCTTGTAGCTTACTACGTACTACGGAACTAGATGGTGCTGTTGTAATAATGTCCCAACATATTACCCAGCGGTAACGCGCTCGCTTGTAAAAATGCCACTTACATTTTAGAATAATAATCAGGTATACGCGCAAAAAATAAAACCATTGAAATCGTGAACAAAATCATACCAAGGGATGAACTCGAGCAAAGCAATAAGTTGTAAGTGAAATTAAACATCATTCGATCTAGTTTGTTGTATTTCAGACTATAAAGTATAATATAAGTGTAAGATCATTACACAAAACAAAGCAATCAACGCACCTACGTGATAACAAAAACATAATAGCTTCTAGATGAGACTAGGGTTTAAATTATTTTGCTAAAAAGCCTTGTAAATAAAAAATTTTGGGTTAAATTTTAATTCCAAAATCACTTAAAAGAAGTTTTCTTTATCCTTGATATCAAACGGAATTCAATTTTCCTAGATCTTCAATTGTGGTAGTAAAAGTTATAAATATTATAACGTCTTACGTCTACAATGTTATTATTAATTTAATAGGTATTTTTTTATATTACCTTGCTTATAGTCCCATAAGACAAAGTATTAAAATAATTTTCAAAGGTTACTTCCATGGGATGGTATCCGTAAGTAATGTTGAGAGTTAATGATCGGCGTAGACGCTTGGTGAATATAGTCGTTAGCGTTTATCCTCATAATGACTTTATTATGAAAGGCTATCGTCGGAAAGTAAATTCTTTGTTTCAAAAAGCCGACTGAAAGTCGCCATGCAATACTTTTATCTAGGCTAGTGTTCGTCCAGTGGTCGAAATCCGACATAAATGTAAAAAAATGTCAACAAACGGACGTACGTGAGGACTTTATTAATAAATTATTTATTTTTAATTAAGTAAAGGCTTGAATATTTCCATTGGAAAATGTTTTAAATTTTGTTTGAAGTCAGTTTGGAGCGGACTAGATCCAAAATAACAATTTTTAAAATGTTAAACTGCCAAAACACCAGCGGTGGTCATTTTAATGTAACTTCAAACCAGTACATGTGTTTTCTATAATAATAGGAACGCTTAACTCTTAACTTAAGTTAACTTATTTACAATTTTTTTTAAATTGCTTTGTTAGTATAAAAACAAAATAAACAATCAAAAATTAAGATGTAAAATTATTATGATAATCTTATATATTTAGAGGAATTGCTCGAGAATTCTACAAAGTGACATTGCGATTAACAAGAGGTTGAATTGAATTCTACAAAGTAAAAAAAAATATCATCATTTTATAGTTTTGATAAAATTTTAAATAAATAATTAGCTACAGTAACCACGTCAATCCGCAGGCTAAATCTAGTATGTAACGTAATATTGCTATCATGTTTTATATTCCTTAATTCACAACGATGTAAGGAATTATTATAATTAAACTTGATACTAACAACGTATATTATTTTCTACAACAACTTCAGTTATCTGTAAAGATTTCTTCATTTTATCTAATGTACGGGAATATAGGCTTTCGGACTTAAAACATAAAGCATTGAATAACTTGGCATAATTTTACATTTATGAACATGTACACATGGTAGCAATAAAGCTATGAACAGGCTACATTTAGATTGCTAGTACTTATTTTAAATTTGCTCCAGTATTATCAAGTTGATAGATATTGCCAATTTTAATACCACTGTAATAAGATGTTCTTTAACTATAATGGTTTAGTGTTTACATCTCAATTAGTTTTTAGTTAGTAAGTTTAGTAGTTAGTGTAGGATTAAATAATTTTTAAGCTATTGTTAAACAATAATAATAATTACTGTTCTGCAGTTGGTTAAGTGGTTGGGAGTGCAGTTTAGGCACTATTTTCTTCACTAATATTGCGTAAAATGAAAAAGGCATGATATATTAAGAATGAAAGAGAAAATAGATAAAATAAACAATATCTATAGTAGAACTTGGTGATTCATCGTATAATCAGGTTCTGATTTTTGAATTGTCATAAATTTCAAATGCTAATTGTAAAAGGATCGTCACTTTTTATATCGCGAGGAATTGAATCTGCGCCCCTTAGTTCTAACCATCAGTCACATACACAGTACAATGGTTTTTGCCGTAAATATATATATTTCCATGGAACCATTGGTCATAAAACTTCAGATAAGACAAAATTTAACTCCATTGTCCAAAATATGACCCACGATTTTGTAAAAAGTTAACAATAACAAAAATAAATACGTTAATCCGAGTGTAACACTGTGATAGCAAATACGGTTCATTCCATACTCGCCTGTTTATATAAAGAATTTCTATATAGGTAGGTAGGTTTTTGTTTTATTTATTAATATTAGAAACAATTCTATTTAGCATACTAAAATAAGGAGTGAGTTTCGTCTTAACTGGGTTTTTCGGTCAATACTTTCTTAGAAATTCATCTATGTATTTATATTAATAATTTATTTACAATAAAGAAAATTACAAGTAAACTTAACTATATATATACAAAGCAAATGTACACTTAATTATTACTGTACAAGTCGTGTCCGCGTGGACTACATTCCCCCGTTGAATGGCAATGCCGATTCTTTGGGCAAAAAATGAGCCAGCTCTCTTATCACCAGACGAGGAAAGTTAAAAATTAATTAAAAAAATAATAATTTGTATTCGACATTTTATATCGTTTGTTAGTTAACCTGAGCATAATTTTAAGCAATATTTTTGTAGCTGCATGCATACTGAAAGACTAATTATCTATACTTCTACACTATTAGGTATTATATAAAGATTAAAAAAAATGTTTGTTTGTAATTTGTTTAAATAAAAATCCAACTGACAGATTCAAATAAATTTTGGTACACAGATAATTTGAAAACCTGAATAGGACATTATAGAATAGTTTTTTACTCGGAAATTATCCCTTAAGCCTCTTTTTTACAGGGACGAAAGTTTGCACCGGTTATCAATTATTTCTCAAGTAAATTATATATGCATTATTCTATAGTTTCTTATCCATATTAAACGTCAAACCGTACATACTAAGCGACGAACCCGGATGAACTCTATTAGTATATAGTAACAATTTAATATAAAATGCACAGAGTAGGGTGTAGAGCTTGAGCGAGGGCTATTAGTACTAGAATGTAATCAATTCATATCAGCGTATCAACAAGGGTGACATGGCAACGAACTAAAAACTGGTAGTGTTAGTTCGATAAAACCACGCATATTTCTAAATATTAAACACAATATTCGTGGCTGTAACGTGTAATGTGTTTGTATTAGATGATAATTTTAATTAAACTTTTTTTGTATTAACAAATATGTATATTTATTAAACAGTGATATTTAATGCAACGAAACAAACAAAATCTTGCTTCAGATTGTTTTGAGAATTTAAACAATATAAATCGATTATGTCTAACAAAACTTATAATGATCTATTATGTGATACCTCAGAATTAATAGTAGAAGCGACTCAAGCTGATGAAGCGGTGTTTGAAGCGGGTAGCGCTGAACGGTCAGCGCTTCAACCATTGCTGTCTGAACTACGAATTCGCTATACATCACTACTTTTTAGACTGGACACGATATACGATCAGTTACTGCAGCCACAGAAGCGCTTGATTGTTAAACGACTACTAGAAGCGTGCTTGGGAAGACTACTGGAAATAAAACACGACCTTGTAGAACTTCATTTATCTGATTTCACTTATGACGATGATGAGGTTAGCTTTTTTCTTTAATATGTTATTATCTGTAAACTTTAACACAGTACGTGTAAAACAATATGTATTATAATATCAATCTGACCTATAATCTGACCTTTTTAATAAAAGCTCAATTGACTAAGTTTTACCCTTAATGACTTCTTATCAATATAATAATGATATTATTTAAAGCTTTAATTCTCTATTTTATATAGTAATATATCGAATACATACTGAAATTTAAATTGTACTTATTTTTGTATATTTTATATTAGTCGCTTCAAAAACTTGGAGTCACGCCTCATGAAGCCGAGCCTTGTGTGCCTCAATATTTTGTCCGAGAAAGGGAGGACGAAGTGGATAAACGTCGTATTTTTATCACAGAAACTCTTCGCAAACTTGGATATGAGCCGCCTAAGCCGAGACCATTAGTTCTAACAGAACAGCAAGCTGTGATAATCATTCAAAGTCACGAGAGAGCTAGACAAGGACGGCTGAGGTTTGTGTGACGCTACTCTTTGCCATTGTTTTTTTTTTCTTTACTTATGTTGATTACATTTAAATATTATGTACATAATATCAATAAATTTTATTACGTATGTATATATGTACGTATATAGTGTGTATTTACGTAATAGCTATGTGTGTTGTAATTATTTTTCACGCAGTAGAAAGCAAAGTTTTTACAAAATAACTATTAGTATTAATTAACACATTCACACATTTCAGAGGGCAGTTCATGAAAGAAATTCGCCTTCTAAAGGAAAAAGGTCGGGACCAAAAGGGCGAAATGTCAGCATCAGCAGCAACTGCTATTCAAAGGGTATGGCGAGGTTTCATCGCTAGAAGAGCGACCCGAAAAAGAAAACAACAAGAACAATTTTTGATTGGGATGGAATTACCTGCATATACAGAGTCGGCCGCTTTATTTAGAGCAGAAGAAGTAAGATTTATTAGTTATTAATAGAGTTCCGTAGCCTAAAGGAAAAAACGGCACAACTTATGATTTGGTCATGTCCGGCTTGTATAACCATTCTTTGGAGTGTCTGTCTGAAATTCGATTAATAATACAATAATCGATTGATACTTTTAGTGTCTTAAAATTTATATCGTCGTTTAATATGTGTTTTTATATTAAATATTATGTTAATATGACGAATTGCTAAAATCTAATTATATAAAGGTTAAAAGTATCCGTCGATCACTCCAAAAAGACCGTGAAGCTGAATATCAAGAGGCTTTAGTAAAAATAGAAGAACAACTTCGAGCATATCATGGTGTTAAAATAAACGAGCGCATCGGTGATGAGCTTAGAAGATGGATAACAGAATATTATGAGAGGACGGGAAAATTTCCAGATTTTCCTTCCGAAGAAGGTGGTGGAAGCAGAGCAATGTTTAGTAGACAAGGTATATAACTATAAAGGACTACTTTGTTAACGATCCTGTATTTTCCTAGAAAGTATAATTATAGAGTACGTATTAGTATATAATATACTTACCAAGATTTATAATTTTACTATATCATTTTGACTTAAATTTGTCTTATTTGTATTTTTGTTGTATATTTACACGAAATTAGAACCCTTTTTCAAATTAAAGGAACTGGAATTGAGAGCGAACTTAGTAAATCTTCTCCTGTATCTTCAAAAGATTCTAAGAAAAGTAAAGAAAGCAAAGACAAAAAGAACAACAAAACCGAGGAGAGTAAAAATAAAGATGAAGCGGAAGATTTAAAAAACTTTAAATGTAGTACATCTGCGTTTCTGAAAGATATGGTAGACGCAAATGAAGAGTAAGTAATATTAATTTATTAAACGTTACAAATTATTATGCTTGTAATATAACCTCATTTAGAAATCATATTATAATATTTTAGGTATGAGGATATATGGAAATTTAGAGAGGATGATATTATTCATCATGAAAAATATGATAGAGATATGATCGAGAGAGAAAAAATGGTTAAATTGGAACAAGAGATTAGAAAAATAGTTGATGAACTGATGAGGAGTGAACTTGAGCTTTTACAAGCAGCTTTTGATAGAGACAGGGCACATAAAGGGAAGAAAGCTAAGAAGCCACAAAAGAAAGTAATATTATAAATCATTTTTATATAAGTCAATAAATATAATTTTTATAATGTATAATATTTATTATTTGGAGTTGCCTCATTTGACTTTTAGGTACGGCGTGGTGGCAAAAAAAGTAAAAAGAAGAAAGAAAAAGATTTAACACCTGATAGATCTACTGAGTCCCTCTTTGAAGAGTTAGTTACTAATGGAATCATCCGTCCATATCCGATTGTAAAAATAGATGATTATATAGGTGAAAAAAGTTACGTAGGATCAGATTGGAGAAATCAGGGTCGAGAACCCAGTCCATGTTTAGGTGATATACGCCAGCTTATAAAAGAATATTGTATACTTCCCTTAGGGTCTGAAAGTATAAGAACAAATGCGCCAGTCGTTAGATCTGTTCTTATTGCAGGTAATATCTATTTTTTATTGTATTGTTTGACATGTTTATTGGACATGATTATCTTTTTATAGAAATTATTACATGTTATCCAGGTCCTTCGGGAAGTGGCAAAAAAATGCTAATCTATGCTATATGTAGCGAAACGGGAGCCATGTTGTTTGATTTAACGCCTGCAAATATTGTTGGAAAATATCCAGGAAAATCGGGCCTTATCATGTTAATACACCTTGTTATGAAAGTCTCAAGGCTTCTTCAGCCTTCAGTAATATGGATGGATGATGCTGAGAAACCTTTTGTTAAAAAGATACCAAAAACTGATAAAACAGACCCAAAAAGACTGAAAAAAGATTTGGTGAAAATTATAAAAGGTAGGCGTAGTGTTTATATAATTTTACGGCTAGAACCAAATGCATGTGTCTTGTAGAAATATGATATACAAATAATTATATTACAATGAGTGATAGTATAAATATATATCTATTTATAGGAATATGTCCTGAAGATAGAGTATTATTTGTCGGAACATCAAGAACTCCTTGGGAAGCTGAGCAAAAACTACTATTTCAATGTTATACAAAAGTAATACAAATTCCAAGAGCCGATTATGGAAGTATATCATTGATGTGGCGAACTAAACTTCACAAAGCAGGTGCTTTGTCACCAAAATTAGAGCTGTCGTGTCTATCAAGAGTGTCTGATTCTTATACTATAGGTGAGTTTCAGTCAGACAAAATGTATAAAATTATTGGTTCTTAAAATATCTTTCTGTGAACTTATTACTTATATATTAAGAAGTAATTTACCTTTAAATTTAGTTAACATATTTATTATTTATTTATTCATTTACTGTTTACATCATTTGGAAAATGATAGATTAATTTAAAAAAAAACGTTAAGTTTCAATTAGAAGGTTTACAATTTCATCTAAGCGATCTGCTATAATAATTGTCGCGATAAATTGAGATTTTCGAGAAACATAATATTTTCATAGGCTCAGACGGCTATAGCCCGTAAAAATTAAAACGTTAACTCTTTACAGGGATTTAATGGTTGTTGACGTGACAACGTCTTAAATTAGGTTGTTGGGGAGTCACTTATGAAAAAGTGTAACGCTCGGTAACGTTACGATGAGTCACCGAACGAGAGAGAGGCCCGCCGAATGCCTTGCGTCTCTCTCCCACTCAACTATTAAAATATATTTCTATAGTTAAAATTTGTGCAATTCTTATTTTCATTCAATTCCTTGTTCCTATTGTGCAATTTAATTATATTCATATCAATAAATATTCTACCGAGAAAAAGACGTTGTTACGTAAAATCTTCGCCCGTAAAACCGACTTTACAGGCAACCATTTTTTTTTTAAACCTATAGAAAGACATTTTTGCGTAATCTGTGCTTATATTTTACAACATACTTTTTTTTAGGTAGCTTATTATCTGCATTAGATTCTGTATTAACGACTAAAAGGCGGCTCCAGTTACGTATTAGAGCTCTCACTGCTCAAGAAATAGCTGTACAGCTAAGTGTTCTTGAACCTGTGTATGCAGAACAAGTAAGTACACAATCTGATGAGGGGTACATATATTATTACGAGATAATTTGCACTTTAGTCACCATTATTTATGTATGTACGTAAGTATGAAAGGAATCGTACAAACACTTAAAGTAAATCTGAGATCCACACAAAATAATTACAATATCCATGTAAATTAGAATTAGTATAGAATATAGAATTAGTGTATACGCTTATACAACAGGATCCCAGAAAACGTTCAAAAAGCTCCTATTGCCAAATTTAAAAAAAATGTGAAAGAACGTTTGTGTAGTAAAGGATATTATTCGATTAACGATTTTTTAGATTGGGAATGATGTGATCGCCTCCAGGCTATTTCAACCCATAGAATTATTGTTCATTTCGATTTTCATTTAAAAAAATATTAAAACAGACAAAAAAAAAATAGTCCCGCTGAGTTTCTTTCGCCAGTTCTTCTCAGGTCAGTGGCTTCTTCTTTCCGAACTGGTAGTAGACTCATGACGTTCAGTAAAAAATTGTAATAATTTTATGCTGAATAAAATATTTTGAATTTGAATTTGAAAAGTAATTACTTACTAAATAATTTTATTAGCAGTAATAATTTTATTGCTTTTATTTACTAATTAGTTGAGCATGCTTGGGTTAACAATACCTTTTGAGAAGCTGGAAGCCCGCAGGGGTGCGGTATGCGTGGATTTAATTTAATTTTTCTTAGCGATTTGAGTATTGAATATAGTGTTATCTTTAATTTGTGAGTTAATTTGAGGTGAAACAGTCAAAGTCGGACCTTTTACTTTTTAATATTATCAATTTGTCATATTTAATTATAGCTCTGTTACCTTTTTCTTGATATAGTTTTAGTTGTTTTTGTAGTTTAGTAGTAATTTTTGTTGTAATTTTATTAGTGGTATATATAGTTTTACTCCATATTATATCATACAGTCTGTCTATGTATTAATATTCATCCAAATCTGTCCACCCTTTCTTCGTAAGAAGTAACAAATGCTTACAAACGAATACATACAGACTTTCGCATTTATATAATATATAATAGTAGTTTAGGTTATGTGTGCGTAGTTTGATGAACGTATGTAAATACATATATTGTATAAATATTTATTTTTAATCTTGACCCCAAAATTATTAGGATGCAGCGGCAGAATCCTGGTGGTTAAAAACACCCATGGAGAGACGTCGACAGAGAGTATTGCAGAGACTTTTGGAACTAGAGCAGGAAAATGAAGAACGGGCTGCCGCTGGGAAATAATTCAAACGAAGATTATTACAACTTATACGAGCATATTCACAAAAAGTTAGAAATTAAGTAAAATTTAAATGAACAGTATTCAGAAAATATTTTTTATTTCAGCCGAAGCTAAATTAAACTGTTCTTCAAACAAACCTTGGGAATTTAGATAATAATTCAAATATTTGACTCGTTTGTGCAACTTTGTTTCCATACTTACTAATCACTTTCATACAAAGAAAGAATTTCATAAAATCTCTGTGATCTGGACTTAAATATCAATGCGTGGAAGACTATTAGTAGAAACACATACCAAAGTAAAACCAAATATTTATTGTGCTCTTTGGAATATTTTCTAGATACTTCAGATCATTCCTATAAATCTATAAGTCTAGAAATCAGATTAAGACGAGAGAACTGTAAATGTATATTATTGACTAAATAAATATTATTTAAAATAAAATTGACTTAAATTTAAAACCTTAAAATCTATACATATAATAAAATTCTAACTAAGTCGAATCGTACGTTGAATATTTTTTGGAAATTCTTTTTGAAATTGTCATTATTATCGATACAGAGGCCGAATCTATAGTTTTTAGAATTTTAGTCTGTCTGTCTGTCTGTGACCGCATCACGAGAAAACCACTGGACAGATTTTGATGAAATTTGGTATGATGATAGCTTTTATCCAGGTATATAGGAAACTTTTTACTGCTGGAAAATATCTAATTTCTAAGAGATCTCAAGTAATCGTTAAAAACTGGCTGTAAAACGTCACACGGTATATGAAATCTAAGAATTTAGTTTCCGGTACTTAAAACGCGGGCGAAGCCGCGGGAAATGCTAGTATATTATAATTAACAAATAAATGGGTGCTTTATGTAGAATGTGAAAAAATCTCTTTTGCTTAAAGAGTGCTGTTAATAAATATTGCATCCAATAAGCAACCTCCCATGCCCAAAATTGTGCCATGAGTATTATTTTGTGGCTAACATCACATGCGAATTTATATTTGGTGCGGACTATAACACACTTTTATCCTTTAATATCTGCAGAGATGAATGTTTCGAGTATATTTTTGTTAAAAACGCTCATAAAAAATATCATGAGCGTTCATTACCATCACAGTAAAGTAGATAGGACAAAAATTCTAGCATCCTTATTCATGGATGGAATTATAAAATGTCGTTTAACACGAAGTCTAGTTGGCCAACAAAACATGTCAGAGGAAAGTTCTAAAACTAAAAGTTCACACAAAGGCAAATGTTGAAAACTTCCTTTCACTTAATTCAACGTTTTGTTTTATAAAATATACTAGCAAGTAGTCCTTGCTTCGCTCGGTGCTTTGCTTGGTGCTGAATGAGTTACTCCGGGCCATGATCTATCTTTTTATAAAATTTCATTTAAACCAGCCTTTTTAGCGTGAAGGAATCTATAAACTCGATTGATATTTTTAATACGATCTTTAATATTACTATTAAAAGTATGATGCAATACGAAATGTGTCGCCTAATGTCGGAAGTTTGAGGCTAACGCGAATAAGTATTAGTCTCATTTTCTATACCATTATGCAAACAAATGATTTACAAAACCTTAGATTATTATGCTGGAACGTAAAACGTTTTGCAAGCAAAATGCATAACTTAACAAAAATATTAAGTTCTTAGTTTAGTTTCTTATAATTTTATGAAATTTTCATACTCATCATTTTTTACTTTGCTCCCTCTCCAAAGTCAAAGGAATGCCGCAGAATCCCTGAAGAAGTTGCGTTACTTTATCGTTTGAAATCTTTAAAGTAAAAAGGTGCACTAAGAGGATATCCACAAAGTTTTCACCTGATAATTCTCACGGATATTTTTAGAAATGAGTGAAATTATAGCATACAGAAAATACATGATAATATACTTTATCTTAAAGTAGTAAGATTGAATTTACAATGGATATTTTGAGGTCAATCAACGTATCCTATGTGATGTATATGGCTTGTTAAAATTGCTCTCAAAATGATAGTGTTGCAAAATTTTTAAGTCATCGTATAAAAAGAGTTTTGCGATGATATGATTTTTGTTTAACTTTCAGTACTTAAAGTTGGTAAATTTAGAGATACCCACATATTATATAAAAAATTGTAGGAATGCTCTTCTTTTTTCATAAAAAACCGTGACATAGGTACTTTATAGTTTTTTTCTGTGGATTGTTTAATAAAGTTAAACCGAATTAACATTAAATTAAATGATAATTCTAAGAATAAATAATGAGTATATTTCCAAGTTCAGTGCGAGAGAAATTACACTACCTTTAAGTATTTCAAAACTGTAAAAGGTTATCTTAGACGTGTATCGTAGACATTTTCATACGATTTTTGTCTTTACCATGTAATAATCACGTGAAAAATATGTGAAACAGTAAAAATCTCTAATAAGTATATAAAAATCTCGTGTCACAGTGTTTGTTACCGAACTCCGCCGAAACGGCTTGATCGATTTTTACGATTTTTTTGTGTATATTTAGAAGGTCTGAGAATAGGTAGACTACTTATAATTAACCTAGGTACTAAGGGTGGCCTTTCCAGACATTCAGTTGTTATTTTTGGACCAAATTTTTATTTTTTACTTTTTTATGGTTTGGCATCAAAACTTACTTTTCACCCTAAATTTTCATCCTTCTACCACCAGTCCCTGTTTTTAATAGTAATTAAAATGCAGGCAAAGCCACAGGAATAGTTAGTATTATATAAAAAAACAAACATTCGATACAAAATACAATTTTATACTGTGTTCTTTAAAGGATGCTATCAATTTATTTGACTTTATCGACAAAGAGGGTTGTTAATGCCAGTGTCGTAGCGTCAAATAACTAGGAAAGCAAAGGAGAGGCAAATCAGTAGAAATAAAAAGGCTTCATTTCACGGGCCTTACAAAGGAAACACTGACGCTCTAACTAGGACCAAGACTGTCTGCTACGCGTTGCATGTGAAATTTCAAAGTGGAGTTTTCTGATATATACAAAGCTAACAGATTCGACTAAGAATTTTAATACAAGTATAGATAAAGCAAAGGATAATTCATTCACTAGAAAAATATTTTATGTATCAATAATGTCCGTTGGTTAAAATTTTCCATATAATTTGATATGGAACTTTTACCTATTGTTAAGAAACAAAATTAAATAGCTTTTGAAAGGAAAGGAAGGGACAAAGAAAAACGGGTAGGTATTAAGTATTAAATTTAATAATTAAGTACACTAGGGCTTCGCCCTTTGTCACCTAAGAATTTCTTAGTGGTTTTTAGAATATTCTATTTATACTAGAAGCTTTCGTAATGCTTTAACTGATGTGTTTCTGATAAAAATAGTTTGTATGCATGTGTATTCAGCCTCCTTTCCATTGCTGGGCACTGACTGGCCTTTCTATGGCGTGAAGTGGACCAGGCCATAGTCCACCACGCCGGCAAAGTGCGGCTTGGCGGACAGTACATGTCTTTCGAAAACTTACTAAGTTATACTACTTACTAACTTACTATATTCGCACATGAAATTATCAGAGGCGCAAGACCCTGGATTTGAACCCGTCTTACTCAGTTTTCAAGTAAGTGCGTTACCACTGAACTACCACTGCCTGAAACTATCTTATATAGACTAATTCGAATCCACGAAAAAGTTACTATAAAAAAGACTTATCAGTTTGGAGATACTGGCAGAAAACACTTAAAGAGATATTTTTTATAGTCTTTTAGGTTTAATACTGTAAAAATAACGCTTTAAGATTACAATATAAATAAGTTTAACTAGTACTTAATATAAATTTCAATATACATACATCCAGATCGCAAAAATCAATGTTGCCATTTTAAAACTCATTCAGACTATTGATTATTAAAAAATATATTAAAGAACACTGATACAAGAAATTTTAAACCTGAACAAAAAAAACACAAGCTTACAAAGGAAAACACTACCTCCTTACTCCAAAGGAAAAGAATCTGCGCGACGTTACTTTGAATAAACTGTGAATTTTCTACCTTTGTGGTGTTTTTTGTATCCTTTTGATGCTATTGTTGGGATTCTATAAATAGTTCAGGCCTTTCTCGTCGGTTCCGGCGAATTTTACCTACGTTTAGTTGAAATATATTTTATTTGGGCACGTTTCATTGGTTTGAAAACTTTTAACGTTAGTTATTTAAGAGTTGTAGTTTTCACTTTCTCTAGATTGAATTTAAAACTCTTTTGTGCAGTTCATTGATAACTAAAATATATGTGAATATGTGTTTGTTTGTTCGTTTTTATTTAGTCATAGATACGAAGTAGAGTAACATTAGGCTACTAGAAAAAAAATCTTTTTAATATTTCCTTATTAATAATAAAAATGCAGGCATATTCGAATTATTATTATTACAAAAATAACAGCTTTATAAGACAGTTCGGGTGAGAAGCTGTTAGACTTTGAATTGGGACGTACGATGTGCCAGGAAGCGCCGCACCGGCTTTATCGCTCGGAAAGACTTCTTTGGTACGTCACCCTTTAGGGCACTGTGGTTATGAAGATCCATCACGATTAATGCTTCGTTTAAATTCTCAATATAAAATAAGAAAAAAGGTCTACTATGTATTTATATAATATGCTTGAATCTTGATATACCCTAAAAATAACAGATAGTAGTAACATGCTCGCTTAGATAACTAAATGACGTGGGTTCGAAAATGGATCGCGCACCTTAGATATTTTCATGTGCAAATAATTTCTAACATGATTACCACTTGTTTAACAGCGAAGACAAAATCGAAAAAAAACCTGCTTGTTCTCAAGCAAGCCAGTTTTCGAAAGACTTATGAAGTCCGCCAACCTGCACATTGCCTGCATGGTGGACTATGGCTTGTTCTCCCTCGTATTGAAGGGTGGCACATGCTCAGCAGTGACCGTCGCTAAAAATACTTGAATACTTACTGCGAGTGTAATAAATTTCAATTGGTAAAGTTCACAATAGTGACATATAGGCCGCGGCGTTTAATTAATTTGTTTTAACCACTCGGACAGATGTCAGTCGGGTTCCGTATGGAAGTAAAGACCCGGTAACCACACGTGTCAGTTCATACATAGATTGCATTTTGCAGGGTTTTAGTCACAGTTTTACTTAGGTACTTCAAACATTGACCTTATAAAAAATTCACTTAGAAAATATCAATACATTACATATAAATAAATAAATAAATATGGTGGGACATAATTACAATAGCACCATCTAGTTCCGTGGTAAGCTACGAGGCTTGTTTTACGAATTGATGCCCCCAGCGGGACTCGAACCCGCGACCGCTGGCACAGAAAGTAGGGTCACTACCAACTGAGCCAAACATGTCGTCAGATATATTTATTTAATTCTTAATACTAAGTGAAAAATAGAATTATAATAGTTAATTTTTAGACGTCTAGAGGTATAGGGATGAAGTTTAGTACACGGATAGGCTAGACAAAAGACTTCTAATAGACACCCTGAGCACACCTAAGAAAAACCGGGATAAGATGCTAGTTTTTAATAAAGTAGTACCAGTTTGTATGTTGATACTGAGATGGATTTAAAAAAAAAATGCTCACTAAAATAGTTATCATGATATGTAAGAGCACGGTTCAACCTCAAATTAATTTTACAGCGCAAATTACGTAGCCTATTAATTACGCCCCGTTACCGTTTGTGCCGCTAATCTTTTACTCCCGTATTTTTTATGATTCACAATATGAAAGTTCAATATTATTTAATATTTACACAATATTCTTTAAATAAAATGATATAGGTATTGATTCTCGAACTCGAACTTAAACTTTACTCGAGGTAAAAATTGTTTTTGAAATTCATTTCGGGCCATCGTTATGATATAAACAAATAATTACCTATTGAAAAAAAATATAAAACATAAAAATTATCAAATAAGACATAATATAAGTCAGTACATACAAACTAATTGAGCTTTTCCTTCTTTAAAATCGGTCAAATAGACACTCACATGCACGCAATAAGAATATAACATTCATTATCTATATATATAATAAAACAAAGACCTTTGTCTGTTCGCGCAAAACTCAAAAATTACAGAACCAATTTTCATGCTGTTTTCACCAATGGAAAGAGTGGTTCTCGAGGACGGTTTTAGTATAATAATTCGTAAAGTATTTTAATTTATTTTGCATACATTGGCTAAAATGTCGCAAAAATATACGGACGCGTGAATAAAATGCAAGCACTGCTTCACTGCTGCACGCCCACTACCCCGCACCGTCTTGCCTACAGCTCTTACAAAAAGCGAAGAATTTTTTGAAAATTCTGAAGAATTTTGAACGTTTTACCACCAATTCCTATTTTTTAATAGTGATTAGAAGAGACACTATTAAACTATGGAAATCTAATATATAAAAATCTCGTTTTACAGTGTTTGGTATCGAACTCCTCCGAAACGGCTTGACCGATTTTTATGATTTTTTTGTGTATATTTGGTAGGTCTGAGAATAGGCCGTATGCTAATTTTTATTTCCCTAGGTGATTAGGGTGGCCTTTCCAGATATTTTGTTTTTTTATTTTTTATTTTAGACCGAATTTTTCTATTTGACGTTTGTATGATTCAGCATCAAAAAAATCTTATAACCACAAATTTCTATCCTTCGGGCGTGGGCGGAGCCGTAGTTTTTTTGCTAGTATTATATAATATTTTTCTCAAATTTTCAGTAATGATTATAGTCTAATTTCGACCAGTGGGCGAAGACTAGTGTTATTAAAAACCTTACATAACTCTTTTGCTTCTTCCACTAGTTATTATTTGACCCGACCGTCCATAAGTATATTAAATACTCCGTCTAGTATTTATTGAATTCTTTCATACGTAGAGCAAAAAATCTAAAAGATTACCTGTCTCTCTAGTTCAAAAACAATAATTTCTATGCAATTAAAAGGTAGTACGAGTAGTGGTGCTTTTCATATCTCAGTTTTGCACCTCTGCCCCTCTAGACAAATGGCAAACGCTTTATACCGATTCTATTTCGATAAACGCTAACGCCTAAGGAGGACCATCTCGTGTATGAAAAAGTGTCCGTAAAAACGCGTCCAGTAAGAGTGGCGCTGCAGTAGCAGTCAATAAATTTTAAAGAAAGCGCCAAACGTAATTATAAAAAAATTACGCTTTCTCTGTGCAGTATTTTGTTTATATTTACTAAAACATTTTTTAGATTACGTAAATAGTTGAGGTTTTGTATACTAGCATTTTACTAACTACTTGAGTCATTAAAGTTTTTAAATATTTGAAATCCGCAAACTTCACTCCATTTATAACAGCTATGTTCATATTGAAACCATTCGAACGCCAGCGCTATTCTGGTAGGTAATGGAAACTTTATTTTCAGTATACAGCTGGACACTTTTTCAACTTTCCCCCCATATGAGACGGTTCTCCTTATCTCTACCCTCCATATTGAATCTAATCACTAGTCGTAAGCTTATGTCAATCCCATACATTGATTATTCTATTCTACAGCGTTTATGCCACTTGTCTAACCCCTCTGATATATTCACGTGCGATACAATGTTGAATCTTGAATTGTGCGAAAGGTGTATGACATAATCTAGCAGGTTTTTGAAAGTAATGTGAATTCCGCTAACCTACATAAAGCCAGCGTGGTGATCTATAACCTTCCTCTCTTACTAAAAGGAGTCTCAGCTGTTAATGATGTTGAAAAGGTTGCAGCATTATATGCTGTTCAATCACGTTTAAAGTTAAATATATACTAAATTCATTATTTTAGAAACCATATGGGATCTATTATGTGGTAAAATTTTTAAGGTCAGGAAACCATGGCAGTAAATCGATACATGAAAAACTAGCGACTTACCCTTGCTTCGCTCGGGCTCGTCTCTAGATAACCCTTTAATATAACATTTTTACAAACTTTGAATATCTTACTTATTTATATCTAATCAAAAGCCAAAAAAATAGGTCAAGCTTCTAGCTTTAAAAATAACATAATTTCCATACAATTTCTCAGGCTCTAGACTATCTATGTACCAAATTTCATTAAAGTGTTCAATATATTTGCGTCAAAGCACGACAGACAAACAGAGTTATATATTAGTAAGGATTACGCAAAACAATAGTAATAACAGTTTTATGTTTTCATTAACTTAACTTTTCTTCACAAGATATTAAATGTAAGCTTATACAATCAAAATTATTAGTAAGACCCCTACAACGTTTGCAATCTATGAATATTCTATCTATCCACAGTTTAACCTTCCTCTATTTATCTGACTGGCCTAGGCTCAATGTCGATATTTGCGTTAATCACGCTAGATTAGATACTAGATAAAAATGTAATACACAAGCAACCTCGTTCTTTTTAAAATACAGAAACATTTCAGTGCCAATTTTAATGAAAGATACTTTTTAATCGAACATATACACACCATCATCATTACCTAAGGTTTTTCGCCCTTGGGCGAGTTCTGTTGTAACCAGGAATTATTCTATCAGCCCAACCGATATCCAAATCCAAATACTGACAATAAACTCTCTTAAATTTATAAAATCAGTTAAAAACACTTACCATTTGATTGGCTTTCTCATACTTGACTAATTCTTAAAAATTATTCGTATGCTGTGACCACTTTATCTTCTTGGCATCTTGGCAAATCGAAGGTGCGTGATTAGTTCATTCTAAAAATCATTATTCTTAAAACATAATGTTTACGATTTTTTTATATTTCAATGGAGCTACAAATTTTATACTACGACGGTTGGTCATAAATAGAATTAGATTTTTATAATTTTTCTTGTTTTAAATTGTAAAAACATTCAAAGCACTGAATGTTCTGTACATAATAAGAAAACGCTCACGTTCGTTATATTCGTATAGGCGAACGGGTTCATACTACATGAATTTTGTATTTCCTGCCGCCCCTGTTTGACTTGCTTACATTAGTTTCTAACTAAATGTGAATAATTGATTGATACGGTTAATAAATTTGACCAGCAAACACGAAGACCTTGATTAGAGGGTGCGTGAGAGAAATATTATGTATTTTTTTAGTACAAGTATTATTAATTTACTTCATTTTATTGACGTAATAAAGATTGCAATTTTTTACTTACAATCGATTTAGGGTCAGATTCAAAGTAGTGAAATTACAGTAAGTTCAAGTCGTCTTTGCAAAGTGAACTGTACATTTCGCAGTATACTTTCAATTACTTCGTAGAACTTTGTAACTTTGTAACAATTGTAAGTGCGATCTATGAATTTATATAGTCAAAGTTGGATTATATATCCTTCCCTAAAGTATTATCACTAACGCCCCACCCCAGCTTTACTCTTCCTTTCCGTGGAGATTTTAACGATTAGTGCGAATAGATAGACTATAATATTATGTAGTTACTGCATAAATATTATTACATACGTATAATTAATTATTATGGGTTCTATTAACGTTAGTAGGAGATTTCGGTCTATGCGATGGACTCCTCAGTGTTTTTTGAGACGAAATATTATATTTTTTAAACTATAAAACATAAAACGCGACCAATGGGGTTTGGTTGTCACCTAATACTTACGACAGGCAACTTTATGACAGACAATTTCCAGCGGTAAAAACTAACCTATATCGCTCTCCAGTCTTCCAACTATCTCCACACAAAAAAGCCGCCAATTTGTCACTTTGTTTCAACGTGAAAGAAGGACAAGCAAACCAACAAATTTTAACATTTATATTAGTGTTAATACTGTGTGAATATTAGAAAATATTATATATAAAAAATAACAGGCTAATAATTTAATTAACCCCATTTGTAACACTTACTTCGAAACACAAATAAAGGTAAAATATCATTTTATATGAAGTTAAATGGTATCGTAAAATTATTACTTAAAGACTTCCCCATGACGCGGGATAAGCCGCGAAATATGGCGGTTCTGTTCGAGATTATGTGCTATAACAAGGAATTATAGTGAGCTTTAATATGCCAGAAAAACCTATATAAAGGAGCTTTGTGGGTCAAACAGGTATTATTTAAAATTAGCTTTTACTGTTATATTAATATTGTAAAAGTTAACAAATTCCTTTGTTTTTTTTTAACGCTGATTTAATTTTTTTTTATTTAAAGTTAATTTTGTTATAAGTGAAGGTTACTTTATTACTAGATTAATTCAGGATAATTACAATTACATACATTAACTATGTATATGTTCCTACACATAGGTAGAAATATAAGTTACAACAATCTTCTCCTTTTTTGCTTGTCCTGCTCGTAGGTACGTTATAAGAGTTAATAAATTTCTCAGACATTAAATATTTTCCTGCTATAAAAACTATCCTATATATTGACTCAGACAACCAGCTATCACCACACCAAATGTCATCAGAATCCGTCCAGTGATTTTCTCGTGATGTATACTAATATTATAAAGAAGTAAAGTTTGTGTGTTTGTATATTTGTTAAATTGTAAGGGGTAAATATCGGGATCTACTGAACCGATTTTAAAAATTCTTTCACCAATAGAAAGCCACATTATTGCTGAGTGTCATAGGTTATATAAAAAACCTAAAAATAAAAAGGCTTTTACGTGGTAGTCCGTTTGTCAAAGTGAATAGGAGAAAAAACGGTCGCATGAAAGCGTTTCTTACGCGATGATATATGGAAATTACGTCATTTTTAAACTATACTAAAGAGGTTACACCTGGGGACGAACCCGAGCGAAGCGAGGGTGAGTCGCTAGTGTGGTCATAAATAGACAGACAGACAAAAATTCTATAAACTTTAGATTCGGCCTCTGTTTCGTTAATATTGACTATTTAAATTAGAATTTCCAAAAAATATTCAATGTACAGATTCAACTAAGTTAGAATTTTATTATATGTATAGAGTATTAAAAAAAATTGTGTAAATTTGTATGTGGGGCCGATAGCTTGTGTAATGAGTTGATGAGATTGAAATTTTAATAATTATAATAATTTGTTTCCCGATATTTCGAATGTTTCACAGCAAATATGGTAATGGGAGAGACTACGGCTTTAAACCTCTTAAAAGTCAAACTTAAAAGAAAAATAAGATTAGATGTCGAAAGTTTTTAATGTGTAAAATATTTATAACAGTGCAAATATTTAAACCGCTATATATAATAGGTAACTCTTTGCTCTGTCTCTTCTTAACCTCTTTTTTATTAAACTCGGTTAAATATTATTCTCTTAACAATATCGAAAACTAAAATCGGAAAAAATACATTATACTTATTAGCTTTAAAGCTTAAAATTCTGTTCTTGGATTTGTGGGATTTCGTGTGAAAGTACCTATACTCGTACCTGAGTCCAGCAGATCAAAATCGATAGGCGGCGGACAGGTGTGAGGTCTTAAAGCCTGCATGGGGCTTAGCACTCGGCTATCGAATGTGAGTGCAGAATGTACTTTGTATTTTATGTACTTACTACTGCTATGATTTCGAGTATTAGTGCACTAGTGTCTTTTGCGTCTACGCTTAGCTCGAAATAATAATAATAATAATATCCTAAAGGCAGTGGTGGCCCAGTAACGCGTCGCTTGGATATCCGAGTGATGCGGGTTCAAATCTGGGTCTAGCACATTTGATATTTTCATGTGCGAATCATTTTCTAACATGATCACCACTGGTCTTACGGTGAAGGAAAACATCGTGAGGAAACCTGCATGTCTGAGAGAACTTTGCAAGTTTTCGAAAAACATGTGAAGTTCGCCAACACGCACTAGGCCAGCGCGATGGACTTAGGCCCGAATGCCTTCGTACTGAGGGAGGCCCGTGTCCAGCAGTGGGACGTTAAAAAATATAAAAAGTATAGATTCGGCCTTTGTATCGACAATAATGACTCTTTCAAACAGTTCTCTCTTTTTAGTTAGACTCCGTTAGAATTTTATTACATATATTTTTATAGATTATATAAATTTAAGATGTTCTGATACTAAGATTCTACATATAGGACGTGCTTTGAAAAAAAGAGAACAAAACATTCAGACCGTTTTCGCCATCTGCGCTATGATTTATACTCCATGTACCGTGTAACGCTTCGGACGATAAATCAACTAGAAGTTGTAAGTCTTTGCGTCGTAAATAAAGAATTTCGTCTAAGACCTGTTTGTTTCCATAGTTTACACTCAGGGAGACCTCGATTTCAATTTAATATCGCTGATTTTATCAGGGTTAAAGTCAAAGGTTTAATTGTGTACCTACAAGAAGGATACTAATAAGCAAAGTAATAGTTTACTAGAGCATGGTAGCACTTGACTATGAACATGTTGTGACAAGACGTATACAGCAAATATTGGTACGGCTAAGAACCTAATGTTTCTAGTCGAATCCCGGACTGGGCCAATTTTATTTATGAATCTTTCTATAAAAATATCCAGTAACAGTCCGGAGTTGGGAATTTTGCGATATATCTAATTGTACTTTGGGGAGTGCGTAAAGCCGTCGGTGCTGCGCCTTAACTCTCACTGGTCGTGTCGACTAGTCGTCCCACCGGAGTATGAGAGTGAACGGATTATCAGGATAATCTTTAGGCTAGTCGTCGTCGAAATAGGTCGGAAGGATCATCTCACTTTATTTTAATTATATCCTATCCTTTTAATTCATTTTGTTAGCTTTCTAGTTTAAAACCTTTTTTTATTTTATATATTATACTATTTTGTTACATATAATATCAAAATCTTATCTTATCTTAATCTTTATCTCTTATCTTCTTAAAACACTTTCGATAACTTTGTAAAATTTAAGCGAAACATATGTAAATAGTTAACTTTTACCTTATAATGTCACTAAATAACAAAACTTACTTTTAAGGTAGGTAATTGATTTGAAAATTGAAGCCAATCTCTAATACGAAGCTTGTTATTTATTTATAACCTTTTATGGATTTTATATAAGCTTGCTATTCAGTTCTTTGTCATTGATATCAGCAATTTCACCAGAAAATGTTGAAAGCTCCTCGAGATACAATTTATCCTCTGTGTAGGAAGTAACGGAGCCTCAAACGATAAATCAACCAAGTTTTGAGTCACTACCGAAATTTCACATATGTTTCTGAAAATTAACTCTACTTATATTTCTATGGCTTATCTTATGTATTGATAAGTTATTTAATATCAGCGATGAAACTATACAGAATTATTATGATATATAATAATAATTAGACGACTCGTTTGGTTCAGTTTATAGTGACTCTACTTGCTGTGCAAACGGTTGCGGGTTCGAGTCTCGCTGGGGTCATTCATTTGTTGAACACGAATGTTTGAACTCCAGTCATGGGTGTTTATTTATTTATGTATATAAAAGGTATTTATTATGTGCAATGTATCAACTATCTGGTATCCATAACATAAGCCTCGTAGTTTACCACGGAACTTGATGGCGCTAAGTGTAATAATGTCCCAACAAATAAATTAAAAAAATACACTGTTACCTACTAATAAAATTTTCAAGTGGTGTCTATACATCTTAACAATCTGAGTGAAACTAGGGTAAGGCACCAGCTTTGTACCACTATCTACCTGCAGTTAAAAAATATGTACTAACTTTTAAAATTAACTAATAAAATTTTGAAATACTATAAGCGAAATAAAATTTATTTGCTCTTTTTATTTTTATACTTATCGATTATTATAATTCCCTGAAACCGGTGCAGTGATCTGATATCGACATTCTAAATAATGAAAATCTGTGAGTAACTTATTTTATTATTAACATGTTCTTTTGTGTATTGAGACGAATTGGGTTATAAAAGTCATCAAAAATATAAGCACTATTAAGAAGTTGGACAGTTTTGGATGAAACTTGACAAATTAATATCAATATTATCTGGAAGAGAACGTAGGCAAATATTAGTAACTAAACTTTTCAAAAGGTGGTATTGATCGTTAGCCAAGTCGCAAAAATAGGCCTGAACTTGAAAACCCTCCCGAGGATAAGCCACTACTCATAAAATAATTTACAAAGTTTCAAATTGACGAGATAAATAGATGAAATAGACCCCAAAATTTCATTACGTAGTTAAAGCTAATATAACTATCGTAAATCACAACACAACGTCGAAACTTCCGGAGAGAAACAATGAAATAATTCATTCAGAATTAAAAACATTTGTTTACGTTGGAATGGTAAGAAAATGAAGAGACTGTAAGACTCGAAACAATTTTGTAAATGGCAAAATTTATAGCCTCGTCCAAACAGATTTAATCGTGAAACGGACTCTTAGAATTGACAATACAAATTTACACGATTAAGAAAATTTAATTTTCTGCCTGTTGTAACTTGTCTGACAAATTAGTGGGCTCGGCGGACCCCACCCTGAAATATTGTGGACAAAGATAACAGTAAATTATAACTAAAAGTCAACTTTTTAAATGATTTACCGACTTTTAACGGCAAAGTTAAATTCACCCAGAATTATATAAATCATTATTAGTAAATATTTCAATCTATAAATTCGAAGTCCATTCTGTACATGTTTTTTTTTAAATAGTAATCCCTAGGGTCTAACTATCGCTCCGCTCCGATTCATCCCTAGATACGTTTTCAAAATTAAAAAAAAAAAAAAAAAAAATAGTTTTATTTCTTAATCATCTTTACAATAATTATGTTCGAGTCTTCCCAGTAAGTAATCCGAGGATACTTGTGTTGGGAATGGCCCGCTTCTTCCCATATGCATATTCTATGATTAAGAGTTATTTTATAATGTTAGGCAATTACTATTTTTAACAGTAAATACATGTGAGTGTAACGCCTGAATATAAACCAATTTGTCTTAGTAAACTAGTTTTCAATAACAGTTAGATTTATTTTAAACATCAAAATGAACTTATCTATAATAATACACATTTTTAGTTAAGAATACAAGTTGTAGGTAATATTTTATTTTAGATATGTACATTAAAAGTGAAAATAAGCAAGTACAGATTTACATATAGAGTGTGTGTGTGTGTGTGTGTGTGTGTGTGTGTGTGTGTGTGTGTGTGTGTGTGAATATGAGTATAGATATGCCTGTATGCCCTACGGAAGCATGAGCTCCTTGGGATCGGATCTGCGTGTCCACATATAGGTATATCAATGCAGGTTGTGGGTTATGGTCAGTAAGGTCGTCATCTTGTTCTAGTTAAGAGGTTCTCTTCTTCCTCGTAAGCAAGAGTACTCAACCATTGTATAAGTGCTTTTTTACAACTGTGCAATTTCATAGGATAAATTTTAATTATTCGGTTAGACTGAACAGCGTATTGCCGTTTGGCAAAGACAGTGTGGACATGATGATATGGAGCCACTATGTCATTTCTCCTTTTATTTTGTAGATGTTGATCGAAAGGGAGTGTCTTATGACATCGTAAAATTAGGTTAAGGATATATAACTTTCTAACGGATAAGAGATTACTGACATTGTAGAGAGTGACTGTGGGGAACCTATAGGGTTTAAAATACATTACTTTTAAGAGGGACCTTTGTACTCTTTCTACATTAATAAAATTAGTTTTTGTAGCACCCCCCAAATCGAGATGCAGTAGGTGATTACAGATTGTACTAAGGCAATATAAATTTTCTTAAGAAGTTCTTTTGTCATGACATGTCTGAGTGATTTAAAGATCCAGGTTAGCTTTCTTACTCTATCCATAACTAGTTCTATGTGATAAGACCAGCTTAATTTTTGATCAATCATAATGCCAAGGTACTTGGTGCAGCTGACTTTTTGTATAGGAGGACAGTCACATGAAAGCCAATCATGGTTAGCACAACTATGTATTCTGATGCTAAAGTCAGGCCCTGGTTGTGAGCTTTGGTATGGAGTGAAACAATTGAGGTTGGTTTTTAGAATGTTGAGAGGTAGAAGATTACCATTTAGCCAGTTTAAGACTCTGACTAGACCTTTCTCTGCAGTTCTTTGCACGGTGTCCCACGTCTTTCCGGTAAAGACGATGGCGGTGTCGTCCGCGTAGGAAATTATTTTTCCCCCGGCATCAGGAAGATTACATAATTTGTTTATGTATATTAGGAAAAGCGTTGGGCCGAGGACACTACCCTGCGGTACCCCGTAACTCACGCTTTCCTCATTACTGAGATATTTATCTATTTTTACAATTTGTGTTCTATCCTGAAGATAACTTTTAAAGAGAGAAAGAGCAGTACCACGAATGCCAATGTTCTCTAACCTACGTATAAGAGTAGGCACGGACACAGTGTCGAAGGCTTTTTTCAGATCAAGAAAAACTGTTAGACATTTGTTAATTGTTACCCTTATCTACGTTTTGCACTATCGTGGAAGTCAAAGTTAATATAGCGTCTTGAGTTGATAAGCCTTTCCTAAAACCATATTGAGAGGTAGATAATATGTTGTATTTATTAAGGTAGCTAACTAGTCTCTTATTTATTAATTTCTCTATGACTTTTGAGATGGAAATCAGGACGGAGATAGGTCTATAATTACATACTTCGGTGCTGTCTCCACTCTTATACACAGGGGTAACTAAGGATCGCTTAAGTGCAGAAGGAAAGATACCAGTGTCAAAACATAGATTAGTACAGATTTCTCACAAATGCGATATATTTGTGAAAAATCCGTATAAATATATATCCATATATATATTGACCCGAATAACCAGCTACTAACTTACCAAAATTTATTAAAATCTGTCAAATGGTTTTCTCTTGATACGATGACAAGCAGACAAAAAATCTAAAAACTATAGATTCGGCCTCTGTATCAATAATAATTTTCATATAACAGTGCGATTTTTAAGTATGCAGCCATATCCACGTGATGTTACTAGTTACTAATAAATCACACACAGCCTGCCCCGCTGTAAACAAGTCGTTAATAATTGCTCTTAGCCCTCAATGTTTTATTCATATCTCCTGTAATCCGGACTAGCCTAATGAAAAGGGACACTGACGCGTCAACGTTGTCAGGACGTAATTACACCGTTAGATTTGACTGTGATTTGAAATGCCAAACGTACTGAGTTTTATGTTTGAAAACAATTGATAAATCATTTACTAATTCATACTTTGAAAAGAAGATATTGTTAAATTAAAGAAAATATTTTTGTACAACAATGGTATGATCACATTTTCAAAAAGTTTTAAATATATACGAAAATTGCCAAATTTCGTATCAGTTAATTGCAAATGAACTTAATTTAGGCCACTTTTTAAGCCGAAAGCTTAAAAATTTTTTAACTTCTCAACTTTTTCATAATATATTAACATATATACGTAATGAATAATACTAGATCTTATTTCACGCACTTTGAAAAACATGATTTATAAGGTAATGGATCTGCATAATATAGTACATACATAATAACTAGGATACTTTCCGTCCCTAAATTATTAAATAAGTAAGTATCGCAAGTCTTCAATTCTATATTCATTTTTAGTTTTTAGACGTGTTAGTACAATACAATTTAGTTTGCCAATGTGACGTAACGAATTACAAGATAAACTAGTAATTTCCTTAGATGAGTAAACGGTGTGAAAGATGAGAGATCAAACTTATTAACAGTGTTGTGGGCGTTACATTTGATGTCTTGTTCCCGTAGTTCCAACTTGAGAATATTGTTGGCAAGTTTAGGCCGTTTTACAACTTTGAGCATCTCTATTAATATTGTTTGGAATAAATGGAATGTCTTTGAGGCTTATTGAAAGGGAAACTGGGATAATGGTTATTAACTAGATTGTATCGTCTCTTGAAACAAAATTAAGTCGTAAAAGTGTTAGTGCTGTCGTTTGCAATTTAAATGGTCGAATTTGTTAACTTAACACATTTAATGAATTGTTAATGTAACAACTTATTGTTAGTAAAGTTTCATGTTAATTTTGTTAAGGTCTTAAGCCAAGAAGCTTACTCTCTATTCCTGCCACTATCATAGTCCGGTGGGATGACTGGTTGACACGACCAGTGAGGTTAAGATGCAAGAACGACGGCTTTATGTTCTCTCCGAGGCACGAATGTAAAAAGTCCCTACTCCTAGCAACGGTGCTGAGGCTGACTTAACAGAAACACTCGTCACTAAACTTGGCCAGATTCAGGATTCAAACTGCGGAACTTCGGATGTGCAGACATACATGCTAGCCACTACACCACGTGGTCTTTTAAATTGAAATATGCATTTATAAGCATATTATATGCTTATATGAAAGTAATCAAAACTTTCTTTAATCTTCTTTTGAAAAGGCAAATCCTTAATTAAAGCAGACATCAATAATGACGTAGTAAATAGGTAATTCGTGTCGTTGATTGATACGTAGAATTAAGTTCATCCCTCGAAGGGACCCCTTACCCTTTAACGTGTCCCTTGAGATCGATAATCCCTAGTGTAAACAGGTGATTTGATTTTACACCCCAGGGTTGTAAAGACGAATGGCTTTTCTGAATCACAGAACTTACATGAACCACTATGGTAGTTAAATTTAAATTCGTTTTAATCTCGTTTTTATAGTGTGATTGTAATAACATATTTATAAGTAAAAACTTGGTATTACATAACAATGGACTTGTTGCAATGTAACGAATAAACTCAAAAACTACTGGACCGATTTTAATGAAATTTGATACACAGATAGTCTAGAGCCTGAGACTACTTTTCATAGGCTACTTTTCAAGGCGAAAAAAGGGCTGTAAAGGGTTGAATTAGGGCATTAAAGTTTGTATGGAAATTACGTCATTTTTAAAGCTAGAAGCTTGAAACTTATAATAGGTAACTATAATATAACTTATAAATATAACTTATTTCTTAGGCTTTTGATTAGATATAAATTAGTAAGACATTCATGTTTGTAGAAAGTTTATACTAAAGGGGAGGTCTAGGGAAAAACCCGAACGAAGCCAGGTTGAGTCGCTAGTAATATATAAATAGATAAGGTATAGTATCAGTTTTTACTTCTGTTTGTATACTGTGTTTCTTGTTAGGGTTCCGTAGTACAATTAAGACAAGCTTCGCCATGTCTGCCTGCAGCTTATCTCAGTGACTCTTAATAATAAAAAAGCAGCATGGATACACAAAAAATTTGGAAAAATAAATAAAAAAATTTTAGAGGTCACCTCTATACGTAAATTGAGAGTGATTTTTTCACGTCTACCCCATATCTTTTAAAAATATCGTGAGTTTGTGTAAGCATTTTTTTTTATGAAAAAGGGATCCCTATGTGTAATATTAAGCTTTATAGTTCCAATTTTTGAGGTTTTACAGTTAAGTGTTAAGTTCTATTTTGTCATGTGATAATATGCACATTTGACAACATGGCGACGACATGGACATGATATAGCGACCCTACTTTCTGCGCCAGCGGCGCGGGTTCGAGTCCCGCTGGAGGCATCTATTTATTGAGCACGAATATTTATACTTCAGTCATGGGTGTTTATATTTATAATATGTATGTATTTAAACTATTTGGTATCCGTAACACAAGCCTCGTAGCTTACCACGGAACTAGATAGTGCTGTATGTAATAATGTCCCAACATATTTATTTATTAGTTTAAGTTTGAACCGATTTCATTATAATTTTTACGCACAAAAAAGTTCCAATAACTTTGAGAAACATAGAGTATTTATATTTTATACAGTAGTCAAGTAGCAAGCGAAAACTACTCTAATAGAAATAAGCGAGTTTAAATGAAAGCAATGTAAAAGGCTGATATCTAGTTTGAAACTGGTTTAAATTTCATTATAACAAGTGTTAATTTTGCGCCTAATTGCTTTCCAATTTGTTTAATTGGTCACTATTATTGCGTCAATAAGAATTGTAAATGAAGTGAAGTTTTTCACATTTAATTGTAATTCTAGATATAATATTATGTAGGTATGTACACTTCTTTCTATATACATATCTTAAAATAATTTTCAGACGACTTCATGTTTCAGACAACACCTTTGGCACAGTTTGTAGTTACCCTGCTTGCTTTGCCAACGGTCGCGGGTTCGAGTCCCGCTGGGGTAATACGTTTTCTTCCAGAAATTTTGCCCCAGCAAATCCCAAACTTACGACCCTATTTGCTTATCAATATAGGACTTCTTTCTAAAAAAATCACATTTATAACAAGTATTGATATTAACATAATATAAAACAGAATTACAATATATAATATTCTTCTTCTTCAGAGTATAATTTTCCGACATTTTATGGTTGGAATTTATTTGAACAATTTACATAATTATTAATATTCAAAAGTTATTTCAAAGTGATTTAGTTCAATGCAATTTAGCATTGAAACTTGGTCATAAATTATTTCCGACGATGAAAAATGTTTTCGCCGTAAATTTTAATTACCATATCAAGGGCATGATGAATAAATGGCACAATTCCGCTTCCCTCTCTAATTAATGTATATGAAGCCATTACATTAATTAACGAAGCTATTCCATACAAACTGCGTAAGAAACAATTTTCATATGAAACATGATATCGTAGTTTCAATTATTAGGTTTTTAGACGGTCATAGTATTTTTATTAGTTGGTATGATGGTTTGTTTGAAGAAGGGCAAAGCAAAATGAGAGCTAACTAAAGCTAGTGTTGTAATACAATGATAATGTGCTGTAAATATTTCATAAATAAGGTATCTTTATATATTCCCTTTAGCATACAATTTTTACAAACTTTGAATGTCTTACTTATTTATATCTAATCATAAGCCTAAATAATAAGTTTCAAGCTTCTAGCTTTTAAAATGACGTAATTTTCATACAAATTTTTATCCTCTATTTCAACCCTTTACAGCCCTTTGTCGCCTTTAAAAGTAGCCTCTGTCCTTTCTCAGGCTCTAGAGTATCTGTGTACCAAATTTCATTAAAATCGGTTAAGTAGTTTTTGTGTTTATTCGTTACATACAAAAATACAAATCTTCTCTCTTTATTATTATTATTATTTATTTATTATTATTAAAGTTTACATATTTTTTTTTATTAAATGTAACGTTGTAAATCTCTTATAATATTGTACTATAGATATTAGGGTGCTTCATTTGGGACGACTATTTCTTTTCTCACTCCATTGACGAAATATTGTTCTAAACATAGAAAAAAAATCCCAGCAAAGGATAGCTCTTAATTTTAATTTTAAGTACTCGTTGAATGAATTTAAAGTTTTCCCATAATATACCCGTAAAATATTATTTTTTTGCTTAAATAATATATAGCATAGCGACATTTCATGATATTCATTTGACCATGGGTGAAAGTTGTAGTGGGTTCCTTCCTCTTTAAAAGCTCTTACAGCTCATTTCCAATATATTACATACAGCTCATTTCCATAAATGAATGAATGAATGAAATATATACAGCTCATTTCCATAAATGAATGAATTAATATAAATGACACTTTTTATCGTAAATTTTAGATATTAATTTATTTCATAAGTAGACTAAGGAAATGCTACTTTACGTCAAGTTACGAATATAATTGAAAGGAAATTTAATCTAAACTTTGATAAAACAAGTCATTATAGTTAATTTTTAAGAAATGTTTGACCTGGTTCGAATAACCTTTTTAATTCGGCAAAAAAACAAATACAGACATAAAAAGTTTTTAAGAATTCGTGTTTATTTACAAAAAAAAGATTGAAGGAAGATGTATTTGATAATAAAGATTTAAGGCTGCGTATAAACGTAAGTCATTGCCAAATACTCAATAGAAAAATTTTACTTGCATTTTTTTTATTAAACGTGCTTAAAATAGTTATTTAATAAAAAATACACCTTTTTTATGTTTAAAAAAATATTTTTCATTATTTTAAGTATTTAAGTTTAGCGATAGCAAAAAATAGTGTAATATTAGGGTGTGCATATATTTGTTTTAAAAAAATAAGCACAATTTCCTCAGTCATAAATAAAAATTTATAATTAAAAATGTGTTTGAAACGATTGATGTCGTAAGTGTAAATTTACCCTAAAAAGAAAAGTGCCAAAAAAATACAGCATTCAAAAGTTTTTCCATTTTCGGTGTCAAGACAGCTTGCGGCTATGAACTCAGCGCATTTCTGCAGATTCAGAGTAATCTGTTTTACGATATTGTCTCACAATATAATTTAAAAAGTTTTTGAGATATTTGTATAAGTACTAACGACTTACCCTCGCTTCGCTCGGGTTCGTCTCTAGGTACCTCCTTTAGTATAAGTTTTTTAAAAACATTGATTCTTTTTGTTTATTATTAAATTCTTCTGTGTGACTTACGGAAATTACAAAATAAAAATTAGCCGAATTGATCGAGCCATTATCGAGTTTTGCGCTTACCAGCATTCATTTATATTTTATTTTTTTAGTATTAAAATCTTCCGTGGACCTTAAAGAACATACAAAAAATAAATTAGCCGAATTGGTCCAGCCATTCTTGAGTTATGCACTTAACAACATTCATTTTTATTTATATATAAGTAATATATCCATACTAATATTATAAATGCGAAAGTAACTCTGTCTGTCTGTCTGTCTGTCTGTCTGTCTGTTACCTTTTCACGCCTAAACCACCCAACCGATTTTGCTGAAATTTGGTATGTAGATAGTTTGCATTCATGAGAAGGAAATAGGCATATTATTTTTTGGAAATTCAACCCCTAAAAGGGTTAAAAGGGGTAGCAAAGTTTGTATGAGAAAAATATTTTATTGCACATTTTTGCATGAAACTTTGAATTAATGCTTTTTAGTACAAATGATGAAACACGTATTTCAGAGTTTTTCGAAATTCACCCCCATTGGGGGTTAAAGGGGGTGGCTAAGTTTGTATGGGAAATTTAATTCTATTGAAATATTTTGCGTGACACTGAAATAATGCTCTGCAATTCAAATTATGAGATACATATCTAAGCGTGTTTTGAAAATCAACCCCTATGGGGGTTAACGGGGTGGCACAAGTAACAGTATATAAGCAAAAATGTTTATTTTATTCACTCTTAGCGCGAGCGAAGCCGCGGGCACCGCTAGTAAGATAATATACACGATCCATAAAGAAGAAAAAGAAAAAAAAGATATTTAAAAAAAAATATGTCAAATATTATGTTTATTTGCCGATCGGTTATTGTATTGAAGTATAAAATATTTGTCCAAAAAAAAACGTAGTATTAGAAGTATCTAACCGTGTCCTTTTCTGTTACCTTTTCACATTGCGAAACAGTAATAATTGCAAATACAACACATAAGCAAAGCCGCGGGCGAAAACTAGTAAAGTAATGAGTAGTAAAGTAGCTTTGTCCAAAATCAAACTTCAATATCAATCAAAGTAGTACATTGATACATGAATCCTAATGGTATAAAGAGGCGATCTACAACCCGACCGCTCCGAGCTATTCAGGGCAATGTTCGAAAATGTTTTTGAGCATTCATTTAGAACACGTTTAGACGATATCGAAATGATAGTTCCATAAAGAAATCTATAAAACTTAATTTATATAAAGCTTATATTTACTATCTTATTCTAGACTGAAAGAAAAAAAAATAATTTTAAGATTTTAAATATTTGTTTATGCCATTATCTTAAATGCATCACTTGTATTGTACTGTAAGCGTATTCTTTGTAGAAACCTCAAGGAGAGGCAACAAGGCCACACCTTGGCCTTCTCGATCCGACTGGGATCAGCCGCCCAAACCCATTCAGATAAAACTAAGTTGGAAGTCTAAATTAAATAATTATGTAAAACATGATGTATCTCATCACACTGTATTTCTATTTGTTCAATGTTAATAGACGTACGTCTTTTGTACATCTTATAAAAAGTGTTATAGCAGAAATCTAATATACGAGTAGGTAAAATCAATGAAACTATTATAATATTATAATAATTTATGTATGTAAAAACATTACATTTACAGATTACAGTGATTAATTCAGGCAAACTATCATTTTCTGAGCACACTTATTTTAAAGAAATTTTTTTATGATGAATATTCGAATAAGGAACGTATCTTGGGACTTACAATTCAAATCTGTTCGCATTTTCATCTATTTGTAAACTATTCGTCGAATCCATTTCGTGTAAACGGCTTACTGTTTTATTCCACTAGCGTGGTTTCGCAAAGATTTCCGGATGCGCTGCAATTCAAGCCGGTATTTTGGTTTAGTCTATTATATTGTTATTTCAGGCTTTGTTTTAAAAATATTCTCCTCCACGCTTGACATGCCGCTTGAGTATATTGTTGGAATGGCCCTCAAAAGTAAAAGACTTACTCATCTCTTCCGTTTATTTACAAACTTCAATAGTTCTCATTTTCAAAATTAATACTAAATTAACAAAAATATCACAACGAGACACGTCGTACTTTCACTGTGGTCGTTACACTTCTGCTTGACGTTTGACATTTAAGCATTTATATAAATCAAAATGTCAATGTTGCCATCGACTGCATCGTATCGATTTTAACCAAATTAATAAATAATCGTTACTTATATTAAAAATCGACATTTAATATTAAAAAAAACGTGACAATTATGAACTAATAATTAATTATTAAATTATTTCTGCCATATTATTCTATATTATATTAAAAATTAATATTTATGTTTAAAAAAATGTACAAATTATGATGAGTATGCTAACAGACGGCCATCCTGTGAACGGAATGTCCCCATTCCGGCTCGGCCATCCGAGAAGCCCAAGATTAAATCTAAAAAAAATAATAATAATAGTGAAACACAATAATATAGCACGAGAATTAATCTAAATAGTAAGAATTAATTTGAAAACAGAATTAATTGAAAACAGAATTAATCTAAATAGTAAGAATTACTAAAATTAGATTTAAAAAAATCCTGCTTTCTTATTAATCTAAGAATTTTGATGCACATTCAGATGAACGACGCAGCTGGAATTTTACTGGGACACCTGTGAAAACCAAATAAAGATTAGATGTTGATATAGTATATAATATGTAAAGTATGTATTATTTTAATAAATTTCAGTAGTTTCATACAAGTAGAGTATAATGTAACACAACTCAACAAGAGAATTAATCTAAACGATCAGAATTAAATAACAATTCTTGCTTTCTCATTAATCATTTCTACAACCATGATCTAGAATTTTGATGTACATTCAGATGAGCGACGCAGCTGAAATTTTACGAGGACACCTGTGAAAACCAAATAAAGATTAGATGTTGATACGAGTATATTACATAATATAAAAAGTATATTATCATTTTAATAACTTTCAGTAGTTTAATACAAGTAGAATATAATTTTAATGATAAGCAAAACAATAAGCAATGGTTTTAGCCGTTTATTATTCACAGATATATTACACATATTTTAGAGTTATCACTGCAATATTTGACAAGATATTTCACTTGTCTGTGATTTTACATTTAACAATAGTGATCACTGCATTCAGCAGAATGTCTCACTTATAAAATATTTCGTGATCCATTCAAAAAAACAGTGTATTAGACTTATATATTTCGTGATCACTGCATATAGCAGCATGTCTCACTTATAAAATATTTCGTGATCATTGCATAAAGTAACATATCTCACTTACCTATATATTCCATGATCACCGCTTGTAGAAGCTCACCTCACGTACTTATATTATTTAGTGTTCACCGCATATAGCAGCATGTTACACTTATATATTTCGTGATCATTGCATAAAGTAACATATCTCACTTACCTATATATTCCATGATCACCGCTTGTAGTTGCTCACCTCATGTACTTATATTATTTAGTGTTCACCGCATATAGCAGCATGTTACACTTATATATTTCGTGATCACCGGATATACCAGCATGTCTCACTTAGATGAATCGTGATCACCGGATATACCAGCATGTCTCACTTACATAAATCGTGATCACCACATACAGCGGCATATTTCACTTATATATTTCGTGATCACTGCATATAGCAGAATGTCTCACTTATAATTAGTGATCACTGCATTCAGCAGAATGTCTCACTTATAATTAGTGATCACTGCATTCAGCAGAATGTCTCACTTATAATTAGTGATCACTGCATTCAGCAGAATGTCTCACTTCATATGACCTAGAGTTTAAACAATGATCACCCCATATAAGGGTAAATTTCACACAATTATTCCTAGTGATCACCGCATACAGCGGCATATTTCACTTATATATATTTCGTGATCACTGCATATAGCAGAATGTCTCACTTATAATTAGTGATCACTGCATTCAGCAGAATGTCTCACTTCATATGACCTAGAGTTTAAGCAACGATCACCCCATATAAGGGCAAATTTCACACAATTATTCCTAGCGATCACCGCATACAGCGGCATATTTCACTTATAATTAGTGATCACTGCATTAAGCAGAATGTCTCACTTATAATTACATATATACTTATAATTACATATATATATGATAGACACATAAAGCATCGTATCTGTGTAGTTAAGTATAATATACCACTTACTTATATATTTAGTGTTCACTGCAGAATATACTTTTGTATTACATTTTATAATATACTACGAATTACAGGAGTTCGGTTTTGAAGAGCATTAATAATATTATTTTAACAACAATTATTTGCAATTATAACAAAATCGTATGATATCATATTTATTCTTTCATAGCAGTCTGACTTTTACCAGTGTTCCTAACAGTAAGTTGTCCTATTCT
The DNA here is from genome assembly GCA_951802675.2 of Boloria euphrosyne. Taxonomy (NCBI): domain Eukaryota; kingdom Metazoa; phylum Arthropoda; class Insecta; order Lepidoptera; family Nymphalidae; genus Boloria; species Boloria euphrosyne. Next base: position 2,218,817 of record OX637888.1, read on the forward strand.
TGTTTTTGGAATTCTTTAGACTTTTCTACAATGGCGAATGAAGTTTTGTTTCTTTAGTATTATTTTGAATGTTACTTTAACTCCATTGCACTTTGTTTAAGTGATTGTCTCAGACCTATACTCTATTTATCCATGGAGGGGTCGCGACTACATTCAAAATATTTTTGGCTCAAACTTCTTTTACATATATATGTATATATATTTTTTATATTGCCGAAGTAAAATTGCTAGTTCCTCTAACTGACAAGTTTGGTTTAATATCACTAAATATATATATATATATTTTGAAATAAATAATATATATAAATATGTTGGGACACTTACACACTATCTAGTTTTATGAGCCTTATATTATGAATACCAGATGTTTGATACTACAGATATATAATTTTTTGATGTACATGCAATATACATATTATAAATATAAGCATCTATGACTGAATCACAAACATTCATGCTCAACAAATAATTACTTACATCGGGACTCGAAGTTAATTATCTTGCTTCTAAGGTTTCTAATAGTTTGGTAAATATTAATATGCTAAACCTATCAATGATGCCCAAAATAATAGATTACTGCTTTCACTTTTAAGAAATTGCTCTATATGGTCCATTTGCAAAGTGTGAAACGGAGTGTGAACCCTTAGGTTTTAGGTGAAGCAGTATTTTTCATTGTAGATGCTTCGTTGTATATTATATGCTCCAGTATGGAGGATGCAAATCCTAGTCTTATACAAATATATTCATTTTAAAACAGAAAATTTTATCTTTGGTTTTATAATCTAGGGGGAGATGTCCTAACTCATCGTGGCTACAATGAAATATCCAATTCAATTCATCGCCAATTCTTATATATTCCGTTATCCTTTATGACGTATTGTTTTATAATAATAAGTATACTGTAAGTATCCAAATTAGCCTTAACTAGTTTTAATTTATAGTCAGTCAATTGCACCGCTTGTAACCATTCGGTTATTATTACACTCATTGTCTGTAACGTTCGAGTATTTTCGGAATGTTCAATTTGTAGATGGAGAGGGGGATTCTGGCCTAAAGCTTCCGCGTGCTGCAGTTGGATTGTTTTTTTATAGTAAAATTGTGTTCCTGTTGAAACAACTACCATACCAAGAAACAACTTCCTATAAAATATATATGAAACTCCTTTACTGAAAGAACTTCGTCACGTGTCTTATTCTGAAGTATGCAACACGTTGTAGTGGCTCCTTCTCATTGGGTCTTTGCAATAATATCATCCACGCGCGGTTTTACTTGCGTCACGCTTCTGCAATGCCCTTCGGATTATGCAACATTGCGAGAAATCATTCATCATCAATCACTGTTAAAAGTAGATTTGTGATCTTGACCCAATTTTCAAGATACATTCTTAGTCGTCGCAAGATTTGTCAATGATTTTGCTATGCTATTAAATCCAGAAATAAATCTCCGAGGAAAGCTTACAAGCCATACAAACTGTCTCATTTGGTGTACATTCATAGGTGCAGGAAAATTGAATACAGTATTCTTACTATCTAGTCGTAATACGTCGTAATACCTCCTTCCTTCATATATCAAGTAGTTGAGCTGTTTCAAAGTAAGAACAGTATTTCGCAGAAATATTAAAATTTATCGAAACTTAGCTTGATCATCAATGGTAGAAGGAGGGGATAGGAGATTATCCATATATCGAATTGCCAAATCATACGTATTCTTTCCGAGAGCTCCATTTACTATATGCCGAACCACAGTTGCGGCATAACCAGATTAAATAACATCCTCGTACATTTATAGTGCCCTTCTGGCGTCGTAAGTGCTGTTAAGTGCTTCGACTCTTCTGACGTTCATATTTAATACTATCCGGATTTAAGATTCAGACAAAACATTTTCTTAATAAATTGAGTAAGTTTTGCAACTTTTGTTCTTTATCTCCCATTAAATTTTCTTCAATACGTAATATTTCCGTATTAATAACTTCTTGACTTATAGGCTTGTCAGGATGTTATCGAGAGCAATTCGTCCCACTGTCAATTCAGTTGGAGGCTTTTTAAAGTATATTATTCTTGTACACAAAGGATGAGCACCAGCTAAAAGCTTTTCCTTCTTTACTAAAATACGCCAGGTATAGTACTAGTATTTTATTTTACCCTCTTTAAATGATATATTTCCTGGTAAGTTATGATATAGTTTTAAATCTTACTCACTACGTATCTGGATTATCGGTATGTATCTCACGACAGTGAAGTCTGCATTATAAATATCCATTCTATTCATTTCTTCCTTACACGAAAGCAAAATTAAAATAGTATAGGTATATCTATTTAATTCCAGTGATGTTTCTGTTTGTAATAGGAAATCCGTATCTAAAAATTCATTGGGTACTACGACATGGCTTTGAGGTTAACTTTTATAAAATCCAGAGAAACATTGACGTCAACCTTTCGTAGGTGATTTAAACTCCCAAAAGCAAAACCTTCTATAAGCGTTTTCATCATTCTGATCTACCGTGACAAACAATTGCTCAAATAAAAACTTGCGTTGACTGCCAAATTCTCTCAAACGCCACTTTACTTTTTTTTTAATATAAGAATCATTATAATAAAAAGTATATTATATAACTCATCTTGGGTCGTGATGGAGAACATTGCAGGCATTTTGTTATTCTGTTCTCTATAGTAGTCTTTAGAAATATTTCAAATTTTTTTGTTTAAATCTCTTGTGTTTATATTTCCTTTCCGCCTACATTACACGAGCTGACAATACCTGGATTTATCATAACAGTATTCTTCAAGTGTATCCTCTCTATACGGTTCCTTCTTGCTAAAATTTCAATTTATTTGTCAACTAATTACGATCAGAAAATACAACAATAATTTTTATCTGCCACACTTTTTATACTATTCAACTGAGGATGAACTTTCATATCAGCTCCGTGCTAATCAAGACAACTTGAGCAGTGTATAAAAACCCGTTTGGGTGTCACTCCATTTATGTATAATTGCCATCTCCTTAACCCTATTGAGCCAAGTTTTAATGAACTGAGTTTTCTGGCTAGGGTTGAAGCTATTTCATGACCATCAAATGTGTTTTGTGTATGACTGCTGAGTGCGTTGACAAATCTTTCCATTAAGTCATTGTTTCTGCTGTATGGTTCTAGATTCGAACTGAATCTCGAAACTGACATGAAGACTTCTTCTTCCTAAACGCATTTCTGTTTTCCAATTAACTCTCCGATAAACGGATGCGCGATGCCGACGTGTTCTACGAGGTTTGTAGTATCTTCCTCATTTTTCTCTTATGTCCATCATGCGTCACTAAGCGGATAGCCACTTCGCTAAGAGTCCGAAATTGTACTGATAGGTATTGTCATTAGTATGTATTATTAATAGTAGTTATTTGAGAAAATAAAAATAAATGTGCCCTGGAAACCACCTCGAAATCCATGTCCATTTCTCAAAACAAGTAGATACAGGACTAACTTAGGAAAATATCACCCATTTGCTCGAATGGCGCGACTATTAAATGCAATACCAACAGTAGACATGGGTTTCGATACATTTAACACATTTAAACAAAAATGTTACGCGTACTCTACGTGATTTAGTGGATTCGCACATCTAAATTATTATTTTTAATTATTATCATTAGTATTAATTTTATTGTTTTTGTTAAAGATTTTGTTTTATTATTTTTCACTTTCTTAGATATATTGGTTTTATCACTAACTTTAATTAAGTAATGCTGTCAACACTATTTCGGTGCATGTTGTGTTCTCCAGTAATTGGGGGTACATTTTAAGCAAAGATTTAAAGGATACTATTATTATTTTTGTATTTTATTATGTACTTCTGTTGGAGATCCTTAATAAATAAATAAATAAATAAATAAATAAATAAATAAATAAATAAAAGAAATATATAATTATTATTATAATTATAATAAGCAATATATTAGAATAGGTGTATCCAAGGTTATATAATATGGTTGTACCAGATTGATTATAAAAGTTGATTATAGAATATTATTATTCTTATCCACATTAACTATGTGATTTTGAGATTTAAATCATGGTTAATGTAGATACATCAATAACGACTCTTTCTTTGAATACGGATATGTATATGTGACAATTTATTAAGTTAAATTATCATAGAAACAGTTATTAAAACTATGAAGTAAAAACATCGAACATAATATCTCAAAACATATTATAGCAGTAAATTCATTATAATATAATTTATTCAATGTAAATAATAATCCTTTATAAAACATCAAATTGATTATTATATATTATAAATAATAAAATTAAATTAAACGTCTGAAGAAAAATGTATTATTATTTTACTTAGGTATGTAATACACAACAACATCCTTCAAATTTATTTTCTATCTATTTTTTAAATATTTGATTAACTATTAGTGTGATAATTGATAATAATATTATAAACTAATAATATAGATGAGAGAAAAAAAAAATATAATTTTAGGGTAGATTAATAAAACATCTTATATCTCAACGATAAATTTAAAATGATATTAAGTAAGTACAGTAGTACTATGTAGATTTCTATTGCAAAATGAACATTACTTGATAAAACTTTACTTCCACCGACGTAATGTCTTAAGTTCATTCTGTACAATTATATTATAAAACAAAGAGTACATACCAATGTGAGCTGATCCGTACCGCTTCTGAACTGTTGGAATGGCCCTCAAAAGTAAAAGACTTACTCATCTCTTCCGTTTATTTACAAACTTCAATAGTTCTCATTTTCAAAATTAATACTAAATTAACAAAAATATCACAACGAGACACGTCGTACTTTCACTGTGGTCGTTACACTTCTGCTTGACGTTTGACATTTAAGCATTTATATAAATCAAAATGTCAATGTTGCCATCGACTGCATCGTATCGATTTTAACCAAATTAATAAATAATCGTTACTTATATTAAAAATCGACATTTAATATTAAAAAAAACGTGACAATTATGAACTAATAATTAATTATTAAATTATTTCTGCCATATTATTCTATATTATATTAAAAATTAATATTTATGTTTAAAAAAATGTACAAATTATGATGAGTATGCTAACAATATTGTTTTCAGTGAATAGTGCCGCACTTAGACGTGTCTCTGGAACTGTTGGCTGATTTAATGCACTTTACCACTTAGCTAATGGCGATGACTTTTAAAAATTGAACCAGTGTATTTTAGTACGTGAACGTTAGATAAAGATATTTTTTGGTAAATTTATTAAGAGAACGTAGACTAAACCTCGTACCACACGCATTCGACCCCAGATACATTTCTACGCTTAGTACAGAATTCTCAGACATGGCTTATTTTTGCACAATAAATATTATTCTATATATTGACAGGATAATAAGTTATCCTTAAACTAAATTTCATCAAAATCTGTCAAGTGGATTTCTCATGATGCAGCCACAGACAAACAGATGAAATTCCAAAAAAATATCTCGCTATTAGCGACATTGCATCGATAATAATGACGATTTCGATAAGATTTTACAAAAAATATTCAAAGTACAGATTTGAATGTTAGAATTTAATAACAGGTGTGTATAGATAACATGATAAGACCAGTACAGCAAAACGTAGAAATGAAGATTTGTAAACACCCAAAAACCTAATTACAATTAGATTACAATTAGGTCATTAGATCAAGCCTCGTTTGCTATATAAATAAAAATCCCTGCCACCAAAATAAATATATCATGTCCAAACATCTATAAAGATGTTTCCACAAATGGCACGAGACGCTAACTCGTAATAAAATAGCGAAATTGCCCACCATATTGGCTTGCGGTGATAAAAAACATATGTTGAGGTAATCCGGGAACATTCAATGGCTTCGACGGCAATTTGAATGCATATTTTATACTTAATGCACCTTTTATTAGGATTTGTTGGATCATTTTAACTTTGTAACATATTGTTACGACTTAGGGTTCGTTACAATTAAAACAGCCGATTAAACTACTAAAAACAGACACTTTAATTATCCAATACCAATGACAAAATAACACACTAAATTATAAAACACAATCGCACTATGATCACTTTAAATCGCACTCGTAGATCGCTTCGATGTTATCGCTTGTATCGCTGATTCCGTACTGACTAGTCGCGGCTCATACCCGGCCTTATATAGGGGCCTCGGATGGTTCTAGAACCTTCGACCGTAGAAACTTCCAGAATGTTCGAGTACATACCGGCCCCGATCGATCATAGATCGATAGATCGAGATTGTTCTGGAAAGTTCTATCATCGAAGTTTCTAGAACGATCTCGACTACTAGTTCCGCTACTCGATACTAGATGGCGCTAGTGGTACGTAACGTCACCATGTCCCAAGCATTACTTGTTGCGCGCAACACTGCCCCCTCCTAAGACATGCTCGTCCCGAGCATTATCGGCCTCATAATAGCGCGCTAGTCGATCCACATGGACGATCTTCGGAGTACCTCTTCCACCTTTCCGTATCCGGTAGGTTACGTCATTGATCCTTGTTATAATCCGGTAAGGTCCATCCCATTTAGCTTGAAGCTTAGGAGATTTTCCTTTGCTGCGAACTGGGTTGTGCAACCATACTAGTGAGCCCTCGTCGAACCCTTTGTTGTTCATTTTGCGGTCATACCGGGTTTTCATCTTTTCAGACATTTTCTTACCCGATTGTCTGACGTGCTCATAAATGTCATCCATCTTGTTTCGCAAGTCATTCGCATAATCGGTTATACAGCTTGGGGCATTAGGTGGTATTCCGGTGATCAGGTCTGCAGGCAGCCGTAATTCTCTTCCAAAGTTTGCGAAAGCTGGTGTCACCGATGTACTTTCGTGAACAGCGCTTCGATATGACAACAAAAACGGTTGGATGTGCTTGTCCCAATCTCGTTGATGATTTTCCACAACTTTTGCCAGGTACCTCTCCAATGTCTGATTAAATCGTTCCACCATTCCATCCGATTGTGGGTGGTAAGCAGTCGTTCTCGTTTTATGAGTACCCATGACTCGACAAGTTTCCTGGAATATTTGAGACTCAAAATTCCTTCCTTGATCGCTGTGAATCTCTAAGGGTACTCCAAAACGACAGAAGACTTCATGAACCAATTTATCTGCAACTGTTGACGCTTCTTGGTTTGGAATGGCGAAGACTTCCGGCCACTTAGTGAAGTAGTCCATTACTACCATGAAATACTTGTTCCCACTGTCACTTTCCGGAAACGGTCCCGCAACGTCAAGGGCTATCCTCTCCCAAGGTGCACCAATATTATACAATTTCAATGCACCTCTACTACGAGTCTGAGGTCCCTTTACAGCCGCACAACTTGTACATTTGCGGCACCAGTCCTCGACATCGTCACGACAGTGGATCCAATAAAACCGTTCTCGTATCTTCAGTAGAGTCCGTTTAACTCCCAGATGACCTCCTGAACAACCATCATGGTACAGCTTCAGAACATCCGACACTTTAGCTTTAGGGACAACCATTTGCAAATGACTGCTGTCCCCTCGAGCATTTTCCCATTTACAGCACAGGACTCCATCCTGAACCACCAAGCTGTCCCATTGGGCCCAATAGCTTTTCGTGGTCGAACTCATTGCCGAGACGTCGCTCCACGTGGGCTTAGGAGCACTGGCCTTTATCCACTCCAGAATTGGCTTGATATCCGAGTCTTCCTGCTGTGCATGTTGTAGGCTTTTCTTCCACTCGTTGTTAAGGTCTGTCCTAAGCATCTTCACAGGTACCACTTCCTTAGCCTCTTGCCTAGCACAATGCTTGCAATCTTCGGGACAAGGTCTTCTTGACAATGCATCTGCGTTGCCATGAGATTTCCCGCTGCGATGTTCGACCACAAAGTCGTATTCCTGTAGTAGTTCAATCCATCTCGCAACTTGACCTTCTGGATTTTTGAACTGCAGTAGCCATCTCAGTGCAGCATGATCGGTTCGTAAGTGGAATTTCCGCCCCAAAAGATATTTGCTAAAATGCTGCAATGATTTTACAACAGCAAGTAATTCCCGTCTCGTAACGCAATAGTTCCTTTCCGGCTTCGATAACGACTTGCTGAAGTACGCTATCACAACTTCTTGATCGCCATTTCGTTGGGACAATACACCGCCAAGTCCTTTGTCACTTGCGTCTGTGTCGACTATAAACTCCTTACCCACATCAGGGTATCCCAAAATAGGTGTTTTGCACAGACGGTCCTTGAGCTCCTGGAATGCGATGTCACAACTTTCATCCCAGCAGAAATGTCGCTTCTCCTCGGTTAACTTGTGCAGAGGTTTTGCTATATCTGCAAAGTTCTTGACAAATCGCCGATAGTAGGAGCACAAGCCCAAAAATGCTCTGACCTGCGTCTTGTCTTTTGGAACTGGCCATTCCCTGACAGCGGCGATTTTCTCTGGATCCGTGCGGATACCTTCTTCCGACACTACATAACCCAAAAAGCTAACTTGCCGTTTGAATAGTGAACACTTCTTCGGGCTTAACTTGAGGTTGGCACTCCGGATCTTCATGAGCACGCGTTCCAGGTTTTGAAGGTGTTCCTCAAACGTACGGCCTACGATAATGATGTCATCCAAGTAGACCAGACAGGCATCGCCAATTAAACCGGCTAGAACAAGTTCCATCAACCTTTCAAACGTTGCCGGAGCATTGCACAATCCAAACGGCATAACTTTAAATTGCCACAGGCCCTTTCCTGTCGAGAACGCAGTTTTCTCTTTGTCCTTAGGGTCAATTTCAACTTGCCAGTAGCCACTTTTCAGGTCCAGCGTGCTAAACCACTTTACTCCTGTAAGCATGTCCAGCGTGTCATCAATTCTTGGCAAAGGATAGCAGTCCTTCTTCGTCACGTCGTTCAGACGGCGATAGTCAACACAAAACCGCAGACTACCGTCCTTCTTCTTTACCAGCACTACAGGTGAACACCATGGACTAGATGAAGGTTCAATAACGCCATCCTTCACCATTCCCTCAATCATGGTTTCTACTTCCTTTTCACGTGCTACCGGTAATCTCCTTGGTCGCTGACGGATAGGCAATTCTTCACCTGTGTTTATTTTGTGTTGAACTAGGCCAGTCTTTCCAATGTCAGCATCGTTTGACGAGAAAACATTGGCGTATTTAAGTAACAACTTCCTCGCCTTGACCATTTCATTCGGAGAGAGGACGCTGCGACAGTCTTCTAAAAGTGTAGTCACCCTCGGTTGTGCGTCCTTGCTAATGGTCCCAGTCGATAGATTTTCGCATCGACGCAACCAATCCACTTCCTCGCAAGTACCAATCAGTGCGCCTTTGTCTATAATCTGTTCCTGATCACAAAGGTTCAACACACGTACCCCTGAGATGTCGGTGGCTCTGACTAAAGTTCGAGCCACTTTCCATGGAAGGTCACTGTCTACCCTTTCCACGAGTACACAACGATTTGCTTGCCCAGGATTCCGAGGAAGGCTAACCGGCACAATCGTTTCCGATCTCGGCGGAAGAACAATCTTCTTCAGGCTGTACACATTTCCTGGTAACGCCCCTTCCACGAAAAGTTCCTCTTGTCCGCATTTCAAGACACCTTGCTTAACGTCGATCTCACAACAATTCTTCCTCATAAAGTCTAGGCCCAGGATGCAATCGTCCATTATATCAGCCACGATGACATTATGCAGGTAAATCCTGTTGCCTAGCTTCAACTCCATCTCCTTCTCTCCACGGACGGGTATGCGCTGACCGGTGGCTGTCACCAAATTTATCCGTTCTCGGTTGTATGCTGAGTCCCCAAGGGACCAACTAATAAGTTGGGAACTGACAACCGTGCGAGAAGCTCCAGTGTCTATGGTCAGCTTACACGGCGTTCCATTGACCTCGCCCTTGATGATTAGGCTGTTTCCGTCACGGGTTTGTGAGATCGAAATCCTTGGGGCTCTTCGAACATCAGCCAGCACCCGCCCCGCAGTCCTGGCTATTACTCGTTTCCCTGCTGCTGCTGGGCGGTGCTGTTAGACGCACTACCCTCTTGAGATTGGCCATTTTCCCTTTCTGCAGTACGCTTAGGGCAACTGGATCGAAGGTGGCCCCTTTCCCCACAGCCGTAGCACCTAGGGCTGAATCCTTTACGGTCGCGAACTATAGCCGCTGTAACCTCCCTGACGCGATGGGAACGATGATCCTGTCGCACAGCTTCCACCTCCAGTGCATGGGCCAAGGCGTCCTTGAGCGTCCCATGGTGCCCGAGCCTCACTGCAGCTCTCACTTCTAGATCACGGATGCCGTCGATGAATGCCTGCACCAGGTTCCCTTCAATCACAACGGGCATAGACTGGTAGGCTTTCCGAACCAGCTTCTCCACTTCTAGGGCCCACTGCTGCAGGTTTTCGCTACTGCGCTGCACGCGATCCTTTAGCTGCGCACGAAACACGTGTTCCAGGTGAGCGTCACCATACCGGGCCTCCAACGCCTCCAGCAGCTGCTCGTAAGTCACTTCCTTACCGAGAGCTTCTAGAACAGTTAAGGCCTGGTCGCGCAGGCCTAGGGTGAGAGCAGTCATGGCCTGGTTTTTACTCCAGCCATTCGCCTTCATGACGGCCTCGAACTGGATTTTATAGGCCGACCAAGAAGACGTCCCGTCGAATGGCGGCACTTTGAAACCGCGGGGCGAAGCCGCTGCAGCTGGAACTGCGATTCCATCTTCAAGTTTCAGATTGTCCAACGTTTTCTTTACGTCAGCCATCACATTGTCAACCCGATTATTCACTTGTTCGATTCGGGTTTCAGCCTCTGACAGGCGGTTGTTCACCTCCTTTATGTCTTTCTTGAAGGTAGCGTGAAGGTCCTTCATGAGGAGCATCTGCTCCTCCTGTCGGCGGGCCTGCTCCTCCTTATCGCGCTGAAGCTGTTTCTCCAGCCGAAGAGCCTGTTCTTCCTGTCGGCGGGCCTGCTCCTCCTGCCGGCGGGCCTGCTCCTCCTTATCGCGCTGGAGCTGTTTCTCCAGCCGACGAGCCTGTTCTTCCTGCTGGCGTTGCTGGCTCCGGGTACGGATACCTTCCGTGTCGTCCTTGGGTAAAATCGGCATGATTTAATCCCACACTTCTGACACCAATTGTTACGACTTAGGGTTCGTTACAATTAAAACAGCCGATTAAACTACTAAAAACAGACACTTTAATTATCCAATACCAATGACAAAATAACACACTAAATTATAAAACACAATCGCACTATGATCACTTTAAATCGCACTCGTAGATCGCTTCGATGTTATCGCTTGTATCGCTGATTCCGTACTGACTAGTCGCGGCTCATACCCGGCCTTATATAGGGGCCTCGGATGGTTCTAGAACCTTCGACCGTAGAAACTTCCAGAATGTTCGAGTACATACCGGCCCCGATCGATCATAGATCGATAGATCGAGATTGTTCTGGAAAGTTCTATCATCGAAGTTTCTAGAACGATCTCGACTACTAGTTCCGCTACTCGATACTAGATGGCGCTAGTGGTACGTAACGTCACCATGTCCCAAGCATTACTTGTTGCGCGCAACAATATGTATCTTCCTAATGGCGTCTAAATTATGTAAAATCTATTTACAAATGTTTATAGAAAATGAATGGCTTGATATTATTGCATTATTTTGCAAAAATATGCATTTACATCACTGTAATTGAGTTATAAAATCTTCGATATATAAAACAAAATGTATTAAAAATTATTCATATAAAAATTAGTGTTTCTTAAAAATATTTCTAACATCAGATTGACAAATAAAGTTATCATAATAAAAAAATGTAACTTATGCAGTGAATTCTGAATTCATTATTTGTAAACTATAGCTATAAGGTATCTAAATTTAGGTTAGGTTTTTTAGAAAGGTGTAGGTTTCGTCAGTGTACAACATTATCAGAGTTTTGTTAGCAAATCTTCCCGTCGTATACTTTGACACGTTCTAGTCCAGTTCAGGTGTTGGTATGACAGTGTTTGCAACACGAAATTGAGTTCCGAAATTATTTCTGGAATATACCATAATTTTGGAAGACTGAGCTGCCGTATACTGTTGATTACATCTGAATTTGGTCACCATTTGGGTCAATGTTTGTATGATTATATGGAGAACTAGAGATTCACCCTACTTCCGCTCAGGTTCATTTGTAGGTACGCTTTAGATGTTCTTGAAATGAGATGTTTTCCTACAGTGAATAGTTTACTATATTTTGATCCGAGTTTTCATCTATCATCATACTAAATTTCATTAAAATCTTATGATGTAGTCTCAGACAGACAGACAAAAATTATTGTAAATACCTTAGATTTGACCTCTGATCGATAATAATGACTAGTTCAAAAATATTAAAAAATACTAACTAACATACAAATTTGACTAACAGAGTATTTTATTATAATCTGTACATCGTCTGTATTTGTATAGTAGGATATCAATACATTGTATGTCTATAATTGTTAAAAATTAGTAAAGAAAGTGTATGCCTTGGGGATATTTCTTTATTTATTCTGGAACTACGTGCAAAATACACTATCTACATCTATCTATTTCTACATTCATACTTTACACGAATGTACCCTGCAGTTTTTAGTATTATTGAAAAACAATCTTTTTTCATTATCATACTTTCTATCAGCACATCACATCATTACTATCAGCTTTAAGTAAACATATTTAATTCACTACCTCTAGCCTTTGATCATTCATCTACGAGCCGATAACTTGAGTTTATCTAAGTCTTTCTTCAATATAGTATTACAAGTCAAGTTTATTTAACTCAAGAGATTATTGTGAATGCTATTCAGACGTCAAATATTTTTTGTGAAAATAAAACAAGGGTAGAAATGCCTCTCTAGGGGTGAAAATCGAAATGACTACACATTAACACTCCCTATTCCCTTTCGATTTGAACATGAAACAAAATATGTCCCTCAATAAATTACTGTGTTGGGCGCATTTAGATATTTATTGTTGTAACGTGAGATCAGTTGAAATTTTACTCACGATTTATCAAATTTTATATTATATTTTTTATTAAATGAATTCCTAACACGTATTTTAAAAAAAACATTTTCGTCTAGACATTGTTCTAATAATTCAATTCAATTCAGTGCTTTTGTATCGCAAATCGTGCCATGTGTCTATAAAAATATTTACCAGTGCAAAGTGACAAATCGAATGTATGAAAAATTCTCCTTAGATAATAGCTCAGACAACAAATGAGAAATTTTATAGCTTCATAAAGCTTATCGAAGCTTAAGCGAATGCTTTGCGAATCATAACGTCTAATAGCTCAGTTAAGACGTTACTGGATTTTAAAACCTATTACAATATTTTCGTTAAGGCTTTAATACTTCTTATTAACATTCTTTACGACTCCACCTTAATTTCGTATTACAGAAGGAAATACCTTTTCTATAAAATGTATACCAAATAAACAGGCCCATGGAGAATTTTTATGTTAAAAGAGGGAGAAATTTTCACCCCAAATTAGCTAATTTGTAGAACTTTGAATAATTGTTTGTCTTAAAAGGATATTCTTGAGTTATTCCCTTGTCTAGGCCGCATCAGGGTTGAGCCCTTCAATTAGGGCCACGAATTTTTATCTTCAGCAGTTAAAATAGCAATTTTTTAAGTTGCTGCTGCAATTTATTGAAATGAATTAGATTAAGCAGAATTTTTAATCAAATTACATTTTGACCAATTTATAAACTTATCCTCGCTTCTCTTGGGTGAGCCCCCAGGTGAGGTTGAGTGCAACTTTTTGGAAAATCTTTTACTAATAGTAGTCCACGTATTACCGGATTTGTGTTCATCTTGTCCGGTTGAGGGCTTTCATGAGTGTAAAGCCTAGAAAATACACTTAGGAATGGCCCTCCTCAAGTTTTATGTGGGTTGCTGCTGTTTCTTCTCTTATAGTAGTGATAGCAATGTGAACTACAGGAGCAACCATGCATTTTGTGGTTAACGTGTGCTGATATGCAGGAACCAGCAATCAAAATAAATCCGCGGAAAATCCGAAAAGATTAAATTAAAATATTATAATTAAAGTAATTATAATCTCAAATTATATATATATATATATATATATATATATATATATATATATATATATATATATATATATATATATATATATATATATATATATATATATATATATATATATATATATAATTATATATATATAATTGAAGTTTTATAAAAATATAGATGTTAGGATATTCCTAAATAATTAGAATAAAATTATTTATTTGATTTATATAAAAAATATATAAAAAGACTAGCGGACCCGACAGACGTTGTCCTGTCTACAATCAACAACTATTATGTCCAAAATCAACAACTACTAATAAATTAAAAATTAATTAAAAAAACATTGTCCAGCGGACAAAATTGTGAATCTAAACCATTCCCAGATCCCCTTGAACACACACAAAAAATTTCATCAAAATCGGTCCAGTCGTTTAGGAGGAGTTCAGTCACATACACACGCACACAAGAAATATATATATTAAGATAGTTCTTTAACTTTAGTCGAAAATAGTCGTTGTTTCTATCGGCGCTTAATATGATGACACTTACCTAATTAAGGCTATCGTGCGTAATTAAATTGATTGATCGATGTTAGTTTCAAATTGTATTATAAAACGTAAAGCCATTTATGTGTTAATCTACACGCAAAACCTATAATATTTTCTACTTATATTGCATTAAGCCCTTTTTAATGTCCCACTACTGGGCTGTATAAAGTTTTAAGAAAATTCCCTTAGTTCAGTGGTTTGAGAAGGAGTAAATTTACTAGCATACATTTAGGCATGTTAACAAAGTTTCACGTTTATTATATTATAGGTATGAAAATACTATTGGTATAAATCACAAGGCAGTGGCTTCATTTCATTCCAATGGCTACGGAAAACCGAGGATAGCGGGTTCAAATACTAAGAACCATTTTTAAAATAATTAACACTTCCTTACGGTGAAGGAAAACATCGTGAGGAAACCTGCATGTCTGAGAAAACTTAAGAAAAGTTTTCGAAAGATATGGTGTAGTCCGCTAACTCGCGTATAACAAACGTCAGTCCTTGTCTTGAAGGGAGGTCCGTGCCCGGCATTGGAAACGTTAAAAACTTCAAGGGCCACTGATAATATTATGTGCAATATATGCGAAATATTATAAAAAAGAATCAATACAATTCTCTTGTAAATGGCTTCAAAACATGCTAGTTAAGCACTGATTACTTCGCAAATATCACGTAGAAAAATAAAAAAAGATAATTACTTAATACTAATTTAACTTCATACAAAGGATTTGGCTATCAAATGAGTCGTAAAATATGGCTTATTCCTTTTAATAATCTATACTAATATTATAAAGCTGTTGATTCTGTTTGTTTGGTTGAACTTATCTTAATAAGTACTGGTTCGAAAAGGAAAATTCTAGTCTTCTAGTAAATGGTAGTCCATTTATCGAGGAAGGCTGTATAACATCCCTTGTATTGGTATAATATATAAAATTTAAGAATTTGACGAAACGTTTGGCTGAGTCGGTAGAGACCCTACTTTCTGCGCCAGCGGTCGCGGGTTCGAGTCCCGCTGGGGGCATTCATTTGTATTTTAATGGCGCTGTATGTAATAATGTCCCAACATATTTATTTATTAATTTATTATTTAAGTATTTGGTTTCCAGTCTTTAGAAAGAAGACGGAGCCGCGGATGAGTGATTTTTTTTTTTACATTAGATGTGGTCGATGAAATAAATGAACTTACATTATTTACTAGGACCTAAATAGTATTTTAGTTTTATGTAGGTATAATAATGATAATGTTCTCCGACCGATTGCGGCCATGGCGGCCAATCTCATTGAGACTAGCCAACTACGCAGGAGATATTATAGTGCACGAGTGTACGCAGACACAAGTGCACTCTCTATTCCTATCACTCACATACTCTGGTGGGACGACTACTCGACACGACCAGTGAGCTAAGGCGCAGGACCGACGGCTTTACGTGCTCTCGGAGGCACGGGGATGACACACCGCCAACTTCCCAGTTCCGGGCTGTTACTGAGGCTTATTTAACATAAAGAGTCAATAACTAAACTTGACCCGACCCGGGACTCAAACCCAGGACGTCTCGATGTATGACCGTACATGCTAGCCACTACACCACCGAGGCAGTTATGCAGGTATAACAATGCAGTATCAACGGTCAATGTCAAGTAACTTTTGCTTTATTTTTGATTCAAAAACAAATATTTTTTATTACTAAGTGCCACATTACCAAGGGCTTTGCATCGGACTATTTCAATTTAACAGTACGGTCATAAATTTGTTTGTCGCGAGCTTTAGAATATAAATGGGTATTTGTATAACACTCATCTTTCAAAGTTTAGATTTACTGAAATTAATTTAGACAAGAGATTTAAATTCGATTTAAAATTTAAATGTATCGAGTTAAAACGTTCTTTTTTTATTAGTTTGTTATTTTAATCAACAACAATTTTAATTAACAACCTTCAGTTCGATTTTAGTTAAATATTTTACAACTTGACACAGGTATAGGATATGCTTTATTCGGGTGTGTTAGTTACGCGGTAATTTTTCCAAGTTATAATTTTAATATTTATACTGATACGGTCGTCTAGGCCGCAAGTAGGCCGTAAGAGCCGCAGCTTCACATCCAAAGAGCCGCATGTGGCTCGCGAGCCGCAGGTTGCCGACCCCTGGTCTAGGCAGATCCTGAGGTCCAGGTGGATTTTTAGTTACTAAATCTATCAATTTAAAGGTCACACTAGCTACCCCCCATACACCAGTAGAGTTGGGAAATTGGCGATGTGGTTTGTAAATCGCGAAATGCTTTTTGCCCCGCGTCTGTTCTCTAACAGTTCGAGTTGAATTATTCATCTGGCAAATACCTGGGTGTACATGAATCTGCTTAGACTATAAATGATTTCCCCGAACAATTGACTAGTCTCGGTGAGATTGTTCGCCGTGGCTGAAATCAGCCTTTCAGTTTTCAGGTTCAATATAAAACAATCAGTGCACAATTTATTTTTAATAAGCAAGCCACAAGAAACACTTATAAGTAAGAAGCAATAACTCCATCGCTAATGTGGAATAATTGGATACAAAATTTAACATCAACATTTTTAAATTCTAATACAGTAAATGGTCGATTTCAGTCAGTTTTAAATATTTTTGTTAACATTGAAAGCTGTAAGTGTCCTACATAGAGCCCGCCAGAAGCAATAACTCCATCGCTAATGTAGAATATTGGATACAAAATTTAAAACAATATTTTTAAATTCTAATACAGTAAATGGTCGATTTTAGTCAGTTTTAAATATTTTTGTTAACATTGAAAGCTGTAGGTGTTCTAGATGGAGCCCGTCGTAACATCAATTGTTTTTAGAATTTTACCCGTCTACATGCTAGCACGTAATAGAAAGAGTTGGACGTTTTCCAGTTGAAAATTATAAATGTACATTTTTGAGAGAGTATTTTGAATAGAACCGTTGCGAAGCTTCACTTCAATCTGTTACACAAATCAATGTATACTCGTATCTACTACAAATTGCATTCCGAATGTGGAATAAGAAAAATGTGAAGCCACCAACTAAATTATAGGTATTATAGGTATGAGTCATACGGTGAAGGAAAACATCGTGAAGAAACATGCGTGTCTGTGTGTGTGTGTGTGTGTGTGTGTGTGTGTGTGTGTGTGTGTGTGTGTGTGTGTGTGTGTGTGTGTGTGTGTGTGTGTGTGTGTGTGTGTGTGTGTGTGAGTGTTAGGTGTATAAATTTATGTTATTATTTTGCAGTTACAAAAAGGTAGTACGAATAAGTATTTATTAGTTGATACTTGTCAATGTTATTTTTATTTTTATGAATATGTAAAACTTTTTTGAAGTTATGAATTTTGTCTTTAAGGTTATTAAGTTCGAGTTGTTCGTTTTGACATTGTAAAAAGCAACATAATATAATATAATATATGTATTAATTGCGAGAACACCCACTTTTACTGGCCATCCCTACATGAGAGAGAGAGAAAGAATAGCTTATTAAAAACATCAGAGGTGCGACACTTGGGTTTTGATTTTTTTACTAACAAACGTTGCAACTCTTATAAAATAATAAATTAACTATATTGTAACCTGAGAAAAACTCCATTTATGTTTAAATTTTAGATTGACTCATCTACAACCGCTGGAAAAATTACTATTTAATTTTATAAATAAAAGTTTATAAAGCGCACTAAAAGTTCAAAACTTCGTTTTAAAATTAACTTGCATTTTAACACCGTAGTAAAATGAGTTGCCTTTCACTCATTAATTTTGAAGTTTTCATCGTGAATTTTATCACTAACTAACGTTAATTAAAATAAAGAGCTTTTATATAGAAGTTCATATACATTTTTATATTAGTTGAGAACGTTCCTAAAAAGAAACACAAAGTTTATGAGATCATAATATTAAATCCATATAAATTTCTTTATTCTCTTTGAATCTATTGAACGGAAAATTGGAGTATGTCCCAAGATCGTTCAGTCTAGACTTGTGAAGAGTAAACCCTTGATTCCTTCATAAGTCAAGACAAAATATAAATATCATACATTTTAATATTAAATTTTTTACTCCCTTGCAAAACTACAACCTCATAAGTTTACGACACGCTTGGCTCAATTTGTTGTGAGCATTGCAACGCCAACGGTCGCGGGTTCGGTTCGAGTCCCGCTGGAGGCCCTCGTTTAACACATGGATGATTGTACTCCAGTCATGGGTGCTTATATATAATATATATAATATCTGGTATCCGTAAGTGGAAAGTTGAGTTGTGGAAAGCTTCGTAGCTTACAACGGAACTAGATGACGCTTTGTGTCTTTGTGTTTTTAAATTGTTTTTAAATCTATGCTTAAAGCACCCTTTAGATATTTTAATGTCATTAAAAAAACTAAACGCACTATTCGTATTTTGCAAATTGAAGTCGACGAACGAGCCGTAAAAGTACAATAAGTCAAAGTGTTAAACTGGACATGACAGATGGCTGCGACACGAAAGACCACTCGAGGAAAGTGCCAAAATTACTCAATTCTAAACAATAAAATGCTTCGTACTGTCAGTTAACTCAAGCCCTTGGAAACATTTATATAAGTTTCCGTTTAGCCGTCATAGATTTAGTTATGGTCTAAAATAAATGGAATTATTATAATAATGATATTTTACTCTTCAATAATTGGGAGCAATTAAACAAAGAGTAATAATTGCGTTTCTCTGTAGAACAAAAGAAACAATAATTTTCTTATGACATCTAGTGTTATAACATATATTTTATTAGAGAAATTAATTTCTTTACATTAGGTAGCATTTAACTATAATTAATTCGTTATTACAACAGACGAAAAAAGAAAAGCTTTGAGGGTCTATATATACATACTAGCGACACACCCTCGTTATGGTCGGGTTTGATGACTGAATAATAACTCCCTATTAAGTGATGATTTTCGGAATAAGAACTGTTCCATGTCCTTCCAGGGTCCTAAACCATCTTTATACTAAATTTCATTTAAATCGGTTCAGTGTTTTTACTTTATCCATTTTTTACTTTACACATCTCTTTAAAATATTAATGTGACTTTTAAATAAATATTCATTATATATATTTACGCCAATATTTGAAATTTTGAAATGAAAACTGGGCATGAGCTTCCCTGTTCCTTTCAACTTTTCTTCATTATTAATTAAATATAAATAAATAATAAAAATCTACCCTTCACAAATGCCTTAAAAGGTTGTGGCATTAAAAGTAATAATTTTTAAAGACTTTTTAGACTTTTTAGTACTTTTTAGTACAGAAGGATTCGTGAATCTATAGATAGTTATAGTTCAAGTTCTTTAACGGTTCAAGAAATACAAGTAAATGTAAGCATTTTGTTGTCCGGAACTCAGTCAATTTGCGCGTTTTCCTCTCAAGTGGTGTTCCGTGTAGTGTCCGCCAACAGTCTTGCACTAACGGTTTGAAGCTGACGTTTTTAATTGATTTCGGAAACCGTGCTTCTACCCGGTTTATTTATTGCGTTTGTTCTGTTGTGGGTAGAAATTGTAATGTAAAAATATACAAATATAGTACTGGTTTATTTTCTTTTTTTTTTAATTTATAATAATTGGTTTTGATATCCCGCAAATGTCTAAATGAACTATCTCTTTAAATCTTTATATATATAATTCTTCTGTGAGTGTGTATGTCACTGAACTTCTCTCAAACGACTGGACCGATTTTGATGAAATTTTTGTGTGTGTTCAAGGGGATCTGGGAATGGTTTGGATTCACAATTTTGTCCGCTGGACAATGTTTTTTTAATTAATTTTTAATTTATTAGTAGTTGTTGATTTTGGAATGTTTTACATTGGATCCGACAGACGGCGCTACCATCGCAGTGAGCGACTCACTCTCGCTTCGCTCGGGTTCGTCCCTAGATTCAGCGCGAGCGAAGCCGCGGGTTCCGCTAGTCTTATATATAAAAATGAATTGCTGTTCGTTAGTCTCGCTAAAACTCGAGAACGGCTGGACCGATTTGGCTAATTTTGGTCTTGAATTATTTGTGGAAGTCCAGAGAAGGTTTAAAAGGTGATTAAATATGAAAAAAAGCTTAGGTGTTTTATTTTTCGATTGAAACAGTACAAAGTCTGCCGGGTCAGCTAGTTATTTTTAATTATTTGACGCCTAAATATAGGTATAAAGAGAACTTGTAAGTACTATTCTTTATTGATTTTCCTGATTTATCAAAATTACAATAATATTGCAAATGAAACATTTAACGGTTAAATATATAGTAGTGCTAACATATATAGTAAGTATAGCTTATATTCAAAGAGAATATAATATATAGGATACGTTCTTCTGTAGTTAAAACGTACGCTTAGTTTAGATTTCGCAGAGATGAGATATTCATTTTCACGCAGTTAAAAGTATTCTGTATATAGACTAGGATAACGACCTACCATCATGCCAAATTTTATCAAAATCTATTCAGTGATTTTCTTGTGATACAGACGTATAAAAAAAACTATGGATTCAGCCTCTTCGTAGTTAATTTTTTTTATATAAATATTAAAAAACTCAATACGTAACAGGAGTAAAAATAAGTTATGTAACACTTCTCTCTACAAGATTGTTAAGGTTCTAAGCTCCATAATCTAATACACACAATACATAGTTGTCGGTTGAGTACTAAAACTATAGCAGATAAGAGCTGGCCTCGTTCCAGATAGTTTCACGCCGTGTGCCCCACTCGATGACGGCTCGGATTAACCAATGTTATTTATTAAGCGGTTTCATTTATGTTGCCTTATAACTTAAGTTACTGGATTCTTTCATTAACGTCTTTAAACTATAGCATAGATAGAATTTGTTTTATTTTATATCAATCAATCCTTTTTACGATCGCTGTAAAATTTGAAGAAAAAATGGAAATTATTTATTGCATTACGGTAAATACATCTTGCAATTTTTATAAGTAATTATTTTTAAATTGTATGTATTATATTTTTAAAGTGTTTTGTAATTATTTACTTTCACCGCTAATGTTATGATACATTATAAGACACAGCGCCTAGTTCCGTGGTAAAGTACATCTTGTATTACGGGTACCAGATAGTTGATAGACTACATATATTTGATTTTTAAATACAAACATATTATAAATATAAACACCCATGACTGGAGTACAAACATTTGTACTCAACAAATGAATGACCCCGGGACTCGAACCTGCAACCGCTGGCACAGCAAGTAGGGTCACTACAAACTGAGCCCATCAACATATAATGAGAAACATGTACACTGTATAGTCTTCGGATGACGTCCAAAGCGTCGAGTCTAATCTGGTCGCCCTCCTTAGTTTGTACTTAGTACCTAGGTAACATATGAAAATGTTTCGGACCCACTAAGTTTATTTCTGTAGTTCTAGTTTATCTAGTTCTACCTTAGGGCTCATTTTCATTAGTCGTTAACTCAGTCGTTACACCGCAAGCGGGGAATCCCCGAATTCGGGCTGTCGACTAATGAAAATAGGCTATCTATATCTCGGTCGTTTTACGGCATGCGGGTATTCCCCGTACGTGGCCTAACAACCAATGAAATTCGTCGGTTGGTTTAAAGCATGCGTGGTGCGCCGTGCGGGGACTCAGCTTACGAATGTAATTGTCTAACTTCAGTGAAGTTAATAATTTCTTCTTCAGTAAATCACAAACAGATAACATTGCTCCACACAACAATAATTGTTGATCCATAGCAGGTACCTACGTCTACTCAGTCCCACTCTTTCAAAATAAATGTGCAATGAAGAATATCAAACAATCCGCAAGCGGGCCCTATCGACTAATGAAAACGGTTATCGCATGCTGGCCCTATCGCATGCTTAACTAGAAATCTCCCGTACCTCGTATGCGAGTCCTATCGACTAATGAAAACGATTACAGCATGCGGTCCCTATGGCATGCGTGAACAGTAATCTCCCGCACCCCGAATGCGTGCTCTAACGACTAATGAAAATGAGCCCTTATTCTCTATCTTTTTCTACATACATAATAACATTTTTAAAAGAAATCCTCCTTTAACCATTGATCGGATTGTATGAAACTCTGCATGGTTATTCTGTAAGGTATGCCTATATGCCTGAGAATTTTCCTGCCTTAAAAAAATCTTTTTTAAAAGTTTTCCTTTCTGTGGTTCATTCATTATCTGTATTGATAATTTAATTTAAGCACTCATAAGGAACTTTTATAGTAAATGTTTAAAAGTGATAATAAAATACACACGCATCATTGTTTTACTCACTTTATCTCGTTTTACAAATAAAATTCGACAACAAAACAATCAGAGGCAATTGAAAACAATGAAAAAAACAGTAACAGTAATTACGATACGCTATTAGAGTCGTTATTTAACAAAAATGGAGGAATTGGTTCGGATAAATCATATTTCAGGTGAAATACGATCACATAAAGCGTTTCCGAAAGCAATTAGTTCCTGTTACGACCGCAGACGAAGGATGTGAAAAAATATATTGTATACACTGTATTGAAAAACGCCGCGTTTTTTCTGGTGGCTTATGAATTATGGATATAATTTTTTTTTACAAATACACATAACAGAGATGACACTAAAAAGCTTTTAGTGTTCTATGATAAATCAAATTATAGTAGTAGCTATAAATAATTTGCATTTTTTAAAACCAAATTACGAGTAGTAAAAAAAATTTCAAGATAGCAACGGAAATAATTTCATATAAATAGTTCATAAACTTCATATGTTATATTATGTATTAATGTTTTCAGAACATAACGATGGTTACAACCTAGTACAACTTATTTCGCAATGATATTCTAACAAACAGATGTGTTGTGAGCGCGCAATCGTGAAGACTCGAAAACGTCCTAATTGGTACGTATTGCCTTTAGTCTGTGTCACCAGTGCGACCAGTGGTACGCTGCTACAAAATTTAAAAAAATGCCATTCTGTGTATTTAAGAAATGTACCAATTATGATAAAAGTTAATAAAACACAAGGGATCTCATACCACATGTAAGAACGCAGTGTACTTCGATTTATTAATATATTTCAATTATTTGCCTAATAATCTGATATGTGATCGGTCGCTAGAATAATGTTTGTTTACATTGACGCGCAATTGACAACACTAGCTGCCTCTTTTCTTATTGATTTTATCGACAATCCCCTTTCTATCATTTTGACTTGTAGTGAAATGTGCCTTGAATGAAAAGTGTGTATGTGTGCTGCGCGGAACACTTTTTTCGCATATTTAGTGAGCGTATAACATATCTGTTTAGTAAAATATCATTGCTATTTCGTTACGTTAAAGTATTCTGACCTGAAAAAAAACGCACTTTTCAAACAAACAGTGCGTACTACGACTTAATAAAAATAAATTCTGTAGCAAACTGAACGCTGTAGCTTTACGATATGACCACCATAAATTAATGCTTACCGGGATTAAGTATTTATTTAGTTTCAATGATAATATTCTAGACTATTAGTGATAAAAGTTGTATTGATTATAATATAATTTTTTTCTTGTTCGAATTGAGATTTGGTTTAGGATATAATATGTATACACTATACAATGTACATCTAATTAATTTCATAAACCATATACATTTATAATTTTATTTATTTATTTATATAGAAAGATACACCATCGACTTATCACAGTTATACTATAACTAGCCTTTCCCGCGGCTTCGCTTGCGTTCTAAAAGGCTGGAAACAAAATTCTTTTCGGCGTCCCTCCCTCCTCACCACCGCCGTCTTGCACTCGGTGATTATTATTTTGTTGCGGAGTTATGTTAAAACTATGATATCTTGTAAGATATCCATTGAAATCAAATGATGCCAAGAGCAATTTTGTTCAAAATTAAATACTTGTGATGAATAACTTATTTATTTAGGTAAGGATTAATATCTTTGATTACCATAAAAAAGGTTACAGTGAGTCAACCTTATAAGATAGACATATGACTTTTAAAGAGGAACAATTCCGTCATACATGATTTTTGCATAACTTTAACCGTTTATGTTGCTCACGCAACGGAAGCTCTCAAAAGAAATATTTGTCTCCCGTTTTTGCAACGTTTTTCTTTGGTCCTCAGCTCCTATTAATTGTAGCGGGATGAAATATAGCCTATAGCCTTCCTCGATAAACGGACTATCTTACACAAAAATAATTTTTCAAATCGAACCAGTAGTTCCTGAGATTAGCGCGTTCAAACAAACAAACAAACAAACAAACAAACAAACAAACAAACAAACAAACAAACTATTCAGCTTTATAAATAGTATAGGTTAATGTTACAATATACACATTTCAGTTTGATTCGCCTTTACATGTTTATACAGTACTATCGACTCACCCTCGCTTCGCTTGTGTTCGTTCCTAGATTTAGCGCGAGCGAAGCCGCGGGTTCCGTTATTTGTAAATAATGATGTGTTTCGCAAAGTCGTAATACATTATTTTATTCTATCATCAATAGTTTTCGCAACACACGCGATGTTAAGAATATTGTAGGTAATTTTTTTACACCTTGGGTTACATTAGTAGGAGTTTTAGTAAAGATCCCTAATTTTAGTGAACATATAATATAGCCTATGTCACCCGGGGATAATGTAGATTCCCAACAGTGAAAGAATTTACAAATCAGTTCTGTAGTTTCGGAGCCTATTTAATGCAAACAAACAAATCTTTACTCTTTATAATAATTAATATTAGTATAGATAATTCAAAATATAATATGATTTTTGATGTTTAACTTCTTAGAAAGGAGGTGGAAATGTTTATATGGTTTTGTTCTCTGTATATTTATTTAGGCTTCAAGAAAAGCTGACTTTCTTAAGTAAGTAGATTTAGACGAGTTGCGAAATTCTTTTATCCGTAAAAGATTTACCGCCGCACTCACAGTCAGTTAATGAACCATTAAGTCGATAATCTCCATACTAAACGACTTAATAGTTCATTACGTGACTGTGAGTGCGGGCGTAAAAGTAACGATTATGTTATGTTCGTAATAATTAACAATGCTAAAGAAAGTGAAACTTTAAAATATGATGTACGAAGTACCTACTTGGGTAAAAAGTAAAACTGCATGCATTAGGTAGTTCTAAATCAATAATAGCTACATTATTCTTAATTATTACTTAAATAAATAATGTTTTTTTAAGAAAAATTATAACTTCATTATGTATCAAAAATTACTTATGTTCAAAGTTTTAGTATTTATTATAAACAATAAACTTTTATAAGCTGTAAAATGAACTTCTAATTGATATAAAATTTTCCATAAAACTGGTAAATGAATTAAAAGTCGTGCCGGTGGTGGCATGTGTTGAGAATTTTGCAGAAATTCAATAAAGTGCATAGAGCAGCCTGTACTGCATTGTTGCTTTTAAAGGGTGGGGTGAGACTGATAGCAGTTTAATCTTTTAACGTATACTTGTGTTTGTCCCGTGGACAAAATTGGACCAATTACAAATTATTAATTTTTATCAAAGTATATAATTACACTTATAGAAATTTATTCTACTAATCATTACATAAAATAAGCTTTTTCATTTTTCAACATTAAAGCTCAAAAGCCACTTAACAGAAAAAAAATGAAAATTGCTTGACAAACAGAGAGGAAAAATGGCACTAAGCTATTGAAAATATGTGCTTTTGTCAATAGACCAGACTTTTAAGGCATGTGTGAGATAATGCGGAGGAAGCGCAACCGACTGCCAAACGTATTTTTTTTTTTCAAGAGTCGGGAAATGGGTTCAGGGTCGACAAGGGTCAACCAAAAGTACGGGCAAAGGTCGAAAAAAGGTCAAAGGCGTTCAACTATGGATTTTATACTGTGTAAATATTATAAATGTGAAAACAATCTTTAACAATCTTTACTTGTAATTAGTTTTAAAAATCCTTGATGGTTAAATTGTGATGAAATTTGGAAAGCACGTACTTAATGTTCTATCATTAAATAAAAAAACATCTACATTCTGTATGCTTTTCTACTAATGTAATGCTTGTGAAGCAGTAAAAACGATTACTCATTTCTAACAAAGGGACCACACCTCAAAGACCTATTTTAATTAACTGTGGTACTGAAATTTTTCTTTATTAACCACCGGAAAAGTGTTGCGTGTGAAAACATTAATTAAGACACACAATGGTTTTTAAGTCGGGTACGAATATAGTTGAAAAAGCATTGTTTCTGTACATTTCCTATAATTACGTGTATTTTCTTGACATTTTATTTTTTTTCTAAAGTCTCCTTATAACGTTGCTATTTGACAATGAAAATCCTGTCAAAACTTGTTCAGCCGTTTTTTTTATGGGACAAAGGGGGCAATCGGGCAGGAGGCTCACCTGATGGTAAGTGATCACCTCCGCCCATGGACATCTGCAACACCACAGGGCTTGCAGATGCGTTGCTGGCCTTTCAGGAAAGGGAGGGAGAAGGACGGGAGTAGGGATGGGGATTGGGGAGGGGGCCTCCCGGACTCTCACTTACCGGACGAAACGCGACAGCATAGCTGCCACTTCACGCCGGTCTTCTGTGAGAGACGTGCCGGCCCATTCGGCTGTAACTGAAGGTAACAAGCATGGCACTACCACTTAGCCGTTTCAGAGATACACCGAGAAATAAACAGATAGACTGATAAATATGTTAAACATTGCAGTTTTTCTTATAAGTTAATTAAAAATTAAATCTGGAATAATAATAATAATTGCATTTATATCGACTTCAAAGAGAAGGTATCGATTAACGTAATTTTTTTTTGTATAAGACCCACCTGTATGATGATCTAGATTATAGCTGTGATTATAGCGAGGATATAATTCTAAATAATATATTATGCACTATCCTTGCTCTAGAAATCAATAGCATCTATTTCAGATACAGCAGGTTTTATGGTATCGTGTAAAATAAAGAAAATAGTTCTTCTGAAAGATTGCTCTTATGCGGAATGCATATAAACTATTTTATACTAATAGTTTTTTATTTTCTTCGGGTCACAAAAACTTTAGTCGTAATCTATTCGAGAATCAAATGCTATCGTAACAATAACGTAGTAGTTTGGTAAAAGTTCTTGATGTCTCATAATAGGATATATTTTTAATATTATGTAAATAAACATTAAGTGTTATAAAAATAATATAAAAATAATAATATATAGACAATAAGCTTGGTAATCCTTATATTTAATTTAACTTAAATACAAATATAAAACAAAGTTATACATTAAATACAAAGTCATAACCATTTTTTATCCACCACTTACTTTCGAATCGCCGATCATCTTCCCGCACCATTCTGAACGAAGCGAGGGCGAGTCGCTATTTTAATTTAAAAGTTACTAATCGCGTATACGACAAACATAAAAAAATGGTACGGAACCATCAGTGTGCAGTACAGTCTCATAATTGCCCGATTTATACCCTAATTTTAATATTTATGCAGAACCAAACTCGCAGCAATTTGAATTGACATCGATACTATAACGGCTGTGTTATAAATTGAAGTAAACTATTGTTAGGGATTTCATCTCGATTGCATGTATCTTATAGTATAATATAAATAAAGACATATTTTAAAACAAATATCTTTGAAAGCTCTATAAGCTCCGAATAGATTAACAAAATTATTAAGTCGCCCCATGATTTACGTTCAGTTAAGTAATAAACGTATAGCGATTTTAACCATTTCTAAATGAAAGTAACTCTTAGTTGGTCAAATATGAAAATGTATCATACTTAAACCGTCAAAATTAGAAATAATATATTCAAAATCCTAGTCCAAATATAATTGTCAAGCTAATCACACAACTATCGTAGAAAAAAAGTTTTGTCTGTGTGCCAAACTAAAACTACTATTCAGAGGTATAACTGTAACTATTTAGATGATGGACTTTTTACTATGATTTCAAATATTATGTATGTAAATGTGCTCAACACAAAAATTAATGCGCTCAGTGGGTATCGAACCCGCGACCGCAAGCACAGCAAGTGCAACTATTCACTACAAACTCAAATATATTTAATTATAATTTTAATATTATATCATCATTTAAATATTTAAAGAAAATTTATTGTAAGAAAAAAATGAAACCGCTTTATGTTTACAACTCAAATATCTTCGCCTATAAAGGCACGTGATAATTTTGTATCTGTATACACGAATATACGATTATCCAAGGATTTAAGCTTGGTGTCGAGCGTAATCTGAAAATATGAGAATGACGGCTTAATTGACCACGAAATAGGGACAATGGCCGTAAATACGATACGATTAAATAAGGCTATCTATATAAATTATGTAACCGTTACATATTTCATATATTTTTGAATTATAAAGAGAAATTGTTATAAGAAGAAGATATGGAAGGTATGCTAGCTTTATAACATGTACTAAGTTCTCTGGTTGGCTAATAACATCTACATGTTAATTTAGGTCATAAACTATCAGTTTTTATTTTTTTAAGATATCTAATTCAATGTAAATTATTTTTTTATATGTTTTAATGGGTATTCTAAATTTGTGCTAATAGTGATTAAAAATATACTTTTGATTTAAGGTGCGAACGCACTAGGCGTAACTACACTGCACTGCAGCGACGCGACACGGCACTGCAAAAACAGGTATACCGCACTAGCGCGGCACTACGCGACAGATTTTGCTTTTCAGTAGTTCGGCAACCTTTGAGCACGATGGATGAAACTAACATTTTTACTGGTATTTTTCATTCAATGTCATTTTGGAGATCATAATATTATATCTTTGGATATTGGCCAACAAGTAAAACTAAACATCGTTCTTCGTATAGAGCCATTTTTATAAGTAACCTTTCGTTTTACGCATTAAATATGCTATGACATTATTAGCGAATTCCTTGAACTTGGTGGCTGAAAAAATATTTCGACTATTTTTTATAAACCAATCGTTTGGTCTTCAAAAATTATTATTTGTTCGATAAATGTTTCTTTTTAAAAAATAAAAATAATTTTTTACAAGTTAGCGTATTATGTCTCATATTATGTAATGTTTTTTATTCGATAGATTATTTTTTATACTGTATTTATCAATCAAATTGTTTGTTCAACTGTATTTATATTTTTATTTAGATGTAATGTTATGAAATGAAATTAATTAGAAAAAAAATTAAATACGTTAAATATCCCACCATATTTTTTACATTTTATTATTAAAAAGGTTCAAGGAACTTGATTGGCGTGCAGTATCGCGTCGCTTGCTATACCGCACTAGCGGCAGCGGAACTACACGACGCAGCACGCCGCGGCATTTTTGGCGAGTTGGTCAAGTTTGCCGTGCAGTGCCGTGTCGCGTAGTGCTGCTGCCGCGTAGTGCGGTATGCCTCATACTATTTCATACAAAGAATATTTTGCAGTGCCGTGTCGCGTCGCTGCAGTGCAGTGTAGTTACGCCTAGTGCGGTCTCACCTTTAAATGTTGTTTTGTATAATATAGGTTTTTTACTATTATTAGTAGATTGTGTATAAGATTTTATTTTTTGACGACTTTGACGACTCGTTTGGTTCAGTTGGTAGTGACCCTACTTTCTGCGCCAGTGGTCGCGGGTTCGCGTCCCGCTGGGGGCATTCATTTGCTAATCACGAATGTTTGTACTCCAGTCGTGGGTGTTTATATTTATAATATGTATGTATTTAAAATGTATAGTGTAGTATATCAACTATCTAGTATCCGCAACACAAGCACGTTACTTAGCTTAATGCGGAACTAGATGGCGCTGTTGTAATAATGTCCCAAAAAAAAAACATTTGACGGCTCTCATAAAAATAGAAATCAAGGTTTTTTAGGGTTCCGTAGCCAAATGACAAAAAACGGAACCCTTGTGGATTCGTCATGTCTGTCTGCCTGTTCGTCCGTATGTCACAGACACTTTTTTCCGAAACTATAAGAACTATACTGTTGGAACTTGGTAAGTAAATGTATTCTGAAAGCCGCATTAAGATACAGAAATAGAAAAAAAAATTTTGGGGGTTCCCCATACTTAGAACTGAAACTCAAACATTTTGTTTTTTATCAAACCTATACGCATGGGGTATCTATGGATAGGTCTTCTATAATGATATTGAGGTTTCTCATATCATTTTTTGTTTAACTTAATAAGTTTGCGCGAGAGACACTTCCAAAATGGTAAAATATGTGTGCCAAAACACTAGACTCGCACTTCTTTAATTTTTAAATACTTATATTGTATCATTATCTAATGTGCAATAAAAAATCTCAGTATGAAGTCAATAAAAGCTCTTGATGAGCTTTTTTAAAGAAAACAAAAGAATATTGTGCCATATGCCGTCTGACTCCATAAAGTATACAACGTCAAGTAATTTTATTATTCCTTAACATGAGTGTTCAATTAAAATTTCACGGCAGTGATTAATATCGTTATCTAATTTAGATCTACGTCGATATTTCACATCGATAATTAGCGGCTTCGTTTTATTGAACCGGTTTTGTACGTCTGTTGTTTTAACTTTGTTTGATCCATTGCTTACGTTTACAAAGCTTTTGGACAAGCTAGGATTTGTTTGATTTTTTAAAATATTTAGTGCTTTAAGCAAAGATTGCTACGGGAGAGGCTGATTAATTTATTAACTACGATCTAAAAATCTTTAATATTAAATGGTAATGAATTGCAATATTGTACACATAGAAATCGAAATAAAACTGAAGATATAGAATTGGCTTCGTAAAAAAATAAATAATCATAATTTTTTTAGAACAATAATTGTTGTGTTAAATTATCTCAAAAGTTTCGCTGATCGAGTTAACTTCCCCTAGCCCTTAAAGCAAAACTTTTGAGACCACAAAAAGCTATTTGGATACAAGTTAATATTATAATATTTTTAAATTATTTGTCTATCTTTACTAGAAAAATATATCTTTTAATTATTTGTACATTTCTATATTAACTAAAATGTAGAATACTAGTATAAGTAGTACGAAAATGCTACTATGCACTACTTTAAATTGAATTTTATTTAATCAAGAAAAGCTCTTTAAAAGCTCATGCTAATATATTCGTAGAAAAACTATACTTAATTTAAATAAAATTATCCTCGAGTAAATCTTAAAGCATATCCATAGCTGCAGTCACCGCCTATTCCGTGTCGCATCCAAATATGCACAGTAAAAGCTACATAAATCAAGGGACACACGAAATAGCCAATAAAATGAGAATAGATTTAAAACGACCCCAGTTTGTATGAGGTCAGGGTATTTAAAATTAAGTATTTTAAGTATAATGAGTTATTTTATAATTTATAAGTATATAAATTATACGTTCCAAGAGGAAATGTTTGATTTTGTTTTTGTTTGTGTACAGAGTGTCCTTTTTTCGTTTTATTTATAGTGTTATAAATATTACACAGAAAGTGATTTAGATAAAAGTGTATACGAGTATTTATATCTATAAAGGTCATATTGCCGCACTCATAGTCACTTAATGAACCATTAAGTCGAGAATATCCATAGTAAAGAACGACTTAACAGTTCATTAAGTGACTATGAGTGCGGGCGTCATAATAATAACAATGGATATTTAAAGTAGATAGTTTTTAAAACCGTACTTATGATATCAGTATGTATAAATAATTCATAGAATAAAATCTCTATGTAAATAAATAAAATAAATAGTGAAGCGTTTTCCCGCGGCTTCACTCGCGTGATACCAGGGCGAGATGCGGGCATGGTGTAATCTATCTTCACCTATCTAAATCTACTCAGTTTAAGCGTGAAAGGGTAATCAAGCGTGAAACGCAAAATTACTTTCACATTTACAACATTAGTACAGAATTTTGTTATGCGCTTACATGACATACACTCTATGGCTTTATGGAACAATACTGTAGGTTTATATTTTTTAATTTTAATCCTGAATACTATTATACTACTTAAACGCCCGTGCTCGTAGTCACTTAATGAATCATTAAGTCGTTCTTTAGTATGGAGATTCTCGACGTAATGGTTCATTAAGTGACTATGAGTGCGGCGGTAAGTCAAACTCAATAATTCTTCTTATATGTAATACTTTTAGACGTAGACAAAAATAGATCTTGTTGCTGTTTTATGTACGTAACGTCATGTACACATATACGTAACATAATGTGTACAGACACAAAACAAATATCGAAATTGACAACCAATCATTGTGAGAATTAACAATAATAATAATTAATGGAAAAATAGTAAATTTATAATGTCATTTTAATAATCGATTTTAATACACTCGTACGTTGAAATAGAAAGCGAATTATTAAAAAGTACGTCATTTTCAACGATAATGTGATGGATAATA
This sequence comes from Boloria euphrosyne, assembly GCA_951802675.2. Classification (NCBI taxonomy): domain Eukaryota; kingdom Metazoa; phylum Arthropoda; class Insecta; order Lepidoptera; family Nymphalidae; genus Boloria; species Boloria euphrosyne. Next base: position 2,251,732 of record OX637888.1, read on the forward strand.
TATTATTTATGGTCAATGTGGATTTGATATCGTTAAAATTTTATAGGTTGTAGAGATTTATGAAGTCACTACTATTAATTTTATTACACTCGATAATGTAACATGACGTCCACCAAACTCGCATCCCTTCGGGGAGGACTACGCTGGCCATTTGCGGGTTTGCGAACTTCACTTGTCTTTCAAAAACTTGCCAGGTTCTGTCAGACATGCAGGTTTCCTCACGATGTTTTCCTTCACTGTAAAAAAAGTGGTTATTATGTTAAAATGATTCAAACGTGAATATATCATTCTTAGGTATCTAGGTTTAAAAAGATAAGCTTATAATAATTTTTGTATGTCTCTGGGGATCAGGCCATAGTCGACCGCGCTGGCCAAGTGCATGTTGGCGGACTTCACATGTCTTTCGAAAACTTGCTACGTTTTCTCATGCAGGTTTCCTCACGAAGTTTTCCTTCACCCTAACGCAAGTGGTAATCATGATTGAATTGATTCGCAAAAATATCAGAGGTGCGAGACCCGAATTTGAACCCGCATCACTCGTGAATCCAAGCGAGCACATGACCGCTGGGCTACCACTGCCTTTGTCTGTCTATCATAGCTTAATTTTGATATACAATATATAACGTCACGTGCGTAGTAACGTTTGTGTAGTTATTAGTAGTAGAGGTCGTACACTGTCTGTTTAGAGGATAAAACGGTAAGATTCTTGAACTTTGTAATTGATTTTTTACGAGCTAGATTTTATGAGTTTACTTTGATCTCGAAAATATTTATTTTTGGATTGATTGATGCTGGTAAAATATAGAAATAAATAATAATATTAGTTTCTTTATTTATGGCCATAAATTATTCAGTTATTACATTTATTATATCTAGACTAGCATTTCTCGCGGCTCCGCCCGCGTATTAAAGACCGGAAACCAAATTCTTAGATTTACATACCGTGTGATGTTTTACGGACGGTTTTTAACGGTTACTTGAGATTTCTCAGAAATGAGTAATTTTTCAGTAGAAAAAGTATCCTTTATCCTGACCAGGATAACCAGCTAAAATCATACTAAATTTCAACAAAATCTTTCCAGCGGTTTTCTCGTGATGCGGTCACAGACTGACAGACAGACAGACAAAAATTCTAAAAACTATAGATTCGGCCTCTGTATCGATAATAATGACTATTTCAATAAGAATTTCCTAAAAATATTCAATGTACGATTCGACTTAGTTAGAATTTTATTATATGTAGAGATTTTAAATCTATACAAATAATAAAAAGTGTCTGTTTGTCTGTCATATATACGGTACTTATAAGAATATTACAAGTTTTAACTTTTTTGACTGTTTGTCTTCCTGTTCCTGTTAATCTATAATTCAATTAAATTATTTTCTTAAGCGGTTTCTAGGAGTGATGATTGGGCACAATAAGTTAGTCAATGCAACGTAGAAAAGAGAACACACGCTAATTTTGAAAACGGATGGACAGATTTTGACGGGACTTTATGAGAAGTAACTTAACCTACAGTTTTTTAATAAGAATTAGGGTTTCGCTCAGTAAAATAAAACGTTCTGATAAATAAAAAAAAATACAATAAAATGTGTATTAATTATATTTTTGGCGGTTTTTGTAATTTAAGTATTTAGTGGGTTGTAGTAGTTGTAGCTTTTTTGTACCTTTGTTGTACCTTTAGTTTAAAAATACTCACTTTTAAACCCATTTAAGTAAGTCTAAGTCTTTACAAATAAATAAAATTGAAATATCTGTTTGTAATGTCAAAATAGGCGCACTTTCATTAAAACATAATAACATGGAAAAGTTTTTTTTCGGCTAATTCCCAAAACGGCTGGAGAGATTTGGATAAGATTTTCACTGGCAGATGCTGATGATGTTGTAAGGAGGACCATAACCTATATTCATTAATTCAGGAAACGAATTAGGGTTCCGCACAAAAAATAATTAATATTAAAAAAACTGCATACTAAAACGCATCTGTATGACCCAAAGGTACTCTATTTTTAAAACGACTAACTGTAACACGACGGTGAACGTTGTTGATTGTTCTGCCGTATAAAATAAGGGGATGATGGTAGGAGGGTGAAAACTACTTAAAGAATTATTCTCATACCTAACAAATATAAAAACACAATGATACGATTTTCATATATATTAGACTATTATAATAGCAATTTAAAAACCAGTTCATCAGCAAATATTTACTTATACAAAAACCAGTATCTAATCTATACGAGTTTATAAAATAACATTTTAATATTCAAATAGACCGTTGATTATAATCACAGGAAAGGTAACGCCTACACAATCTTAAATTAAGATGTCAAAATTTTATTAATAGACACCATGTAATTATGGTGTAGACGTAACAATTGGTTGGAAACCATAAATATCCCATAGAAGAGTGGGAGTGATTAGTTGCCGCAGATTATAGCTTAGCTCACATAAGAAGCTACTGTTTTTAAAGATTTCTTGTAAGGTAAATGTTTAAATACAACTATTCGCCTGAGGCTTTACACGGTTATTTTATTTAATGGCAGCCAGCAATTTTTTTGCGGATATATTAAGATTTTTTGTTCCTGACGTCTGGAATGATTTAATCATAGTCACGGGAGAGAATCTAGATTTAGATGTCTGAATTAAACCTACTTGTTATATACACTTCCTATTTACAAGTTTGAAAAAATATTCCATTAAAATAAAAAATCGCAGCAAAAATATCAAAAAATGGCACCATAGAACAATTGTTGATTTTGATTCTAAGCATTTTTTTAATACTACTTATTACTGTACTTTAATTAAATTTTGGAATAAATTTTTGATTATTTCTTTTATTTCTATAGTTATTCTTTTTTTTTTGTATTCCCACAATAAACAAGTAACAGCTCGAAGAAACACACGCGTAAGTAAAACAGCAAAAAAGCACTAGTAAATAAAAATCTTTTATACAAAGTACAGAACTGTAAAAAACTGACGCAAACTTTAAAATTAATGAGTAAACGGAAAACCCATTTCGTTTTGGTGTTAAAATGTAAGTAAATTTTAAAAACGACAGTTTCAACTTTGTTAGTGTATAACTTTGGCCGTAACTTTAATCTTCATGAATTATAATTTGATTTTACTTCAATTCATATTATATCAGATATCGCTATTAATTCTAGGCAATTTTTCTACTTTGATGAATGACGACACGTTTGGCTCAGTTGGTAGTGACCCTACTTGCTGCGCCAGCGGTCGCGGGTTCTAGTCCCGCTGGGGGTATTTATTTTTTGAGCACGAATATTTGTACTCCAGTCATGGGTGTTTATATTTTTAATATATATGTATTTAAAATTATATATGTAGTATATCAACTATCTGGTATCCGTAACACAAGCACGTAATGTAGCTTGCCACGGAACTAGATGGTGCTGTTGTAATAATGTCGCGATATATTTATTTATTTATTTACTTTTGTTATATTGTACATACATTTTGTACGTAGAATATAGATATTTAATATGTAATTTAAGCGGTTTCGATTATTTTACCGATTTTAAACAGAGTAGGTATCTACTCGGTTAGCTTAGTAAATAAAAACCAACTTGAAAGTAGTTATTATTTTTTTTATATAATAAGAATTCTGTTTGGTAAAAAAATACAATTTAATGTTGAATTATATTTTAAAACTTGTAATTGAAGTCACTGCCTTTTGTTACATGACTAAATTACAACCAACATTATTATTCTGGAATATAACCTGACATAACAGCGAAAGGTGAGACGCAGGGCCGACATTACAAGTTCTGAGGCACGGTAAGTGCCACCTTCTCAACTTCAAGAGAAATCCTAATTCTTGGGACAATTCGAACCCGAAACCTTAAAGATTTGAAACCATTACTTCAATATTTAAAACTAATAGTAGCTGTTAGGTTACATTTTATTAGGCAAAGACAGTTCTTTTCTATTTCCTTCATCATCCTTATCGATTTACTTTTTTGACTAAGGACCCGAATCGCGCGCACTTGTTTAAAATCGCTCAGTTACGAGTAGCAATTGAATGCTTAGGATTACTCTGACATAGAATCCGAAATGAAGACATTTGACATTCAGCGTCATCGCGTGTAGAATAAGCACGCTGAAGCAGGCCTCCAAGCATAATAATGGCCGATGAAGTCGAAACGTTGGAGTGGAGACCACCTTTGGAACGATTTAATTTTTTCTTTTTAATAATAAATAATATTATTTAATTAATAGTAAATAAATAGGCAAAGACAAAACAGTTGGTATCTGTTTCTCCTCTATTTGTCATCCGATTTTCTTTTTTTATTGAGAATAGAAGTTCCAATCAATCACCATGTACTGATGGCAGAGTGGACTGGCAAAACAATCCCCTGGTTGTTATGGTTTATGGCTTCGACAGTAACTTTAGGGGTATTTTCTTTTAGTGCGTAAGCGATCTTGCGTCGCTCCATTAAGACGGGGTTTCGTTAGGTATTAGTGGGTAGTACTGGTATACTGATGGTGTACTGGTAAAAAAAAATAAAAAGTTAGTCTCTTATAGTCGTGGAAAACAATAGCCAATAGAACCCAATAAAGGAAGTAGGGCGGCAGTGGAGCGGAAGTTGTATCGGGCGTGCATTCTTTGCACAGCGTTTATTGCAGTAATTAACTGCACTGAGACCTTTCTGAAGTTAAATATCAATACATATAATTTTGTCTAGGGTTTAAGAAGCGCTATTTACTATCAAGCTTTTTGTCAACATTCTTAAGCGAACTTACCTCGATTTACTTTCTACGTCCTTTACGTGCAAACGGCTGAACTGATTTTGATAAAACTTAGTAGGTACACAGAGATATAGCTTTAAAGTACATTAGATGCCTCCCCCCTAAGACATCTACCCCATCCCCCTTCTCCTCTCCTAATGTGTGGTATCTATTAAGATGTTAAGATAGGGAAGATCTATTAGATTGTAGAGGTTAGTACTATCTTTTCTAGCTGGTTAGCCCCACATGACCTTTGAACTACAGGTGTTTGAAAAAAAGATTGATACCATAGGACAAGCCTAGTACAGCCAAAAACTGCCAAGCAAAATAAGGGTAAGTTACTAGTTATTAACAATACATTTCGAAATGACTTTCTAAGTTTTTCTGTTATATTGCCACGTGGTTAATTGCTAAAACTTTATTTTAGTTTTTTTTTGTATTACATATTTTTTTATTTATATTATTCTTCTTTGTAGTTTTCCTCTAATTCAAAATTTTATATGTACTTGAAATTCCAAACACTAATCTAGAAAAGTTGGATTTAAATTTTCGAAATACAGATTTTTCCCCCTCTTACGTTTAATTTATCTTTGATGTAAATTAAACCTTATTATTCCGAGTTAAGGTACAAATTGGAAATACACAAAATGTCGAAGGCAGTGGTATCGGCGTAAATTCAATATATGATCGAAATAGGTTTCTCCTCACGACTCCATTTTGATTTTGCGAATGTAAACACAGTTAGGAAATAATGCCTTTAGAATACGTTTTGGTTTTAGCAATTTATAAGACAATTTTATCATTCACTTACGGAATTCGATATGAAGCAATTTTATTCCATAGTTTAAAAGCTTATATAGAAAAATTAGTTCTGAAGAAAGTTTTAAGTTATATATTATATTATATACTAAAGTGTAGGATAAAATTTAGACTATATTTGATTTCTTTTAATTAAGATTCATTACCTTATTTTACTTAAGAATTCAGAGAGGGAAATTATTCTCATTAACTTTAAAATCAATGAACACTCTTCATATTATGTAATTAGCCCTTTTTAACGTCCCACTGCTGGGCACGTGCCTCCCTCAGTAGGAGGGGGTTCAGGCCATAGTCGACCGCGCTGGCCTAGTGCGTGTTGGCGGACTTCACATATCTTACGAAAACTTGCTAAGTTTTCTCAGATATGCAGGTTTCCTCACGATGTTTTCCTTTACCGTAAGACTAGGTAATCGTGATAGAAATGGTTCGCACTTGAAAATTCGATACCGCATCACTAGGTTGCCCAAGCGAGTGCGTTACTGCTGGGCTGCCACTGTGTTCAACGACTTGTGTTAGGAATTAGTTTTAATTTAAAACGAATTATTGAAAGAAATACCATTTCGTATACTTATAAGTTTCAAATAAAGGATTGATCAAAACCTAATTTTGTGAAATATGCCATCTGCATCGAAGCTTTCCGCTTTGTTATTCCTACATAAAGATAAACTCTACTTCGAGCTGCTTGCGTGCAAATGAATTGGTATTACACAAAAATTACGCGTTAATCTAAGAAAGTATTACTTATTACATTCTTATCAAATCAAATCCAAATCTGGAATCTTTGAAAAGTACGTCATTACCAAGCCACATAGCAGCCACAAGAAGTAGATATTATAATTTTAGAACGTTGATCCCATTTAAGTCAAGTGAAGCATTCGTAGAATCAAATTTCCTGCGAACCTCGAAACGTATAAATAACTTAAACCTTTGAATTTTACATCTGTTTGAATATGCCTCAACAAGATTTTTCCATATTTCGCATTATGAATTTTTTATACTACGCTTACTGAGACACGAAGACACGAGAGAAAGACGATTTCACTATTTCTACTTGTGAACAAAGAAGTTTAGACAGTATAATATTCTAGAATCGCTACAATCGTTATTAGAAACCTATTTAAAAACTTAGAAATAATTTTGTTACTCAATGTAACTTTAAAGGTAAAAGGTAATTAATTATACCAAAACACTGAGTTAACTGGCGTCAAAATATATATAAATAAATGGACTAATCACGTAATCGGTACCCACATCTCTGCTCTGTGTATTAAAACAAGTAGGACTCGTTAAAGACTGTTGAAAGACTCCACAAAGTTTCACCTAGCATATCTGCATTCTTCCTCGAGTTCCTTTTTCAAAGTTGTTCTTGGCGACTGCTCCTACTTACTTGAGTTAGTTAGATATACTCTAAGCCGCTTCAGAAAGAGCAGTCGAATCAGGTATAATGATATTATTTAAATCCATCCATATTCATCCGGAGATGTTCGCCGCAAAATTGGCTATATTATGTCATTTTAAAATCCTTGAAGATAGCTATTTTACAAATTTTATCGACGATCGATTCGCAAAAAATCGTTCACTGTTTAAAAAAAATACGAACTAAACAATAATATTATGTTACTTTGTTCAGTATCTACTATTTCGGGTTAAAATACACACATACTTTTTTATATCAATATCATATATCAAATTTCTTAATAAATTTCATTATGGACTAAAAGTCTTTCATAATAACGCACATATTTTATGTATGTAAATACGACGTCGTCTTATCCATATCAATGTACATTCAGACAAAGTAAAAACGATTTGTTTTCTAATACGACGCATTTTAAACTATTTATATCTTATTAAACATATTTTGTGGACAATTTATTCAGAACATCTGTGGCTTGCCTCTGTACGTTAAGGTTTGCTCCTTGAAAGAAAATATCGATAGGCGACTACAAAGTCTTAAACTTAAGACTGAAAAATAAATTGAAGTATCTTCACAGTATCTTCACAATTGAAAGAAAATCTACATTGTACACAGTAAGTTTCAAAATTGTGCTAACTAGGAACTTAACCTAGCATTGCTTGCGTTACAACTGTTATAAGTAGTATAGATCTTTTTTTAGTTTTCGAAAGACCCAGTAAGTTATAGAAAGAGGACTCAATACATGAAAATTACGCGACTTAAGTAGCGAGCAAAAACTAGTCAAAAAAGTTAACTTCATATCAATATTAAATAATTTTGTAATGATTTTATAACAGTGTGTCAAATACGTATTATATTTTACAACGCAGTAAAGTGCGGCTCGAGGGAAATTAGACGCGAGTTTACAGCTCCATTTGAACTTCGTTGCATTTCAAACGCCTTACTATGTATGACGGAGAACTTTTAAAAAACGTTGTAATAAAAAGAGATAATTGAATATTTCGTAACTTTGAAGTAAAAAGCGAGTTAATATTAGTCCTCGTAGATATGAAGCCCGCTGATGATGTTCTCAGACCAATTGCCACCTCGGTTTTCAATCACTGAGACTGCGCAGGATATGTTATAGTGCACTAGTGCACTCTCTATTTTTTTCCACCCTTAAATTCCGATATTACGATTATTTTTATTTATACTTATATACTTTACAACTTTTCACACTATTTCCCACATACTCGTACATGGGTTGACTGGCTGAGATCTCTTATGGAGATTTGACATTTGTCCATGTCACTTTCTAATGTCTATGGGTTTTTTCTTGTATAACTTTATTTTGTGTGCAATAAAGAATATTATAATTCAACAATGAAGGCTTTAGGTGCACTCCGAGCGCAGACAGCCAAATATTCATCGCCGGGGAATTACAATTACCACTTTTATGGGTCTAAGCATCCGTTGACCCCAGTGAAACAAAATACTAAAAACAAATATAGAATGTGAAAATAAGGATCATCGATACATTTCAATCGCAGGCCTAGCCTCATCGTCTGTGGTTTACGACGCTACGTGAGCTGACAGCCGACAATACTCGTGTACACATGCCGGTGCCTTCATATCCGTGCTACTAAAACATTTATATTTTACCCATAAAATGTTATTAATATTACAAGATTTAATCTTCACTTCTAGTTTATTTAACTAAGTAGTATAAAAACCTAGGGGAATAAAAAATAGCCTACAATCTATTCTCAGACCTAGCAAATATACAAAAAATATTTCATAAAAATCGGTCAAGCCGTTTCGAAGGGGTTCGATAACAAACACTGTGACACGAGCTTTTATGTATTAGATGTTGTACCATTCCGATTCGGTAGTACTATATGTGTCTCTTGGCTTCCGGCTGAATTGCCGGAAATTTAGCTCCATGCCATAATAAGGTGAACTAATATTAGTTGGATATAGATTATAATCTGAAGGAACACATATAGGTGTTCGTCAGTGCTAGCCCAGCGGTAACGCGCTCGCTTGTATAACCGAGTGATGCGGGTTCAAATCCGGGTCTCGCACTTCTGATATTTTTATGTGCGAATTATTTTCTATCATGATTACTACTTGTCTTACGGTGAAGGAAAACATCGTGAGGAAACCTGCATGACTGAGAAAAACCTGGCAAATTTTCGTAAGACAAGCAAAGTCCGCCAACACACACTAGGTCAACGCGGTGGACTATGGCCTGATCCCTCGTACTGAGGGAGGCCCGTGCCCAGCAGTGGAACGTTAAAAAGGGCTGAAGACATGGTTTCAAAATTTGCCACAAGACGCTTTTGAAGCTATGATAAATCGATAGTAATAAAAAACGATCTTTTGAAATAAATAAAAATATATACTCGAATATCTCAGCCTGTCGACGTTTCCCAGTTGAGCCTATAGTAATTTCGAATGTAAAGAATTCAATGTTCGCGTTAGAAATAAAAAGATCGAGATCGGAGCTACGAGTATGTCTGTTTCTAAAAAAACTGCCTCTGAAAATGAACATTCTCCCTGAAAATGTTACGAGATAACGAAGTTTTACCGATACAGTATCAAGCTTTGAATATTTCAACGGGTTTGTGTTTTTTAATATTTCGTTAAATATGTAGAGTAGATTGTTGTTTTAACTATCATTTTTTTCACTGTAATTTTTTTAATTGTAATTTTTTTTCACACTTTTAACAAGTATTGTAATTTGTAAGTAATAATGACGACACGTTTGGCTCAGTTGGTAGTGACCCTACTTTCTGCGCCAGCGGTCGCGGGTTTGAGTCCAGCTGGGGGCATTCGTTAGTTGAGCACATATGTTTATACTCCAGTCATGTATGTTTATATTTATAACATAAATGTATTTAAAAAAAATATATGTGTAGTATATCAACTATCTGGTATCCGTAATACAAGCTTCGTAGTTTACCACGGAACTAGATGGCGCTGTTGTAATAATGTCCCAACATAAGTACCACGATAAAGCATTTAACATAGAGTCGCCACGTTATTTTGAATTACTTTAGAATATTTAGATTTTATTTGTTAGCCTGTAAGTTCCATAAAACAAAAATAAATAATACTATGTCAATATAAAATATATGGTCTATCTTACATAATATTATATTATAGTGCCTAAAAGCCGGGTCCCACGGCCCGTTTTCTCACAGATCAGTCCGCGCCGCGCCGGACCGACGGGCCGTGGGAACCGATGCATCCGATGACGCCCGTGGTGGCCTCTTGTCGTCCGTCCGATCCATCGGGAGTCGGTAAGTTCAAAGGCGCGACGCGGCGCGGCGCGTTGGCGCCCGTCGCGGCCTGTATGGGCGCGTCTACGTTGCTTGTTAACCCTTAACTAACATAGTGAAGTAAATTAATACCCCAGTCGTATATTTTTGATTATATTTCCTTAACCTTTTGTATTAGCGACTTCCACGGCCAGGTATTCTCAGTCGAGCACATGCGCTAGGAACAGAAACAGGTGGATGCGCAGCACGCAACGTTGGATGGTTTTCGTGCTATTAGCCTTTGGGGTAAGTTTTTACCCCACTATGTTATTAGTGTAACATATTTTTTTTCGAACAAGTTCTTGTTTTTTTAATATTTTTAACATATTTTTGCCACAAAATGTTAAAATATCTTCATTTAAAGATCAAATAATGACCATGTTCAATGATTCAGAGGAAGATGAGATTACAAATCTGCCACTAAATCAATTTGAGAGTGATTATGAAGATGGCGTAACTGCTGAAAGTGATCATGACACAGAAAGTGAGATGGAAATTGAAAGCGATGCAGAAGCATCATCAGATGAATATTTCAACAGTAATCAGTTTTCATATTCAAAGCTTGCAAACTTGAATCAAAAATGAAACGGCGAATCTTCATCAAATATCTTGGTCCTTCTTTGATTAAACTTCATGTTAAAAAGAGAAAACATGATGCTTTCAGGTATCCGAAAGAGCTAAGAGAACAAATTTATAATTTTCTTGGATGTTGATTAACGATGGCGAACCACCAGCAAAGAGAGTGAAATCTGGACACTGTTACCTCTGTACGTAAAGATGATCGAAAGTGAACAAAAACGAATAAGTAACATTTATAGTCCTGAAAAAAAACTAAAACCAAAGTCAAAGTAAAATTGTCCTTAGTTGTATATATTTAAATAAAAATGATGAAATTAACTACAAAAATTTATCAAGCAATGATATGAATATTATTTTGTAATATATATAGCTCTGAAATTGGGGTGTATTTTTACCCCACGATGTTGGTTATGTAACAAAAAGTCACTATGTTAGTTAGGGGTTAATCATTCATTTCGCCTACGGCGGCGCATGCGCGTACACGCACTTGATGGAGTGGAGAATGTCAGACAACAGACCGCACCAGGCGGGCACGGGCCGTGGGAACGCTCAAAACGGGCCGCGACGGGCGTACACGGGCGGAGCAACGCCTGGCGCGGCCCGTCGCCCGGCGCGCCGTGGGACCGCACCGTTACAATGTTAGGGTAAATTGCTAGTTATAAAAGGCATTTATATACAAACATTTAGTACTAATATCTCACTTATCTTGAAAATATATCGAAAACCACTTGATATATTATAAAGATGAAACTGTGCAGAGAGGTACTTTATAGATTGTGTACGTTAGTGTAGTACGTAATAGATTTTGTGACAGGGCCGGATTAAGGAGGTCTAAGAGCTCTCGCAAGTTTGTATGAAAGTCCTTCACTTTTTGTGCAACAAACTTTATTGGCAGGGAGCGAGCAAAGCGAGGGTGAGTCGCTAGTATATGCATAAAGACCACCAAACAAGAAAGTGAGAGAGTACTTAAACCTTTTACATTATAGTTTTATTACAAAGCGATCGCATCATTATTAACTTAGTAGTTTAGGAGCTGTGAAATATCACGACGTTATCTAAGATTGGGAGATTATTACTTTGAATAACACCTCACAGCCGGGCCACGAGAATGGCTAGCATAGTTTATTTTAAATATTTGTAATGAGTTTATGTAGAGACTAATCTTATTAAGTAAAGGCTTTTCGCTCGCTTGTCGCTTCCTATTAGCTTTAATCAATCTAATATAGCGGAATATTGGTATCTGACATATGAAATGCTTTATTAAGAATATATATATGTATTTAATTTATATATTATGGAAGATATACACTTAAAAAAGGGGTAGAAAGCTTAAAATTATTAAAAATATTTTTATTATGTGATGTAACTAAAAACTTATGCTTTACGCAATTTTTCCTTTATCTGTGCTATAAGACGTTGCTTTATACCAAATTTCAAGATTCTGAGTTCCGTCCGTTCCGAATTTTCCTTTTGAGGTACAGTTTGATAGTTAAAAAACTTCAATGTGAAATAAGTTTAATTTACTTCAACAATAATTGTTTTAACTAAAGATTATTAATTCAAAGTCAAATAACTCCTAACAAAATAACAGTTAAAATAATTTTAATATTTTAATAAACGCTGATTTCAAAGCCCAACGGATCCACTAGATGATCGATGCCTACAATGATCTAACAGCACCGGAGATAGCATCACGTCATACTGAATTAGAAATGCAATTGTCGAGTCCGTCCGAGACTGACAGACGTTCAGTTGTTCGGATCATTCGCTTTAGTGAATAACGTTTTTAGTTGCTGTCAAAATTTTTGTTTCTATTTTTTGATAACGGTGCTTGATTTTATTATCGAGTATTATCGTTTTCATTTTCAATTTTTTTTGAAATTTTACCGTTCTTTAAATTTTGCTTCTCATTTAATACTGACCTTCAGCACCTACGTCCTACACATTTCTATGAAAAGATTTTTATTAAAAGCTGACTTGATCTATGATTTTTAAAACCGCTGAGATGCTAAGATTTCGCAGTCCAAAGTATTTAACATGAAAAAAAAATACAGACCAATTAAGAACCTCCTCCTTTTTTGGAAGTCGGTTAAAAATGTCGGTACCATGTGGTAAACAAAACGCAGCATATTATGACTTAACAGCAAAGCACAAAATCCAACAAGATTTCTTCTATCAAAAAGAACATCCGAAAACAATTGGCATTCTTAAAAAATAATTCAACCCACGACCTATGGCTTCATAGTTAACGCTAGTTCAATATAAATATATAAGACAGAATTACATTTAATAATCATATTTATAGCAAATACAAAGTTTAATAAAGCAAAAAGCGAAGTCTGAACACGAACGTATCATAATGTGAAAAGGTTGTTAGCAATAAATATTAAATCGTACAGGTATATTATTGGGTTACTATTTACAACCAGTATACGTATATTTATTATTTTTTCTTGCGTCGAATAGTAAGGAGCTTAATATTGTTTCTAAGTACACTGGCTTTTAGTTTATTTCTGTGTATGTTTTCTATTGTTACCTCGTTTTATTACCTTAACCCGTACTGAGTACGAGGTTATGTAAGTAGAATGTACACTGAGGTAATAGCTACGTTTTAAAATTTAAGAGCGGAACCCTATTCTTTTCTGATATAAAGTAGCCTGAGTTACTCCTTATAACATAAGCTATCTTTCAGTGAAAATCCAATCAAAACCTATCCAGCCGTTTAAAAGATAAACGGGAACCAACAGACAGACAGACAAAACTGATCAAAATCATGTTTTGTTGATCTTACAAACAGATACTTCAGTTTTATTCTTCTGCGAATAAATATGTGGATATTATATATTTCTTATAAACCTTAATTACCTGATGGTCGATATAACGCAATAAGTGGATAGAGTATCTGCATGAAATCTATAATTGCACGCAAAAATCGTTCAAAATAAACTATTTTTTTTATTTCTAAAACAATACGCGAACTACTTTATTGAATTAGTTAAACTCATTAAGTTATTGATTTTTGTGTCGAAATACGTAGTACGAGCCCGGAGTGTGGAAGTTGAAGATGAACACATCCTTACTTACGAAAGTACGTTAAGTAAGACCGATCTCGGTCCTTAGGGTCGATACATACGAGTTTTTACACGAAAATACTTTACCAGAAGTTCCAAGTGAACGACCCGTAGTCGGTATTATAGTGTGAATCTCTCCTTATCTCTTTTCGATATTATAGAGTTGTGGTCCCATCGGAATATGAGTATCAAAGGTCAGTTTGACTTGTGTCTGTGCACACTCTTGATACCTATAATATTATTTTTTAAATAGTTGGCTCCTTTCAGTGACCGGTTATAGGTATTAGTGTTAATGTAATTTCTTAACAATTGATATATCTACATTTTACATCGATAATAAAAATTAATAATAATAAAATTTAAATTATAGAAAAGCGTACACCATAATATTGTCACAGAATCTGCTCTGTAAAAAGAGGTGCAAAGTAAATAACAGTATTCCGTGAATTAAGAAAATACTAAGAAAAAAGATGATTCTTTCAAGCTCTATATTTTCACTCCTTATAACTTCAAAGATACGTAAAAGCAAAACCTTACTTAAATACAAATGCAATATTTGGTGGAAATCGTTAGAGCCGTTCGCGAGATATACGAAATATATGAATATATTATTATAGATACACATACAAGAATTGCTTATTAAATATTATAAAATATATCGTAATTATTAACCTAACCGAAAGCTTCTATACATATTATAAAACAAAGTCCTCCACCGCGTCTGTCTATCTGTCTGTCTGTCTGTCTGTTCGCGATAAACTCAAAATTTACTGCAACGATTTTCATGCAGGTTTCACCAATGGATAGAATGGTTCTCCAGGAAGGTTTTAGTATATAATTTGTCAAGGTTTTGTATACATTGGCTAAAATATAATGATATATGTTGGAGGTATCGGAAAAAAATAAAATGGAATTGTGTATCTTATATAGGTCTACAAAAAAAAACTGAGATGACATATATGTCAATCTCTTAAGGATTACATACTATATCGAAATAAGTTAGGAAATTTAAATAAACTTTATAAAATTAACGGCGTTTGACGTATCATGTTATGACTGTTGCCATGGTGCGTGCATTGTGAAATGGTAATTCATATAATCAAGTCAAATATATACCGGGCGGTGCGAAGTAAATATATACAACACCTACCTAGGGACGAACCCGAGCGAAGCGAGGGTAAGCCCCTAGTTATTTATATAGCGGAATAATTTCAAAACCAAAATTATAAGTTTAAATATCATAAGACCCATTTCATACGAATAGGATTTCAAATGCAGAATGCAAGTGTAGAGGAAATGAACGCGTCTGATACTGATCTGATGGAGCCTCTCGACTTCCGGTCGGTTCGCGCCTTTATGGTTTCCAATTTTAAATCCGCGTCACTCGAACGGTTTTCCGCTGGCGCCATTTTAAAAATGGCGTCTGCATTTTTGGTTGAATGTGCTTTGGAAGTTGATCTTTCTATTGCAACTGGTTTATAGATGAGAACATTTATGGAAATAGAAAAATTTTATTCAAATATATAAGTATAAAATATAATTAAATAAATAAGTAGGTATGTTGTAACATTATTACACAAAAACCACCTAGTTCCGTGGTAAGTGATAACACTTGTGTTACGGATACCAGATAGTTGAGATACAACGTATATATAACTTTAAATACATACATAATATTATAGATATAAGCACCCATGACTGAAGTACAAACATTCGTGTTTAACAAATGAATGCCCCAGCGGGACTCGAACCCGCGACTGCTGGTACAGGAAATAGGGTCACTACAAACTAAGCCAAATGTGTTGTTGAAATAATAAATAGTTAGGTAGGTACTTATAATTAAAAGTAAAGTGTTTTACTGAAATTCGCAAATAGTAATAAACGAAGAAACCATTTTTTTGACTTTTTATTAGGTCAAAAGTGATAAAAGTTGTTTAAGAAATAACACAAAGAACGTATAATAAACAGAGTGTACACCTTTGATATCACATTTTCCATATTTAAAGGTTTACTTAAACACGTATATCTTGTGGAGGAATCAAGACCAATTGTGAATCACAGGCTGAGATGAACGTGATCTACATGCTCACTCTTGGGTTCAGACGTTTTGTATGGGAAGATGCTGTACACACGAATATTCTATTTAACCTATTTTCACGGCAAAATTCATTATTGCAGTTATCGATTTTTCTTTTGATTTTGGACCAAATGAAGTCCGTGGCAAGATAATGGTTGCAGTACAAGGTCCGTCTTTTCTAATCAATATTAACAACGATTACGAACAGTATTAAAAGATTTTTTTAGCTTAAGTTTAAGTAGCAACTTATAAGAAATTTAAGCTTAAGTAGCAACTTATAAGAAAATTGTACCAAACCAAGTTTGTACGTTAAATATTTATTACAAAATTTTGTCTGTCTGTTGCGAAACGTGGGAACGAATAAAAAAAGAATGGACATATTTTCATATAGTTCCGGTGGCATGGTAGCTTATGAGTCAGTAATTTGTTATATATTATATAATATAATAATAATAGGATAAGGTTTTAATTATTACTATGTAGGAGACTTCACCGCAAAAAATATCTTATCTCATTTTTTTACTAATCGATAAAATGTTTCGGATGAACCCAAGCCGAACGAGGTTAATATCAATCGGTTGAGGATAATTGCTTTAAAATCCAGTTGAACAATTGACCTAAATAAACACACAAACATTAAAGAAAGTTAAAAAAAACTTGTAAAAACCTATCAAGTATAATAAATATCTTTAGAAAATTTAAAACATAAATAGATTAAAATAATAAATAATAGTGTAGTAACAATATCAGTGTCGATAAAATCGTTTAAAAAGAAACAACTATAGCCTACAGAACACAATACACTGGACGTGCGTGATTTACGCCGCATGGATGTTGAAATTCGCGTCGATAGCGCTTTTGTTTCGCCGTCTACCTTCTTATCGGTCTATAGGGAGGCTCTCGTATTCAGCTTTGCAATTTAATATAATATAACGCTTCATAAAAGTATATATATTTTTTACAAGCTTTTAATCTCTGCATAATAAAAAACGGTGGTGTTTTTTTATGTGTTTAGACATTTTGGTATGCTTCTTAATTAGTCGAAATAATGTTTTTAAGAATTTTTGACCGGTTTAAATAATAAATTGCTTTTTTTATATAGTTTTTTCTTATTAATGTTGCTTTTTAATGGCAAATATTTAATATTTTTCTATAAATAAGTTTACAGTGACTTTTATTTTCTGGAAATTTGTCGAAAAGTAATCGCTATTATATTAATCTCCGACTTATAAGCTATCTACGTTCATATGTATATTAACGAACAAAAATAATGTCAATCTGTTACTAGAATATAAAATGAGAATTACAAACATGGTTCTATAATTAGTTTTTGTTGTTAGAAATACACGGCAAAAAGCGTCATTATGTTTGCTGCCAAAATTTTACTACATTTCTGGTGCCAGATATCACTGATTTTATATCTTCAGAAGGACTTGCTCTTTAGTTTATCTAAGTTAATGACCCGGCGATGGATTTTATCATCCAATATTGTAATTGCGATATAAAGTGGGTATATACATATTATTTATTTATAATTTACATAAGACAAATTATAATCATACTTCTCTTCACATAAACGAAGTTAACGAAGTTGAGTTTTCTATTTTGATCAATTATTCTCAAAAATTACAATTATACACGTATATGAATTTTACAGTTACAAGTATATGTATTTAACTAATCACTATTCAAAACATATGCCTTGCGACTTTCTTGTATAGAATATTGACTGTTTCTATTAATATTTATTTTTATCTTTATCATTGATATTTGGTAAAATACATTCATAACTACAACGTTGACTTTAAATCTTAAGTCTTCAAAATAACCAACTATATATACATTGCTTTAAAATCAATTCATTTAAATTAACGTGTCTATCGATATGCCGAATATCGATAAAATACACATTACTAAAGTCAGAACAAAATGCCCATACTCGTTTACTGTAGATTTGCTGTATAGGTAATGTAGAAACGCATTGTACACTAACGTAATTTATTAGTTTTAGTTCTATAATCTTCAATGTATAAGTTCGTACAAAAGGATTCATATAAATAATACGTACCGTATGGCGGTTGGTTCTATTAAAAGATTTTAACCCCCGAGGGAAAAGAAGGATGTAAAAAAATTATGGTTAAAAATCTTTCTTCAATAAACTTTTTCAAGTCTGTGAGGAACCGACCACCACAGAAGACAGTCTTGGTGTGAAGAGCTGACGAGAAATGGAACAAATGCTCTTTTGAAATAACATTGGCTTACATTATGGTGGTAAAATAATTATATACATTCTTATACTTAAGACCTATGTTGATATCTTTATAGTATTCCTTGTAATAAGTTTAATTTAGTTAAATATTTTCCATTTTAAATTGTTTAAATAGCAAGCTTAATATTAACTGAATTTTATTGTGCATACACCTTGCCCCACAAAAGATTTATAAAAGCTAGGCGTTACCAGTTTATCCTTATTTCTAGTACTTCGTCTCTGTTCAGCTGTTTCTTGAATAGCCGTGGATGATTTGTAGGACGTAAAAAATATTATTAAAGTCGGTTATGCTTTTATATTTTTAATATGATTAAGAGTTATTATGATGAAGAGGTTATTATGATTATCTAATCCTTTGATTAAGCAATTTAAAAGATATTTTTAAAATGAAAAAGGCGTTTTTTCATCTACAACACTAATAGCTAGCGTAAGATGGAACGCAATCATCATTTAGCTAACTGGCTATACAAATTCTTTCATTTATTGCATATAAATGTTTTTTTGCCTTTATACGTTGAGATGTTTTGAATGAAAAAAAAAAATAAAAAAAGAGTTTTCTTTGATAAAATCTTAACTTAAAGTAATATTATTAAGACAGAAAATGCTATCTACTAGCAACTTAACCTTTCTTTACTCGATGTGGCCTTTAGTGCCTATTGTATTATATACAGACAATTTTTGCAATTTTTACTATTAATAGTAGCGTAAGTGTTACTTAAAGTAAACATCCATCTTTGTAAAAGTTGCATCTAAACTTGTCCATCCATTTCAGCGCAGCTGTAAGTATTAGTAAATACATAGATATTAGATAAAATATTAAAAATATCGACAACTTTCAATACATCACTATAATTATTATGGTATATGTATATATTATAGTATACTAGCGGTGCCCGCGGCTTCGCTCGCGCTAAGAGTGAATAAAATAAAAATTTTTGCTTATATACTGTTACTTATAATGTACCAAGGACTGATTCCCCATTTAAAGTTCTGGCCCTCTTTTCTGAAAACTACTGTGTAGCATCCTGCCGTGCCGCCACTGCTGCGCTTTCTAAAACTTATTTCCTATTTTTAACCAATTTTGCTACTATGTGTATCATAATTTCTTTGTGTGTTTTTCGTTAATGATAAACTGATGTACGTGGTTCATTGTTATGGACTTATGGTAAAAATTACTGTTAAATATTTCTCCTACGCAAATTGTGCCACCCCCGTTAACCCCCATAGGGGTTGATTTTCAAAAAACGCTTAGATATGTATCTCATAATTTGTATTGCAGAGCATTATTTCAGTTTCACGCAAAATATTTCAATAGAATTAAATTTCCCATACAAACTTAGCCACCCCCTTTAACCCCCAATGGGGGTGAATTTCGAAAAACCCTGAAATACGTGTTTCATCATTTGTACTAAAAAGCATTAATTCAAAGTTTCATGCAAAAATGTGCAATAAAAATATTTTTCTCATACAAACTTTGCCACCCCTTTTAATCCTTTTAGGGGTTGAATTTCCAAAAAATAATATGCCTATTTCCTTCTCATGAATGAAAACTATCTACATACCAAATTTCAGCAAAATCGGTTGGGTGGACAGACAGACAGACAGACAGACAGAGTTACTTTCGCATTTATAATATTAGTATGGATATACTAAAATAATCATAATAAATTAGTGTAACAACATTACTTCTTTAAAATCCGTTAGTGGTTTACCGATTAAATTAATAGCTTGCGTTCCAAAATTAATATACCGATTTAACACCCAATACATCACTAAATAAATACAACTGTATTTATTTAGTGATGTATTGAATATTTTAATTAAATAAACACTGGTAATTCATTTCCATGTACGATTTACCGTAATGACATCAGAATCTGTGTCCTTTGTTTTGAATTCAGTCGTGATTATTTAGTATGGTTTTAATTTTATGTTTTTAAAGAATATGACGATCAGATTCTATATATTCGTCCTTTTTCATGAATGACTCCTTTGGCCCCCACTGAGTGTAGCCCACAGCTGGGCAAAATTTCAAAATTAGATCTCTTTTTCGTCTGCTATTTCTTTACACTATAACAGATTAGTGAAACAGCTAATAGTAAAATTAAGAATTGAAATAACTTACTCGTATAATAAGCTAAATATATTTTTTTTCAAAATAACCCAACTGATACCTAAAAAGAAAACCTTTGAAGATTTCGCCAACGACGGTGAATCTAGCTTAGACAAGAAAACTATGCTAGAAGTGGTATAGTGCACAAGTATACGAAATTAATTATATGGTATTGATGCACTTTTAAAGCGCTATAGGATTACAACTCAACGTGACTAGTGAGAGACTCCTTTCTATTACCGAGAGTTTCTTAGCAATAAAACTTGATACCCACACTTTGCTTGACCCGGGACTCGAACCCAACCTCTACATCTGCATCCGTACATGCCAACCACTAAATTAACCAAATAGTAGTTGTTTTTGTCCACCTCGTGCAGTTTCATACATATTTTAGTATACCCTTTGCGTTTATGACAAGCTTGAGCTCATTTAAATTCTATTACACCTAAAGCTAGTAATCTCAAAAGAGATTGTAATTATACAGAGAAGGTATTAAAAGCATTGTTTCCATAATAACTAAAATACTCAAGGATGAACGTGTAATGGACACTAAAAATTTATGCGAGAGCTTTATTTTTGTTTAGTGTTATTAGAATTTTCATGTCGTATTATGGAAATGTTTGGTGCAATGCTATTTCGAGAGATGCTAAAGATATTAAGGGGAAAAATATATTTTGCTTTGATTTTTGTTAAAAATTATTACAAAATAAAGTAAATAAGCATTTACACAGGCACATAAGACCTACCTATTGTTAATAATGTAATAGACATTAAAAATGACTACACTCTTAGCGTTATTATTCTAAAACTACATTAATTTCATGATAATCCACGACGATTGTGTTATGAATACTAGGTGGATGCACTATAGTGCACATATCATGGCATGATTTGAACAAAAATGTTTGTGCTCATCATAAAAATAAATGTCCTCAGCGTGACTCGAACCCGCGATCGCTAGCACATTAAGCAAGATAACTTAAACTAAGCCTAACTTGTGTGTTATTGTTTGAGTAAATATGTATAAGGTACATAATATATTTAATTATCTCTATGACTAAGTCCCAACTTTTTTTAGATACTTCGTAAAGACTGACATAAATCTGTGAGCCTTTATTCTATGATAACGATTACTACAGTTTATTTTTATACTTTAGTATATAAAGTTTATATTTCTTAAAGTCTTAAAAGCCTAATACATGAACAATAGTGGTATTATTTCGAGCAAACAATGACTGATTAAAAGCTCCCGCCTCTAGCTATGCATTATTTTGAAAATGTAAGGTATAGTAGTGAACTATCACTGCGATCGTTTGTAGTTTTTAGATTACTGCTTAATATTGCTTGGCAAGCTTCATTTTCGACCGTTTTAATTACAAAATACTTGCGAAACAAAGATATTTGTCGGCGCGTTATGCGGGAATTGACTATAAACTTTTATAAATATTTTTAGGAACCAGAAGTGAAATTGAAATTAAAAAAAGCAAAATAAATTTACAAAAATAAAAGAATTGTAACATCTAATAATTTAAAGAAATATTATTCTAAATTACAGAAATAGGTAAGTTGACTTTTTACACGGACAGAGGTTCCCCTTATACTACTTGACACTGCACAAAATTCGTACCGAATGAAGCGCGCACAGGCTTATATCGACTTACCGACACCACCACTAAACGTCTCCTCACTATTCCTATTCCACGATAACGTCTCCTCACTATTCCTCTAACAATATATATAGGCACAGACTTACACTTCAGTATTTTTCATTTTCAGTTCATCTGCTAAAATTAGTGTGTAGTTAGGTATATATTTATAGTACAAATATAGGACATGTACATACTACATGGTATGTAATATTTATATACATAAAACTCTCATAACACTTTCTTAGATTTATTTAATATTTTAAATTAAACTACCTTTATGATTTTTTCACAGATTTATAAAATAAGTAAAAAAAAATAACCATCTATTTTTACTATACATACCTATACATTATCATCATCAGCCCTTTTTAACGTCCCACTGCTGGTCACGGGCCTCCCTCAGTACGAGGGGGATCAGGCCATAGTCCACCGCGCTGGCCTAGTGCGTGTTGGCGGACTTCACATGTCTTACGAAAACTTGCTAGGTTTTCTCAGACATGCAGGTTTCCTCACGATTTTTTCCTTCGCCGTAAGACAAGTGGTAATCATGATAGAAATAATTCGCACATGAAAATATCAGAGGTGCGAGACCCGGATTTGAACCTGCATCACTCGGTCATACAAGTGACGAGTTACCGCTGGGCTACCACTGCCTATATTTTATACGACAGACATATTGTGAAGTGGTCGGACCCCCTGACCCCTCTTATTGAAGGACTACAAGCCGAGCCGTGGGACGTCAAAACGGTCTGAATATATACAAATAATTATATTTCGCTTTTAATATTTCTAGCCTTTTGAATTGTTAGCAAGGAAAAGTTAATAATTTTCAAGTTATGAGTGGTAACAAAAAATAATGAAAATCGACGATGAGGGCAATGAATTCTTATAACCTTTTAGATTTTAATAACTACTTTCGATATGAATATTACATTTAGGTATCCTAAACATGTTTCTAAATTAAGTTTCTTGACTAATAGATTTTGTTGATAAATAATAAGTTGCTTATTAACTCCGAGTTATTTATATTTTTTTCTTTTAACTATCGCTGGATCATTTGTTCGGAATGTTTTGAAGTAAATATTATTTTTGAATTTTACGCGATTTTTTGTTCTCGACGCGTAAAAATCTTCTTCCGACTAATTTATAAATATTATAATATACTACTAGCGACTCAACCTCACTTCGCTCAGGTTCGGGTACCCCCTTGAGGATAAAATTTTTACAAACTTTGAATATTTTTTCTTGTTTACGAGTATATCTAATCAAAAGTCTAAATAATAAGTTTCAAGTTTCTAGCTTTAAAAATGACGTAATTTCCAAATAAACTTTCGCCTTGAAAAGTATCGCCCTATCTGTGTACCAAATTTCATTTAAATCGGTTTAGTAGTTTTGACGTGAAAGCGTGACAAACAGAGTGACAGACAGACTGACAGACAGACTGACAGACAGACAGACAGATAGACAGACAGACTGACTGACTTTCGCATTTATAATATTAGTAAGGATTAGTAAGGATGATAGTCTCACCCGCTTCTCATATTCGCAACATTGCCTTGCCCAGACGCGTTTGTAAAGTAATTTGCGTATATTTACTAGTTTTATCTTTTATATTTTAATCTAAATGAATCTTATCTTTTAAGCTTATAATACTTTTTGATTGATCACGCATAATTGAAAAAAAAAACGTATAAACACCGTATTATGACTGGTAGAATATAATAACATAATTTAGTATTTTTATCATCTGATTAAATTAGTCAGAAGAGAGATCGTGGGGCGCTCAATATCAGTTGTAGATAAATATTCACGATTTTTTAAACTAAAATTAGTATAAAAATACTAGCAATTCCCGCGGCTTCGCCCGCGTTTTAATCACAATTATAAAAAAGGGATTGGTGATAGAAAGATAAAAATTTAGGGTGATAAGTATTTTAATGTCAAATCATTAAAAAAATTTGAAAAAAGATAGTCAACATAGAAAATAAACGTGTTCAGTGTACTAAGAATAAACATTGTACGACTTTTAAATTGTTTACAGAAATAAACTTTAAAGCTATTGCATAGCTTCTATCGCGGGCCTTGAGCGTGGAGACCCAATCCAGAAATTCCGTAACGAAAAAACCTAACACCTGTCATGCGTGATGCGACGAGTAGCGCGACATCTATGGTTTATCTTTTAGTTTACTTGTACTGGTGTTGTTTAGGTCTGACGTTACCCATAATTAATATAGATGGCGCTGTAGATTAATAAATCGATTTTAGATCGACATTTTTTTTTCAATAATGACATGGGTGCCATTTTCGAGGTTTCTCGGGGTGCTGATTGCGAAAATGAGGTCCATTTTCAAATCCAAGATGGCGGACATCCGGTTTTTTTTCAATAATGACATGGGTATCATTTTCGAGGTTTCTCGGGTGCTAATTGCGAAAATGAGGTCCATTTTCAAATCCAAGATGGCGGACATCCGGGTTTTTTTCAATAATGACATGGGTGTCATTTTCGAGGTTTCTCGAGGTGCTGATTGCGAAAATGAGGTTCATTTTCAAATCCAAGATGGTGGATATCCGGTTTCTTTTCAATAGATAATAAAAATATTTTGAACAATATTAACTTCTCATTTATTTAATAAGAGAAAAAAAATTGTTTTCCTATCGGTCACGGTAACTTAAATCGATAACAAGCAATTTGACACGAGATTTTTAATATATTAGATTGTACAAAGCACCCATAGTTTTTTAACATATATTTTTCTTGTTACTTAATATATATACATTTTTTTGCGAGTGGAACGAGGCTGAGTTACAAGTATATAATAATTTATAAAATAGCAAATTCATGACGTCTAAAAGTATCAAGGTATTATAACTATGTGATAATTTTGATAAGATTAGTCAAAGATTAAAAGAAGATACATTTTTTTTATTTATATTATACATATTTCGAGTGGGCTTCAAGCCCAACTTACGTTTAGCTTAAAATGGATTCCAAGACTAACTTATTTTTACTCACAATAGTTTTATATTTAGCGTCAACAGTTGCTCAAAGAAAGACCTATGAAGGTTACAGTGTGTTTAAATTAACACCAAGATCTGAAAATGATTTGATAGTTCTGAAGGATTTACAGAAGAATGCAGTAGGGGAATTCTGGGAGGATCAGTTTTATAAGGATTTTGAAATTAGATTCATGGTTCCAGGTCAAAATAAAGATAAGTTTTTCGAGATAATGAACAAAACAGGAATTGAAGTAAAATTAGCTATACAAGATATGCAAAGGTATGTAGGTACTTACTTATCTAATTTTCTAAACAGTGGATTGCGCAAGAGACTGAGCTTTTCATCAAACGATATGTTTTTTTAATTTAAACTTATATCAATGTTTTAAAGTTTTAACATAATATTTTACCTGTATATTGTCTACAAACATTAGATTATTAAATGATTGCGTTTCAATTCAGTTGAGGATTAAAATGATTGCAGTATGATCTATATCTAAATCATCAACTTATAAAGAAAGTGTCAATCAAATTATAACAATTATTTTCAGTGCAATAGACGCCCAATTAAATCCAAGGACGCGAAGTGCAGAAGGTTCATTTCTTTCCATGAATTGGAATCAATATCACAGTCTTGAAGAAATATACAATTGGCTTGATGAAGTAGAGAGGAATTATAGTAATGTAGTAACAATAGTTAATATGGGTCAATCTGTTGAAAACAGAACAATAAAAGGTATCAAAATAAACTACCGTCCTAATAGAGGTGAAAATGCTAAAGTAATAGGAATGCTACAAGGTACATTGCATGCTAGGGAGTGGATAACCGCTAGTACCGTAACATGGATTATAAAAGAATTTTTAACTAGCAATAATAATGAAACTAGATTTATGGCAGAAAATATAGAATGGCACATATTCCCAGTTGTTAATCCAGATGGATATGTGTATACATTTAGTACTGTAAGTAAATATTTTTTGGCAAGCAAGTTGATCACATTTTTATGTATGTTTCTTCAATGTTAAGCAAACTCCTCTTTCGCTTATTGAATAAAATGATAAATAGAATTAAAAGTCACTTGTAATGTATGTAAAACATTTTTCATTAGTGTTTAAATTAACAAAAATATCGCATATAGTGAAAATACTCCTAAATTATATTTTCTATTTTTTTTCAAATCGCAAAATATAAAAAAATTACATTTGAATTATATACATAATACAAATGTAAAACAATTTGTTTTGTATTATTAACACCATCAAAAAATATAAAAATTACAATATGAAGGAATCGAACAAGCAATATTAGCGCATTCTTATTGTTAGAGCAATTTTGTATTTTGTATAGTTTTCAATTAATCTTTCAGAATAGAATGTGGAGAAAAAATAGGAGTACATACAACTTTACATCTTGCGCAGCATCTGGTGTTTCAGATGACATGAGTAATGGAGTTGATCTAAACAGGAATTTTGATTTTGCATGGATGCGTAAGTAATGATCACAATTTATATTATATATACCCCCTTACTTAGTTATATTTAATAAAGAGCCTAAATAATAAGTTTTAAGCTTTTAGCTTTAAAAATAACGTAATTTCCATACAATCTTTCATCCCCTATGTCAACCCCTTACAGCCCTTTTGTCGCATTTAAAAGTAGCCTATGTCCTTTCTCAGAATCTAGACCCATGTACCAAAGTTCATTAAATCGGTCCAGTAGTTTTTGAGTTTATTCGTTACATAAAAAAATACAAAAATACAAATCTTTCCTCTTTATAATATCAGAATAGATATAGATTTATAGTTAAATTATTAAATCAAGATTTATGAGTAACTATAATATTATTGCCACAAACATACATATACAGGATGGAACAATAGGGTAGGAAGTAAAAGAAAAGTACCCGTATTATATATTTTTTAAATTGAACATAGTAATTAAAGTTAATCTTTCCATTTTTTTTTAAACTACCTCTAAAATGATAGGTCTACGGCATAAATTGTCTTGGAAATTTTGTTTGAGACAAGTAAGATTATCTATGGTTCTACAACTAGTTATTTTAACTTTATGACAAGTATTTTAGATTAGCCATAACTGTAACTATCTTATGCTTAATACCCGTCCAAGGATACTTAGTTGCAATTAAAACAACTACTATAAAATAATAATATGATTGCAAACATTTCAGAAATTGGTGCTTCTGATAATCCGTGTTCGAATCTTTTCGCTGGACCGGCGCCATCTTCAGAACCTGAAACCAAGGCTATCACTGAATATGTCTTAAATCTAAATAATCAAGGGCAGTTCTTGTATTTCATAGATTTTCACTCTTTCACTCAGTTGGTTGTTATACCATATAGTCACGTGAACAGGACTGGTGCGTTGCCTAGCAACTTTGACGATATGGTAAGAAATCTTCATTTTTTAGACTAACATTTTTTAAGAGCAGCATATTGTAATAATAATCTATATAATATTCATAATATATAGATTTATAGTAGGTATAAACTGCCTAGGTAGTGTAGTGGCTAGCATGTACGGCCACACTTCGAGAGGTCCTGTGTTCGAGTCCCTGGTGGGGGCAAATTTAGTTATTGAGTCTTCCGGCTTAGTAAGCCTCAGTAAAACCTCAGTAAAAGTGAATTTTGATTTTGAATTTGTGCACTTTAATATCTTCTGCGCAATTGGTTAGTTTCAATAAGATTGGCCGGAAACGGTCGGAAAACATTATTCATAATAATATTATGTGTATGGCATATATTTATTAACACTAGTATTCGCACATTGTAGTAACGAAATTCGACTATAATTGTTTTTGAAAGTTCAAGATATATTTATATGAAAAAACTCTGTTTCCAAATTGGTTTTGTTAATTGGACATTATAGTTCATTAACAGTTTGTAAATAAAATAAATTATTTAACTGACTAGAAATCAGTTTGCAAACAAAAGAGAAAAAGGTACAGAATTGGAGATTTTTTTTCTGCACACTTGATATTTTGATATACTTGATCTTCTAGTTATTTACTGATAACTATTATTAATAATAACTATTTGTGAAATTTATTATATCATTTAAATTATCGTACTATTTGTTACTATTTATTAAAAAGTGTGTTTTGTTACAGTATCAAATAGCATCTAGTGGAGCCGATAAACTTAAAGAAAGATTCGGAACCACTTACAGAGTGGGAGTTTCTGCTGATATTTTATGTAAGGTTTAATCTATGTCACTTAAACTTTTATACAGTCGCTTAAACTTTGATAATATTAAAAGATGCTGTCTACTTGTCCATAAATAGCAGTTTTAACACTCATGTTAAGTATTAAGTACCTTCATCTATATCTTCATATATATCGTGAATTTCGTACATAGAACTGTAATAGATCCCACGATCAGCCTTTCAACAAGCAACTTTATATCGATCATAAAATAATAAATTTTCTACAAAATGTTTTATATTTTGCTAAAATAATTTTGAGCAATTAGCCAATATCTTAAAAGCTTTTAAATCCAGACAATAAGAATGTGCAATCCTTTTCAGATCCTATGAGCGGTACTAGCTTTGACTGGGTAAAGAATGCTACAAACGTTTCTATTTCCTTTTTAATCGAACTAAGGGACCTTGGAGAATACGGCTTTCTACTACCCCCAGAGCAGATTATCCCTAATAATTTAGAAATCATGGACGCATTTCTCGAGATGGACAAAACGACTAGGAGACTTGGCTATTATTCAGGAACACAATCTATTATATTATGCTCACTTAGTGTTATTTTGCTTGGTGTATTATTAGCTTTATTTTATTAATTTGATATATTATATCTAATATTTATTTATTTAATATACATTATAATATGCTATTTATTAAATTAATTTATTATTTAATTTGATTGAGATTGAATTAAATAGATTTAAACATATTTTTATTGGTTTTATTTAATGAAGCAGTTTTGTTTCGTGTTTCTATTTTGCCTTATTTGTATTTCATATATGTACATATGTATAGCACAATAGTAAAAGGAAATCGATTTATTTAAATATTTTGCATTCAATTCACTTTTTTCAAGTATCATAAAGGCGCATACTTATATATAATATTTTAAAGGGTATTCATTATAAGGTTAAATATCAACACAATTTTATTAGCTTTGTCACATTATAATGCATCGTTCGATGTTCGATCAAAGAGTTACTATCAAATAAGCTTTACGAAGTGGCAAAGTTAAAATTTTAAGTCATACCTATATTGTAAATTTCTGAGAAGTGTACATTATTTTAGACAGTAAGTACACGTGATTTTTAAGCACGTTTTAGGATGGAGATCTACTAAGATCTACATATATTCATGAAATATTGCCAAGACCCTCTGATGTGATATTCCGACAGTTTTATGGGTCTAAAATTCAAAACTTAGAATGATATTGAGTTCTTTTGTTTCTCTTTAATTTTTTAATTTTTCGTTTAATTTCCCTGTACTTTTCCTACTATAACTTTATTTCGACTATTATGAACACGAAGGTTTAAAGATTTAAGCACATATTTGAAAAGTAACGTATCGATGATAAAATTTCAATTCACAATGTGATAAACAAAATATTTACTTGAAATTTAAATTTTGTTTCATTAAATATGTATATTAAAAATAGTATTGTTCTATTTAAGTTTTGAATATAATTGTTTTTAAAAATATGAATATTTAATGACTTTTTAGGGATACATAAAGTTTCGTAACCACTCATCTCATTTTATTTAGGCTTTAAATTTTTATATTTATGACCTAAGTTTCGTCTTGAAATAACTCCATAAATTACAATAATCGGCGTTTATTGTCATTTTAAATATTAAGCAGCCAAAATATTAACGATACAACTAAAAATTTACTAAATTTGGTAACAGGTCTATCTCAGATAACGATTTGTAATCCTTTAACATTTATAACATTTAGATTAGATAATTAAAATATAGCAATACTATTTCATACATTGCATTCCAATCGGAGCTTGACTTCGTAAAGACAAACATTAATGTGACCAAAATGATTTTAAAATTAGTTATTTTAGCGTTAATATCGTTCACAGCCAGCAAGGCTTATGTAAGTTATGAAAACTATAAAGTGTATAAAGTTGTACCAGAAACAGCAAAGCAAGTGCAGATTTTAGCTGATTTGCGTAAAGATCCACATTACAATTTTTGGACTGATATAATAAATGTTGGCGAAGATGTTAGGATAATGGTACCGCCTAGTAAAGAGGAAGAATTTGGAAAGTACCTTCGTAGCGTTGAAATGACACCTGTCATTGCTATATCTAATGTTCAAGAGTAAGTTCTTTAATATTTAGTTACAAACATTAAACAATGTGTTATTTAACTGTGACATTAAAGGAAAGGGGTGTTAATAGATAGACATTATGGGTAATATATCAAGTATCATAAAAAAATCTATGATAATAATAAATTTATATGTCATGATCATGTTGTTCAAAAAATATTATTAACAATATTACGAGATAAGGTGTGTATTTATTCATTAATTTAACAGGATAAAGTACTTTTACGTGTATAATCTGCGAGTCTATAACCCGACAACGCGAACAAACGAGACACAATAGATTTTCAATTGTTATAAATCTATATTGACCGCGCGCCCCTTGATAGGTTACATGGATAGGAGGTACCTGAGTGGTTAAGCTTTGCGCGGTTGTTTTCGAAAAACATAATAATATAGCGTTAATTCAGATAATTTTATCTTTGAAAAAAAAATTATTCCGAATTTTAAATACATTCATAAAAATTGCTGACTTAAATATTATAAATTCAAAATTAAAAAAATATATATACAGAAACAATCTTTTCGTTTCATGTTCTATCTTTATTATATTTATCTTCCTTTTTACTATTTCTAAGTGCTATCATAAAGATTATCGATAACATAATATTTTAATTTACAACATCTTTTACTCAATCTATTTGTGCCAAGTTTGTATTAACATATTTACCACAAAATACCTACATATTATTATAATATATGAGCTATTAAGTGTAATCAATTTTATCAATATAGAGGCCAATTCTATAGATTGTAGATTTTTGTCTGTCTGTCCGTTTGTCTGTCTCGAAACGCATCACGAGAATACGATCGCTTGTTATCTGGTGAAAAAAGGAGTTTTAAAGATTGCAATTGCTTGCAATATTCTATCATAATAAGTAATTATGTTTGGACATTAACAACATAGTTTGTTAGGACATAAAAAAAAAACAATAATTCTTACAATGTTATGTTAACAATGAATAATATTTCAGCTTAATTCGAGCACAAATGAAACCAGCCAATGGAATTTCGAGAAGTAATCGACTTGGCTCTATGAATTGGGATCAGTATTTTACTTTACCAGAAATCCACGCCTGGCTTGATGAGCTGCAAAATTTATATCCTAGAATCGTAAGAACAATAACTATCGGAAGATCAAACGAAGGGCGGGATATCAAAGGAGTGATAATAGATTACAAAAACGGTACGAGAGGATCAGATGCCCTAACTGCTATGATAGAAGGCGGTATTCATGCTAGAGAATGGATCTCACCAGCAACAGTTACAGGAATCATTAAAGAATTTTTAACTAGCAATGATACTGATGTTAGACATCTAGCAGAAACTTTCGTTTGGCACATATTCCCTATAATAAACCCTGATGGTTACGTTTACACATTTTCTACCGTAAGTTTTGTATAACTTATCTACTCGTATATTTTATTTATAAATATTTAATTCAGTAGTGAATTAGCTTAATAATTAATGAAAAAAAAACTAGATACCTGACGATTACTGAATAAAATAAATAAAAAAAATCAAAACTTATTACAATAGAGTATTTAGGTATTATTTATAATTAATTTATTTTATTAATTCTATATAAGTATACTTTTTATGTTACTCTACATTAATTAATATTATTTATATTATGTATAGAATCGAATGTGGAGGAAAAACCGAAACACTGCATATAACACGAATTGTACTCTTACCAACGACAGAAGTAATGGTATTGATCTCAACAGAAATTTCAACTTCTTATGGATGAGTAAGTACATGGGAATTTTAAAAGATATCTCGATAGAGAGAGTCTAGATATGAGACTAATAAGTAATTCGAAATAGGATGATTTTTTCCGACAACACGCTTGGCTCAGTTGGTAGTGACCCTACTTTCTGCGCCAGCGGTCGAGCTCGAGTCCCGCTGGAGGCATTCATTAGTTAAGCACGTTAAGCACGCACGTAGTATCCGTAATACAAGCCTCGTAGCTTACCACGGAACTAAATAGTGTTGTCGTAATAATGTCCCAATATAATAATAAATAAATAAAAAATAAATATGTTGGGACATTATTACAATAGCGCCATCTAGTTCCGCACTAAGCTACCCAACGTGCTTGTGTTGCGGATACCAGATAGTTGATATACTACATATATAAATTTTAAATACATACATATTATAAATATTATAAATATAAACACCCATGACTGGAGTACAAACATTCGTGATTAGCAAATGAATGCCCCCAGCGGGACTCGAACCCGCGACCGCTGGCGCAGAAAGTAGGGTCACTACCAACTGAGCCAAACGAGTCGTATATTAATTATTTATTTATTTACAGGTAATAGATATTTTTCTTTAAAATGAATACCTATACTATCAAATCTAAATGATGATCTTTCTTAATACTTGGTTAAAGCATACCACCTGCACAAATACAGGTTATGTGGAACTCATCGGCCAAGCCAGTACCACCCACTAAAGCCCAACAAAGTTATATATTATACCTTATTCGTACATACATAAACTATCTATCGAGCCATTTTCTAACAGAATTCTTTTATTCATAATTATTTTTTTATTTTAGCAATTGGAGCTTCTTTAGATCCTTGTACAGAAACCTTCGCTGGTCCTCATGCAGCATCTGAACCTGAAACTATAGCCATATCTAACTACGTCTTAGGTTTGAAGAACAGTGGAAATTTGCTTTATTACTTTGCTTTCCACTCATATTCACAGATGACTCTCGTACCATTTAGTCATTTACAAGGAAATCAAGTACTAGAAGTTTCAAACTATGCGGATCTTGTAAGTTTGTTTTCAATAAGCGCTTTGAGATACTAAATGGAAGTATTAGGTACGATACAAGTATTGCATGCAAAGTTTGGCTTACAGCTTCCACTATTGAAATGATTAGCATATATTTTTTTATTATTTAGAATTCTTTTGCCAATAAGTTTCCAATCCATTATAGTACACATTATATGTATATATGATTATTTTTATTTTTTTCATTGCTGTTGCTACTATTTTATTGCGAAAATTTGTGAAATTCAAGTACCTAAACAAAAAATATCAGTAAGAAAGAAACAAAAGATACTGTAATGTTTATATAAAACAGTATTCTTCTGTAGTCAAACAAAGCTTTGTTAATTATCAAGATTGAAGCAAATAAAAACACTATTGGCTTTGATTTGAAAGAGAAACTTTTGTCTTGTAAAGTTTATCAAAGAGCCGAACAAATAGACTACTGAGATTTACTGTTGAGATAATCACCATTCTTTTAAACTCGCTTATTTACCACGGAATTGACTTGAAACGACCTATAAATTTGCCTGTTAACAGTTCGAGATAGCGATTCGTGGTGCGGAGAGACTAAATCAGAAACACGGCACGGTGTACAAAGTGGGAACATCGGCTGATATATTGTGTAAGTAC
This sequence comes from Boloria euphrosyne, assembly GCA_951802675.2. NCBI lineage: Eukaryota > Metazoa > Arthropoda > Insecta > Lepidoptera > Nymphalidae > Boloria > Boloria euphrosyne. Next base: position 2,285,530 of record OX637888.1, read on the forward strand.
AGTGTATGTAAAATTATATTGTTTGCAAAAAATGTACGTACATAATATATGAAATGTTAATATTAAGCAAGTTAATTGGGTATGATTCTTTCAAGTCAAATTATAATTCAGTAATTTTATTTTAATTGTAATTATAATGGTTTTTGTAATACTGAAAGTAAAATTACCATAAAAATCTATCTCACTGAGACTAGCCTAGCTAGAATATGCGATTCATTAAAAATACATGTGACTGAACAGACGAGCAGGAGATATTATATTGTCGATATTTCAACACGACTTTTGTCTGTACCGTTATACAAATGATAAACATGCGAAAATCACATAATATTTTAATAGTTGCGAGTCCCGGGATTCGAACCCGCTTCACTTAGTTTTCCTAGTGAGCACGTTACATACTGAGCCATCATTATAAAGTTGTGATAATAAATTTTTAAATTATAGATGCTGTTTCCGGTTCTAGCTTTGATTGGGTGAAAGGTGTAGCGGATGTGCCCATAGTGTATCTTTTTGAACTCCGCGACGTTGGTGACTATGGTTTCCTCTTACCTCCAGAACAAATCATACCAAATAATGAGGAAATCATGGCATGTTTAGTAGAAATGGATAAAAGTGCTATGAAATTAAGATACTACCGATCTAACGCATCTGTGGCTTTTGCATCAATGTTGTCTTTGGTAATGGGTGTTTTCTGTTTGATGGTTGTACAATAAATTCTATACGTATATGAAGCTATTTGCCTTATTTGATATTATAAACATAAAAATACAATGACATCGTGTGTTTTTAAATGAAATTCGTAGATAAATTTTAACTTTAGTAAATACACCTCTCTTATGTCAATATTCTAGACCATTGATATACTAGGAAAAACGGTGTAGATAAGTCATACGCGCTCAAAAAGCGGCACACCAAAACTAGGCTAATTGGCCCACCTGAACATAGTCACGCGTTGACGACGCACTGTCGCGAATTATATTTGTCTCTTTTTCACTGGCGATACTTGAATCATGCCATCCTATTTTAACAACTAATCGTAATGTAGTGTTATTGCAATATTTTTAGTTATTCATGTGTGCGTTAGTGTGCCGTTTTTGAAGGTAGAATGTCGTTTAGGTAACGTATCTACACCTTTTTACTTATAATATCATTGTTCTAGACAATATATCAAAAATTGATAAGAATTTAATATAATCAATTTACCTAATGCATTTCTGCTGGGCATGTGCCTCCATTCAATATGAGGGGTCAGGGTCAGGGGGTCAGGCTATAGTCCACCACCCTGGTTTAGTGCGGATTGGCGGACTCCACTTTCTTTTTCTTTTGAAACTTTCGAAAACTTAATTAGGTATTATAGTAATTAATTAAACATGCTATTTTCAATAGAGAGGGTGATTTTTAACTAATTAATCACGACGCGACGACAAGTAGTTCTAAGAAAAGTATGTTTAAGTAACTTTCTGAAGTGATTTAAAACTAGAATGACGCAAACAACTCCCAAGAGATTTAAATCTGTCGTGGAATTTCTAAATATCGTTAAGTATCCGTTGTTCTTAAATAAGTACTATCTTTCTATATAGCAACATTATAAGAAGGCGAAAATTGTTATTTGTAACGTTATTTTGTATTTGAAAACATATGGGTTTATATAACATGAATAGATTTTTCTATGTAAAAAATATGAAAAAAAATATAAGGCCATTATTTTCCCACTCGCCCTCACTCTGTTTGAAATCGTCCCTAGGTGTTATAACGGTTAATACAGATGAGATATTTACTTAGTTTGTGTTTATCCAGCTATTATCATACCAAATTTCATCACAATTTATCCAGGCATTTTCTCTTGATGCGGTCATAAACAGACAGACAAACAAAAATTCTAATAACTATTGATTCAGCCTCCGTATCAATAATAATGAGTATTTTAGTAAGATTTTCCAAAAAATACTTTATAAACAGATTCAATTCTGTTAGAAATTCAATATATCTATCTATATATATAAAAGAAAGTCGTGTTAGTTACACTATTTATAACTCAGCAACGGCTATACCAATTTGGCTGAAAATTGGTGGGAAGGTAGCTTACAGCTAGGAGACGGACATAGGCTACTTTTAAAGGCGAAAAAAAGGCTGTAAGAGGTTGAAATAGGGTATGACAGTTTGTATGGAAATTACGTCATTTTTAAAGCTAGAAGCTTGAAACTTATTATTTTGCCTTTTGATTAGATATAAATAAGTAAGACATTCAAAGTTTGTGAAAATTGTACGCTAAAAGGGCGTATGAGCTAGGGACGAACCCGAGCGAAGCGAGGGTGAGTCGCTAGGTTACATTAAATAGCGTTTCTAATTTTCAACCTAGACTATGAGTAGGTATTAGTATGCTTTTCTTTTACTTGTTTTTCAGTTTATTTTGATGATGTTAAATATATATTTTCCGTGACGTATTTTATTCAAATAAAACCGCAAAAAAATCCAAAAATATTGATTCATTTCATGTAAAATGTCAAATATTCGTGATAATCTAAGAAAATAATAATTATTTTGTTTTGTCCAATTGGCACTAAGATCCTAGGTATTTTATTTTAGAATTATGCTACTTTACCCCGTGATATTAGTAAAAAATATTTTTTGGAAAAAGTATTCGTAGTGTTGAATTGTATTAAAATTATTATTTATACTTATATTAGGATTTCCTTTAAACGCAATAATCATTTTAAAGTGCCACGCTTATTTTAACTTAACCCTAAAGTTAATATACATCAAAAATAACTGCTCCATAATGTCCCGGATGATATGAGCATAATAAATTACATTGCCCCTGACAAGGTGACGCGTGAGTGAAATCAGACGTCAGGACGCGGTCACAAATCATAGCGCACACCTATTTGGGTTCTTCGGAACAGAGAATGCTGTGAAGTGGCCTTGTTCGTTTAGATTTCTGAGTAAATTAATGATTTTTTTTTAATATAATATGTTGTGTTTAGGGATTAGGAATAAATATAATGAAAAAAGTGACATCAACGTTTCTGGCTGTTCAAATAAATGCCTAATCTGAGTAAGAGAATACTTTTGACATCAATACGCAACATCAAACATGCGTAACTATACACGAGTTACTACATCCATAGACTACAGTAAATCGACTATGTTAGCAAAAAGTTTTGCCTCTAAATCTACCATACGAAAAAAAGGAAAAATACGAAATATTATAAAAGCAAAGCTACTCCAAAGCTTTTTTAGTCTTACAATTTTCAATTTATATGATAATATTCAGTAATGATCCTCTTTTTATTGTTTTCTTTTGTAATCTTGCGTAAAATTAACCAATTCAAGACTGTTATTGAACAAGGGTTGCTTTTGAGATCTTGATTGGACTGAAGAAATATTATAATAAGGGTTCACAGTTATTAAATATTGCTATCACCCATTGACGATTTCTGATTGACGTAATGTCAGCAATTTTTCCTTTTAAATGAGAATCCGAATGATGAATATTAAATTTAATACTTCATCAAAATTTCTGCGTTGTTGAGCCATTGTTCGTCGATACTATTTGGGAGAGTTAAAAAGTAGAGAGATAAAAAGTATTTCGCATTATATAGAACAGTTATCTTTAATTGAGCAGATGTGAGCAATTATGTTATTTTATACTATGAGTACATACTAGTTTAGACTATATCCTTTGCTTCGCTCAAATGTGGTTCTACCTTATCTTTTATGTTTTTGTATATTGATTTATGTACATTTATCCGTAAATTATTTAGTTTTAGATTTTATTATAGCAAGAGTTCCACTAGTGGTGGAGACCGTATTGTAGATTAAGGGAAAACATAATTTATGAATTTAATTTACTTACCACTAAGCTTATTCATAGCTACTAAATAAAAAAAAAGAAATTCAATTAATAAATAGGGAACAAAAAGTACTCTGTTTTATCTATATTGTTGTTGTTTTGTAAGTTTTATATATTGTAAAAGATTGTACATCGTAACACGTACTTTTGTTAAATATTATCTAGATAAAAGTTAATCTTAAAAATAACTTTGAAAGATAAAATTCGTAGTTATAAAAAACCAGTTAATGATTTCAAACTGAATATATTCTCTTAACCCACTCACCAAATCACTTATTTATGACAATTTGTCACCATAAATATCTATAATGATTCCATAGATCTTTGCTAGACTGATAGACTAATGTAATATGACCTTAAAACCAATAGTTTAATCTAGTGCTTAAAGCTCTTCGTAAATGGTCATACGGGTCTATTTTAAAACGCCAGCCATTAAATGCTACAAAGTATTATAAAAACTATAAACAAGTAGCAAAGTCGTTTATTGAATCTCAAAAATGTTATATCCGTATAGTTAAAAATATATTTGTTTAGGCGGATGCTTATTTGTATCAATTAGTTGCTACCAACTTTTAAAACGCTGAAAGTATTTGTGTTTTCTTTTTAACTGACTTTTAATTCAAGAAGTGCTCAATTTAACTGTATTTAAATAATATATTATTACTAGCAGTTCCCGCGGCTTTGCCCGCGTTCATGGTCTCAAGCCCGATAGAAAAAAAAAGTAAAAAAAGGTATCCTATGTTGTAACTTCTAATTCCTCCAAGAATATGTGTACAAAGTTTCATTAAAATCGGCTAGTTTTCACGTTAAAGTGTAACAAGCAAACTTACATTCACATTTATAATAGTATATCGTCTCACATTATTTTTTTATATTTTACGCAGAATTTTCTATAAATTGTGACTTAAAAACTAAATATCAATGTTACGACTATCAAGATAATTATTAGTTATAATTCAGGTAAAGTTCTAAATTTCTAATTAGCTATAAAGGGGAAGCACTCTGATACGTTAACTTAGTTAAGCCGCATTTTGAAGAAACGTAATATTATTGAGCGATTATAAATCACAACATTCATAATAACGATCCTGTTTTGCCAATAAGGTACTTTTGTTGCAAACATCTCATACAGATTTAACTTTTTTCTTTTCTTGTTTTGTTAATATTGACAATCTCAAAATTTTATTTAACATATAACATATTATAAACTCCAGAAAATAAAATGTGTTTAAAACAAATATTTGCCTCAATCGAGATTCGAAGTCACAACCTCCGTAACATAAAAAAATATTTATTTATAAAGATATTTTATAAACAATATACGTATTTGGATCGTCATTTCCAAAGTTATTTTTGACAAAAAATAGTCTTCTCGTTATGTGTAACTTAAAGGTGTTTATCGTTTCGTAATTTATCTCGCACCGACAGCTCAGTGAGTGAGCGATCTCCTTTATTTTGATGCTCTTCCATACATTTCTCCCGCCCATTCACATTTCAAACTGTCAACGTGACGAGTGCGTGTACAGTGCGCTCTATAGCGGAAAATAATATTTTTGTTTTATTAATATGAAAAAAATATTTTTTGTAATATACGAATAGTTAATTCGAAAGTAACTTAGTTTTGTTACAGTTTTGAAAAATGCAATTTTTGTTTTATAATTCTGCGTTGTTTTTAGAAAAGTTAGTTTCACTTACCCAATATGGACATATCGTTTTTATTATAATAATTCTAACTAATTAACAATTCTGAACGTTTTTTATTTTCATTGTTTTTTTTAGGTTTTCCCATTTTTTTATATTTAGACCTCAGGGAGGTTATATATAGGTAGAACTCCAACAAAACAAAAAAGAATAATTCAATAAGTTTAAATGTATTTGAGTTTTTAACTACGATTCTAACGATGTATCAATTGATTTTAATATAAGATACTCAAAACTATGGCAATTTAAGCACATACTTGTTTAAAAAAATATATTAAAATTACATATTATTAAGTTCAACTATTAATTAAAGTTGATATTCAATTATTATTTCAAAGTTGATCGCTCGTCTTGTTATCCCAATCGCTACCTTAACGTTTATTTTGCGCGTATGACACTGATTAACATTTTTTGTTACATTCCAAGATCGTTTGGGGACCACTAAACGCTTCCATAATTATGTGAAACTTTATAACTTCCCTTAGTTTTTGTTGATACGAAGTTTAAAAGGTAAAGATTCATTTAATTAGCGGTTTTAAATGTTTGTGTTTATAAATTACTGTTTGAATGTTTGAATTGTGGATAAAATGTTATATTTTTAAATTTCACGCAAATGTTGAAACTTCGGAGATAGAAGTTTTTTCCTACAATAAAAAAGTGCCCTACATGTTGACCTGGATAACAGGCAAAAATCATACCAAAATTAATCAAAATCTGTATAAGCTATATAAGCTATACTAAAAACTATGGATTCAGATGATCTCTGTATCGATATTAATAACCGGTTTTTTTCAATATTTAATTTATTTATTTAACTCTACTACCAAAAATTAACAAATACTATATTAACGTAAGGACTTAAAGCGATTTTATATACGAGTATATCCACAATTTCAATGGTTCTAATTTAGATTCGGAAACCGCACTCTAATTTGCGCAGATTCTGACAATTTACAAACAAATAACTAATCGGTAACTATTCACAACTCCTACTGCGTCAACAATTAGAATGGGAACTTCTAGTATCTTTGCTTGGTTTACGAATAGTTGAAAGCCGCTGGCTCTATTAATTTGAAACTATCCAGGGCATTAACGGGTTGTAGCCTTGGAAATTGTTTTCCGATTCGGCATTTAGGGGGCCTTTAATACCGAATTTCTGAATATAATAAGATTTTTCGAGATTTAATAAGACTTGATTTATATGAGCATGTAAACAGTACAACTATGTTAATTACAAATTCTATAATCTGTTTATCCGTCCGTCAATGAAAAGAAAATAATAGCAATGTTAGTGGAGCACATGAAATTAATATTCTTCAATATTTTTTTGCTGTTAGTAATAATATCGTATCGAACAACTATATACCCCAAGAAAAACAAATAGAAAAAGCTTATTACATTTTTCATATTTATACCCGCTCTCTTTTTACTCAAGTTTGACGACATATTACAAAACGTCATCTTAATATAAAAAAATATACGTAGTGCTGTTTGCACTTCAAGACGAAGAAATTCTCTTAACAAAAACTAAAATTGTATCCAAACGCGATAGATTTAAGAAAACGCACAAACACTGGCAGAAAAGATTAGTTCTATATGATAGAGATACTATTTCAATAATAACAAATAGTGCAGTGTGTACCTAGCCTTATATCATAATTTTATAAAATGTTACTTATGCTAAGACGCTATTCAGTAAACGCGCTTCAAGAGTAAACAGGTCTAATTAATTATTATTACTTGCCTTGTGTTTACCAACAATACCTGGCGACCCTGCCAGAATGGATAACTGATGATGCCAGGATTGAAGAGGTCGGTACGTAATGCAAATAAAAATTCAAAGTAAACTTTACCTCCTTATACGTGTCATAGTTTTATCAAAGTCAATGAACTATCTTAGGCTGTGGTTTTATTTAAAAGTCACATTACAATAGTAATTAGTTTATTTTAGTAAACCAATACAAAGTCAATATAAATATCAATGTCCAAACCAAAGCAACATTATCGCCATCTATTCTGTATTCTAACCGGAAGTGGTTCTGTAACAGTAGCACCGAAACAACCAACAAACATGTGATAATTGATGAGGCTGCGACGTCGCATTTCGTCAGCTGTCTCCTGATGATGACATTTGAGATGAAGTCTCGATGGCTTTTATATGACACGATACGATGTCGTAACGATTTTTTTGGACTATAAGCCGTTATGATAATTTAATTAAGGTTTAACTTTTAATATAAATAAATTAAATTGTTGCTTGATAATATTTAATTGTTTGCTTAAAAATATCGATTTCACAGGGTAGGGTCAGTAAATAACCTATTGCAAAATATTTTTTTTATATAAAAAATGGAAATTTTTTTAAGCAATCGGAATTTGAGTGAATCGTTTAATGAATTGTGCTCTCTTATACACAAACTTTTTTGTACTTAGTAATTTTTATGTGACATATATACAAAATCGGTGTGTGTAAAAGAGATTGTCGATGAAATATGACATTTGGTATGTCCCTTACCGGTGTTTAAAAAAGCTTTTAAGTCTATATTGACATTGTAAAAATAAACCGCCAACACCCGTTCATTTATATGACATTCTGATTCAAAGCGGAAGCAAAACTCGATTATACTTTATAATGTCTTACAAATCGTTCACGTTGACTTTCTACTATTTTTAACAGTTGGTCATATTTTTAGATCGATTTTTTTTATTTTATTTTTTTCTGATATGACATGAAATAATTATAACCCTAAATTTTCATCCTTCTACCACCAATATTTTTAAAAGTGATAAGAACGCGGGCGAAGTCGCGGGAATTGCTAGTTTAAATATAAATTTCTTAAAAGTTTATTTGGATGGTCCCAAATAAAGCCTTTGTTCTTATGAACTTAACATATAATCGCACATGCAAATGTCAGATATGGGGATTTGAAGTTTGAACCCGCTTCCCTCAGTTACCCAAGCGAGCGCGCTAGCACTGGACTATCATTGTCCAGAAAGAACATTCACAATTATTATTTATTTGTAAACCAACATATTAAAACATCGAACCGAATTGCGATACTTCATTTTTGAAGTGAATCAAATAAGGTTAAGTGAAATAATTTGCTTATAAATATTTTAATTATTATAAATATTATTCATTATATAAAGTTACATTAAAATATTTACAAAATAATTAAACGTGATCATATTACAATGGTAATAAATAGTAATAAGTAATGTATGGACGCATTCCAAACCCACAGAGCGGATGCGAATGAAACTTTGCACCTTTGATGTGTCTATAATAATTAATGGACCAAATATATTCTTTTGAATGATTAATAAGTTATATTACATTTTTATTATAAATATAATAAATATGTTTGTATTTTTGTCACAATTCAGACAGAAATGTATGATAAGATTTAAAGCTTTTGATCTTAAATTATATAAGTTTTAATATGAGACTCTTGGAAATGGCAGCTAACTTTATTTAGACTAGCTCTGCTTTCTAGATATTATTATGTTCAAGTATATTTACCTGTACAAGTGAGAACTTCTCTAATCGTAATTCGACCGGAAGGAAATAAAGCGCAGTACCAACCGCTTCACGTGCTCCAAAATACTAATTAAACAACTGTACTAACCTAAGACTCGAGAGAAAGACCTACATGGCATGATATGGCAGTACGTAAAGGCATATATTTTAAATTAATTTGAGATTCAAGCTCTACAGAATATCAATATGAAACATATTATTTATTACAAGCAATTCCCGCGAAGGTAGAAGGTCAAAAATTTTGGCTTATACCTATTTTGATGCCAAATCATTAAAAAAATAAGAATTAAAATTTGGTCTAAAAATAAAAAACATTAAAACTGGAGAGGACCACTCTTATAATGTAGGGGTATAAAAATTGTCTACGACCTATTCTCAGACCAACCAAATATACACAAAAAAACGGTCAAGCCGTTTCGGAAGAGTTCGATAACAAACACTGTGACACGAGATTTTTATAGATAAGATACTACCAATAGACAAGAGCTATACAAAACTAGCACAATAATAGTACAATGTATAAGTATGAAAATGGCCCCAATAATTTCATATTTGAAAAGTATCTCCGAATGTACAACAATCGGACGCGACTCCATTAGCGAGTCATGTCAAGTCACTAGGCTATTGACAGATGATGCCATTTCTACCGGGAATCGAACCCCATGCCGATGGGGGAGCGTGCCTAACGATCCGTATGATTTATTACTGTCATTATTGCTTATTAGTTCCAAAATGAGAAATATGCCAATTTTTGCTAGAAAATTTTCAACTTTATTGCCATAGCATTAAGGTTTAATTTTAAAATATGATTTAGTGTATACAGAGTGTTGGTTATTAAGTTATGGGAAGAAAAGGACTTTATATGTAACCCATAATTGCTTTTTTGTACGATTTCCCTTGTCATTGAACTTTCACATAGATTGTAATAGCATAGGCAATTATGAGCCACTTGCTGTTTTTCACCTAAAATGATTAATCAAAGCTTGCTACATATTATTTTTTTTAATTTATTCATAGGATATATTAAGATGGTGATATTTTTTAAATATCTGTTTTATAAATTAAAAAATGTACATTGACTACCTCGCCTCACTCGTGTGCATTCTTGGGTGTTCAAGGTCTTAGTGTACTGTTCATCCTTTCCAATTTATCCAGCCGTTTTTTATTTAAGAAGTAACAAACATACATATATAAGTAAATCTCGCTTTTCGTTCGCAAAAACAAAAAATATATAACTAAATAAATATGTTGGAACACTGACACAGAGCACGATCTAATTCCATTGTAAGGTACGAGCCTAGTATTATAGATACAACACACGTGTATAACTTTAACTACATATATATCTATATCTATACATATTATAAAACAAAGTCCTCCGCCGCGTCTGTCTGTCTGTCTGTCTGTCTGTCTGTCTGTTCGCTATAAACTCAAAATCTACAGTACCGATTTTCATGCAGGTTTCACCAATGGATAGAATGAATCTCCAGGAAGGTTTTAGTATATAATTTTTCAAGGTTATGTATACATTGGCTAAAATATAATGATATATGTTGGAGGTGTCGGAAAAAAATAAGCCGTCTGGGAGCTTTCAACGAAAACGCTGCCTAAACCCTTTGAGATATAACAAAATGATGTATGTTGGAATTGTGTATCTTATATAGGTTTATAAAAAAGTCCGCGATGGTATATGTCTATCTCTTAAGGATAACGTACTATTATCGAAAAAAGTTAGGAAATTAAAAAAAACTTTATAAAATTAACGGCGTTTGACGTATCATGTTATGACCGTTGCCATGGTGCGTGCAATGTAATTTATATAATCGAGTCAAATATATATACCGGGCGGTGCGGAGTAAATATATACAACACATACCTAGGGACGAACCCGAGCGAAGCGAGGGTGAGCACCCAGTTAGAAATATAAATACTCAAGATTGAAATACAAGCATTCGTGCTCATCTCACAAATGAATGGACCCAGCGGGACTCAAACTCGCGACCGCTGGCACAGCAAAGTGTTGCTATAAACTGAGCGGAACACATAGTTTTTGGTTGTTAAATTTTAACACATTCAACGCCACTACTATTTTCTAAGAGTTCGTAGGGATGCCGCCCAAAAATTACTCAAGCACGCTGGGCGTGACCGCGGCACCGCTATAAGAAAATCATAAATATTGACATTTGGTAATAGATTGTCAACATTTTATTCATTTGTATACAAATGTGATATAAAAATGATTATTTTTATAAGAATGATTCTTTAAAAAAAAAACGTTTGTATACTGTTGGTAAACCTATATAAAAAAAAGTACGTGCGTACAAAGTACACATGTCAGAAACTTCTTTATTTATAAATTTAACTCACTGTTTACACACTGTATAAATACTAATGATATTGTAATTTCACTTCAAAAACAATCCCTCACGATTACCAGCATGAGCAGCCACGTCATAAGTTAGGCGGTATATTGTAATACTTTTACTACACATAACGTCACATAAAAAAATCATCGACTTGCGGTGGGCAAGATCCCCGACCTGTGCATCTTGACCGTCTGAGGGGTGGTAGCACTAACTCTTCTCCGTCTCTGAGTGCCTGGCACTTGATTTACGTGCACGTTTAACAGTGCTTTCCTACCCCCTATATGGTAGCGTTAAACGTTTAACGAAACCTTGTTGGAAGTCGCATAAGAAGTTTCACTTCAATAAATAAATAAATAAATAGTATTTTTTTCTGATTTGGATTTGGAGGCAACTAAAAAGTTAAAGAAATCTGGCTGTTATTTCAAATTCAATACAATATTCTTATCCTATTTCAATAAGATTTTCCAATAAATATTGATCGGTTAGCGATGTACAAAAATAATTTACCGACTTGGACAGTTATGAATATGCCGATAAAACGAATATTCATCAAGTAAGGTAAATCGGCAATCGGTAAATCATCTGATCTCTAACAAATCCCGACATCGGTACAATGTCGGGATGGCCAATAAAAGTGGGAATTGATACATATATATTACATTATATTGCTTTTTTACAATGTTAAACGAACAACTCAAACTGACATAATCCAAGACAAATTCATAACTTAAAAAAAGGTTTTACATATATTCATAAAAATAAAAATAACATTGACCAGTATCAACTAATAAATACTTATTCATACTACCTTTTTGTAACTATACAAAATAATAAATCTGATTTTAGCCACATTAGCCCCGTTCGGGGGTTATTGTAACTATCACTCTTAGTTTCTAAACTTAAAGAGATATTGTGCTCAAAATCACTTATTGAAGAAAATGATTTGAACATTACATCTATGTAGGAAGGCTAGTTTAGTTTAGTTTAGTGTTAAAAAATACTTTTTTTGTAAAAGAGTAGCTTTTTTTTAAAATATTGTGTTGTGTTGGGATTATACCTGCTTAGTATGTTACGTCAATTGTCGATAATTTCTATACATATAATAAAACAGTAACTTAAAAAATCTGTACATGAAATATTTTTAAAAACATGACAAACCTAATGTGTATTGAATGTAGACTCGAAAACAACAATTATTAAAATTTTTGTCTGTTTATGTGTTATCACAATGAAAATATATAAACATATAAACATATAAACACGAAAAGTACTGGACTGATTTAAATCAAATTTTGTGTAGCGATAACTTATTACTCGGGGTGATGGCTTAGGATACTTTTTATTGCAGAAAATGCTAACTTTTTACTCGAAAATAAAATAATTGGTTTTATTGAGTCGTTCCTGGAAAGCTAGCAGTGGCTAAATCTTAAGAGATACGTCAAAATAAAGTAGAGGAAATGTTCAGTCTTTAACAGACTTAAAAAAAGCCTACAATATCAAATATCTATCTCCTAAGTTACACTTGCAATACCTATTTTTATCTGTAAGTATAAAAAACAGTAACTTAGCGAATCGATGTACGCGTTTACACAAAAAGTACTTAATAAATTTTAACTAAACTTCGTGCGCAAAAATAGATTCTTACTAGGGTATAAGATTTAGAATACTTTTTACTTCAGAGATGGGTTACTTCGAATGGGTTAACCCATTCGTGTCCACCGCACTACATTGCATCTAAAACGTCATGCCGCCATACATATTATGTAGTGAACCCACTAGCGGGGTCTTCGGCATGGGGTATGCGCTCTCGCTCTGCATATAACTATTACTTTAAAAACGATTTGACGAGTTTATTTACAAAAAAAAAAACAACTAAAACTATTTACAAAATAAAGTCTGTTTTGGGACTATTCACAAGTCATGCGGACAAACCCATATATTTTTATCCTTTATAACATAAAACGAAACAATAAAGCTATGAACCAATTTCACTTACCAGATTTGTTATATTTATGAATATCACTTCTTTTTAATATTTGTTTTTAATATTCATGCTGATATTCGGCGAATATGAATATTCGGTAAGTACCTAACTATTCGTATTCGTTACATCACTACCTAATGATAATATTTCATTGCATGTGTGTAAGTATTAGTCTAAGAGCTAGTGAACAATTAGACTAACTGTCTGTAACGAAAGTTACAATGCTAAGAAAGTATATTTGATGTTTTATTTTTTATTGGAGAGCATTGGCATTAGGATCAGTCGAACGAACACAGAACATCTGTTCTGTGACTTTGGTGGCCCACCTTCTTTCTCTGGATGCCTTAAATGTTGTACCCCTAGCGGTCTGTGTTGTACCCCTACCGATCTGCTCCGATTTCCAGTACCTTGGTTCACTTGTTCAAAACGACGGCAATATTGACCGAGATTTGAATAATAGAATGAATGCGGGATGGATGAAATGGCGATAGGTCTCAGGCATTATATGCGACCCACGAATACCCCTTAACCTAAAAGAGAAAATCTATAAAGTCGTTAGACCTGTAGCATTGTATGGTTCAGAATGTTGGGCGGTCAAAGGGATGGATGAAAGAAAGTGCATGCGACCGAAATGCGAAGAAACCGAAATGTTGAGATGGATGTGTGGTGTGACTAGGGATAAGATAAGGAATGAATATATAAGGGGATATTTGAAAGGAGCGCCAGTAATAGAAAATATTAAGGGGCTGGCTTGGTATGGACATATGATGCGGAGGGAAGAAAGTCATATAACAAGGAGAATTTTAAAAATGCATGTATAAGAATAAAAAGTTGAGGAAGACCGAGAGAGAGATGGATGAATTGTGAAATAAATGCGCGTAAAGGAGTTTTACGTTACGTTAACGAGTCATTCGTTAGAGGATAGTGAAAGAAAAAGACATGTTGTGCCGACACCACATAGCATTGAAATAGGGGAAGAAAGAATAAGAAGATTATCTATAAATTGAAGAGCGTTCTGGCATTTTTTAAAATGCAAAAAATATATAACATTCTCCCACAAGGCTTCAATTTTAATAAGTCGTAATTTGCATATTATGTCTAAGTGTAAAAAATAACAACCTATTCTTAGGGTGCAAATATATAGGTACTAGACTAGCAAAGTTGACATCGGGATTGTAATAAGTAGAAATGTTCCGGGAACAAGGCTAACGCTTCGAGGGCATGTACTTTCATTTGTTTAAAAAGTATAAGCGTTTGCAGGAGTCTGTCAGACGAAGATATTAGCCATCACGCTTGATCGGAGTGCGAGCGCAACAGAATTGTACGAGTTTTAACGTTAGAAAGAAAGGATATGATATACTAAATTGTTAAGATATGATTAAGGCTTACTAAAATTGAAAATAAAATGTGTTATATGTAAAGTATTAATTTTTATTTATCTTAACAAATATTTACCATGCAAATTTCTTACTCGAACCGTTTTTATAGGTGTGTGAAGAATGAAAATACATAATAAAATATTATTATTACAGTAATTTATTCTTCGGAAACGGGTTAGTCGGATGGTTCGCTGGCTCTCCTACTACATTATTGTCATTGATTGTCATCTTGATTTTTCACAGAATGTTTCATTTTATTCACGGAGACCTATAAGTATTTAGGTAAAATATTTATTTATATTTTCTAAATATATTTTTAGCAAACTTTTAAGGTATACAGGAAGACAATAAAATAAAGAGAAATTGCAATTGAATCCGTACATATTATAAGTATTTTAAATGTCAAATTGTGTTAATTTCAAGTTTTTTCTTTTTTTCACGTCAGAAAGGAGCTAAGGGTTAGCGTGATTTTTATGTACATATAGACATTATAAATGAAACTACCTTTTCGGATTTTGTCGCGGATTTATTTTGATTTTTAATTCCCGGCGTTTCGAATGCTTTGCTGTGGGAGTCTCTCCCGTGACTCCCGAGGACGGAAACTAAAAATCAAAATAAATCCGAGACAGAATCCGAAAAGGTAGTTTCATTTATAATGTCGAATATTCGCGTAAACCTAATAAAGTATTACATATAGACATTTGGAGAGCTCGCCAGTGACGTAGGATAATTTTTATCTCGGGAGATTAGTTTATTCCCACGAGAAACACGTTATAATAATATATATAATTTGTAAAAAAGTTGATGGAATATCCTCCTTAAAATTTGATTTTGAGAATTTTGAGGCCAGTTGTTCAATGAGGCAAAAAGAAGATTTTATCTCACAAAGACATTTTACAGAACCCAGAACCAGACAGATACACCAATGTGGTATACAAAGAAGTTCTTCATAAATGTTGCTAAGCTTCTTTAACTCAAATTAATTTATAAATAAATAATACGTAATTTTAGATACTGGATATTTTGAGTTGTAAGTACGTTAGCTTAAAATAATTTTCATAATTCTTTACGAAGCGAAGATATTTTTGTAATGTTTAAATTATGTACCTACTGCTAAAACAAATATATTATTAAAATAAAGCTAGAGTTTTTTTGTAGTATTAAAGACAATAACTGTCCAACCATATTTTATTTATTTATTTAATATCAAACTACTGCGTAAATTTAGAACACGCTGTAGCAAGCCTATGGCATGACAGCCGTGTAGAGACAGAGTAGCGGCCATATTCATTTCTATCTATGTGTGCGTGTACTGTTGACTATGTTCGTTTTTATCTGAATTTTCAGCAAAATACAATTGATAACTACGACTCGATACTATTGAATAAAAAATGTGTATAATATAGAGATTACAATTTCTTTGTTTTTCCTGATCTTAGTAACAAGAAATGAAATCGATATATTTTATAATAATTATAAACAGCGATTTCTCACCTCTGAAATACGATATACGACATTTGTTGAATTTTACTAAGAAATAAATATGCGTGCGTTCGTTTTGCTGCTGAAAAAAGTTGATTAAAAAGGTTCTTGTGGACTAGACTAATAAGAAATAAAATAAAAAATATGACGGCGCGTTTAAGTATATGGCCACATAAATTGTCAATATTAAGTGTCATCGATGAGAAAAAAATGCGTGACTGTCAGATATACTTTCTCTTGATGCAATACTAAAAATGCTAGCGTGGCGAGGGATTGTAGCCGGAATAAAGATTAAAGTCGGCAAGCGGTTAACATCTCTTTATAACGCGTTACGTGAGTGGTGGAGTATCTTTTGATAAAGGAAGGTGTAGTTGTGTAGTTGAATGTGATTTACTCACGTAAAGAGCTACAATGCTCTATCATTGTCAAATTCGTGCATAAGAGTGCTGTAGTAATATTCTGTAATATAAAGTAACATGTGATATTCCTCTCCAGATTACCCACGTCTACTCAAAGTTGGAATATGGAAGTAAATGATAAAGGGCACCATACATGACGTCGCGTCCCTTGAAATATATTGCAATAAATAAATATTTTAAAAGTATAAAAATATTAGAAGATTAAGATTTTTTATGTATTCTGTATACCAAAATATAATAAGACAATTCATAAAAACATGATCACATTGGTACCTACGGAGTCCAATTGTGATTTTAATCTATCCAGAAACCTAATAAAATAAAACGTCACAAAAATAATGTCATCCAAATCGGTCCAGCCATTTAGGAGTTAGGTGACAAACATACACAATAGCTGTTATCCTATGCCTCAAATCGACGACACTTTAGACATTCAATGAGCAATAGAAGTGGTACATTATGAAAAATATCGGAGAATGCTATTGTTTTCATAAAAAGTACGCGTGCTTCAATTTTACTTTCGCATGCGAACTTATCTTTTTTTTAATAGGTTACTTAACAACGACTTATTTACAGTACTATGCATGCATGAAAACACGATCACATTGACACCTAATATTTACAAATGTGTTTGTAAACCATACAGTATACAACACATTACAATATACAACCAAATAGTTTCATCCAAATCAGTGCAGCCATTTAGAAGTTAGACGACAAGCATACGCAAGTAATTGTCATATTATAAAATATAAGATTAGATATATAATTTCTTAAACACTAGTCAACCACCAAACCGCTTTCAAATCCATATTTTGAAAAAAAAAACCATATATTTGAAAAACTGATGTGGCTAAGACAATTCTAAAACGCTTAGTTTCATTTTAAAAAAATGTTGAGAATCTATGATTATAATTTTTAAGTGGTCACGCTTGGTGTGCTCTCGGCATAGTATAATAACTTTTTTTTCGCACTCAAAAAAGTTCTTTATTTTCTCGAACCATTTAAAATATGCGTAGTTTATCACATAAGGATTATATACTTACAAATTTGAGTAAAAATACAGCATATTTTTCGAAATATCACATAAACACTCAGAACACGCCTAGCGTGTCCGCGGCGTGGCTGAGAAATTTAATGTGAGCACGCTGTGCGTGACGGTGGCTCTGAATGTGTTAATACATTCTGCTCATCGCGCAAACAACTGATAAAATAGTTGTTCCCAGTAACTTTGACAGCAATGTCATAACCACTGTGAAGTTTTCGCAAACGGAATAACAAAACAGTGGAGATAATTCATACAAAAGAACTTGTGCAAAGTTCAGAACAAGAAGCATTTCACTGCATACGTAATGTTAGTTATATAAAGCACTATAATTAATTTTCACAAGATTTCATAATATATACGAGTAAATAGGCAAAGGCAGAACAGGGCCTATAGCCAACCGGTATTCGTTATGAAGCGATTCGATTTCTACAATCGTCATCGCTTAAACGCAGCGTATGCATCTTGAACTTTAAATCACTAATAATTGAAATGAATGTACATTGTCTAGTATCATCTATTTGTTGACAACAGATCACGTGACATATCTAAGTCATATGTCAAACCCATACATTTCGGACTTTTCTACAATCGCTTTCGCTAATCGATTGTTACATTGTCTAGGCTCTCAGTTCAGTACCTTTTCTATTTCGTTTATAAATTGATATTATTAGTTTTAGTAGCTACTAGCGACTCCTCCTCACTTTGCTCCGGTTCGTCCCTAGATTAAGCGCGAGCGAAGCTGTGGGTTCCGTTAGTAAATGTATACAATAACTTGACAAATGATATATTAAAACCTTCCTCGAGAACCCCTCTATCCATTGGTGAAAACGGCATGAAAATAGGTGCAGTAGTTTTTAACTTTATCGCAAACAGACAGACAGATGCGGTGGAGGACTTTGTTATAAAATGTAGCGATTGGTGAGCTTCAGAGAGCTAATAAAGCAGTATTAAATCGTAGCTTTTTATATGAATTAGAGGTAGATTCTATTCATCTAATATGTATTTTCTTGAAATTTTCAGTTAAGAAAAACAATTTTCCCTCTTTACATACAACTTAAACGTTATTTAAGCTTAAGTATTATTTCAATATAATAATAAAAAAATATTTGTATAAAAAAATAGCCATTATTAATAATTAACCCGGATTCGAACCAAGAACATCAGTACTATACTTGCCACGAGACCACCGAAGCAGCAAAACATGTGTTATATGACATACATTGTCTGCACTTTACTTACTAGACTAGTTAGAAAGTAATAGGTGTTAATAAAATTAAGCCATAAAATCATACTTTGTGCTGCAAGAATATGACCATTCTTAATTTTTGTAATTAGTTTTTGATACAATGTCCTTTTACACGTAATATTTTGATTTGGTTCTTTGTAAAGCTTAATTAACTTTTCTAAATATAAATTACTAGCGGTGCCCGCGGCTTCGCTCGCGCTAAGAGTGAATAAAATAAAAATTTTTGTTTATATACTGTTACTTATAATGTACCAAGGACTGATTCCCCATTTAAAGTTCTGGCCCTCTTTCCTGGAAACTACTGTATAGCATCCTGCCGTGCCGCCACTGCTGCGCTTTCTAAAACTTATTTCCTATTTTTAACCAATTTTGCTACTATGTGTATCATAATTTCTTTGTGTGTTTTTCGTTAATGATAAACTGATGTACGTGATTCATTGTTATGGACTTATGGTAAAAATTACTGTTAAATATTTCTCCTACGCAAATTGTGCCACCCCCGTTAACCCCCATAGGGGTTGATTTTCAAAAAACGCTTAGATATGTATCTCATAATTTGTATTGCAGAGCATTATTTTAGTTTCACGCAAAATATTTCAATAGAATTAAATTTCCCATACAAACTTAGCCACCCCCTTTAACCCCCAATGGGGGTGAATTTCGAAAAACCCTGAAATACGTGTTTCATCATTTGTACTAAAAAGCATTAATTCAAAGTTTCATGCAAAAATGTGCAATAAAAATATTTTTCTCATACAAACTTTGCCACCCCTTTTAACCCTTTTAGGGGTTGAATTTCCAAAAAATAATATGCCTATTTCCTTCTCATGAATGCAAACTATCTACATACCAAATTTCAGCAAAATCGGTTGGGTGGTTTAGGCGTGAAAAGGTAACAGACAGACAGACAGACAGACAGACAGAGTTACTTTCGCATTTATAATATTAGTATGGACTAGAAACTAACCCTCCATTAGCGTCGAAACTTCATCGAAATCTCTCTAGGTAGTCGTTTCGAAAATCTATACATAAAATTGAAGTGTCTGTTTTTAATTACAAATTAACAGCTTTTCACTAAATGTATATGAAAGTATAAACGCTACTAACAACAAAAAACCATTTTTTTAAAATTTTTGTCTGTGT
Organism: Boloria euphrosyne; assembly: GCA_951802675.2. Lineage (NCBI taxonomy): Eukaryota > Metazoa > Arthropoda > Insecta > Lepidoptera > Nymphalidae > Boloria > Boloria euphrosyne. The sequence continues at coordinate 2,305,692 of OX637888.1, forward strand.
CTGTCTGTTTGTTCCGGGTAATCTCTGAAACGATTTTAAGTAAGGAGTAACTTAGGCCACTTTTAACCGACTTCAAAAAAGGAGGAGGTTATATTTTAGAAATTTTATTTATTTTAACTAGCGGAACCCGTGGCTTCGCTGACGTTAAACCTAGGGACGAAGTCGAGCGAAGCGAGGGTGAGTCGCTAGTATTATAATATAATCAGTAGCAACTTGATAATTTTACTGATATATATGTAACTGTCTTAATATTAAACAACTTATTTCTTTGATTTTATTCAGCCTTTTGCAACATCCCATGCTGGGCACGCTTCTCCCTTCAATACGAAGGGATCTCGTTAATTACCACCTAGCCTTTGACAAAACAGTACTTATGTCGTAATATATAAATGATTTTTCTAGTTTTGACGTAATCGATTATCTACTCTAATTAATAAAAATCTCGTGTTACAGTGTTTGTTATCGAACTTCTGCGAAACGGCTTGACCAATTTTTATGATTTTTTTTTGTTATACCCCTTTTTATATTTATGTGCGCGGTCGGAGCCGCGGTAAATGCGATTAACTTAATAAAAAGCAACTTGTATATATAAAGTAAAAAAGAATATTATTAGAAGGATTTACCGATATCCAAATAGCCCAAATAGTTCTAGCGAAGACCGCGTTATTTCAACATTATTAAGATTACGATAACTTATCGATTAGCTAGACTCGACTTCGATATTTTAAATACGTATATGTATCACAACATTTTATAAAACAAAGTCTACCACCGTGTCTGTCTGTCTGTTTGTTCGTGCTATTATTTTTAACAAAAAAACAAAAACCGACTTCCAAACTTAATAAATCTAAACTAAAAAGTAGAAAATAATACTTTTAAGGACTTTGTTAATTTTGGAGTCGGTGCCAGCCAGGTATTTTGATTATGTTTACAAATTGATAGATTAATCAAATATGTATCTATTTAGGGTTATTTTGCTTTGGCTGGCACCGACTTCAAAATTAACAAAGTCCTTAAAAGTATTATTTTCTACTTTTTAGTTTAGATTTATTAAGTTTGGAAGTCGGTTTTTGTTTTTTTTGTTAAAAATAATTTATTTTAAAATTTTTAGCGGAGAGTAGATACGTATTGTGATAATGACTATAAAAATTTACCTTCTATTATGAGGTAAACCTAATAGCCTGAAAGTATACAACTATCGGTCCATAATTGCGTATTATATTGAAAGAATTTTCTTTAAACTGCTAACCGTTGAGGAGTTGTACCTTCCATCATCAGTTCTGATCCGCGACTCAAATATCCATATAGCCTATACAAGATTCGGCTGAGCATCGTTAATTTGCTTCTAAGAATTGAAGAGTTCCGATACTTTGTCATGTCATCCCATCATCAGAACCTTACCAAACTCTCATCAAACTACCCTTGAAGTATATCCTTTCCATTAAAAAAAGAATCATCGAAATCGGTTGGCGTGATATTGAGTTATTCGTCCATTTGTCGCGCAAATGATTAATGCAAATTTAAGACTTTTATGGTTTTCTCATGGATGCCATTGTCAGAACTGGAAAATATTAAAATGGGACCACATGGGAAGCACTACCTTTCAAATAAAAAAAGAATCATCAAAATCGGTTCACCCAGTTAAAAGTTATGAGCTAACAAACATAAAAAAAATAAAAATAAAATACAGACGAATTTCACCAATGGATAGAGTGATTCTCGAGGAAGGTTTTAGTATATAATTTGACAAGTTTTTGTATATATTTACTAACGAATCTAGGGACGAGCGGAGGAAGGGCGAATCGCTAGTTTAGAATAAAATCAAGTAATATCGATACAATAATAAAGGCATATTTCACGAATTCATTGTCAAAAATGGTGCTAAGTGAACGGAAAAGAGGATGTACAAACTGTTTGCATAACATAGAATATATTAAATAAATTAAAATATATTGGGGCATTGTTACAACATCACCATCTAGTTCCGTGGTAAACTACGTGGCTTGTGTTACGGATACCAGATAGTTGATATGCTACACATATAAAATTTAAATACATACATATTATAAATATAAACACCCATGACTGGAGTACAAACATTCGTGATTAGCAAATGAATGCCCCCAGCGGAACTCGAATCGGCGCAGAAAGTAGAGTCACTACCAACTGAGCCAAACGTGTCGTCAAAATATATAACAGAATAACAGTTTTAAGATACGATAAAGTTTGTTTACAACAATAATATTAATAAACTCAAAGGAAATTAATTACTTATATAACAAAAAGACATTTGAGGTCTTATCTCAGATACTTTGTAGATAAATTGTTGAGAGTTCTGAATTTTGAATATTATACGTACTAATTAATTTTGATTTATATGTATGTACCTACATGTAATAAAGCCGATAAGGCTTTTAAGAGCTTTGCACTGTTGAAAGTAGCAATTATTATTATACAGGGTGTCCCAGAACTCAACGTCAAGCCGAAACCGGGTGACAGGGTTGGTTGTAACCATCATGAGAAAAATAAAAAAAAATCTATCCCATGCAGTTCGAAAGTTATGGGCATTTAAGAAAAATTAGAAATTTGGTCAAAATATTATAATTATTATAGTATTTAGTAAAATAATTATGGTAGTGGTATGTTGAAGAGTGAAGCTCTTTTGTGAAGATCCTTTACTTTTGTGATGGAATCTGCAAAAAACAACTCGGATCGTAGCATCATCACCACCTGCTTCTTCATTCTGCGATCACTGGGTCACGGCTGGTGCAACCGGGTGAAACTTTGTGAACAAGGGATCTAGCCACTAAAAAACAAGTTCAAGTTCCGTATTGCCAATTATACATAATAACGGAGAAATTTATTTTATTATTTTTATTTGGATTAATCTAAGCGGTAGAAAATTATGTCAATTCATTTGAGAAGCAATAATTGTACAAGTTAACTATATTCGATATTAGATATAATTGTGATTTCGCATTTTGTTCAAGAAATTCTCATACCTCATTGCGTCTCATAAGTATGATATTACGAAACAAGTGGTAGTGCCATGCTTGCTACCTTCGGGTAGCAGCCGAATGGGCCGGCACGCCTCGTATAGAACCACTCTCTCACAGAAGACGGCGTGAAGTGGCAGCTATGCTGTCGCGTTTCGTCCAGTAAGTGAGAGTCCGGGAGGCCCACTCCCCATCCCTCCTTCCGTCCTTCTCCCTCCTCCCTTCCTCCCTTTCCTGAAAAGCCGGCAACGCATCTGCAAGCTCTGTGGTGTTGCAGATGTCCATGGTCCCATAAAAAAAAAACAAGATGTTTGTTACATTTGTATACATTATTCAAATAAAATTTATAAAAAAAATTATATAAACACATAATATTATGAAAACTCAGAAAATTCTGATATAAAAATCCATTTGCTGACTTCATAAAAATAAATTCTGTACCGTTGAGGTTAATAACTCAAATGAACGGATCGCTGGGAAGCTGTGAAACGCGTTTTTTAATTACACCACTGTTTACTTTTTAATTGGCACGCGGATTGCTTAAAAATTTTTAGCATATTCATTGTTTTCATATGAATTTCGGGGATGTTGAAAATTGAACCTCCATTATCAGATTTTCGAGAGATTAACATGTGGTTATTTATGTTTTTTATATCAAAACTTTGGTATTGGAACAATGGTGGTTCATATTTTATATATTATATATTATTAGCGACTCAATCTCGCTTCGGTCAGATTCGTCCCTAGGTACCCCTTTAGGATTATAAGTAATTTTTACAAAATTTGAATGTCTTGTTTATTTATATTTAATCAAAAGCCTAGAAAATATAGAAAATAAGTTTCAAGCTTCTAGCTTTAAAAATGACGTAATTTCCATACAAACTTTCATCCCCTATTTCAACCCTTTACTGCCCTTTTTTCGCCTTGAAAAGTAGCCTTTCTCAGGCTCTAGACTATCAGCTGTGTACCAAATTTCATTTAAATCGGTTCAGTAGTTTTGGCGTTAAAGCACGAAAGACCAACCAACAGATAGCAAACAGAGTTACTTTTACATTTATAATATTTATATTATAGTATATGGCAGGCAATGGAAGATCATTAAAAGTCCCGTCAAAATTAGTTCAGCCGTTTCTGAGATTATAGAAACATACAGAGAGACAAAAGTGTAAATAGTTGTGTATATGTTATAGGTAAGTATCGTTTATAACCCAGCATTTAAATAGTTAAAAGCCGCAATTTTCATCTTACAAACACACAATTCAATTTTGTTTATCTATATATATTATTATATTATGTATGTACCTATTTAAATGAAAGTAAATTATGGTAGCCTTTCGTCTAGAAATTAATATAAAAGAAATTAATATGCTCAACTTTACACGGTAAATAAGTATGTCTTTTTAATTAAAAATTCAAATTAAGTATGAAGTACTCGTAATACTATAGTACTTTAAGATTTTATTAAAATCTACTCCCGAACTGTTTCAAGAACCTTCTATAATTCGCATCGAAGTTCTTTCTTGTCAATAGAGCTTGTTCCAAAAGTTCTTGTAAGTGAACTACTTTAACTTTGAAATTTAAATATTACCAAAGTAATATAGGTACTGAGATATTTTATTTTTGTTATACTGAAGGATTGCTTTTGGCTGTTAAGGGTTAGATGAAGTTTTCAATAAATCACTTCATATTATAAAACAAGTCCTCCGCCCCGTTTGTCTGTTTGTTCGCGATAAACTCAAAAACTACTGCACCGATTTTCATGCTGTTTTCAACAATGGATATAGTGGTTTTCGAGGAAGGTTTAATAGAACATAATTTGTCAAAATTTTTGTATACATTTACTTGAACCCGAGAGAAACGAGTGTGAGTCGCTAGTATTTAATGCTTTTCAAGTAAGTTAAGCGTTATAACTTAATATATTAAAATAGCAGTAATCATGTCTAAAATGTATACATGTAATAAAATTCTAACTATGCTGAATCTGTACATTAATTATTTTTAGAAAATGTTATTGAAATAGAGGCCAAAAATAGTTTTTAAAATTTTTGTCTTTTGTCTGTGTAGGGATGCATCGCGACAAAAACACTGATTTATTTTGTATCGGTATTGATAGTTGGTTAATATGATACTTAGTACTTTATTAGGTTTACACGAATATTCGACATTGTACTCACAGTAGAGAAACAATCTCGCCTGTGTCCGTGATTGCTGTAAAGCATTCGAAACGTTGTGAACTCAAAATCAAAATAAATCCGCGACAAAATCCGAAAAGGCAGTTTCATTAATAATATAGAATACTTTTTACTGCAGGAAAATATCTAAAATGTGAGAAATCTACACTAACAGTCAAAATGTAGGAACGAACGATAGGCAAGAGCTTATTACAATTAATATTTTTTAGGTGAACGAGTATGACACCGTGACGTTAAATAGACCTTACATTTTATCTAGTTATAGTACAGGGGCTGGCCTGACATGACACATTACAACAATTCGTCACATTTCACAGGCTAAGGGACTGCCTTGTTTTAGTTGATTACGCCACACGCCCATCATAAATAATGAGGCGTTATTAATTTATAGTGATAAGCATATTTTATAATTTTTACGAGTAATTTTGTTTTATATTAGCTTGCTTCATAATTGTCTACATAATACTGTGTCCTTTTTATTTTATTTTAACGTTGGGAAATGCATTGAAGCATACCATCAGGTGGTTATGTGAGACTCACCAGCTTAAAAGAAGCCGATACAACCGACTAAAACGCACCAAAACCTTCCCCATATTTACAGGGCATCGCAGGATCGCTTATGCATTCAACCACGTCACCCTGATGACAGGTCTGCCACAGCTAAGGGGTTGCTCCACAGTCCACTCTGCTATCAAGAGAAGTATCTGAAACAATTTGCACAGCCCACCGAAGTGGGCCACTTCATGTGCGTATTTTGGCTTCGCTCATCCCTATGACGAGAAAGTGAACGCAAGTTGAGATGATAAAATTATGTTCTTATATCAACTTATTTCCGATTTTTATCCGATTTAACGTCTGCACATTATATTTTTTTGTTTGTTACATTTGGGATGTAAAATATGTACCATTTAAAACTCTGATAAAAGAACATTGTAATATATTGTACAAATAATTTGAACTATAAAAGCTACATAATAATACTAACGTTACCAAAGAGTGAGATGATGAGTAAAAGTTTTCCTATTAGTCGAAGTGAAGTTTTTTATTCAGCGTAATCTCGAGCTTTTGTTAAGTGACAGCTGCTTAAATAGGATCACAAACTTTGGCTGTTTAACAGGCAATTTAAGGAAATTAAAAGACCATCGCTTCCTTCCAGATCTGATAATGTCTTGCAGAATCTCCAACGCAGATAGCTTTGTCGCAAAATGAATTCTACTACGATAAACTTTATTTTGATATCGTTTCAAACAAAGAATTGTTAAGTTTAAAATTAGACTGCCATAATGTTGGAAAGTTTCTTTATTTTTAATTCTTTTTACTTAAACTTGACGTTCTTGATAGTTAAATTAAATTATTTTGCAAGAATAATATGTGAATCGTATCAACTTTAAATGTCACATATTACTCGTAAAAATTCTGCAAACTACACCTACCAAATGGTAAGAATGATATTATGTTAATTTAATGACTTATTCGTATCACTACATTTTATAACACAAAGTCCTCCGCCGAGTCTGTCTGTCTATCTGTATGTTCGCGATAAACTCAAAAACTACTGCACCGATTTTCATGCAGTTTTCACCAATGGATAGAATGGTTATCCAGGAAGGTTTAAGTATATAATTTGTCAAGCTTTTGTATACATTGGCTTGTGAACTCTAACACAGTGAGAGTTACTTATCAATTTAACTAACGAACGAACGCTCATCGTATGAACATTTTCAGAAAATCATAAGTTTATTTATCAAAACTCAATACAATTCTTATTCCGTGGCTTTTAGGCGTGCTATTCGGACCCAGTTTTCTTTGCCAATGTCGTATAAATCGGAGAGGACATGGTAGAGATAAAGAAAGAATCGGTTTACAAAATTAAAATGATAATTATTTTGCCTTTGAAACAAATCAAATCTAAAATTAAAAATACATTACTTAGTAAGGCATATTACACCATCACGGAATATTTAGTAGATGTAAACGTGTGGGATTAATATCTGATTTGGTCCCACGTAGGACAAATAGTTAAATATTGTAATGCAATATTGTAATATAATATTTAAAAAAAATTGCAACTGTTGAATTTTTCGCTGGCTCTTCCCAGCAGAACTGTATTCCGATTCCGAGCTTTCTCACAGACTTACAGAATGACATTTAATTAAAAAAAGAACTTGTAAAAGTCTTTTTGAATAAAGTATATTTTGATTTTGATGGTTTTTTATCCTCACAGTGAGGACTAAAAGTGTTTACTTAGAGTGATTTTAGACAGGCAACTGTTTCATTAGTTAAAATCCATGCGTTTCTGTAAAACAAATTAATCCATTTCGAGAGACGGATTTTTTGAAGTGAAACTTCTTTAGAATGGTTGTGATTTGAAACTCGATGAAACGAAAATGCATCACGATAAAGAAAGAAATACATAAAAGTATAGGATTAAGTCGGAGAGAATGAGATAGAATATATTCCCATGTTGCCATGGTAACCGTTGTTTATTTTTTGACATTTCTTTTTTTATATATATTCATCTCATTCTTTTGTCGATTTACTGAAGTTTCACTTCTATCGTGTGTGAATCGCACACACGCCTTTTTTTTTTTCTTCTAAATAATATAGTGGATATCTTCCAGGTATACTTAATATTAGCTATTCAATATTCATTAAAGAAATTATGAGAATTAGTTTGCAGATGGCGAAGGCATCTCATAACTTATACATAAACTTTTCATCAGAAATTAGCACCTCGTTATCTTTAAAGTTATATAAGACCTAGAAATAGAATAAAGATTTTATTTATTTACTAGCAACACCCGCGGCTTCGTCCGCGCCCGAGGAATGAAATTTAAGGTTATAAGTTATTTTCGATGCCAAATTCTAAAAAAAAAAAAAATTTGTCAAAAAATAAATCATAAAAAATCTGGAGAGGGTCACCCTTATTGCATAGGGGAATAAAACATAGCCAACAACCTATTTCAGACCTATCAAAAGTACAAAAAAAATTAAGAAAATCGGTCAAGCCGTTTCGGAGGAGTTCGATAACAAACACTGTGACACGAGATTTTTATATATTAGATTTATTTAGTTAACTAGTGTAATTTTACTCTTCAACCTATTAACCTTTTCAAAATAGTTACAAACTTTGTTAAGTTTATCAGTTTTTGATGTAGTTTCATAAACCAGCATGTTTTAAGTTGAAGCTCATCCCGATATTAAACGATACAAGCAAAGTTTTGAGAGCTTTCAGGAACTTATGCTGACGGTTATAGGATCTTAGAAATACCAATACAGTAAAGTAGCTTTAACATTTTTATAAGCTTAATTTTAAATACATTTTATCGGTACTTACTGTGGTGGAGTTCATGAGTTCGATTCTCGCACAAGGAACGTTTTGAACATAGTTTTTTTCCTCTGTAATATTTTACTTTCCAAAAGATACTTGATTTTTTATATTTTAACGTAGTCCAGTTGCTTAATATAATTATACAAGGTAACTTACCAAGGATACTTGTTAATGTTAACTCCTTATTTATTACTTAAACGTGAATAGCATTAATTAACTTTTTAACTAATATAAATAAAATCATTTAATATCAGAACAAATATAACATTCAAATTTAAAACTGTTGTCACCAGTTACAATTCCAGGCTCGTTAAAAGTTTATTTCTATGAAACGGAAGTAATTCCAATGTCTATAGAAGTTTTTGTGAATAATGTGCTAAGTTGAATGAGTAAGAATTTCACCATTTTGCTCATATTTTGTAAGCTCATTGCTATACCAAAAATTATATCAAATATAAAAAAAAAATCTTTACGACTATAACAATATTAATCTGCGATGTAAAAAACAGACATTCAATAATTTACGTGTTATTTATAGCGACTCACCCTCGCTTCGCTCGGGTTCGTCCCCAGGTGTAACCTCTTTAGTATAGTTTAAAAATGACGTAATTTCCATATATAATCGCGTAAGAAACGCTTTCACTCGACCGTTTTTTCTCTGATTCACTTTGCAAAACGGACTACCACGTAAAAGCCTTTTTATTTCTCGGTTTTTTATATAGCCTATGACACTCAGCAGTAATGTGGCTTTCTATTGGTGAAAGAATTTTTAAAATCGGTTCAGTAGATCCCGAGATTACCCCATACAATTTAACAAATATACAAACACACAAACTTTACTTCTTTATAATATTAGTATAGAAGTATAGATAACATACGAGTAAAACTAATTATTATACCTGAGTAAATACAATTATTATTGTTTTGGGATAGCTATGAGTTCCATCGTTTGCAATGCATTACATTATATAGTACTAGCAATTCTACGACACGTTTGGCTCAGTTGGTAGAGACCCTACTTTCTGCGCCAGCGGTCGCGGGTTCGAGTCCCGCTGGGGGCATTCATTTGTTACACACGAATGCTTGTACTTCAGTCATGGAATATTTATAATATGTATGCATTTAAAGTTGTATATGTGTAGTATATCAACTATCTGGTATCCGTAACACAAGCACGTAACATAGCTTACCACGGAACTAGATGGCGCTGTTGTAATAATATCCTAACATATTTATCTATTTATTTATTTTTAATTCTCCCTAATCACTATTCAAAATTAGGGATTCGTGGTAAAAGGATGAAAATTTAGGGTCATAAGTATTTTTTGATGCCAAATCATAAAAAAATAAAAATTTGATCTAAAAATAAAAAAATCTGGAGAGAGCTACCTTACCTTAACCTGGGGAATAAAAAAGCCTGCGACCTAAGTTCAGCCCTACCAATTATAAATTAAAAACATAAAAATCAGTCAAGCCGTTTTGGAGGAGTTCGATAACAAACACTGTGATAAGAGATTTTTATGTATTAGAAGATTAGATAATATAATGTTAGTATCTATTGATTTAGTCAGTAAAAGCAAAGTAACGTTTTCACTCCTGTTGGAAATTAGGAAATCACTTCAGTAGGTATTCAAGACGTGTCATTTTAGAAAAGCTAAAATTTCGAGGTTTAATATGCACTTGAAAACTTGTGCATACTTGCTAATGTGAAAGGGAAGCAAATTTTAAAGTAGTTACCTCGTATACCCTGAAGGCTAGTCTAGTTTTCCTGACTAGACTGCGTTAGATGGGGTGGCTGTTATTACATTATTTTACATAATATTGAAATTAATTTGATTAAATATGAAATTCTCTCTTTCTCCCACTGGTGTATCTTCTTTCTTAAATTCTAACTAAGATTTTGTTAAACTATATGATAATTATGTGAGATAAGGATACATTAGGATACATTCATTATAATGAACATATAATTTTGTTTTAAAACTGTTTACTTTTTTTCTCGTAATGGCTTACAATTGTCAGTTTTGCGTATTGTGGGGAAGATACAATTAATGAATTTGCGGTAATTTTGAAATGTAGCAATGAAAAGTGAAAATAAATCCTTAATGGATTTATTTTCACTTTTCATTGCTACATTTCAAATCATCTCATAAATCGATTTACAGGAGCAGCCTACACTAAAACAATAAACATTCGATACAAAAACTATTACTAAACTATTTACTTTCTTCTATGTGAAGTTCTTCCAGCTGACATTATTCTTGTCAGTTGTCATATTTTCGACATTTTCTTAATATCTTATACATTATGCAAATATATATTTTTATAACATTGTTTTCAACTTATTTTGTAAATGGCGAAATTAGCTACTCGAATTATAAACTTTATAATGTAGTTCCACATGAAAGATTTCAGTTGAAGTTTTTACAGGGCTTAGAAGATCAAAAATACCTGAATGTTGTGTTTTGGTCTAGACCTTTCAGGTTGTATGATACAATCCATATTTTAGTCAGCCCTGATGATGATGATTTGTTTAAAGAACGGCTTCAACATTTTAGTTTGAAGGGAACGTTATTATCTGAAAATATACAAAAGTAAGTTGTTGGTTAAAGGAAATTTTCTATATAAAAAGTTCTTTTACTTGCCATTATGAGTACTAGTATACGTTTGTTTGAGTGATTTCATTATAAGTAGTACATTTTAAGCACCTTTTTCTGTTAGACGCAAAATTTTATATAGTCTAGTATTCACTTTTGTAAATTTTAAATGCCTACATAAACAAACTTTACGTATTTTAACCACTAACAAAAAGACAAAGATGATTTTTCCACTAAGAATTTTATAAGAGCTCCTTAAAAAATAAAAAATGAAATCTATTTTAGAAAAGCCCTTAAAGCCAAAAAGAGCTAAATTTGCGTGACATTTTTATTATTTTTAAATTCATTTTTATAGGTACATTGTATTTAACGTATTTAAATAAAATTAAATTATTTTATGAAATAATACTTGCTAAGTAATTAAATTTTAGCCTCTTTGGAAAACAACAGATTCGCAGATACGTACGAATGAAGCTGGAAACATTTTCATGGGACGCGTATCATGATTTAGAAGGAGTGTATCAGTGGATGACTGATATAACTACTTTATTTTCTGATAAGGCAACTTTAAGTACTATTGGTAGATCAGCAGAAGGGAGAGAAATTTTAGCAATAGAAATTGATAATAAAAAAGCTAAGAAAGCTGTTGTAGAAGGTGGCATACATGGTAATGAATGGGTTACAACGGAGTTTGTAACCTATCTGGCATATCAGCTGCTTAATGCTGAAAAAACCTTGAATTTTAAACTAAAGGAAGTTGCAAGGAAATTTAACTGGATCTTAATACCTGTAGTTAATCCTGATGGTTATGACTATACCATGAAATTTGTAAGTTAATCAAGTTTAACTACTCTGATATTTTAATATTTTCGTAAAGATATAATAATATAATAAAGATGACGCCTCTTATAGTTAAAAAATCTATTAGTTAGAACAAAAATGATTATTATTTCTTTTATATGTACCAAATTTTTGAATGTTATATTATTCTTATAAATAAAGTAAAATTGTTATAGGATCGTTTATGGCGCAAAAATAGAAGTCATACCGGAAACGGTACTTATGGAGTGGACTTAAACAGAAATTTTGACTACAGTTTCTGCAGTAAGTACCCATATATGTAAGGCATTAATTATTTCTTAGGGTTGCATACACAAAAATTTTAATAAGAAGCCTAAAATTAAGTCTGTCTGTTTGTACCTTCATTTCATCTTTTGAACTGCTTAAAATTTAATTAGGTAATATTATATTATATATTATATTATATTATTTTGATCTATCACATTTTATTTGTACATAATATTTTTTGCAAATTATTTTGAAGTTTTTATTATTGAATATGCATGTAGAAGGAAATGATAGAGACTGACGAATGACAGAGGAGAGCGGAAGAAGAAGACTATTGTGATGACCCCACATAGCGTGGGATAAGGGCAGGAAGAAGAAGAAGAAGAGAATTTACCAGTTTTTATTATCATTTTATTCATTTTTAGAATTTGGTGGCAGCAACAATCCTAGCAACGAATTTTACTGTGGACCCCACGCTTTCTCCGAACCTGAAACTAAAGAGTTATCACAATTCATAAATTTTAATAAGCAAAACTTGAAGTACTATTTCTCTATTCACGCGTATGGCCAAAATATTATTCTACCCTACTCTGATAGGATCAAACATATCGATAATTTTCAAGAGATGGTACGTATTTTTTTTTATTTAAATTATTATTTTAAAGAAAGAGTTAAGGGTTTGTCTTGGAGTAGTTTGTGTTATAGAAAACAATAGAAAACTTATATACAATTTTCTTACATATTATAAAACAAATTCCTTCGCCGCGTCTGTCTGTTCGTGATAAACTCATAAACTACTGCACCGATTTTTATGCTACGGATAGAGTGGTTCTCAAGGAATGTTTGAGTATATGATTTGTCAAGTTTTTGTATACATTTACTAGCGGAACCCGCGGCTTCACTCGAGCAAAGCAAAATCTAGGGACGAACTCGAGCGAAGCAATGGTGATTCGTTAGTAAATAATAATTATGAAAGCGAATGTCGAACACTAAATTATATGAGTTTAAATTTTTCTCATTTCTAGTTTATGGAAATAGTACATCGATTTTATTAAAATTCTTAAAATAATGAAAATATTTACTACCCATTTCTTTTTTATGTCAAAGCGAGCTTAATAGGGCTCGTATTTTTTTTAATATTTTAATTTATAGTATTTTTGAGTATAGGAGTATATACAACAAAGTAAAATAAATATTTAATTTCACCATAACGCAAAAAATAACCGTATAATAAAATAGTAAGCAACCATTTAATGAAAATATTACATCAGATTATGGTATATCAACTGTTATATTGTTTTGTAAACTCGCTTTATTAGGTCAATGTTTACAATTATTAAATAGAGCCAGTAGTTGTAAATAGGCAGTAGTTTCATACAAAAGATTTATGTGAATTAGTGATTGCCTTAAATGTCCAAGCTTTTGTGTGGAGAAGAGCGAAAGCTTTTGAGGCCTGAATATTGTATTCGAACTTAACAATTCATATTTTTGTATGATGAATTAGGTCAAGCCCTTACCTATTTATTATTCATTTAATATTTATGTAGTCCCATTTAGACATGATGCTTTTGCAAATGATTTGCAAATATTTTAAGCACAATAAAATGTGTTCATAAAATTATCTATATATATAAAAGAAAGTCGTGTTAGTTACACTATTTATAACTCAACAACGGCTGTACTGATTTGGCTGAAAATTGATGGGGAGGTAGCTTAGAGCCAGGAGACGGACATAGGCTACTTTTAAAGGCGAAAGAAAGGCTGTAAGAGGTTTAAATGTGGGATGACAGTTTGTATGGAAATTACGTCATTTTTAAAGCTAGAAGCTTGAAACTTATTATTTGGCCTTTTGATTAGATATAAATAAGTAATACATTTAAGTAAGAAGTTTGTAAAACTTGTACGCTAAAAGAGGGCACGAGCTGGGGACGAACCCGAGCGAAGCGAGGGTGAGTCGCTAGTATATTTATATAAGTTTCCTCAATTATTATACATTTTTTGTTAAATTTCACTCTATCAAAAATATTTGTTTCCGCTGTAGCTTTCATCTTGTAACTACTTGCAGTTGAATTCCGCAGGCCATAACTTACCGATGTTATTTATGATAGTTGACATAACCATGAATATCATAGTAATGCATCTTTGCTATTCGGCTTCCCTTAAGCCTTTCAAAGCCATTAAGCAAATTGGAAGGCATATGAGACTTGTAGATACAATAATAATTTAATGCTGAATGCTTTTCTTAATAGAATAATTGGTTTTGTTTTATTTCGATTAAAGTATCTATATTTATTGAATCAACTTCAAAATTATATATTTTCAAAAATCTACATAATATTACCGGTATATTCACATCGAGTAAAAACACCTTGAGCAATTAGTTTACTAAATATTCAAATTTCCTTTAAAGTATATTTTATTTACATACATAACTAACTTATTTCAAGACCATAATAAAGTCAGTTCATGACCAGATTTCAAATAGTCCAAAAGAATTATTAATTTCCGCAACGAACAAAAAGTTCACGTTAAGGAAATAAATCGAATTGTATCGGAATTGAGGTGCTTTTGCAAACTGTAGCGCTCGAACGGAATATTCATACGAGTTTTGAATTTCAAATCCTATTTACAGGAAAATTATGGGAAACAAGCTATATTGAAAATGTACAAATTGTATGGCGTCAAATATCGCATTGGAACTATTTACGACGTATATGGTAAGTGGAGGTGAATAAGTCATGAGTATGCAACTCGTTGACGAAATGGATGCGGTGAACACAATTTACTAATCATTAGGATGAATAATTTCAAAACGATTAACAGTTGCATATATTACGAGTATATGTTAAGGTATATTTGTATAATTTTGTGTTTTTGTTACTTATAACCTGGAAATAGAACTTTTCTGTTCCGTTCAATTATACTATGATTAATTTTCACTTTTCAATAATAAGTAGGCAGTGGTAGCCCAGCGGTAACGCGTTGCTTGTATAACCGAGTGATGCGGGTTCAAATCCGGGTCTCGCACCTCTGATATTTCCATGTGCGAATCATTTCTATCATGATTACCACTTGTACGGTGAAGGAAAACATCGTGAGTAAACCTGCAAATCTGAGAAAACCTAGCAAGTTTTCGTAAGACATGTGAAGTCCGCCAACACGCACTGGGCCAGCGCGGTGGACTATGGCCTGAACCCCCTCGTACTGAGGGAGGCCCGTGCCCAGCAGTGGGACGTTAAAAAGGGCTGATGATGATGATGATGATGAATAATAAGTAGTGCTTGTTACAAACTGTTGGATCTAATGACAAACTATTTTAACGTATTTAGTTATAAATGATCATATTGTTATCTTTTCATTGTCCAAAATTAGCTCCAGCTTATATGATAGTCAGTCAATTTTTTTTGTATAATGAATACTCGTTGAACACTCACGGATGCAGCGTACTGTATATAAGTGGCTCACAGCTTTTAGTTTTACTTATATCATTAAAGTTCTGGTCGCTGCATATTTTGAATAATTTTATATGACTTGCTGAACTATGGAGCTTAGAATAAAAAAAATATATAATGAAAACCCCATAATGGCAAAAAATTTTTAGGACATCGAGCATCTGGTGACAGTTTATCGTGGATAAAGAACACCTTCAGAACAAAGTAAGGAAAAGTATACTAATTTTCATTTGTAAATCTTTGTTAAAGTAACCTATTAATTTAAGTTTTGGTTATTATGTAAAACTAGGTAGCTAAGAAGTTTCTTAGTTAAATTATGCTGCGCTATTTTTCTTATTGATTATTCATATCTTCAGAATTGTTAAAAAAACATTAGTTGAATAATGTCGAAAGTGAATAGATCTCAAAATTCATTTAACAATTTTTCAACAATCGTCGCTCAATAAATTGGATATGTTGTAAAAAAAAAGCCAATGGAAATAATTGCATACTCATTTTAACTTGACGTGATTTACATAATCCCCTATATAAAACGAGTTTTAAAATATGAACCTATATTTTACAATTATTCTCCATGAATTTCGACTTTTGATTCCCGATATTTTGAATGCAGCAATGGGAGAAACTCTCCGATATCGTTCGTTTTTTTCATTTCATTTAAAAATTCGCGTAAATCTAAGAAAGGATTATGAAAACTAATCATATAATTTTCAGATACGCTATGTCTTTCTATCTTCGTGACAATGGCACATTTGGTTATGCTCTACCTGCTGATCAAATTTTGCCAGCGTGCCGTGAAGCCATGATTGGTCTCATTGAAGTCATGACTGTAAGACATAGACATGTGGGAAGAGAACTTTTTAGTGTTGCAACTAATATTCACATTAATTCTTGCGTCATATTAATTTACATGATTTTATTGATCTTTAATTTCAAATAAATTCATGTTCATTTTTGAGAATCGTTTTTTAATAGACTAAAATGGCAGATCAACATGTATTCGCTATTTACAAAAGTAGTTAATTTTAGTTAAATAAGGTTCAATCAATAAGGGTCTGAATCATGATTACATAAAAATATTATACCAAACAAAAAATAATATTAATTTTATTTACTTAAGTATGAAAGAATATCTGGTAAGTTCGAAAAATGAAATTAACTGTTACAAATAAGAAGAAAGGAAGATGATAAGTTGCGTTTGGTTTTTCATAGTAGGGAGGCGTTATATTAGCGTCCAGCAATCCAGCTGGATGCGAAGCCGAATAACGTTCTAGAAGTCGGCCCAACATAAAAAAGGTTTGTCCTTAGTCTAACTTTATCATTTACACTGTACATAATGCTTGTTCCTAAAATGACTATACAATTTTATGTTTTAAGTTGCCATTATTTAAAAAAAGATATTTGAAAATAATAATGATATTTCTAATTTAATATTGTCTCATGATATGAATTTTAGATATTAATATAATATTAAGTATGTGAATGGTTTGTAGTTCAATTCAATTCTCTTGTCGTTGTCTTCAAAGCGTGCCAGTTGAGCACAAATTACTTCGCCCAATTATATTTTAACTATAGATATGTTATGAGCGCGCAATCGTGAAATCTCGAAAACGTCCTAATTAGGACGTATTGCCTTTAGTCTGTGTCACCGCATGGCGACGAGTGGTACGCTGCTACAAAATTAAAAAAAATGCCATCCTGTGTATTTAGGAAATGCACCAATTATGATACCAAAGTTAATAAAACACAAGGGATCTCATACCACATGTAAGAACGCAGTATACTTCGATTTATTCAATGATATTTTAACTATAGATATGTTATGAGCGCGCAATCGTGAAAACTCGAAAACGTCCTAATTAGGACGTATTGCCTTTAGTCTGTGTCACCGCATGGCGACGAGTGGTACGCTGCTACAAAATTAAAAAAAATGCCATCCTGTGTATTTAGGAAATGCACCAATTATGACACCAAAGTTAATAAAACACAAGGGATCTCATACCACATGTAAGAACGCAATATACTTCGATTTAAATTATATTAATTATATTATTTATTTTTTAATTTATATTTCAATTATTTGTCTAATATTCTGATATGTCATCGGTCGCTAGACTAATGTTTGTTTACATTGACGCGCAATTGACAACACTAGCTGTCTCTTTTTTTCTTATTGATTTTATCGACTATCCCCTTTCTATCATTTTGACAAATACCTTGAATGAAAGTGTGTATGTGTGCAGCGCGGAACACTTTTTTCGGTTGTTTAGTGAGCGTATAACATATCTGTAGTTAAAATATCATTGACTTCGCCAATGTCACATAGATTGGAGACGACACCAAGGAGATTACTCATAAATAAAATCATTAAACTAAATAAATTATAATGTTTAAAAAAGTGATTTTAATAGCAATTGCATTGATATTAATTGATAGTGATATTTATAATGATTATTATAATTATTATGAAGAACTGGGTGTTTGATGGCGATCGCTAGCGATAAGCGCTGTCAAATAGTAAAGAGCTATTTCCCTCTAGGACGCAAATTAATTATAAGCTCTACGTCAAAACAAACAAAATAAATAAGCAAAATTGTGAATTGGGTCAGCGCTACTGAAGTTAGCAAACTTGTCCTGGCCAAAAACAGCGCATATGTTATCAGTGCTTGTAAGCGCTTACAAGCGCTTTTTTCTGCCGAACACAGCGATTAACTTCATGTAATTTTGACATCTTCTTTTGATACAATCCTTGATGCTGTCACTAACTTCATTACATTTATGACAAAATGTGAAATCTATAAGGTTGAATGCGAAAACTATAAATTTAACAAAAGCAACAATGAAAGCCTTTTCTATTGTTGTATTATTTGTCTTGTTGTATATAAATCAGTGTTTTTCAAAGGAATATTATAATCACACATTATTCAGAGCTATACCAGTTACAGAAGCTCACTTGGGTTTTTTGTCAAACTTGAGCACTACTTATAAGGCAAATGTTTGGAGACTGCCAAGTTTTACGTACAAACCATCAGAATTCGTAATACCTCCTGAGAAAAAACGAGAATTTCTTAGACAGGCCGCGCTACACGGAATATATTTAACTACAATTATTGAGGATGTTCAAAGGTAAATTAATTTTTTTTCCAATAAATAAGGGATCACGAAATATTGTCTTTATGATATAATATTATAATGAAAAATAATAACCCACTACATGTGGTTAACATTAATTATTTATAAAATAAGTGAGCAAACTCTATCAGAAAGAGCAGTATTTTCCGACTTTCCCAAAATATATCGTCACTCGAGACTGAACAGCTCAGCTCTTTTTTAAATAGAGCTTAGCTTTTGCCGTAAAACTTGCAAAATTATAACCTTAGGAGGTTATAGGTATAGTAACCTTCTATATTAGTGAAAACCGTATGTAAATGAGTACAATAATTCATAAGATTAGTTTGAACAATGTAATTATTATCCTCATATTTTATTCATATTATTGACTTAAACGGCATATGAGACATATCGGCATATGAGACATATTTACGTGTTTATAGTATGTAGTGTTTGTGAAAAAACGTCAGCTGTATTATATTTCACGAATTTAAATATGCAAAGGTTTTAAAAAGCTTTCAAGCTTATAAATAATATTTTAATAAAAGCTCTGGTTATATAAAATATTTTTATTTTCTTTTTAACTTCATCATCAGGTTCAATAAATATTTTTGCAATTTATACTATTTCTATTGTAAGCTATAGCGTTTTGTTCTATAATATTTACAATTAATTCAAATTCACTATGCTAATAACAATCTAAGTAAAATAAATGCTAGATCACTACATATTATAAAACAATGTCCTCCGTCACGTCTGTCTGTTCGCGGTAAATTCAAATTCTACCACACATATTTTCACGTTGTTTTCACCAATGGATAGAGTGATTCTCGAGAAAGGCTTTAGTATATAAGTTGTCAAGTTTTTGTATGCATTTACTAGTGGAACGCGCTTCAATAGCGCTAAATCTAGGGACGAAACCAAGTGGAGCGGGGGTGATTAACTAGTTTACCTATATAAAGTATAGTAATTCAGGGTGTAGTCTCTCGGTTTTGTCTCTAGTAATTTAAACAATAGTGATTTTGCAACAATGTATGGAAGTCGGACCGATTTGCAGACATTTCTGTTTACTGCTTCACTCTTTCGAGTGCCTTCCTCAGTAAATGGACTAAAAAATACTAAGAAAAATCCCAAATTCGATAAGTAGTTCCTAGGATTAGCGCGTTCAAACAAACAACAAACAAACTCTGCATCTTTATAACATTACTCGTAGTCGTAAGTATAGAATTCGCGAATACTTATAACAATTGATTTTTAATTTTTAGTGCATTTGATAAGCAAACGGTCAAAACCTATATTAGACGTAACATGGATTCATTTGACTGGAGAAGCTATTTTCGCCTTTATGATATATACGAGTGGATGAATGATTTGAAAAAAGCCTATTCAAGCGTGATGCAATTGCACAGTATCGGAACTACTCATGAGAAACGAGAGATTTTAGCCGCCAAAATCGATTTTGGAAAGTCAAGGAATAAGTAATCTCTTCACTAGAATAATTCACTAAATTCTGTTAATTCACGTAAAAATTCATATTAATATACTTTTTAAGAAATGGTTATTTTTGAACTTTTTATCAAACTACCGAGTAATAACTAATGCTTTAACCGATGGTTTCACAATAATTATCATTTATCTTTTAAGTTTTATAATATTTATCGCAATTCATTTTTTAAATTGGCTGAAAGTTCAGGTTATCTTTAAAAATATAAGCTAATAAGTAAATAGCCGCCATCTTCAGAAGTGCCTTCTGAGCCAGCGGTAGATTGGTCACGGATTTACGACACTCGATAAAAAAATCTACAAAAAGCTATAAAAAATTTAAAAAGCATATTTTATAATAATTTAATTTTGGGCAAACATTTTCTATCTATTACAGGTCTAAAGTTTTTGTAGAAGGTGGTATACATGCAAGGGAATGGATATCAGTGGCATTCGTCACTTACTTTATGCATCAAATTTTAACTGCAAGTTCTGCAAATATTAAACTAAGAAATATCGCAGAGGCTTACGAATGGTTCTTTGTACCTGTACTTAATCCTGATGGTTACGAATACACACATGAAAAGGTAAAGGAATGAAATAAAATTAAATGTTTTCTTTTTTTTTATTCATGACTTTCTACTAGATTTCGGCTACAAGAGCCTATATAACCAAAGAATGATCAACTCGAGATTTGAGTTCTGAATGAAAAATTTAGAAATTAAACAAAAGAAAATAGTCTTCGATTTTGAAGTATGATATTCTCTAAGACAAATGGAGAGGAGAAAGCATTCTTTCCTAACATTCATTTGCGACACGATAGTATGGCTTTTAGTAAGCCTTAATAATTTTTGTCTTTTCATTAAACAATATTTAGAAAGGTAGTAGTACCACCGTAGTAATCGAACTCACGATCTAATATAATGTTTTACAGCCTTTATATATGAGATGTTATAAGTATGTGACATATTTAATCAAAATAATATATTACACAGGATCGTTTGTACAGAAAGAACTTACGTGGTGTAGACATAAATAGGAATTTTGGAATCCAGTTTGGAAGTAAGTATCAAAATTTGGCGCTTGAAATTTGACTTATTTGAAAATTTTAGGTGAGTACTTGCCCTCATTCTACATAGGTCATATCTACATACATTAGTGTGCATTTAGAAGAGATGACATATTTTACCACAGTAAAAAGTTTCCTACACCTTGATTACGATAACTAGGTATTATCATAACAAATTTCAGTAACATCTGTCCATCAGTTTTTTCGTAATGGTCACAAACAGTAAGACAAACGACTAAGTTAGACTCTTATATTTATAGATAATATCTATCTATATAAATAAAAATAAATGTTGCTGAACGCAAAACTCGAGGATGGCTTGACCAATTCAGCTATTTATTTGTATGTTCCTTAAGGCACACGGAAGATTTTAATAATTTAAAGTTTGTAAAAAAACTTATACTAAAGGGGGTACCTAGGTAACTAAGGTATTTTCATAAAAATACACGATTACTTGTTATAGAAACAAAGCTTCATTGATTTTTCATACATGAATAGCATATGCATGCATTTTTAAATAGCGGTCGGTGTCAGCTTATCAAAGACCAGTGATGTACACTGCGGGCCAACAGCATTTTCTGAGGCCGAGAGCGCTGCGATGGGCAATTTTGTAAGAAAAAATAAGGACAATTTGAAATATTATTTGGCGTTTCATTCATACGGACAGTATTTGATAATTCCATATGCATACTCTATGAAGCATCAGGAGAACTTTGATCAAGTTGTGAGTACTATAAAATATTTAAGTCATAAGTAAATAGATCGGAGAAGCACGTAATTAAATATTATAACGCTGTTTTGCGTGTAACTAGTAGCAGATTCTTTCCGATTCTTGATTTCAAATTCGCAGCTGTACGTTATAGCTTAAAGTCATCTTAGCCCTACAAATATTTTTTAAAATTTAGTTAAAAACGAGTAATGTAGCACGTTTCAAACTAAAATTTAAGCAAAAACTTTATAATTCCTTCCTTAACGTAATATTTTAAAGTGACATTTATACATTTTAAGTGGAATGTGTTGAACAATTTGAACAAAAAGGTTTAGTCCGTATCTTCGTTATAGGTATGACTGAATGAATAATTGTATTTCAATGGAATGAGCAAAATATTAATCATGGAAATTCCTTCACTATACATTTTTTGAATATTTTTGAAAATTTCGAAGATTTAAACATTTTATAATTGTAAAAGGTTTCAATTTGTATAATCAATTTTTAATTTGTAGTATGCATTGGGAAAAATTGCGGCGAAACATATTTCAAAAAGATACGGCACACAGTACAGTATCGGCACTGCATATGATACTGTAGGTAAGTGAAGCATATTTCGTTGAATTTGTTCTTAATTATTTATTTATTTATTTTTGGTTCCCGACGTTTTAAATTTCGATTTACAGCAATCATGATCATGAGAGAGAATACTTTTTTTAAAAATGTTTTAATAACTCATCTCACTTTTATTCTTTTAGAAAATTGACCCATAATATAGTACTTTTTATAATAATACTCGTTGATATTGGAATGTGCGTTGATTGTTTTATAATTAACAGTGAAAAAATAGTCTTGGATAGATGTTATATTATAATTATGTATAATATTGTAAACGGTTCTCGAGCACTCTTTAATATGTTCTGATATTTATCTTGCAAATTAAAGAAATATAATGATGTAGATATTACTCACAAAACTTAATTGAAACTAGACGTTTTTTTCAGCATAAAGAGCCTCATTTTGTTATTAAATTTGATGAATACTTAATGAATACTATTCTTCATATAAAACTTTCAATCTTTTTAACTTTTGTTGAAGGTTAAATAAAAAAACCGTATTGTCATTTCTTGCGTTTTAAACTATTAAGACGTATCTAAGTAATAATATTTATCGTATTGGCACTGGGAATACGAGTGTTTGGTTTATAGGGTGGAAAGTAGCATTAGTTTCTAGTATAGCCACTTCTTAATTATTATAATATAATGTCATTTTTTTTAAACAGGTTATCTTACTTCCGGGGTGAGCGGATGTTGGGTAAAAAAGACATTTAAAGTTCCGTAAGTTTCTTAGGCTTATATATAATACATACATTCACATTATCACAAAAAGTGGTCAAGTGTAAAGCTCACATAAGTTTTCTTTATTATTTTTTTCTTAATTTTACATTTGATAAATAGTCTGTTCGAAAAAAGGTCTATAATAAGCAAGCACACGTATGAATGACGAATATTAAAAATAAATATTTTGAATGAAATAATTCAAAGATTTGATAAAATTTTACACGACTGGTGAGAGATCAAGCACATGACCACGGTTTTATGTTCTCTCCGGGGGTGAAACACCGTCTAATACAACACATTTTCTTACTTCGGTCTGTTACTAAGACTGGTTTGACGAATAGAATCACTTGGCTTGACCCGGGACTCGAACCCAGGATCTCCGGGCGTTAAGCCGTATGCGAGACACGTTACTGAGGCAGTATAAAAATTTTTTTTACATACCTAAAAGTTTACAGTTTTCAAATAAATGTTACAGATACGTACTAACATTCGAATTACGAGATGACGGTCACCATGGCTTCGCTTTACCACCTGAACTAATATTACCAACTTGCTTAGAAACCATGGATGGTGTACTGACCCTTTTAAATACTTCTACCAAGTCAAATGATGTGAAAATATCCAAAGGAAGTGCAGCTGCACATATAATAGATAGTTTTATACTTTTGTGGAACATGTTTCTATTTATTATAGTGCGTTCTAATTGATTATTTTGTTTTAATTATCATATTCAAATACAAGTTATTAACGTAGATGTACAATAACGTACATAAATGCTTTATGTATGTACATTATTTGACGATTCATTTGGCTTAGTTTGTAGTCACACTACCTACAGTGTCAGTGGTCGCGGGTTCGAGCCCGCTGGAGGCATTAATTTATGTGACGAACACGAATGTTTGTACTCCAGTCATGGGTGTTTATATTTATAATATGTATGTATTTAAAGTTATGTATGTGAAGTACATCAATTATCTGGTATCTATAACAAAATCCTGGTAGCTTTAACATGGAAACAAATAGTACTGAGTGCTACTATCCAAAAAAATAAATATATAATATGTATATGTTGGGACAATTATTACACACAGCACCATCTAGTTCCGTGGTAAGGTAAGCTTGTGTTGCGGATACCAGAAAGTTGATATACTACACATATACATTTTAAATAAATACATAATATAAATATAAACACCCATGACTGGAGTACAAACATTCTTGCTCAACAAATGAATGACCCCAGCGGGACTCGAACCCGCGACCGCTGGCGCAGAAAGTAGGGTCTCTACCGACTGAACCAAACGTGTCGTCAAATAAAAAATATATGTATAGAGATTTAAAATAATTAGAATTACAGTTATATAAGCAACTATTAAGAACTAACAAATTTAACCAGACATCTCGATTACTTTGTGTACATGTAGTACATTACTTGATTAAAACCAAGAAACCAAACGAGAAGATTTTCTCTTAAGAATTCCAGCTCTAAAACTACGTAAATGGCTTTGTAATTAATGATCATCGTAGCAAAGTATGGCGTTGGCACTGCTAAGTATAACTAGATTCGATTCCCGATTTACGTAAATTGAAGATAATAAGTCACTTTAATATTAACGTACTATTAGAAGGAACTTTATGTAATATGTACACTATTTTATGTTATATGTGCGTGTATGCATATTGTTTCTCTTCATCATTCAAATAGCTAATGAATTTGAACAAAATTGTGATATTACGAGTATACAGGTACCTGAAGCAGCAGATAAGTAAGTGTTAAGTCTAGGGATACTATGCAAATGCTTACAAAAATATTATAGCTTTTTAAAAATTAATTGTAATTCTATTGAAAATTTCATGAATTTAACAAAGGCTTTCATCTCGATGTCAATCTGTTAGAGTAGTTAAATGAAGAAAAGAAAACTCAGATCATGATAAGAAGAAATGATAAGAATCTTTTTATCTCCAGGAAATTAATTAATCTTAATCCGCCACTAAAATATACGTCAGTAAATAGTAATGTTATTTTGAAATTATACATCATGTAGTGTTTTTTTTTTTAATATTACATATATTATTGTTTTTCAAGTATCACGAGATTGAGCTGTTTCAAAATAAACAATTAAAACTAACCATGTTATAAACAAGTTTAGTCTAAAAAGTAATTTCACTACAATTATTTATAATACAACTAAAAAATATACCATAGAAAAAAATATAATTATAATATTTCAATCAAAAAGGTACATTAAAGCTTACAATGAAGCACGAAACATTAAATTATTTATCATATGAAAACCCCAAAATGTAGTCATAAATTCTACAATGAACAAAGTAACGACGTTATCAAAGGTGGTAACATGACTAATGATACGAATAATCGTTTAGGCGTTACGACAAATCGTCTAATCACGTGACCTGATGCCATTTATTCTGGTACAACCAACCAATTTCAAATGATCCCCATCCTTCCCTAGTCACTAACAAAAATGTACGCCAAGTACCAAATGTACGGCAGTTGATAGATCAATTTACGTCGGAGAGTTAACCAGAACGCGTTTTCTATGAGTCTAATTTACGTGATGCTTAATCGATTTTACGTTTTGGGCGTGAGTGATAAAGTTTATTTTATTGAAACAAGTTGTAATGTTGTAGGGAGGTTTAATGTATAGCCATAATTACTGGTCAGGTTTAAATTGGCTTTCGGTTGTTGTTCTTTTTCAATTGATAACCATGGCTGACCCCATTGATGTAAAATTATCATTTAAATATGGAATCCATGGGTAAAATGAACATGTAAAGTTACATATTAAAGCTAATGTAAACTATAAAAGCAGACCGCGTAACTTTAAAAATTACTCGACAGCACTTGAGATTAAGCAGAAAATCTAAAGATACAGCGAAATTCTTGCCAACATCAGAGTACTACTTCTCATCCACTACACTATTCTTTGTCCCCACTCAAAACTGGAACAATAGTGTTTAAAATTTAGTTTAACCCAATTTCTAGTTTATGGACAATAAATAATTATAAGGAATCTTAACTGAAGTATTACGACATCACTTTTTATTATAATACTTGTTGCTATAACATAGAAGGGTTGTAAATCTAAAGAGGCTAACAGCCCCACTCATAGTCACTTAATAAACCAATAAGCCGAGAATCTCCATACTAAAGAACGACTTAATGGTTCATTAAATGACTCTGAGTGCGGCGGTTAGTGTCAAAAAATGTAAAGACAACATTTTTACGAAAATGCGATCTAAGTGCCAAGCCTAATAATATAAAAAAGTATGCTAATTCCCGGATTTTTTAATTTTATTAGGCTATGTATTTTGTCATATTTCTGCTAACTTTTACCCTTGCTTTAAGCCTTTAAATGCTATACTTCATAGATAATATTAAAAAGAATTAAATTTAATAACCATAATATAACATTTTACAAATTTAATAACCTTCGCACACAACACAAAATGAAAAAAAATCGTACTAGGTTATTAGGTGCATAAG
The DNA here is from genome assembly GCA_951802675.2 of Boloria euphrosyne. Classification (NCBI taxonomy): domain Eukaryota; kingdom Metazoa; phylum Arthropoda; class Insecta; order Lepidoptera; family Nymphalidae; genus Boloria; species Boloria euphrosyne. The sequence continues at coordinate 2,332,547 of OX637888.1, forward strand.
CTATTTTTCCGGGTATTGTATAAAAATAACTGGTTTTAACTCTCAATCATCATTTTCTATCCTGATTACCACTTGTCTTACGGTGAAGGAAAACATCGTGAGGAAACCTGCATGTCTGAGAAAAACCTAGCAATTTTTCGAAAGACATGTGAAGTCCACCAACACGCACTAGGCCAGCGCGGTGGACTATGGTCTGATCTCCCTCGTACTGAGGGAAGCCCGTGCCTAGCAGTGGGAGTTAAAAAAAGGCTGAAGAGAACTCTAAAGTAAAAACGAGTATGATAGTGAAGTATAAATATTTTATAGCCTACAATTAAATATATACTGGTCATATACCTACTGCTAAAATAAATAAAATTATGCTTGTTTTATTTTATAATATTAATTATAATATTTTGTCAACAATTGGTGAATAGAAAAGTGATTCAAAACTAAGCTAAATTTGCTAACTAAATAAGTTGCTACATAGAAGTTAATGAAACGACGACACGTTTGGTTCAGTTGATAGTGACCCTACTTCCTGCGCGGTCGCGATTTCGAGACCCGCTGGAGGTAGGTAATCATTTGTTGAGCACGAATGTTTGTACTGCAGTCATGGGTGTTTATATTTATAGTATGTATGTATTTAAAATGTATATGTGTAGTATATCAACTATCTGGTATCGGTAACACAAGCACGTAACATAGCTTACCACGGAAGTAGATGGCGCTATGATAATAATGTCCCAACAATGGAAGGACTAAATATTGGCCGATGCGACCTGTAGACAGAGTTGATTTTCTTAGTAAGATGCAAGTTTCTAAAATGCTTTCTCGTAGATAATTTTCACAATTTTCACACTAATTTTCACACTAAGTAGAAGGTACAGGGTTAGTACTATGTGTTAGATAGTTTATTAAAGCTATTAATGCCGCCGCTATTTTGTACCGCCTGATACGACATCATAACGCAAGACGGCCCTGCCTAAAAAACTAAATCCTGTATGATATTCTATAAGTAACACCACGTACATAAATATATTTGCATATGAAGATTTACGAAAACAAAGATATTAAAATCAAAGTCCCGAAACGAGTTTCCTTTTTAAACTGAAATCGCATCTAAAATGGCATTACTCGCTCAACTTGCGGTTAGAGTTGGCTTCCCTCCAAACAGGGAATTATTAATTGGAACACCCAGACATTTCTCCACTAGCTCCTTAGTAGCCTTTAACAGTTTTATTATTTAAGTGTATTAGAAACTTTAGTTTTTCTCTTTAAAAGTATAATAAGCTACGAAAGTTACTCTAATTCTCAATTTGATTATTTTATAATAATTTAGTAGTTGTTTCGAGTTTAGATCCTATTTTGTTTTATTAACCTTTGAGCTCTAGTAAGTCAATAATTCTTTAACTAAAAAGATTCATCTTTAAATCACTTCGCGTGCATTTTTTTCCTAAATATTGGGCTACCATAGTGATATAATCAAAAGTCATAAAAATATTCAAATTAGTTGCGTCATTAACTTCAACTCTTTCTAGATTTAAAAATTGTATTGAATGCTTAAATGTTATTATTCTATGCGTCTATCTACTCGTAGTAGTAAAGAAAACTTGTTCAAATTCCCACATTTTCTCGTCTTATCGTGTGACAATCAATTAGAAAAGTATGTTTTGTTGTATTAAAATTTATAATTTTTGAGTGAAATAAGACATACAGACTTATGTCCGTAAATCTTTAAAACTGATTATCATAAATTTCTAGTGTTGTCATATCACATTAATTGTTGATAACAAATTAAAGGTAAACTCAGAGTTTAAGCAATACACATTCTGAATTTCATTGAAATCCGTTAACCCACATTTATAATTAATCAGTGTGAATATTTTTAGTTTAGGGTAATTTTGCGGTAATAAATAGTTCACGATCATTATACATTTATTTTACGCTTCGTTTGATTACCAAGTTAAGCTGCCAATAAAATTCGATATTTTATAGTTGAACTGGTTTGAAAAAATATTCTCAAATAAAAAAAATACTAGTTATGTAGTTATTTAGTTACGTACACGTAAATTTTCAAATAACTATTTTACATTCTCTTTCCTCTGTTTGTCAGAAGATTTTCTTCCGATTGTATTGACTTTTAGGTTTATCTCTCTCTCTTATTATAATTTTCATTTAAAGACCACGTAGCTTAATACCCGTTTATTTATTCTTACTTGAAGTTAAATATAAATATTATGTCGTGAGATAAACTTAAAACACCACTTAGTTTGATTTAATTAAGTTCCTATCATGATTACAGGATCTTTTCTATCATGATTACTCTGATAGAACTTTAAAGACATTATAAACACCCGTGACTGGAGTACAAAGATTCGTCCTCAACACACAAATGAATACCCCTAACGGGACTTGAGTCTTATGACACAGTACAGTAAAATGTCAATCAAATTAGAATATATCTACATAATATTATGATTCTTAGATTATTTAATAAGAGAAAAAAAATATTAATAATCTCTCTCTCTTGCTCTCTCTCTCTCTGTAATAAATACCTACCTACCTATACTGATTATTAACAAAAAGGTTCAAATGCCATATTACCCTTTGTTCATCGATTATACATTATTAAATTATGTGAGCGGATTCGTGGGGCTTGTTACAAGTAATTAATAATAATTATTAATGTTTTTTAATTACTGGAATAGTTATAAGAAAAGTTGACACTGAAAAAAACGTTCTTATTAAGTTTGTAGTGTATTATATACGCACGCTCACACATAAAGAGGCCTTTGTGTACATGCGTGTTTGTGTGTGTGTGTGTGTGTCTGTGTGTGTGTGTGATATAGAGAAAGAGAAAGAGAGAGGAGGGCTAGAGATAGAAGGAGAGAGATATAGAAAGAGGAGCGTTTATGAGTGAACGTGTGGATATCCTAACGTGCAATATGACATGACGCAAGACGAAATAAATCTTATTTATCTGAAACAAGTTGTCTAAAGGACCATGTAGATTTATTCAAAGAATTTCAGCCGAGCCAATTAATAATTTCTAACAAATAAAGACTTTTTATTGAGTTACGAACTTTAATTTCCATTTTTCCTCATTAAGAATGTACGACGAATTTTAAAGTACCAAGTTTTGTTTACGAGATAAAATTACATTCTATGTGGCTGTATAAGTATAGCGGTAGAATATTTACCTAAAATTGAATTAAGCTTTTGAAAATTTATTATATTATCTGTCATTTATAAGTAGCTGTTCACAACCTATTGTAAAATTAATGGGAATTATTTTGTAGAACTAATATTTAGTATTTAGACCTGTGGTCTAATCAATTGGTGATAAAGTTTAAATGTATTGCAAGTGTCCCAAATAACCTTCTTCTTCAGAAAAAAAAAAGATGGAGGAAGGGGGATTTTATATATTTGCCTCTCTTTTATCCATGGGTCTTAGTCTAGAATTTTAAATTAGTTTCATATTTATCGCGATAACTTACACTAGATTCTAGTTCTAGTTCCAGGTTATCTTTTTGATTATAAAGGTACTATCAATGTACTGTCGGGTGATATCTGCATTGGATGCTGCTATTACATAGATAAATAACTTATAAATATGTTGTGACATTATTACAACAACGCCATCTAGTTCCGTGGTTAGCTACGAGGCTTGTATTACGGATACCAAAAAGTTTTTCTTCTTTTAATATACTACAAATATAAATTTTAAATACATACATATTATAAATATTAACACCCATGACTGGAGTACAGACAGTCGTGCTCAACAAATCAATGCCCAGCGGGACTCGAACTCGCGACCGCTGGCGCATGGCGCATAAGTAATAATAGACAATACTAAAATTATCTTTTTCAGTGTAAGGGTTACAGGAATCTCTACACCCAGTGTTATCTTTGAGTCATCCATTAATACCTATTTTAGATACCTATAGAGTATTTGAAATTGCTTCTAAAGAGGCAAACTATTTACACACATGGCCTAATAAATCAATTAAACCTGTAAACGAAGTATCGGACTTTGAATCGGATTTGGCGATACGCCAGTACGTGCCTAAAACAACGTCAGTTCGAACTGCAATTGTCTGAATTAATGCAGCAGTTTGATAGATTGCATCGCAGTCGAGACTTGACGGGATATATGATGTTATTACTGAGTTTTGATTTTTTTGTAATTTTTCCTATCTTTTATAGTTAATATTTACATACATTCACATACTGTAAGTATCTATCGAACCCTTTTAGTGTCCTGATGCTGGACACAGGTGTTCCTTCAATGTGATAGAGATCATGCCATAGTCCACCACTGGCCAAGCCAATAGCAGATGACACATGCCTTCCGAAAACTTTCTAGGTTCTCTTAGACATGCAGATTACCTCACGATGTTTTCTTTTATAGTAAGACAAGTGGCGACAAAATATCAGTGGTGCGAGACCCGAAATTTTGATTTCGGTTTCCCGAGTAATATTTATAGATAAAAAAGAAACTAGCAACGTAGCCTCACTTCGCCTGCCATTATTAATTATTTTTTATAAACCATACATTAATAATAATATTTATGTATGTAATACAGAAATTAGGTGCCTCTGTTTATATCGCAATATCGATTATTTATACCTAAATTTTGAATCGATGAGATATCCAATTCCGTATTATCATCCCCAGAGTCAAGTAACTGTCTAAACTTTTAATTAGAACAGTCGTCATTTTCAATCAGCTATGTCCAATTTTGGTCATTGTAACTTGAAAATTACGAATTTTCATACAAAATTTCAACTCCTTTGACCCGCGATTACCTAATCATTGTTTATATTTATTATGTACATTCAATTTATTTTTCGACATTCTAAGATAAATATTTGTCAAATAAATGTAATGTTTAGGAATTAACAGCTAAAAAATATGCCAGCCCGAAAATCCAAGTAAAGCTCAATGTTGCACCTCAATGTGATAATGTCGAATCATTTCAATATGATTACCACTTTCTAGACGGCGAAGGAAAATCATCACAGTGGACCTTGGCAACAACCCCTAAGTAGCGTGGTCTGCTTCGGTAGACCTATCGTTGGGGCGTTGTGTTTAAATGCGTAAGCGATCCTACGACGATCCTATGACGTTAAGACGGTTCGGTTGGGTTTAGTGGGTAGTACTGACTTTTTTGCCAATGACTCCCATATAAATGCGTACATGCGTTCATAGATTTCCCAAATTAAAAGTAAATAGCTTTTAGAAATAATATATTATAATAATAATGAAACTTTAACTAATTATTTGAATAGTTTAACTAATTAGGCTCCTCTAGTCTACCATGACATTTTAATGATTGTTACAGTTTGTTTCGAACGGTGTATGTAAATAGTTTTCATATTGGGGATATCATTGTATTTTTTAAACATATTTATCTTATATTTATATATTTACTTTGCATAGTAATTATTTTATGTTATGTATTATAAATGTTATACTTTTGTTATACTATTGACTCTCCGCTCGAGTTAGTTTAACGGATTGTATAGATAGATATCTTAGAGATATAATATTAAGAGATGTGGTTACAGACAAAAACATATACTAAAAATTGTTATTTCTTATACGTACGGTATATACTTACATTCTTAATATTTTTATTATTTTAGTAAGAAACTTGTTTTGATATTACAGACAGACATTTCCATTTATATTATTTGTATAGACTATAGACACAGTCACTTTTATTAAAACCCGAATTAAGCAAAAAGAAGTCACTAGTAAATAACAATAATTATTAATTTTAAACCATTGAAATAATTAGAAATCTCATTATATTTTAAGACTCAAGTATTGCATGATCTCATTCATTACAATACACATTAGCGGGCGTGCGAGCGGCGTAGACGACGTCCCCTGATTTATCGGACCACCTCCTGCCCTTAACGACACGGCGTGATGTACGGCTGTGGACGCGTGGTGCAAGAATAGCGGGTTACAGCGTGTTAATATGGATTAACTATTATATTGGATATAAACAGAAATACCATCTTAAAATATTAAATAAGCAATCCTAGATTATACTAACTTATACTTATTTATTATTTTGTGAATCTCGAAAGGCGATTCTGATTATTTGAACTAAACATTTTATATAGGTACTTTATCTAAAAAATGCTCAATTTTTATAACTTAATACAACTTCTGTTATACTTTCTAGTTCCTACAATAAAGTACATATTTAAAATGGACGTAGAGCATGTTTTATACTTGTAAATAATATTTTTGGGCTTTATACTCGTATTATTCAGTATACTTATCGTGGGTGGTTGTATGGTGTTTTGTGAGAGTGAAGTTCTATAGATCGGAATTGAATAGACGACATTAACAGCTTGTAAAGAACGCATAGGTAATATTATATATTTATTTGTAAACACGCCAAGACATAATAGTTCCACTCTTTCAACACAAACAAACTTACGGAATTATAACATTACATTATTATCTTTTTCGCAAGCAAAGTCACAGTCAAAAGTAATATTTTAATATAAATTTCTGTACTTGTACCATACATAAAACGGCATCAGCCATCTGTAAAGAACAAAGAGAATTATTCGAAGATGAAGTCAACCACGTTATTGTGGCACGGACGGACCCGGGTGATAAATGTTGTACGTAATTTACACTCACGCTTTTGTTTATAAAAGGTAGACAGTTTTATTGTCACTGAAATCGACTAAATGATCTTTGGGATGTTTTAGATGGATGCCAACAAAGCGAAGCGTTGAAGACTTGGATATAATTAGCATTTGTGAAGTTAATACTCGTAGTGATTTGTAATTAAATTTGGGTGTAAATTGTGGTTTTGGTTCTTTGAATTCCAACGATTTTTCTAAGGGTACTATTTATAAAACTTTCTGAAGTTTAAATACGATTATACTACTGGTGATTCACTTCATTCCCTATTTATGTTTTAATGATATATAATTGACCTATATAACCAGCTATCATCATACCAAATTTCATCAAAATCTGGCCAGTACTTTGGTCGTAACGAAGCAAAGCCCTGTTTAAAATGTATCTTATATCTAACAATGAGATATGGCGGTCTTTTCATAATACCGACAGAGCCGTTACTCCTAAATAGTTTTTGCCATCGACTTTTTAGTAAATAAGTAAGACTTTCAAGAAATGTTTGTAGTGTTAGTGGTTTTGCCTAATTTTAACGCGTTTATTTTAATAGTTAGCTTTTAATAGTTCATAGTTTTGTTTTGAGAGCTATTTATTGGCAATCTTAAATATGCTTACCGCAATTAAAATTGAATAATGTGTACAGCGATCTTAAAATCATTTTAATACTTCTTTTAATATGTAGTTATACGTTGTACCCATCACCATACAAAATTTCATCAAAGACCTGGCCAGTGGTTATGTCAGAATGGTAAAAATGGTTAAACTATAGATCCGGCCTCTAAAGTTTAGATACTAATATTTAATGACTTTTTTGATAAGATTTTTCTAAAAATATTTGATGTAAAGATTAATCTCAATTATAATTTTATTATATTATACTGTTTAATCAATTGGCTAAGAAATCAAGGAACATATTTTCTAAAGTCGTTCAAAAACCACCGCCCAACACGAAAACAAACGAAAAATATAGGCTTAGAACTTCAATCTTCACATAATTTAAATATAATCTTAAATCCCATTAACTCAACAATAAAATATGAAAAGACCTAAAGAATATTTGCTATTCATACTCTTTATGAGAAAATTGCATTTTTTCAAACAATTTTTCTAACTTGCTCGTTTAAAAGCAGTTTACCCAAGCACTTCAGTATAAGCCATTTCCTATAAAGTAACAGACTGACGTAGCAAAATTTCTTAATAACCTTTCTATACCTCGGCGAAGGTCAACAAAGGATGGCGAGTTTTCCATTTAATTAATTCAAGTAATACTTTCGCAGTTCTCTTATAAATATTGAATATTATGGCTTCGGCGTTCCTTCGGAAAATAATTTTAAAGATTCGCTTTTCAAGCACACTGTTGTATTGTATTGATGCGAAAGACGTAGATGGGGATGTGATTTTTTTATATAGATTTTTTTAAAAGTTTCCGGCATGTTTGAACATAGTTGTAGCTGAAATAGGTATTTTAAATTTTTCTACGTCTATCGATATTTATCTTTCTATATTTACTGTAGATAGCGTGTGATAAGATATATTGATTATATACCCGAAATGTGTTACTTTTGTATTCATATTTTGTCCTAAATTTCGTAATAAAATAATTTGACAACACGTTTGGCTCAGTTGGTAATGACCCTACTTTCTGCGTCAGCGGTCGCGGATTCGAGTCCCGCTGGGGACATTCATTTGTTGAGCACGAATGTTTGTACTCCAGTCACGGGTGTTAATATTTATAATATGTATATATTTAAAATTTATATGTGTAGTATATCAACTATCTGGTATCTGTAACACAAGCACGTAACGTAGCTTACCACGGAACTAGATGGCGCTGTTGTAATAAATTCCCAATATATTTATTTATTTTAATTTGTAAGTATAACCTTCATAAATTAAAATTTCGTGTCAAGTTGTTATCCGCGGTGAACTCTAAAACTAACTATCCGTTTTGAGCGATTTAATTAATGCGTCATTTGTCTCAACTTAAAAGCTTACTGTTACCCTCGCAATTTTTGTGTGTACTTATTCCGAGGAGAGAACTAGTGAAAGCTAAGCTAACACGAGCTAAAGAAAAAAAACAATATAAGTTTGATACATCAACATAATGTGTACCTATATAATATATACCCTTATGTTAATAATATATAAGATAAACTTTACATTGTAAGTATGTATATAGCAATACGGAACTTTAACGCTGTATTTTAATACCCTTATTACTTCTGCCATATTAGAAGATAGTAATGGATGCGTGAATGAACTTGTAACATTTCTTTGTAACCTATGATAATAGTAATTATTGTCAGTAACTAATATTAGTATGAAAATTAAACAAGAAACAGTATATCCAAAAAGTTGTACAGACCGCAGCATCACGACATTCCAATCTAAGTTGAATCTCTTTATTATTTATTTCGTGTTTTAAACGCATTAGTTTAATATTGCCCTCGAAATGTGCGGTGGACAATAATTGCGCGGTTTACGCGGCAAATTACGCTTATGCGGCTTTTAGGATCGTCACAAAGACATTGTCATTATAGAATTGGCTGGAATGTTTGCTGAATATATAACTAGATTGTCTAGTGATTAGACGTTGATGGTCCTGGGTTCAAGTTTGAGTTGGCATAATCTGTTTTTTTTTCTTTGAAGAAGCTAAGCCCGAAGTGGAGATGTTTTAGGTGTTTTACTGTCGTCGCCCGATCTCTCATGTATCGTCGTAAAGAAATAGAAATAGCACGTTATATTTGTACATACACTTGTGTATCCCCTGCATACATAATTTGAAGTAGAATTAATCGAGCAGGTTTCTTTATGACATTTTCCTTTACCGTGTTAGAAGTGTTAATCATATTAACAATAAAGCGCATGGAAATCTCAGAAGAGCGCGTGTGAATTCACTTCACTTGGCTTTCCAAGCGAGGGCGTTGCCATTGTGCTGCCAATGCTTTTACATCCGTGATTTAAGTAAAATTATAATATTATTATTATATATATTATGTAAATATTGTTATAATATAAATATTGTTGATATTTTATATGAAACAATATGAATAATATATTATTCAAATTAGATAAATACTGTTATTATTTTCAACGAGTATATAATTGTATAAAAAATAAGTAGATATATTAAAATTTGAATTAAATCAGTAAATTAATTTTTGGAATGAAGTTCCTTATGGGAAGATGCGGAGGGGTACCCTAACCGGGAAATAACGTCCGTAACGTGAGATTTTTATTATGTATATTCTTTGTATGATGGCTATACAGTGTTTAATGTATGGTCTACGTGATGACGGTTATTATTATTATATCATTCGATAATTACACCGTCTGGTTTGTAAATAAAATAAAGTTGATAACTTTGTAAAGTAGTTTTCTTTTCATTTTTTTTCTTTTATCAATAAAAAAATCATAACAAAAAATGTATACCCGAATGATTATTTTCTTTATACCTTGAATATAACTTAAAATTAATATTCTTATAATAAGGAACTTCGTTCCTATCCGGTGTCCCACGACACCATACGTTATTATATGATTTTCACAATATTAATTAATCAAAAACTATTAATTTCAAAAAGGAATTGAATCTTAAAATGTGCCTTAATATTTAATACTAGCCACTCTCTCTCGGGTACATCCCTACTTACGTTAGTATACATTTCTCCGAGATGAAATAAGTAATATATCCTCGCATAAAAAAAACATCATTTTTGTTTACACGGATAACCAGCTATTATCATTCCGAATTTCATAAAAATAAGTCCTGTGATTTTTCTCGTATTGCGGTCAAGACAGACAAAATTCTAAAATCTATAGTTTCTGCTTGAGTATCAAACATAATAACAGTAAAAATAAGATTAAAAAAAATATATTCATTATAAATGAAACTACCTTTTCGGATTTTGTCGCGGATTTATTTTGATTTTTAGTTCCCGACGTTTCGAATGCTTTACAGCAATCATGGTCACGGGAGAGACTAAGGTATTTGACGTCTCATAGGTTTATATACTTGTTACAGACAGTGCCTACCCACAATTTACAAACATTTTTATTATTTTAGTTTCATTTATAATGTCGAATATTCGCGTAAATCTAAGAAAGTAAAATATTCATTGTACAGATTCGACTAAGTTAGTACATTGTAGAGATTAAATAGATTACTACTCCATTATATGACACCATCCATCAAGCTAATTAATTTTGGTAAGGCAGAACTTCTTGCGCATGTCCAATGTACGGCCAAGAATGAAAAGTAAACTGTCTGCATTAGGTCTTAAGATAAACGATGACATCGAGGCGAGAGTTACCATTCATCACAATTAGAGAATGTGGAGTAAAACGCATTGTATCGAAAAACTAGATATAAACAAAGAATAACACTGGAATTAAAGTATAGAAACCATTGATCCATGGTGTCAAATTGCTAAGCACTTCTGAAAAGACATAACACCTCGTCTTATCGCCTCTACTGGTTACAGGAGAGCTGCCTTCGCCCAAAGAATCGGCATTGCCATTCAGCAGGGGTATGCTGCTAGCATTCTTGCCACTATTCCACGCGGACACGACTTGTACAGTAATAATTATTAAGTGTACATTTGCTTTGTATATATAGTTAAGTTTACTTGTAATTTCCTTTATTAAAAATAAATTTAATAACAATTAATAAAAAAAACAATGTATATTCCACTAAAACTTCTTTTAAACTATTTTTTTAAATTCATTTTTAATTTTTTAGAGGCTACACTTTCTACCGTTACATTTTTCTTACCACCAATTATCTTTCGGTTCTAGAATTAAATTTGGGTAAATATTTGAAATAAACATAGTATAGTGCTAGAATAGATATTAAAATCTATCTCTATGACTAATTTCATCCAGATCCGTTCAACTGTTGTTGAGCTAATAGAGTAACAAACATCCATCCATGATAATAAATTAAATGCTATTTACTATAGATTTGCCATCGGCTAACCGTAACGATCGGTGATTGTATTTTAGATTTCTAATACTGTGCTTAACACTAGTAATATACAAAATGGAAATATAGTACGGAGTGAGAATATAAAACACTACTGACTCTAACTCGTTTTGCTCCATAGTAGAAGTATCTTAAATTTTGAACTGGATATCCACCTATCATCATACCAAATTTCATCAAAATATGTGCAGTAGTTTTTTGTACGTTAGACGTAAAAATCTAAATAACTATAATTCGACCTCTTTATTTTTATAATAATGACTTTTTTAATCTGATATATCAAGAAATATATGATTTGACGACACGTTTGGCTCAGTTGGTAGTGACCCTACTTTCTGCGCCAGCGGTCGCGGGTTCGAGTCCCGCTGGGGGCATTCATTTGTTGAGCACGAATGTTTGTACTCTAGTCATGGATGTTAATATTTATAATATGTACATATATATTTAAAATTTATATGTATAGTATATCAACTATCTGGTATCTGTAACACAAGCCTCATAGCTTACCTGGAACAAGATGGCGCTGTTGTAATAATGTCCCAACATATTTATTTATTTATAATCTACAAATTTGACCAAATTAGTCTCATTAGATTAAAATGTATAAAATAAAATAAAAAAACAAATAAGTTCTATTTTCTTCATCAATTGAAGTTTTGCTGTTGTGTTGTCAAAATGCAGACAGTTAAAAACTAAGTGCGAACTGTTTACCACTGATCCGTTGCTAATTGCCTTTAGGCTATCCATCTTTTGAAGACGTTTTAAATAGCATTCACTACAGAGTTTCTTAATTTACTTTCCGCGTTTCGAAAAAAATAATGATAATGTTTGTGTATAATGTATATTTAAAAATATTTAAAATTGTTCATATTACTTTATCCGAAAATCTATGACAATATTGTAAATTTCAAAAATGGCACAATTGCACTATTATTTTACAAATATCAATTTCTCTAATTATATACGATACTTATAAGAAAACTCAATTTTTAACAGTTTAGTCTGTCTGTTTCTTTCTGCTAAACTCTGATACGGCTGGAAAGATTTTGATGGGACTTACAGATAGCTGATATTATAAGGAGTAAGTTAAATATTTTTAGTGTAAAAAAGAAATAGAATAAATTCCTTAAGTACCTATCTATATTATTTTATTACATGTCAAAGAACTATTATCGTATTTAATATTATATATAATAACTAGGTGCTCACCCTCGCTTCGCTCGGGTTCGTCCCTAGGTACGTGTTGTATATATTTACTTCGCACCACCCGGTATATATTTGCTGATTTAATTACCATTGCACGCACCATGGCAACGGTTATAATTTATACGTCAAATCAAGCTTCTAGCTTTAAAAATGACGTAATTTCCATACAAACTTTCATCCCCTATTTCATCCCTTTAAAGTCCTTTTCGCCTTAAAAAGTAGCTTATGTCCTTCTCCTGGCTAAGCTACCTCCCCACCAATTTCAGCCAAATCGGTACAGCCGTTGTTGAGTTATAAATAGTGTAACTAACACGACTTTCTTTTATATATATAAGATTTCTACTCAAAAATGTCATCATATTATTGTCATCAGCCCTTTTTAACGTCCCACTGCTGGGCACCGGCCTCCCTTCAGTACGAGGGGGTTCAGGCCATAGTCCACCACGCTGGCCTAGCGAATGTTGGCAGACTTTACATGTCTTTCGAAAACTTGCTAGGTTTTCTCAGACATGCAGGTTTCCTCACGATGTTTTGCTTCACCGTAAGACAATTGGTAATCAGCATAGAAAATACAGCCCAAAAATTTTCTTTTACCATTGAACAATTAACTTATTATAATATTATGTAATATAATCACGATTCTATGGTCAATAATTTCGAATTAGACCTAAATGGAAATTCGAAATCAGTCGGCCATTAGTAAGCATTATTGCCTGGCAAATGCTAAACGATACTAGATACCGCGTGTGTAGCTATATTAGCTCCCTTAGGCAATTCAAATTGTAATATTTTGCGTTTGCCTAATATTCATTAGGTGTTTATTTATTATATTGGTATATGTCTCCTAGGCTCCTAGCTGACCAAGCAAATGTTGTTCTACTATGTAAATATAAGAAAATTAGCGATTAATAAATAAAGAGTGGGGGTAAAACTACGACCTATGTCATACCTACCAAACATACATACAAACAAACATTAAAATCGATCGAGCCGTCAGTGGAGTGCGACCACAAATACCGTGACACGGGATATTTATATATTAGAAGCAGATTATGTATTACTTCATTTGGCATAATTTTTAGCTTTCAACAGCTGATTCACTAAATATCTAGTCTTGCCATAAATATTGTAACAAAGAAAAAAAAAATTTAGTGCAAATAATATTTATTACTTTTACAGTGTGTTAGTTATATACATAAATATAAAACAATTTAAAATATAAAAAGCTTATTCGAAGTGGTCTCCATTGGCTGCAATACAGTCCTTTAAACGATAGAATACAGTTATCAATAGAAGCACGCACTCTTTCCATGGGAAAATTCTTCACTGCCAATCGTATGGATTGTTTTAGGGACTCCAAATTATCATGGCGTTTAGAGCAAGCCGTACTCTCTAAAACTGACCATAAATCATAATCCAGCGGATTAAGATCGGGACTAGACGACGGCCAGTCTTCAGCTCTGATGAAGTCCGAAACGTTCGCTTCTAACCAAGACTGCGTGGATCGAGCTTTATGACCCGGCGCCGAGTCTTGTTGAAAAGACCATGCTAGGTTATTGAACATGGTGTTGTTAAGGGGCTTAACTACCTTCTCAAGAATGGTATCTTGATACACTTGTGCCGATGTTTTGATACCTTTTTCACAAAAATATGGCTCAGTCACTCCTTCATAGCTAACACCCCACCAAACCATCACTAAAGTCGAGTAATGCCCACGTTGCACTCTGCCGACTAATTCCTTAGAGGTTAGCTTCCTTAGAGGTTTGAGCATAAATACGGTCATTTTGTTTGTTAAAATGTTGCTCAATTGTAAAGATTTTCTCATCCGTAAACAAAATTTAAAAACCTCCCTTTGCGTACCGCTTCAGTAGTTTTTTCGATTTTACCACCCTATTCTTTTTTAAATTAACAGTTAAAAAATGACCAGTGCGTCTCTTATAGTTATAGTTATAGTCGCGACATGGTTCTGGGTGCTATCTTCATCTCTCGAAATAAAATCTTTTGCTTTCGGACAGGATTTCTGCGAAGTCTTTCCCTTACTGCTTTGACCACCTTTTTCGTACGAACACTACGTGGACGGCCAGATCTTTTTCTGTCACAAACAGAGGAGGTCTCATTGTACCTATTGATAGCCCGGTACACAAACATTTGACTAATACCAAGCGTATGGAGAGTTTTAAAAATTGCATTTGGCTCCATACCAACTTTGTGTAATGCAATCACAGCGATTCGGTTCTCTTTATCACCCCACTCCATTTTAATATCGCAAAATATTATAAAATGTATTGGCGCCAAAATTAGAAAACACAATGAGCAATCGTATAAAAATGACAGATTCCAAATTCAAATGTAATATCTTTCTTATTTTTAATTGTAACAGTATTTATGGCCAGACTAAGTATATAAATATTTTCTATACTTCGTACAGTTCTTACAATGCACTACTGAAACTGTTAGGTCCTGCAAAGAAACTTTTACATTCTCAGTGCACTAATTACCGATGATTATGATTAGAATTATAGTTTCAAGTTACATCTAATATTATTTTCATATTCTTACATTTGTTAGTTAGAAAAAGAACATTCATACTCTATAATCTATAATTCGTTATCACAATGATATGTAATCTATGCCTAGTAAATAATTACATTTTCTTTACATTAAAATCCGATAACAAATTATCAGATATTTTTTTATTAAGTTATGGTCTAGTCAGTGTAAATGTGAAGTAATATCGAAAATGTTACTAAAAATATTCTTTTTAACTATTTTAAGTGTTATTTATGCTGAAAAAGTGAGATATGACAATTTTTCACTGTACAGGATATACGCTCAAAGTGAAAGAGATTTAAAATTTCTGAATGGACTTGAGGAAAGTTCTGATCTCTATTTGTGGAAATCAGCTAACACGATCGGAGATTACGTGAGTTTTATTGCTTCTCCGACAAAAAAAGTTGAATTAGAGGAAGCATTTAAGAAACAAAACATTAACTATGAGGTTATGTTAAAAAATGTTCAAGAGTAAGTGAAACGATTTTATTTTCATATATTAGCTATAATGTTAACTTAAAGAAGAAGTATTATATGCTTAAATTAAAAAAAATATACTTAAAATCTATTTACTTATTAACCATTATCAAAATATTCTGCTCGACTAACTTTGATCAAAAATAACTTTCGTTTTAGAGCGTTTGAAGACCCGATAATAAGAAGGAGACGTGATGTCAGGAATCAGTTGTTCTGGACCAATTATCAAACAATGGATGATATTTACGCATGGTTTCAACATTTAGCCAATACTCACAGTAATATCGTTTCGATTATTCATGCAGGAAAATCATACGAAGGTATTAGCATACTTTGATGTATCATTCTACGATAAAAATATTATATAAACCGTGTTGCAAAAGTAGTATTGAAACTAGCGATGAAAATAGAGTTTTTTAATAATTCGAGAGCTGATCATTTGTATTGACCATAAAATTTCAATAGTCTACATTGAATAAAACAAAGTTGCTTCTCGCCGTCTGTATGTTGGATCTTGGAATAGTGAAAGTGATTCCAGATGAAGGTTTTAAATATCTATTATACAATAGCAACTCGCCCTCGCTTCGCTCGGGCTCGTCCCTAGATTTACGCAAAGCCACCCAGAAAGAAAACAGTATTCAGTCGTCGGTGCGGGGGACCCGCTTAAAGTTTATTTGCGTGTTCGTAATTTTTTTGCGACTACTCCTCATATATAGTAGATAATTATGTAGTGTAAAAAAGTAAAATAATGTTTTACAATATGTATAGATACACATTATAGTAGAACAAAGCTGAGAAAATATCTAATTTCCGATAACGTATTTAGGGACAAAATGGATCGCTTGTTTGTAAATAATCACAAGGTAGAATCTGGTCATTGCTTGTATACTTATTAAGTAAATTATTTTATTTTATATCTATATAATTTAAGTTTGTTATACTTTACTACATTTTAGGCAGAAATATTACTGGTGTAAAAATATCTCGTCGTTCCAGTAGGCGCGCCATTTTTATCGAAGGTGGGCAAGTAGCAGCAGATTGGCTATCTCCAACTGTCGTTACATATATTGTTGATCAGCTTGTAAAAGGTGATGATCCTATTATAAGACAAGCTACAGAAGACTACGAGTGGCATATTTTTCCTATTCTCAATCCCGACGGCCATGAATTCACACAAAACTCTGTAAGTTATGAAGCATATAAGTAGATATTATAATATTTATTTATTTTTTCAAATAGTATATATATAAATGGCTTAAATTATATTTGCATGACAATTGATGTTAAATTTTCAGAACAGACTCTGGCTTAAGAATAGAAGACCTATATCAGGTGCAGCAATTGGCGTTGATTTAACCAAGAATTGGAACTCACAATGGGGAGGTAAGAGGTTATAATGAATCTCTAAAATGTACTAAGAATCATATATTTTTTTTATTTGCTATAAAACAATTTTACGTATACTTTCGGTTGTTTTTAGTGAGAGGAGGCAGTTTCAATCCTTCAGACAGTAATTATATTGGCTTAGGACCTTTCTCTGAGGTCGAGACCAGATCTGTTTCCAGATACATCGCAAACATGACTGCTAGATTATCTGGTCATCTTTCATTCAGAGCTTTTGGGCAACGACTTGTGATACCTTTTGCACACACCAGTACGCATATGTATAATTATAATGAGACGGTACGTTTAATAAATGTTTTAACTATAGCATTTAAAGACTTCTAACTTGAAATCTGCCAACTTAACTGCAAATAGGTCTTGTGTTTTGATTTGTTAATATATTCATCACGTGACGTTGATCAGGAAACTGCATCATTATGGGATTAGAAATAAGGCACTCAACCTTCTGAATTCCTATCTGAGTAATAGAATACAGAGGGTTGATGTAAATGGTAAGAGATCTCCTGGGGCTCCGTTAGATATGGGGGTTCCACAAGGCTCTATTCTTGGTCCATTTCTCTTTCTAGTTTACATAAATGATTTGCCATTTTTTGTGCAGGACAAACATGAGATAGTATTGTTCGCTGATGATACTTCACTTATTTTTAAGGTAAAACGTAATTTACTTGTGTATGACGATGTAAACGATGCTCTCTCAAAGGTTGTCTATTGGTTTGATTCGAATAATTTATTATTAAATAACAAAAAAACAAAATTAATAAAATTCACAACACCTAATGTTAAACTTGTTGATAATGGTGTAGTATTAGGCGGGGAAATATTAAAACCGGTACAGTCTACTAAATTCCTAGGTATTATCATAGATTCGAAATTGCGGTGGGATCTCCATATTGAGGAGCTAGCGAATAGGCTTAGCTCTGCAGCGTTCGCGGTTAAAAAAATTAGACTTCTTACTGACGTAGATACAGCTCGCATAGTTATTTTCATAGTATTATGTCATATGGAATCTTATTATGGGGAAATGCAGCTACCGTTAATACAATTTTTGTCCTGCAGAAAAGAGCTATTCGTGCAATTTATAGTTTAGGTCCTAGAATATCATTAGGAGATAAGTTTAAAGAAATAAAAATATTGACTGTTGCTTCTCAATACGTGTACGAAAATGTTATGTATGTTCATAAAAATATACACGAATTTCCCAGGAATTGCGACATGCATACCATTAATACTAGGAGTAAACATAAACTTGTAATGCCTGTGACTCGTTTACGCCGAGTCAGTAATTCTTTTTATGGACAATGTATACGCTTATACAACAGGATCCCAGAAAACGTTCAAAAAGCTCCTATTGCCAAATTTAAAAAAATTGTGAAAGAACGTTTGTGTAGTAAAGGATATTATTCGATTAACGATTTTTTAGAAGACAGTACGCCTTGGGAATGATGTGATCGCCTCCAGGCTATTTCAACCAATAGAATTATTGTTCATTTCGATTTCCATTTAAAAAAATATTAAAACAGACAAAAAAAAAAATTAGTCCCGCTGAGTTTCTTTCGCCAGTTCTTCTCAGGTCAGTGGTTTCTTCTTTCCGAACTGGTAGTAGACTCATGACGTTCAGTAAAAAATTGTAATAATTTTATGCTGAATAAAATATTTTGAATTTGAATTTGAATTTGAATTCAATTGTAATAACTCCAAAAAGGGAGTATTTTCAATTCGGGTATGTCTATTTTTGGAACTTCACCGTACGACAACCTGATTTTAAAAATTATTTTCTTAGTGAAAAGGATTTTAAAGAAAATTAAAATGTATTTTGTTTGGTCACGAAATTTCGAATGCTTTACAACAATCACAGTCACATTACATTAGTTTTTCTACTTAATTGATTTTCAGGTTTTAATAGGAAGGCGAGCGATGGGATCATTAGCTGTACGTTACAACACACAATATTTAGTTGGAACATCGATGGAAGTGCATGGTAAATTTATTTTGGCAAAAAACAACAACTCTATATTGAACAGATAAAACAAAGATTACAACTTAACTATGTCACATCAAACACCTTTTGCAATACAACATTTAAAATTAAAATCTAAGAGAGAGTGAAATGCCAATTATCTGCATTAAAGCGATATTTTAATATTTTAAGATTAAAATGTAGATTTTAACTAATTGAGTATAATTTATTTTGTTTGTTTCGTTTGTTTGTAATCAATCAACTACTGCAATGCAAATATTTAGATTAATCAGTACAGACTTTAAATATATATGTATTAAAGTAGATCAGTGGTAGCTGGCTCGATTGGGTAACCAAGTGAAGTAGGCTTAATCCGGGTCTTGCACCTCTGATATTTTTATGTGTAAATTACCACTTGTTAATATTATAAGGAAACCTGCATGTCTGAGAGAAACTAGCAAGATTTCGAAAGACATGTAAAATCCGCCAACTCGAACTTGACCAGCGAAGTGGACTGTGGCCTAATCCCCATCGTATCGGAGGAAGGCCCGTGCCCAGCAGTGGGACGTTAAAACAGCTGAATCCAGTATAAACTTTAATTTAGACGAATTTAGTTTTATTCATCATCATCATCATCAGCCTTTTTTAACGTCCCACTGCTGGGCACGGGCCTCCCTCAGTAGAAGGGGGATCAGGCCATAGTCCACCGCGCTGGCCCAGTGCGTGTTGGCGGACTTCACATGTCTTACGAAAACTTGCTAGGTTTTCACAGACATGCAGGTTTTCTCACGATGTTTTCCTTCACCGTAAGACAAGTGGTAATCATGATAGAAATGATTCGCATATGAAAATATCAGAGGTGCAAGACCCGGATTTGAACCCGCATCACTTGGTTATACAAGCAACGCGTTTCCGCTGGGCTACCACTGCCTCGTTAGTTTCATTATATATTTTTATTTTTTTTTATTTGTGAAAACAATTTTGTAGATGGTGCAACAGGCAATATCGCTGATTGGATCAAGTATCTTTATAACCCTCCAGTTGTAATGACGTACCAATTAAGAGATAATGGTAGCTGGGGCTACACTCTTCCTGTAAATCAAATTCTACCGACCTGTGAAGAAACCTATGACTCAATCTTAGCTATTCTAAGAGAAGCAAAGTCAATTAATGTGCTATAACAATGTTCTTAAAGTAATGACATAAATTGATATTATTTTGGGAAATATAAGTTTTTTAATTATGTCTTTTATTAATTTTAAGCTTTCTAAAATAACACATTGTAATAAATCTACTTACTGCGCCAGCGGTTGCGGGTTCGAGTCCCGTTGGTGGCGGTGGCGATTAATTTGTGCTCAACAAGCACGAATCTATGTGCTTCAGTCATGGATGTTTATATTTATAATATGTATGTATTATAAATGAAACTACTGACCATGATTGCTGTATAGCATTCGAAACGTGGGAAACTAAAAATCAAAATAAATCCGCGACAAAATCCGAAAAGGTAGTTTTATTTATAATGTCGAATATTCGCGTAAATCTAAGAAAGTATTAATATGTATGTATTTAAATTATTATAAATGTGTGGTGTATCAACTATCTGGTATCCATTACATGAGCCTCTTAGCTTACCATATACGTAGATCGTGTATGTTATTGTCTTACCGCCGTACTCATAGTCACTATTCTCGACTTAATTAAATATTAAGTCGAGAAACTCCATACAAAAGAACGACTTAATGGTTTATTAAGTGACTATGAGTGCGACGGTTAATATATTTATTTGGACAAGAATTCACGAAGAGAACTTTCATACATGTAATACTTTCTTAGATTTACGCGAATATTCGACATTATAAATGAAACTACCTTTTCGGATTTTGTCGCGGATTTATTTTGATTTTTGATTCCCGACGTTTCGAATGCTTTACAGTAACCATCGTCACAGGAGAGACTAAGGTATTTGGTGTCTCATAGGTTTATACACTTGTTACAGACAGTGCTTACCCACAAAAATTTCGAAAATGGCCTTAGAGTACCTTATAAAATTTTAATTCTAAACATTTATATTAAAATTTAAATAATTAAAAAATAATTTATAAATATGGCAATATTATTAACTTTTATATACTATCATTTATAATTTCATACATGTGTTTTTATTAAAAGACATTATAAGTATATTGAATCTCACGGGGGTTTGTATTTATAATTAAGTAGCAAACCTGTCCTGCTTCGTTGGACATAAGATAAAATAAATTTTAACAGTTTTTATGAATTTCTAATAAAATAAAAGTACATAAAGTTACTCCTTATAACATAAGCTATATGCGAGTGAAAGTCCAGTCAAAACCGATCCAGCCGTTTCAGAGAGTAGCCGAAACAAACAGAAATTTTAAAAATTATTTTTTTGGTGTAAGAACCGTATATACTTTTTTATGCATTTAGTGAAAATAGTCGGAGAGGTAGCGTTGCAAATCACGTAATAATTTGGTGTGATTGATTAATTCATATTTAAATCAAAAAGTCAACAGGCTCAAAAAGGGTGGAAAGGCGTCCACCTTGGGTGCGCCTGCTGAACCATCATTCGATTATTATCTTCATCTAAAGTCTAAACTATCAAAAATATCTAAAATTGATAGGCCTAAAATCACCTGAAAAATGCAACGCTACCTCCCGGACCAGAAGCTGTTAATTTAAAATTAAAAAAAGACACAATTCTATTTATATTATGTACAAACAATTTCATATGCCAATAAAAGTATATATAATTTAAACTAAAAGCTATCAAAAAGCCAGCACAATTGTAGGCAACTTTCAACTAAATAAAACTCCCAGTAATTGCTCCCTAACTGCGTACACTTTAATTGAATAACAATAATATTGACAAAAATATTATGTATTGATTTATTAATTGTAAATAAATCTTTTGAAATATTTATACTAATAGAGCAATTTTTGTACCTGTATTATAATAATTGTTATTTTTCCCACAAAAACGTCGAGTGAAATTCGATTGTCAAGTTGCTTTGAATTTCAAATGAACAAAATAAAGCCTATATTGTAAAATATAAGAAATTAGCGCGAGCGAAGCCGCAGATGCGGCTAGTTAAAGTTACTCCTCAGAACATTACTAATTAGCTATCTGCGAGTGAGAGTCCCGTCCAGCTGCTTCAGAGATTAGCCGGAACAAACAGAAAGACAGACAGACAAAAATTTTAAATTTTGAATTTTTGATGTTAGAACCGTATAGAATTTCATATGCATATAGTGAAAATGTGTTAATGTGGAATTAAAAACAGACACTTCTATTTTTAGTTTAACATTATTTAGATTTAAGACAATACAATTTAGTACAAGTACTTCACATCGAGTACGGCACTGTATCGGAATAACCATTCGTAAAAATTGTCTGCTTCAATTAGGCAATAATAAAACTCAGTCTTTTTGTTATCAGATATCAGCAAAAAATATTGTTAAAGTTGCTTATATCTTATACATATAAATTAGCCTCTTTAAAATTGCTATCTAGTAAAGATTGTATACAGACGATATAGCTGTAATAAAAGTTTGAATATAATAAGTTGTCGCTTGTAGTTGTATTGTACTTTTTGCCTGCGACTTTGCGTAAATATTTATTGACGAATATCTTCAACGTATTCGAATACCAATGTATGTAATTTTCATGGACTACAGCGTGTAGTACCATCGAGTGAAGAGCAACAAAATTGATGGCATGGAAGTCTCTTTTCTTTTATGGGGTTTTGTTTTGCTTTAATATTTATTGATGTTATATTACATTTTCTTATTTCATGAAGAAAATAGACTTAAAACGTACATATACAACCTCTTTTTTAATATGGTCGGTAAAATTATGTCGCGAAATTAAATTTTTATTTGAAATCAAATATTTTGGATGCTAATTATAAATAAATGAAAAAAAAAACACAACATTATTTAATTAATTCATAGATACTATTTTATTTAGTTAGAAACATTAATTAAAAATTCACCAAAAGAACTGAGGAAAAGATCTAGTTCAATGATAACTGAATGTTTCTAATTTTATTTATTACCATTTATCAATGTCTATAAATTATATTTTTGTTAACTGATAATACACTCCAGTTATTGCTTAAGGGCATACATACTTAGTCTTCGAATGCTTTCAAATCGTAATGAGACTGTAAAATGAATCCAAAAAATACGTTTTTATTTTTAATTTCTTTAACATCTCTTGCTTTAAGTGAAGCGTTCCGTTATGACAATTACACGTTGTATAAAATTTTACCCGAAAATGATGAACAAATTAAAGTTCTACAAAATGTGCACAGTTCAGATCTGAGGTTCGATTTTTGGAATGAACCAGCTCCGTCAATGGATTTTGGGATGATACTTTCTAGCCCTCAAGATAAAGGTGATTTGGAAAACATTTTAAAGACTTATGACATAAAATATGAAATCAAAATGAGTAATATTCAAGAGTAAGTAATATTTCAGTGTTTTATAATAATTAATTTACCGGATATACTACTCGTACCTACCGAGATACCTTACCTTACCGTTCCTTTTTAACTGCTGTTTCATAAAGTTTCTAAATATGTAGTATTTATAGTATTATTGTATATCATCGTTTCCTTTTTTTTATTAAAAAACATACTATCATGTAGATACACATACCCTAAGAATTTAATGTAACGTTTCAAATAACATCTAATAAATTTTGTTTAAAGATGTAATCTTCAATTTCATTGAAGTTAATAACAAAATAAACTCAATAGAATCAATCAATCAATCAGCCTATTGCCGTCCACTGCTGAACGAAGGCCTCCCCCAATGAGCGCCAACTATCCCGGTCCTGGGCAGTCCGCATCCATCCGCTGCCCGCCACCTTCCTTAGATCATCGGTCCATCGTGCTGCAGGGCGCCCTACACTACGCTTGCCTAAACGCGGTCTCCACTCTAGCACGTGTCGGCTCCATCGACGCAATAGAAATACGACAAATTATTGTCTTCAATGAATTATTTAGTAAAATAGTAACTTATTATGACAATATGTTTTTAGGGCGATCGATAAAGAAACGGTGTACAAAAATTCCCGAAACTCTAACAATTTGACGAATATGCAATGGGATGTTTACTATGGTTTAGACCAGATTTACAGTTGGCTTGATCATTTGGTTACAATACATGCAAATGTAGCTAGTATTATAATCGGTGGTCGATCATACGAAGGTCGAGATATCAAAGGTATTCGAATATCTCATGGCTCAGGTCGAAGAGCAATATTTATTGAAGGTGGTATTCATGCAAGAGAATGGATTTCTCCATCATCCTCGTGCTATGTTATAAATGAACTTTTACATAGTAGTAATTCAGATATAAGAGCAGCTGCCCGGGAATTTGACTGGTACATATTTCCTGTAACAAACCCTGATGGATACATTTGGTCCCACACGGAGGTAAGAAATGTTGTTAATTTATTTTTAGTTTTCTTTTGCAATTGGTTTAATGTTCTTTTTTTAATTCAGAATCGTATGTGGCGGAAAAATAGACGGCCGATTAATAATAACTTTGGGGTTGATTTAAACAGAAATTGGAACAATAATTGGTTGGGTAAGAATCAATTGTCACTATGTTTCTAAAAATATATATGTATTAGTTTTAAATAGTATTTACTAAGTGATTTTTAGATTACATGACAAAATCAACTATGAATTAATAAATATTCTATTTAAATAAACAATTTATTTAAGTGGCTTTATGTCAATGTTTTAGTGGCTGGTTCAAGTGCAAATCCAGCTTCAGATATTTTTGCTGGCTTGGGACCTTTTTCTGAACCAGAAACACTATCTCTCTCGAGATACATAAGATCGATGGGCGATAAAATAGAATTATATTTATCAATACATTCATTCAGTCAACTTCTTCTTATACCGTTTGGAAATTCAACAACTCCTTATGGAAATTACCATGACGCTGTAAGTAACAATATATCAAAAAAAAATACTGATAGATTGATGCGTTTGGTAGTTAAGCATTTCAGTTAATTTTTAGGACACGATAGAATTAAATTATAGAGTTCTAACACTATCGCACAATATTTTGTGGTACACTTCGCTGTAAAACTATCATGCCTATAGATTTGTGCTTTAACATAATAATTTAACTTAATATTATGATGTGTTATCTGATAAAAAAAAATTATAACCAATTGCACAATTTTATGTTCATTGACTTGAATGTTATTGCACTACTAACGCTATCTGTTAGAAAACCAAAGAGCTAACATCACTGTAACATTATTTGAGTTTACTTCAGTTTAGTTTAGTATTTAGAGTTTAGTTTTGTTTAGTTAGAAAAACTATGCGAGCCCTCACAAAGCTCAGCTTTTTTAGTATCATCCTAATCTTACCTATTTACAAAGTATCTGTGATAGTACTTAAAATCGCTATTATGTATTATAATCATAAATTATAAAATATTATAGCGTGTATAAAAGCATAGTCACAACAGACTTATATTTTCTTATATTTATAATTTTTATTCTAGTTAAATATCGGGAGACGTGCAATGGGTGCATTATCTGTTAGATATGGAACTCAATATGTTGTAGGAAATATCGCTGAAGCCATATGTAAGTAGAGTTTAGGCTATTGACCTAAGAAACTAGATAAACAAGAGAGAAATTCAAGTACCAGGTACCTACGAGTATATGTATACTCGAAAGTCATTGGTTGGTACCTGACTTATTACGAGATATGTAATATTATTCTATTATTTTTTTTCTCGATTGGACTAGAGTTTTTGAGTGCCATAATATACTAGTTTTATTTTATTTTTATTTTTCACATATTATGACTTAGAATATACAAACACAAAATGGTCTTTAAAAATATTTCAGATAGTGCCACTGGAGGTAGCATAGATTGGGTAAAAGAGCATCTACAAGTACCTTTGGTGTATTGCTACGAACTTCGTGACCGCGGTGAATACGGTTTCCTTCTTCCTGTCGACCAAATCTTACCCAATAACCAAGAATTTATGGACTCTTTGATAGAATTGATCTATCAAGGAAAGAGATTTGGATACTTGAATAATAAGGCAAATGGTGTAAATGCGTCCATTTTCATGGTAGCCATAGTTATTGGTGCTTTATTTGGAAATTCATTTTCATTATAATATTGTAAATTTAAATATTATCATGTTATTTTAATATTAATATTATATTTAGGTAAATTGTATTTTTTTTCATAATCATTAAACAATTTGGGTCACTCAAAGTGTAACGCAATTAAAAAGATAAGATTTTTATTCAGATTGTTGTTGTGATATCTTTCATCAATAATGTAAAGTGTAGTAAAAGTCATATCCTGTTACAATCTAAAAAGAGCCCTGCTAATATCTAAACTAAGATCTACCAAGTCACTTTCGAAATGACACAAACCAAATTAAAATCGGTTCTTCTTTTATTTGTGCTACAAAGTCACAGAATTCTTTTACTCGGATACACCGATCAACTTATAACACAGTCTTAGCGTCGTGAGGTTACATTAAGACGAAAATTAAAATTGAATTTTACATGTGAGTGTAAGCTACACGTGACCTTTACTCTAAGGCAATGCATGTTAACCATTCAGATTTTTGGGAAAATTTGGCATTATTTGGAATGACACAGGCTAATTAAGACAAGGGTATGCGAGAGACATCACTCCCTCCTAACTGATAAAGGATTGCGAGACTCATAGTAAAGTTCAAACAAAATTAAATACTTTTAGATTTGTAGAAATGGGTGGATTGTAAATATTTCTGATTGGTTATTTAAAATTTTATAATAATTTAAATAAAATAATATACATATGACTCACAAAAAGGATTTTTTAATTATGTTAAGTAGTACGTCTTTACTGTATACATATTGCATATAACAAAATTATTATTGAAATTTTAGGGTAATAGTCAATAATGTCGACTACACATATTCAAGAGGAAGATTTATATGTGTCTTGAGCCCTTTGCAACTGCCTACTGCTGGGCACGGGCCTCCTTCAGCACGAGGGGGATCAGGCCATAGTCCACCGCGCTGGCCTAGTGCGTGTTGGCGGACTCCACATGTCTTTCGAAAACTTGCTAGGTTTTCTCAGACATGCAGATTTCCTCACGATGTTTTCCTCTAAGATAATAAGAAATACGTAATACCTAAAAAATACGTAAGACAAGTGGTAATCATGTTAGAAAAAAAAACCTAACATATCTTCACCTTGAATTTGCGTAGTTTAAAAGATCTAAGCGTACAAACGCCTGAAGCGACTTTGTTTTTAATTACTTAAAGAATTGTAAATTATAATATTACTTTGGATATACAAGAAATTGGTAAAGAAACGATTTAAACATAAACTTTTTAAATATATATCAAGTAAAGGAACCTTCCATGTAAATTTGATTCGCGTTTCAGACAATTTACCGTGCCAAAATGAATTTGGCTCAAGACTGCCTTTTAAATTATTGTATTCTAAATACAAGTGGACAAGATTAACTTTTTTAAATACCAAAATAAAATTCCTAGAGTTAGTGGAAAACTAAACCAATAAAGATTGTTAAATTGCAACATTGACTTTTTACAAAATCTCTATGAAGCTTTAGGCATTCGTATATTCGTAAAAACGTAACGAGTGTATTAATTAATCAAAAATTTTAAGAATAAAACAATTACTATATTTCAATTGTTATTATCAGATATGGAACAGACAGAGGTTCTATATTCAATTCCGGTTCTAGTTAAAATATTATTCATTTATATAATATTTTTCAGTTATAAATTTTGAGAAACATCACGTGTGTATCCTATAATCTTAGATAACACCTTATCACTCGCTGATTTTGTAAAAAATAGAGTTAAAGTAAAATTAGAGTTAAAATTTATTCAATTATTTCAATAACACTTCCCAAAAAATATTTAATTTATTTACAGATTTTATTATATGTATTCAATTAGATACATAAATAGATTATATGATATTGAAGTTTTATATTGTATTCGTACGGGGTATAAACGTACGGTCTATGAAAAATATGGTAGTGTTTAACCACAAGTAAACTTCCTGCAAACGCTTCACTTAGAACCTAAGTACTACAACGCGCCCTTTCATAGCTTTTGTTGGTTATATTTAGAAAAGTATGGTACCGAGCTTTGCTTGGTATTTGATTTTTTTAAAGAAAAAACATAAAAAAAAATAGTTACTTTTTACTTCAGATTATTTAAATACAAAATGATATCCAAATTGTTAAAGCCTTTTTCGAAATACACAAAATGAACATAGTTCCAAGAATTGTTCATTTAATATTATAATAACAGATAGATTTTACTACTACGAGCTTTTACCTTTTCTGTGAACTTTTCTTAAGCATATAATTTAATAAAACTTACTAAGTACGAGTACGAGTTACGAGTACGTACTATCAAAGATCATTTCTTTTTTAATCCCTGTATGTATGACGTCTCTGTTTGTTTGTGTAAGTATAAACCAAAATTTTTCGTACTATTTATTAATTTAAACAGTAATAGAAAGATTGTGAGGGCTTTGTTAGTTCTTAGCTCTTTAAAGTCTTAAAAGTTCTACTATATCTTCTTATATTTTTAAATACAAAATAGTTTGATGACACGTTTGGCTCAGTTTATAGTGACTCTACTTGCTGTAACAGCGGTTGCGGGTTCGAGTTCCGCTGTGGACATTCATCCGTTGAGCACGAATGTTTGTACTCCAATCATGGGTCTTTATATTTAGTCTATATAATATTTATAATGTAAGTACTGAATGTTGTATATGAATAGTGTACAACTATCTGGAATCCGTAACACAAGCCTCTAACCAGGTGGCGCTGTATGTCAATCTGTCAAACATTTATTTTTATTTGGTTAACCATTTTGGAAACAGTTTTTTTATGAATATCGTCGACTTTTGACTGCTGGGCGTACAATGTACGTTGTACATGTAAGTATAACCGAGCTAGTTGAAATTACACTGCACTTTAGTCTTGTTACGAGTATATACTAAAGTCTATTATATAGTTCTCCACATAGTTATCGAGATCACTGCTTTGTGTAGTTTCAGGCGAAGGTTTTGGTTTCTAAACAATGAAAACAGGGGCTATCTAGTTTTAGAAATAATCTACATTACAATGTTCGTACATGAACCGTTTCTATCAAAGAACGATCTAAACATCTGAATCTTCGCTAGTGGTCGGGATTCGAATCTAGCTCAAAATTACCATAATTATGCGTTGGTATATACTATTAGAGAAGTCGGTTAAAAAGGCTTTTAGACCTCGTTTGAAGGCCCGTGCCCAGCAGTGGGATGTTAAAAAGGGCTAAATACAATACATACTCAAAGAATTTTACACGAAAAAAGGATATTATTCCATAGGCTGTTTGATTTATAACAAAATATAACTACATAAACATTTCATAATGATAAACATTATTTATGCATTTCTTACAAAACCCTAAAAATACTTACTCATACTAAAATATATACACCGAAAGTGACTAAAATTAGAACCCTCTCTTTCCAATTCAGTCAAAAAAGCGCTTGATCATCGCAAAACAAAGATGTTTGGACGATAATTGTTATTAATGGACGGTAACCGTTATATATACAGATAATGTCTGTCTGTACGTTGATTTATTTTTATACGCGGTTTAATGGTTTATGTGGATCAGACGAAATTATGAGTGTATGGTACGTGATAGTAAAAGTAATAAAATATGACTTTTATCTTATCCATATAGATTATACCTTTGGAAATGGTAAAAATAAAATTAATATCTCAAAAATGCTTAATGGCAATATTGAACTTAGATTATATTATCTTCCATCACGCAATTACTATTAATGCGATATATAAGTATGTATGAGCAAGTTTGTTGAAAATCCAAATTAAAAAAGCTGGATTGATTTCGATAAAATTTAGTGCAAATATAGATTATAACCTACAATATTCCATAGACTACTGTGAGTAATAAGATTTAGACGAAAGGTTACATCACGCTATCGAGCCTCAGAAGTCAGAACCTAAGGACGAACTGAAGTGAAACGAGCGGTCTTTTTAATATCCGTTTTTTTATTTTTATATTGAACGTACTTAAATTTTTAATATCCGTTTATGATTTTTCATCTACGTAATAAAAGAAAAATATATGTTGGAAAATTAACGCGCAGCACCATCTTAGTTTCAGGGCTGAATATAAAGATACGAGGCTTGTGTTAGGGATACGAGATAGTTGATATATTATTCCTACCATAATATATAACGTTAAATACATACGTATTGTAAATATAAACACTGTTAACTGAAGTACAAATATGCTTACTCATCACACAAATGCCCCCAGCAGGACTCGAACCGCAACCGCTGGCACAGCAAGTAATGTCACAAACTAAACCAAACGTGTCGTCGAATAATAATATATTATCAATTTCAAACAAAGTCAACTGTTAATATCAAATCCAGGTGAGCTTACTAGTGCATATTAATATACACAAAAAACGAAGGTGTAAACAAAAAACAACATTAACGCGCTGAACCTATCTCCGTATCGATCAATTACATTCGAAATAAGAGCATTTCTTATCAATAATGGATCAATCATTGTAGAGAATATAATGAGTTTTGATATTTACAACTTAATTTTACTAAACATTAGCAAATTCGGACCAAGCTATGATATACACGTAGTGTTTTATCCCGTGGCTTCGCTCGCGTAAAATTCAGGGTTTTCGAATTTTTATCAAAATCTGTTTAGCGGTTTTAGTGTGAAGACATAGACAGAGTTACTTTCACATTATTAATATTAGTATATAATTGAATCTAAAATATATATGTTGTATAATTCATTTTATATCATCATAATATGTAAAATAATAATATCACACCACATATAAAAATAAACATTTACAGATTTTATGTATTAACGAAGATTTATATTATTTTGATATAATCTATTTATAAAATAAGTATAAACATACTATATTTCTTACGCAGATATTATATATAATAAAACTATTATAATGATCAATCTTCTCTCTGTTTTTTCTATCCTTCAAACTATCAGACAAAATTAATTATAGATTTACAAAAACTAGTAGTCTTTAAAACCATTAACGTGACTTGATGTATCAATTTAAGCACTCTCATAAATTATTCGGTTTGTTCAATTCATTGGATTTATTAGAATTATTTCAACTACGTACAGATAGAATCTACTTTGATTTCAGGTAAAATGCCTAATAAAAACACGTTTAAATAGTAAGTATTAAGATATTAACGTAGTCAGCAATTTTTTAATGTCACCTGCTGGGCACGGTTCTCCCTTCAATACGAGGGGGATCAGGCCAATATACTTCATATTATTGCTTTTTTAAATATAGTAATCTATATGTTGAATTTCCCCAATGTTAAGTCCCAAATATTGAAACATAGTAAAAATAGCTTTCAACAATTAATTTTAAATTATTGTTTCAAAATAACCTAGTCGCACTACACTTCATACAATAGCGAATAAACATAATCGTTCACACAGACCAATCAATCGAGAGAGCGATACGATGCTATGATCTTATAGCTTTTTGTGGATGGTTTGATGCATTACTACATACATTTGAACTACTTAGCTGTTACATTTTTAAATAACACTGGGCTTTACTGTAGATTTGTTCATGTGTGTGTATTTCTATTTAAATTACAGAAGTCAAACTTTGTTTGAATGCATGAGTGCAGAATTATTGTATTTTCTTGATTGTATGTATGCTATATTTGTTGTATTCAGTCCTTTTTCGAACCTCCTATTGCTGGGCACCGGCCTTCCTTCATTACGGCGGGGATGAAGCAATAGCCCACCACGCTGATCAAGTGAAGCTTGGCGGACTACAGGTGTCTTTCGAAAACTTGCTGAGTTCTTTCAGTCATGCACATTTCCTTATGATGTTTCTTTCACCATAAGACAAGTGGTAATCACGTTATAAATTATTTGCACATGAACATATCAATGATACGAGGGAACCGGGATTATAACCCGCTCCATAATCTTTCTTATGCACACGCGTTACTAATGCCACTGCTTTCTCGATTGATTAAATACAAATTATTTATTTCATTGACTTTACAGTTCTGTAGCATATTTATATAAGTATAACTCTATCTGTAGAATCTATAAACTTCTTAGTAAAATGCGACAAAGAAATCTGAATTATAGATGGAATAAAAAAACTATTTACTTCAATTTTGGCTTTACTGACTACCAGTTTCGAAACAATACAATTTTATTATATTTCACAAAGATCTTATACGTATTATTATTTAATAGCAATAAAATTGCTTAAGAAATATTCACTTTGAGAGAAACAAAGAGCTTCCCACGGTAATGCTTTTACTTAGTTTATCAAACTATCGACATTAGAAGAAATGCGTATTTAATTTTGTATTGTGAGACCTACAAAGTACCTTACAGCCAATTCATACTTAAACGATTTGTTCTCGAGTCAACAAGTGTTTTCCTGTTTAGGGTAAAATAATTGATATTGAAATGATTTTTTAAATGTGCTTTGAATAAACTTTAAGATTGAAAAAAGATTGAAATATTACAAGTTATTCTATTTAAAATGTTATTACTAAGGGTTTATTTACCCATATATACGTTTTTTACACCTAATCTTAAACAATAAAATATAATGCATGAAAATTCGTCCAGCTTTTAATATAAAGAATATATTCATTGATTATTTTATTCACTTAAAAAAGAAAGAAGTTCGTCTACATTTAAATGTACTTCTTTATATGTTATAAAAATTATGTACTACAAAAATATTTTTACAATTTACTACTTTATTATAGGTACATCTGACTTTTGCCAAATATAATACATCAAACGTGATGATGATGATCGTAAGAGAAACTGAAGTTCCTGACGTCTCAAAATCGATCCAAAATCTATAAAAAAATCAAAAAATGAGTTTTTAATATTAATACTGCGTGTATAATTTTTAAGTTTCAATAACAAAATTAGAATATACGCAAGAAGTAAGAACACATTTAAAGCTTTTCCATTACTAGCGATAACTATCAGACCTCTGACTTCGCATTATACGGTCTACTAATTCGTAAGGTATAGACTAATCAACTAATGTGCTGTTGATTAAGATAAGTAAAGGCGAGCTTACACAGTATTGATTGAATTTAGGCATTTGAATACTATTTGTTGTGAAAATTATTATAATCGCTTCAAAAATTTTGAACTTATAAGTATTTTGGTACAATTACTGAAAGCGCCATCTAGTTCCATTATAATCTACGAGGCTTGTGTTACGGATACCAGATAGTTGATATACTACACATTTAAATTTTAAATACATACATATTATAAATATAAGCACCCATGACTGGAGTACAAACATTCGTGCTTAACAAATGAATGCCCCCAGCGGGACTTGAACCCGCGACCGTTGGCGCAGAAAGTAGGGTCACTACCAATTGAGCCAAACGTGTTGTCAAAACAAAATATATAATATAAAATACAATCTCAATTGTAACAGCTGATATTAGTGGAGGTCACGAGTTCAAATCTACTTATATTAAGTCAAAGCTTTTATAAAACCAAAAAATTAAAAAAAAGCGTGTAAAAAGATATAATTAAATAACTTCTTAACTCACATGGAGCTTTTACCATAGTAAGTCCTTCTAGACTAGTTAAAAAACACATCATGAGATTTGCCAATTTTTTAAAATGTATCAAATAAAATAAGTACCAATTTCACAAAGAATATAACAAAATTAATGGCGCTTATTCGAAAATCGACGTAATTCATGTCGTTAAGGCGGCTAAGTAAATAATAATGGACGCGGCAATTATATTCACATCGCCATAATATTGAACGGGCCAGTCATTACTCCGGTCGACACAAAAGAAACTACCAACGGACGTGGAGTAGGAAAAGTTCAGCTTTTGATGCGGCGTGTCGTATTCTAATATGTAACTTTTTTTGTAGTATAAAGTCTTAAACATTAATTGTAAATGTTTATATTTTTCTTACGACCGATTCTAATAACCTACATCTGTGCTTATTTTTACGTGAAATTTATTGTTCCAGGAACGAATACTATACTTATTTTATAGAGACCCTTGATGGGCCAGAGGTCGCGATTTTGAGTCCCGTTGAGGGCATTTATTTGTGTGTACGCCAATGTATGTACTCCAGTCATGCGTGTTTATTTTTAGAATATTATGTATATATTAATAATAATACGTTGTAACAACTTATTGGTATCCATTACACGAGTCTCTGCTGTATGTTAATGTCCCAACATATTTATTTCTTCCCCATTACATTAATATTATGATCTATACTAGTTGCCTTATCCAAATTTTCGTTCTCGGGATATACGTAATGTTGTCCCAAGTGAACGCTAGCCGGTGAACAATAGATTTTTATTCGAGACCAGCCACTCGTCTCAGTATTTGTGTAACTGACGTCCGTTTTACCGGTTTTTCATTTTAATGCTGACCTTATCTACCTTAGAATACAAAATATGTGGAAATAGTATGATTTAGGAAAATAAGTTACAGATTGTGTTACGAGACATATTATATAGTAGGATAAACTTCTATTTGTATTTCAAATTTAGCCCAAATTTTTAGTTTTACTTGAGCATTGGTTATAATGATTAAAATAGTTAATTTCACTAGTGAAAGAAGATAAACTGCTGATACTGTAGTGTATTGGTTGTCTCATGCGCCTACGACACGTCAGTCGCGTATATAATAATGTACTCTGTGGTCAGTCGCAATCTGGTGGTCGTTCGAGACAGACGTGTTGAGGTGTTGCTGAGCCGTAAATTATACCAATAACGTGGACGTTACATGTGGCGACGAGGACAAAAGTGAGTGCTCACAATTATATTATAGAATATTAAAGAAAATTATAATAAAAGTAGTATAACAGTCTAAAATATGGAAAAAGAAGGGGATAAGCTGAAGGTACTTGCATAAACATACTTATTTCTTTGTTCACCTTTTGAAGTCCTTAAAACCGTTATAAGTTATTAGTATATTATTGATTATTGAATCAAAACTGTTTCATTTGATATGTTCAAATTTGTAAAATGCAAATTGAACATAAGTATGATAATATGAGCTATATTTGAATCAACTGAAAATTTGATAATAATGAAAATAGACTACAATTTTCGAAGATTTTGTGTTATATTAGGCGCATAATAAACTTCCAATTTACTTACATTTGTTAGGAAATAATGGTGGAACTTCGATATGTTTCGAAACTTCTTAAGTAACCACTATTTACACGCATAATTTAATCTTCAGTAGGCAGTTATAATAACTTTTCATTATGAATATTTAGATTTTGTATTTAAACGTTCAAAAGCATTCAAAATATTATGCCTACGCGCAGCTAAGCTATTTAAACCTATTTGGTTTAGTAGTGGCGTGATCGACGCTGCCGCTTAAGTTGCCAAGATGCATTGCACGAATTATGTTACATTACTACGGAGCATAAAACAATTCTACATATTAGTAAAAAGGTGCCTTTGGATTTAGTGTATTTAATTATAACTAAACACATCATTATAAACATTAGTAGTGATATTGAAATATACGCTTTATATTAATAATTTAATATTATTAATTTAACGACGTAAAATGATTAATATTATTCAACTATGTGAGCAGTTTGGAAGTGTCTATCTATTTATGTTGATACCACAGCTGATACTAACGGTGCGTAAGGACAAGACATTTAAAAGAATTTATGTACCTACCTATTTAGCTATATCTGCCGCACTAACTTAATCGGTATAACTAAATATGGATCTGTTATGATAATATGAGGTATTTAATTATAGTGGTTAATACGTAACCAATGATCTAAGTGATATAAAATACATACTGTATTTTATAAGTAATTTAAGCATATTAAATTATTTATCAAATTATTTAAACAAAAAAGGAATTTTGATGTATAAAAATAAAAATTAATACTATTAAGTTTGTACAGCTACTTATATAAGAAGTATAATAAACATAAGAACCTAAGCAGATTAAGAATCTGATTATTAAGTTGATACTGAACTATGTGTATAAAATACAAACTCAAAATCAATAATTTGAAAATGAAATGAATTGTTATATACGAAAAGTTGATATTGATCAATATTTAGTATATACAACTGTACAAGAATAAAAGCAGGTTACAACTCTGGTCATTAAATTGATACCCAACTATGTGTGTAAAATTTATTATCAATTATTATTATATATAGAATACAAGCTGTATTTTATAAGTAATTCAAGCAGATAAATATTATTTATCTGATCATTAAATTGACACAAGGAATGAATTGTTGTATACAAGAAGTTGATATTCATTAATATCTAGTATTTATTTTATACAACTATATTAGGCACATAAGCAGATTAAAAGTCTGATCATTAAATTGATATTAGAGTATGTATGTGATATAATATATATGTACATACATAATATTTAATCGGAAAAATTTAGCGGAAATATCCGGTCATTAAATTGACATTTAAGCAGATAAAATTATTTATCTGATCATTAAATTGAAATAAAAAATGAATTGTTGTATATAAATAATTATGTAACAACATAAGCAGATTATATCTGATCATTGAATTGATACTAGAAAATGTATGTAATGCATACATATTTAATTGGAACAAAATTTAGCGGAAATATCCGGTCATTAAATTGACATAGCTGTGTTTGATAAATAATAATTAAAGCAGATAGAATTATTCATCTGATCATTAAATTGAAATAAGAAATGAATTGTTGTGTATGATTTATTTTGTAACAACATAAGCAGATTATGTCTGATCATTAAATTGATACTAGAGAATGTATATAATATATTATATAGGTACATAAATATTTCATTGCAACAAAAGTTAGCGGAAATATCCGGTCATTAAATTGACATGTGATACCTCATTATAATTGGATGGAAATATTAAATAGCAGATAAAAATATCTGACACATTCAATTGATCATTTCAGGTAGCCTCATTATTCCAGGTGCACGATGGGAGCGCTGGAAAAGGGCATTCCTTAAATTCTTAAAAACATCCAATATTTACAAGAATGTAAAAAAAAAAGACATTGCCTTCTTCATTTTGGCGGTTTAGGTTTGCAGGAAGTTTTATATAATATGTATTCAGCCTTTTAAACGTGCCACTGCTAAGCACGGGTCTACCTTCAATACGAGGGGGATCAGGCCATAGTCCATCACGCTGGCCAAGTGCGGGTTGGGGGACTTAACATGTCTTTATAAAACCTGCTAGGTTCTCTCAGAGATGCAGGTTTCCTGACTATGTTATCCTTCACCGTAACACGGGTGGTGATACTGTTGGGAATGATTTGCACATGAAAATATCAGAGGTGCGTGACCCGGACTTGAACTCGGCTCACTCGGATATCCAAGCGAGCGTGTTGCCGCTAGGCTATCTATTAATATGCCTGGATGGATGGAACCTAATACCAACCTTTGTGATGAAGTAGATATATTCCAAGTAGCTATACTTAGGCTCGATACATACATACTTTGCACCAAGACAGAATTAAGTCCACGAGCGAAATAATTTCAGACTTACCAAACAAGAACCCGATAAAAAGTTGACAATAAGAAGAAGTTTATTATAAGATTAAGGCAAAAGCCAATAAATGCCAATTTACAGATCGGGACGAGAATATTATCGACCACGTAACAGAAAAAGTTACCTGGCGGAATTGAATAAAATAATCTTCTACATTGGAGATGAAATAATATTAGACAGTGAAGTTATGGAAATGGATTCGCTAGAAGCCGTTAATATAGAGAAATTGAAAACAACAGAAAATGAAATGAAAATGAAGGAAAATAATAAAATATATTTATCA
Source organism: Boloria euphrosyne (assembly GCA_951802675.2). Taxonomy (NCBI): domain Eukaryota; kingdom Metazoa; phylum Arthropoda; class Insecta; order Lepidoptera; family Nymphalidae; genus Boloria; species Boloria euphrosyne. The sequence goes on from OX637888.1 coordinate 2,370,757, forward strand.
ATCGGGATCTACGAGATGTGGTGGTGGTAGGATTACTCCTAGGCATACTCAAATTATGTTAAAGGTTCCGCGAGAGTCAAAGACTTTTTAAAGTATGGTCTGAATGGACATTTTAGACAATTTTGTTGAACAAAACAAGACTGAAAAGAATAAAAAGAGAAAATAACTAAAGGACAAAGAGAAGCCGCATAAAACAGATTGAGAAGTTAAAGAAGTCAATGATAAAATATAAAATAGAGAAGAAATAGAATACTTACGTTTTTCACATTGATGATGATGTTAAAATTGACTTATTGAAGGAGTTGAAATTAAAATCTTAATAGATCTAGGCTTTAAGCCAAACCTAATAACAGAAGTTATTTGGTATTTTACGAAAAGCAATAAGGTCCAGTTATTTAATCGACATCCGACCCTAAAGTGATATTTATGACCTATGGTAGATTTACTCCAAAAAAAAAATGTTTGAATCTATATTCTCAAATAGGATAGAAATCTGAAAGTTCTACTTTATACATTATCATTGATGGCACGATGAACCTTTATAGGTAAAACTTTGAAATGAATTTAAGAATGCTTAATATTGGATAAGATCACAAGGGTAATTAAATTGAGACTAGGAAGTTTCCTAAATTTAAAAGGAATCTTGATTAGTCTATTGATTGACGATTCCGTTCCACCCGTAACACAACCTGACAGGAGGATTCTAAATCTTTAGGAGCTCAAACTGAAAGAAGATCGATGAGCTTAAACAAAGAGACATAATAGAACCTGTTGTAGGTTCTTGAAAATGGGTGTCTCTTGTGGTTCCAGTGTTGGAAAATAATGATAAATGCGACGAGCTAAAGCGTACGTGAAAACCATCCACTTCCGACAGTGGATAAGCTGTTGTCTTAAATGAAGAATGCCAAAGCCTTCACGTATTTGGATATAAAAGACGTATTTCACCAAATTGAAATTATATCCAAGTTTTAGGCACATAACTACGTTAATCGCCAGCAAAGGTTTGAGATAAGGGGCTGATGTTTGGCTTATCGTGTGCCCCTCTGTCAAAAAACTATTATGTGAACAAATATTGTTGGGGTGTGATGGCATTTTATATTCATTATATTTCTATATGTTGATGATATCCTCGTTTTGGTAAGCATTTGAAGAACATGCACAATTACAAAAGGTATAGTTTGTTTTAAAAGAAATTGATAAAGGGAAGGGAAGACGAATGTTCGTTTATGATGTTCAAATTTCGAATTGTCAGCAGATGGTATCAAATTACTGGAAATATATATTTCAATAATACAGGGTTCTACACCACCTACCATTATTGGAGAGTTAGAAAGTTACCTAGGACTAATAAGCTACGTCAGCCGGTGGACGTCGCTAACGAAAACCATACAGGTATAGTGTTAATGAAGGCAAATTTAGCATAGCCGTCATAATAGCACGTTTGTACCATGCTTTAGAACGGCGAATGACAATTTTTAACTTATGTCAATTAGATAACAGGGATAGTTTATTACGAATTCTAATGTGTCAGAGAGAGAAAAAAAAAAGCATTTTCGGGAAAGGATTCGGGATTACTAGAAACGTTTTGAATTTTCGATACTAGAATGTTCTAATATTTACGCATATAAAAAGGCCAACAGTGTGTCGGGAGATCAGTTGATATTCGAAGTTGAGCGAAGACTATGAAGATATACGAAATAGTGGAAAAGTGAAGAAGAGATGATTGAAGGCTTAGTAAAGGAGTGTCTATAAGTGAAATACCGTGCTCGGAGACTAGTGCTGTGTACAAACTGTGCGTGTGTATATAGTAAAATAAAACAGCTTTAGTGCAAGAACGCTTATAATTTCCGATCCCGAACCCGTATCACATAACATTACGATGGATTTAATGGTTCCACTTCCAAGCGAGGACTACTAATTATTAGATATTCACATTATTATAGCAGATATATAGAAGTAAAAATTTGTCGTAAGATTACATCTTCAGAAATGGTACAATTTTCAGTGAAGAATTAAAATAAAGAAATCAGTGAAGAATTCATTCAAGAAAGAAATATTTTATTAAAATCCCATATTGCCACAACAGGATGGAGAAGTTAAAAGACAAAACCGAGACTATATGTCTAACCAACGACGACACTACTATACGACTAAAGTTAGGTGAATATAAAGATTGGTAAAAGAGTTTATTACATTACTTGAGTATGTACTCTTTCTCAAATGCAAATTTATAGATAAGTTATAATTAGTGATTCCATTGAAGTAATACCAATGACACAGATGTTAGGGATAAAGATCGAGAAAGGAAAAAAAAAGGAAAGGAAATTGGAGGCAGGAAAAAAAAGGTACCAGTGTGATCTGAGACCTGGAGATATAGTATATATATTAAAATATGAAGAAAGAAAATAAATTAAACTTGGATTGTGACCAAGGTACACATACAGTAAAAAAAAAAAAAAAGAATTGTTAGAGTTATCACAGCTTAAAATAATGACATTCGTAAAAGGAATGTAAAGAAAATTCAAGGAGAATGGAAAGTTTGCGAAAACCATGATTTAAATGAATCTAACAAACATAAAAATGAATTTGGAAATTAAAAGTATGATAAGTAAAAATAAACTTTAATGGTTAAACTGAATAAACTTATAAAGTATTGAAAGGAGATTAAAATTTATTGATGTGATATGAAACATTTAAAAGTGTATAAATATAATTAAAAAAAAATAAAAACAAAGAAGGGATGTAGTGTATTGGTTGTCTCATGCGCCTACGACACGTCAGTCGCGTATATAATAATGTACTCTGTGGTCAGTCGCAATCTGGTGGTCGTTCGAGACAGACGTGTTGAGGTGTTGCTGAGCCGTAAATTATACCAATAACGTGGACGTTACAGATACTAAGTGTTTAAAAAAGTTATTTCGTTTATTAAAATATTACAAATAGGACAGTGAGTCTTACTCATATTTTTTAGTTAATTTATTTTTATCGTCTTAAGCTTGACGGTTTGAAAGATATAACTACTCCTTAAATGAAGTACCAACAATCTCATTTTTTAATAAGAATTATGCAATAGATGGCCATTTTATAAATAGTCGTAAATCTAAAATTTTTATGCAAATAAAACCACAAAAACACAAAGTTCATGTTATTTCCATTACATTTTCTATTCTATTTTCTACTAAGATGGTAGATACGTAAGCAGCCATGAAATTAGGTGGATTGGCAAAGCGCTTAATGAATTGAAGTATCTTGAATATAAGCGCTTTTTATACGCTCGAGATCCGTTCTATTTGGTTTTTCTTTATTTTTGTTGGAATTTACTATGAGGTATGAAACCAGTCACTCTTAGTTTTTTGGTTGATAAAAATTTATTTCTACTTGTTGTTTTTGTGTTTGTAATAAGTATTTTATAAATATTTTTTACGAAATGTGTGTATAATTGCTTTCAATACTTATTATTATGAATGTTAAATTAAGAAATAAATTAATAATATATACATGTGGGACGAGGCTATCTATCTACGAGGCTTTTGTTACGGATACTAAATACCTAGTTGATACACTACATATTATATATAACTTTAAATACATACATAATATAAATAATAATATATAGACAGCCAATAATCTAAAAGCACTTCAAGAGTGGCAATCCACTTCTGGACAAACTCACTCCAAAGCGCTAATTAAAGGATATTGCAAAAACTTTACAACAGAGTTGCTTCAACTCAAAAAGTATAAAACTAGTACAGTAACCAGAATACTCACGGGCCACTGCAAACTCAATAAACATATGTTTACCCTAGGCCTCAGTCAGTCCGCTATGTGCAGACTATGCCATGAGTCAGAGGAATCTGCTATGCACATCCTCTGCTCGTGCGGACCACTCATGCACCGCAGAAGTATCTATCTAGGGCAGCATATCATGCAACCTGAGGAGATACAGAAGCTCTCTGCTCAGAAAATCTGGAAGTTCCTGGAGGCAACAGGACTAAGCAGAGAACTGTAAATACACTTAAAGGGAGCTACAATGGATCATCACTGGTCGACGTAGCTAGGGCCGACCTCGGCACCATACCCAAAAAGCAAATAATAATAATAATAGACAGCCATTACTGTAGGACAAAAGTTCGTGATTATCACACATGAATGAATGGGGCAACGGGACTCGAAGCTGCGACCGCTGACACAGCAAGTAAACTAAAAATTAAGCCGAACGAGTTATCAAAAGTTCATAGATTTTTATTAGTATTTGTTTCAAGTAACAAAGAAATCTTCTCGCACTTTTATTAGCATTACCTTGTGACTAACAGCTTAACAACTAATTATGTTAACAAAACTCGTTTTTTTTCTAAATATCGAATTTACTACTAAGATAAACTTTAAACACAAACATTTATGATAATACCGAGCGGTAACGCGCTCGCTTGTATAACCGAGTGATGCGGGTTCAAATCCGGGTTTCGCACCTCTGATATTTTCATGTGTTCATTACTATCATGATAACCACTTGTCGTACGGTAAAGAAAAACATCGTGAGGAAATCTGCATGTCGAAGAAAACCTAGCAAGTTTACGTAAGACAAGTGAAGTCCGCCAACACGCACTAGGCCAGCACGGTGGACTATGACCTGAGGACCTCTCGTACTGAGGGAGGCCCGTGCCCAGCAGTGGAACGTCAAAAAGGACTAATGATAATTACTATAATTATTAATAGTGCCTCGGTGGTGTAGTGGCTAGCATGTACGGTCACACACCGAGAGGTCCTGGGTTCGAGTCCCGTTTAGTTATTGAATCTTTCTGTTTCGTTAGCCTCAGTAACAGCCCGGAGTTGGGAAGTTGGTGGTGGTTCACCCCCGTGCCTCGGAGAGCACGTAAAGCCGTCGGTCCTGCGCCTTAGCTCTCACTGGTCGTGTCGAGTAGTCGTCCCACCGGAGTATGAGAGTGATAGGAATAGAGAGTGCACTTGTGTCTGCGCGTACACTTGTGCACTATAATATCTCCTGCGTACTTGGCCAGTCTCAATGAGATTGGCCGCCATGGCCGGAATCGGTCGGAGAACATTATTATTAATAGTCTTGTGTGATATTAGTACCACGATGTTGAATTCTTAAAGTATAACTTTAATGTTTTGACTTTTGGCATATTTGTTTTTACGAGCTCAAATCTATGAAATGCTATGGTTCATAAGAAAGTTTTTGACACCGTAAATATTTATCCTCATAGAATCTGTCACAGTCTTCTGTTGATATAATATTACCTCACATAAGTATTCAGTAATTTTTTTTTTAGTATAAAAATCTGAACCGACAAATAAGTCTAGCATAAACAAGTATTTTTTGATATCGCTGGAGGAAACTCATCATGAGGTCCCACCGGTCCGTCAACCGGTGGGGACTGTGAGACTCCTACTCACTAAAACCTCCAGCGGAACACGTCGCCGCAGTGCAATGGGACGTTACGGGATCGCTTTCGCATTCTACCGTAACATCCCTGCGGACGGCCCGAACCACGCGGGCCACCTCGCCTAAATCAGGATGCCCTCAGTTCACAGGGCATCCCGACCGTCCCAATGACGTGCAGGGGGGTCAGGTGAGAGACCCCCCCGCCGTAGCTCCTCTAGGGTGGCGGGAGAAGGTGCGCATAGTGGCGCCTCCTCTCCCCTAGCCGACGGCGACGAAGAGGGTGCAAAGCGTTAGCCTCGCGAAGGGTACTCCGCCGTCTCCTTCAGTGACATGACGGTCTCACTGAAGGAGACCATCGCCGACCAGGACCTCTCGTCACGCAGCATGGCCCTCACCACACTGCCCAACGAAAGGTCTCCACCCACTACCGTCATCAGGACATGGCGCTGGGGTGCCCAGGCGGCGCATACCGCGAGAGTGTGGTGCGAGGTGTCCTCGGACGCACCACACTCGTGGCATACGGGCAACGGTTCCCGACGCGCAACCCGACACAAATACCTACCGAAGCAACCATGCCCGGTAAGTAACTGCGTCAGTCTGTACGTCAGGACACCGTGTGGCCTCCTGACCCAGCGAGACAGGTGCGGACGAATCGCACCCACAGTCGCCAGGCCAGCCGAAGTATCTCTAATTAGTTCAGTCAATTGTTTTACTAATATTCCATTAGTAAAACAATTGACTGACTAGTTGGTAGTAACCCTACTTTCTGCGCCAGCGGTCGCGGGTTCGAGTCCCGCTGAGGGCATTCATTTGTTGACCCCAAATATTTGTACTACAGTCATGGGTGTTTATATTTATAATATGTATGCATTTAAAATTTATATATGTAGTATATCAATTATCTGGTATCCGTAACACAAGCCTCGTAGCTTACCGCGGAACTAGATGGCGCTGTTGTAATAATGTAACAAAAAAAGGAGAATCGAACTCGTGTCTCCAAAGACAAATACGTGCCCCAAAGCTTAATCCAAACACAAACATTATCTACACCAACATTTATCTTATCAGACATTTCTAAAGATGCCTTTGCTGAAGCAAGATTAGGAGGGTCAAGAAATAATAAGGACATATGGGTCCCTAATTACGACCTACAAATCAACTAACTTCGATATATAGGTCAAACGAAGTTCCCAATATTCAATTATACAGGCAGACCGATATTTCGCCCCTAGCGTTTGTGCCCACTTCAAAATTGCCAATCTATCTGAATCAATTGTTGTAACATTATATACTTTATTATTATAAGAATAAAGTTCACTTTTTGCTAAACTTAACCATCTTTGAGTGCAGAAGCCTTTGATTGGGTATCCTAACGCGTTGCTTACCAATTACTTAGACTAAGTGATTGTCTTATGTACAAGTTATATGAAGACTTTCATTGAAATTCATGTTATCGTATTTGAATACTTAAGCTTGCTGTTAGCAAACTATCTGCGGGAAGAAACTTCTGTATAGAATAGATATGTGCATTTTACATACTTTTCAATTGTTACTGTTTATTTATTTTAATATCTACTCGAGTAATTGAACTAAAACACAGTTATGTAATTTAAGTCACGCTAAGATAATTCTTCTGAAAACATTCAAGCGTTTTCGACGAATGCTCATCCAAACAAACCAAAAAAATAATTATTATTATTTATTTTTGAATTCTAATACATCAATAACGTTGTAGAATATGTATGTATGTATTCGACCCTTTTTAACATCCCACTGTTGGGCAATGGCTTTCTTTGATTACGAGGGCAATCAGGCTATAGTCCAAGCGGGCCAAGTATGGGTTAGTGGACTTTACATGTCTTTCAAAAACTTGCTCGGTTCTCTCAGACGATGTTATCTTTACCGCAAGATAAGTAGTAATCGTATTAGAAATTTGCATATGAAAATATCAGAGGTGCGATACTCGGATTCGAACCCGCTTCCCTCGGTTATCCATGCGAGCTTGTCCCCAGCCGTACATTTATAGAACACTAGCAATCACTGCGGCTCTACCCGCTTTCTAATTACTATTAAAAATAGCGATTGGTGGTAGAAGGTTGAAAATCTAGGGTTATATATATAAGTATATTTTTGATACCAAATCATAAAGAAATAAAAAATTTTGCCCAGAAATAAAAAAAATATGGATAGGGCCATCCTTGTCTCCTAGGGGAATACACTAAAAAACACTAAAAATCGGTCAATCCTATTCTGAAAAGTTCGATAACAAACACTGTGACACGAAATTTTATATATTAGAGAGATATAAAAAAACCTATGTAAAATATATGGTTTCAAACATATTGCCTTCGGAGATAACATGTTGAACACTATAATTTCTAGCACTCAACCAAGTCCATAAATGTTTACAACGTATTGAATCCTTACACAAAAAGTAACATAAATCTAAAAGTACTTTAGAAATTCTTCCAAACTATTAGATACCATAACGGAATTGTATGAAAGAAGCTGGCGAATTCGAGCAACATTTCCATATGAATGAGAGCGGCTAAAAGCAGGTAGGGTGGACCGGAAATAGGCCCACATAGAATGTACTGATATAAATGTGTGTTTCACATGATGTCATAATATTTTAGTTGCTTGAAATTTTTTAGAGAAATGGTATAATATTTTTCACTATAAAAAAATGTAGCAATCGATTGTTACAATTACGTTGTCACTGTATTGGAAATCGTAAGTTTGAATCTCGAGTGGTTAATCCCGGAAAAATATACGTTCACGTAAAAAAGATTTGTTTTTGTTTTTTTTAATAGTTTCGTGACATTAACATTGAAATCGGAAAAAAACTCTTTTTGGTCGTTGAGATTTGCGCAACGAATTAAATGAAGCTAAATTCAACGGAGTAGGAATATAAAAATTGATTTTCTGTCCATCTATTATGATTATTGTATCGAAAGTCTTTTAAGAGGTAAGACGTCTAAGATCCACGATTTAAATATATACATGCACTTAGTTACGAGTATAAGCAGAACTAATTATACTTGGTCTAGTGTTTAAAATTCAGAGTTTGTAATTTTATACTAATTACACTAAAACTTGCGAATGATTATAAAAAACCACAGCGAGCAAAAAGGTTTTGTCTTTGCTCATTTATATAAAGATAAACATCATTTTATTTTAATTAATAGCTTATTTTTCATTCAAGTTTCAAGTAAATGAAAGATTTTTAGTCGTAGGTACACTTTATTTTTAGACAGTTAATAAAAGTGTTCCTTATAAAAGTAGAGTATCTAATATGAGGTCAAGTTTGTAGTCGTTGGTGAAATTGCGAATATTATTATAAATTTTTTATACCAAAATGTTCATATTTCAAGTTATAAATATTATGTTTTACAATGCGTGCTGATATAGCGAATTTGGATAGTATTGTTATTACGCCGGATATAGCAGGTTCCTTTCCCAAATAATACAGTAATTGTTTTAGTATATTTAAAAATCTTCATCGTTATTAAAAAAAAAACAATAGTACGCGATTCGACGCGACCCGTCACGTTTTCTTATATTTTATGCTTTCTTATAAATTGGACTACTACCTATAACTTTTTACCTTTAGACAAGTACTCATGAGGCAGTGGTAGCCCAGCGGTAACGCGCTCGCTTGTATAACCGAGTGATGCGGGTTCAAATCCGGGTCTCGCACCACTGATATTTTTCATGTGCGAATCATTTCTATCATGATTACCACTTGTCTTACGGTGAAAAAAAACATCGTGAGGAAACCTGCATGTATGAGAAAACGTAGCAAGTTTTCGTAAGACATGTGAAGTTCGCCAACACGCACCGGGCCAGCGCGGTGGACTATGGCCTGGTCCCCCCTGTACTGAGGCCCGTGCCCAGCAGTGGGACGTTAAAAAGGGCTGATGATGAGTACTCATGGTGTGGTATAGATTACAAAAATCACTAAAAAAATAATTTGGTATTTCCTTTTAAATATTATGTCACTACTGGCGTTAGGCGTCCAAACAATACGAAGGCCAGATTTTACACGCTGACCTAGAACGGGCTTGAAAACTTTACTTTATCATAATTCATAAGAGATGTGATAATTATGTTGGCAATTAATCGCAAATGAAAATATCAGAGATGCGAGACCCGGGATTGGAACCTGCTTCACCTGTATTAACAAGCGAGTATTACCACTAGGTTACTGCTTTGTACTTATTTTCTTCACAAAGATATATTTAGTTAAATAAAAATAATTTCTCATTAAAGCGTAATGTGAACTTTTTCAATTTCGCTAGTGAAAAGAAAAGATACGAGCTACAACAAAAAGTTTTAGTTTTTAATCAGATAAGCAGTGCGTCCGTTTACGTTCTGTGCCAACTGAATTATTTGGGTTCAAGTTATCAACTTTAAGCACAAAAATAGAAATGTCATTCGTAATAATATTATAAAAATGAAATTGATTTGTACGTTTGTTACCTTTTAGACTACACAGATTTTGATGTAATTTGGCAAACAAAGATAACTTCAAGGTGACGAATATTCGATACCTTTTATGTTCAGGCAAATAATCACATGACTGAAACCGACCTTAAAAATAAAGATTCCCTCTAATGGAAAGGAAATTTCTTTCCTGAAAAAAATTTAGCTTTATTACTATCTTCTTCATCAGTACATATTGCATATATAGGAATTCTACATCTATTGTACGGTTGTCTGAAACTTCTTTGGTAACCAGCATGTGCTACTCCAAATCCTAGGTTTTGGGTCCTAGTCAGACCAAGCATATTTATTTGGCTTAAGTCTACTGAAGTATAATAATGTGAAAATTTAAGAGAGAAATACCTTTCTTTCTACATGTACCTACCTACATTACTCGTACTCGTATATAACAATCAGTGAGATTGGTTGTTATGGCAAATTTTGTTTGAAGGCCTTATAACCATCTGATTATCATAATATTATGTTTAACACTTATAATTTAAGCCATTCTAACATACTTTCTAATACTTTTAGTTACAAATCCATATTGTAAAGAAAACACGTCTCTAATGGCCATATTTAGGTACAGGAATACCTATTTATCCTATGTAAAAATAACTAACGACGACTATTATACCGTTTACTATATTTTAAGTCGAAAAGCAAGCAAAGTCAGGACGTTCTTTATCTTGTAAATTGATCCTCTCGATGAATAGAAAGCAAATGCGAGTCACGTACATTCCGGAACGATGCTACGCTGATTTTAGACTCTTTCCACTTTTATTCTGCTGTAACTGTCTGTGAGCGGGTTTTCATAAGAACTTAAATTTTCGAAATTATTTAATATACTAGTAAAGTAACGTTGGTTTGTTTGTTTTTGCCAAAATATTAAAGTGATCAGGTAGAAAGGTAAATTAGCATGCTTCATAAAACTATGTATATATTTAAAAAAATGCTCTTATAAATTATTTGACAGTTCATCTTACAGTTTTGTTTGACAACACGTCTGGCTCAGATTGCTTGCTGTGCCAGCGGTTGCGGGTTCGAATCCAGTCATCTATACGAACATATTTACAATATGTACAGATGTATTTAAAGTTATATATGTGTAGTGTGTCAACTATCTAGTATCGATAACACAGGCCTCCTTGCTAATGGTACTAGATTATGCTGTGTTATGTTAACTAAGTAAGTAAGTCTATGTCGAGGTAAAGCTGCCGTAAAGAGGTAAAATCTATATTATACTATATTTTATGTTTCCTATAAAATATAAATAAAACTATAGCGAGGTCTTAACTCTTAAGTATTATCATCTCGGAGAAATCTCATGATTTGTAAAAAATGAATACTTAAAAACGTCAACTTATTACAAATGATAACTCCAAGTCCTAATCTACGAGTAAAAGCAAGCGTCGGCTCGCCACCCACTGGTTTTCATAAATAATCACAGTTATAAGATCAAAAAGCGTGGAATGGAGGCACATCTATCGAATCTAGTTAATAATGTAAGAAGTCCATTACGTACAGACTACTATGTTACAGAGACTATATAATATACATCTCAAAATTTTTACATGATTTTATTTAATCGGATAATCTGCTATCATCATACCAAATTTTGTCCAGCGATTATCTCGTGTTGCGGTCACAGACTGACAGACAAACAGACATAAATTCTAAAAAGTACAGATTTGGCATCTGTTTTGAAAATAATGTTTATTTTAATAAGAATTTTTCAAAAATATTTAATTTACAGATGCGACTCGACTCGACGGACATTTATGAACATTGCGTTTTTATAATACTTTCTTAGGTTTACGCGACATTGTGGTCTCACCCGTGACCATGATTGCTGTAAAGCATTTGAAACGTCGGGAACTAAAAATCAAAATAAATCCGCGGCAAAATGCGAAAAGGTAGTTTCATTTATAATTGTGTTATTAGTTAAAATGAACAGATTAATATATTTAACCAGAAGTTAAAAGCACAATTTTATTCCTTATATCACAATCCGCCAATTTATTCGAGCTGATCATATCAAATATTAATATTAAAATAACAAATATCTATCCTATTTACTACTTATAATCCGTTCTCAATCCCTAAATGGAGAAAAACTAAAAAAGTCTATGCAAAAGTGAGAATACAAAAAAAAAATAATATAAAAAAACATAACATCGCTATCTCTCTCCTCACTTGCCTACTCTGTACAGCAAACGTCACAACTCAAAAAGCAAGGTGAAACTCGAATAGAGCTGTTAATGTGTTTACTAATTCAGTTTTAAAATATTGTGCGCGGTGTATTAAATAAACAAATATTTTGTGTATTATAATGGCGGCGTGTGGGGCATATCTCACGCGGCCTTGCATCAATCAAAGTAACACTAGCGTTCTCATGCGTTTTGTAGGATAAATATTTTTTTCAATAAAGAAAATTATTTCCTGATGATTTATTTAAAGAGCCCACGACGGTTACTGCTATCTCTGTTAGCTACCACAATAAAGAATTGACGTAAGAGACAAAGTTGGGCGTCTCGTCAAAATGAAGGTACTTACAAATAATTAGCTTGATAGTAATAAATTTAAAAAAATTGTTCGAGGGAACCCGGACCATAGTCCAAATCAGCGGTTCCCAAATGATAGTCCGCAGAACCTTAGCGTTCGGAAAGAGTCACGATCCAAGAGTTAAATAAAGTCTGTCTCTCTCTCTTTCAACTTATCGATATTATAAATAAATAAATAGGTGGAAATGTAATTCTAGTTCTGGTAAAGTTAATTATATTAAAATAGTTAATACTTTTCATTTATGATATTTTGTTCTTTCGCGTCAAATGAGAAAGTATTCTAACTACAACATAATTAGATAAGTTATTTTTAAAATTAAGTTTGGTTTTTGCAACTAAGGATCAATGGTCAGTTTGGGAAAAAAATTGGGAACCTCTGGATAAAATTATCATAACTGAATTACTTTTTACTCGACTGTACATACAGTATATCTGAGGTTTAGTCATAAGTACCAAAAATTAGTGATTATAATTACCAAAAGACTGAACTGATTTTGATGAATTACACCTTATAAGTTTCTCACTTAATTTATTTAACTTAATTTTACACTGTTTAGTCAATAAAATAGTAAACTTCAAAGCCTAATTTTGGTTATCGTTTTTATTTATTCTCTGAGTAAGTATTGGAACAACTTATACTTTTGTTTGTGCTTTTTTGGGCTCTTGTTTTATTGTGAGTGATTTTTAACTTAAGCAACATATCCACTACACAATTACTTAGGTACAGCAATAGTTTCGCACTTAAAATAGATTTTTTTTCTTTAATTGTTATGAGGTCATCCTTCTGGTTTAAAGGGAATTATAAAATTTGCATAAAAATTATCCAATATCGGGTAAAACATATTTAAAAAGCAGGCATTCGTATTGAGCACAACCATTTAAAAAATCGGTTGAAATGTAAAAATTCAACTTATATCACATTATTTATAACTTAAAATACAGAGATAGAAACGTTAATGTGTTCTAGTTTAGTTTTAAAATACGATGCATTAAGTGAACAAATAATTTAGAGAGTAGCGGCGGCGCGTAAGCCATCTCTCACTTTTAGCCTGCACTCATTAATCTACGATTCGAAGTTGTGAATTTTGTATTAAAGTGTAAGTTTTACCAGGTGCTTTAAGTGTGTGTGAAGTCCAAATATACTTTTGATAAATAAAATTTTGCATATTTCAAACATCAAAAATCCTCAGTTGGTAGTGACCCTACTTTCTGCGCCAGCGGTCGCGGGTTACTCGAACCCGCTGGAGGCATTCATTTGTAGAGCATGAATGTTTGTGCTCCAGTCATGGATGTTTATATTTATAATATGTAAGTATTTAAAAATTTATAGGTGTAGTATATCAATTGTCTGGTATCCGTAACACAAGCCTCGTAGCTTACCGCGGAACTAGATGGCGCTCGAACCCGCGACCGCTGGCGCAGAAAGTAGGGTCACTACCAACTGAGCCAAACGAGTCCTCATTTTATCTATATCTAATTCCTAATAAGTTCAATAACAAAATAATAAATTTAATTGAAACAAGGTGCTAATCAATCCCAATTACATATTTAAAAGCTTTTAAGACGAAGTAGTAATAAAGTACGTATTTACAAAACTATAAATCCACCCACAGTAGGGAGTTGCGATCTGTAAACATTCGTTTATCAGATAAAATAAATCAGAGATCGGGTCCGTTAGCTTGTTGTCTCGCTTTATACATAGATTTTTTTGTGAAAATTATATTAACAATGTACCTATTTACAAAAATTGAAAATGTTAGAAAGTAATCCATACGTAGGTATATTATAAAAATAAATGACACTTTGTTACTTTTTTATTCCTCTATGTTATATTAAACAGAACAATGACATCATATCCATGAGCTTTAAAGCACCAATCTCCTTTGTGTCTATAATTGTGTTTATAATTAGGACGAGCGTAGCGAGACCTAACACTATCCCATAACCTGAGTTGTTTATGGTACACTTTACTGAAAAACTATCACGCCTATAGATTTGTGCTTTAACATAGAAATTTAACTTTATATCTAAATGTGTTATCTGTCAAAAAATATAATTTTATAACCATTAAAAAATGAACATGAACAATTTTGTGTTCATTGAATAGAATGTTATTGTACTACTAACACCGCACCGTTTGTTAGAAAACCAAAGAGATAACGTCGCTGTAACATTATTATCCGTTAGAAAAACTACTTGAGCAGTCACAAAGCTCATGTTTTTGATAGTATATTTAATATCTAGAAATATCTAGGCTAGGTTCGATAACTTTCAATTAACGAGATTTCTATTCATTAAACAATTACAATACTAATGTAGCGGAAATAGTAATAAATCTGAAGTATGGCGTAAGACGCCTAGGGCTTTAACATCTTATTTAAACCAAATAACCCACATCAATAACAGCCTACTCATTCATATTTATCTCATAATTATCCTTATTTATATGTAGACAAAGTTTAGTTTGGAATAGCAGTGTTTCTTATACGTAGGTGGCGGTTTTATATAGAGGTGAAAATATTACAGGTTTTGCTGACTTCTCTCGTGCAATTTGATAAGAATTTAGTTTAAAAATAATTACTGGAACATACTAGACACAGTTAAATTGTAGCATATTAGTGAATTTGACTTACACTGATGTCTCAACAAGTGTCATGTCTAAGTAAGCTTGAATTTTTTAGAGTGGAGCCCTATTTTTTTTCTAAAATTAAAGCAATCTAAGTTAGAAAGTACCTTATAATTTGGTTCTACGATTCCAAAGACTAGCAGGAACAAACAAACTAGCAAGAATTCTAAAAACTATAGATTCGGCAGAAAATGTCGACATCTGAAATCCGTCTTAGAAATAAGTTCGGTAATTAAATGTAAATTAAGAATCGCAACGATTAGATATCGTTTAAATATTAATTAGTGAAAGGTGAATTGAAAGCTCGGAAAATTTATTACACCCTTAATAAATTTTCTCGTTATATTAAATTTATAAAGAACCTACCTTTGCTTGACAACTTTATTAAGTTTTAGATGTAACTGGCCCGTCCTCCATTCACTTTAAGTGGTTATTGTATATGTAATAATATACTTAAAAAGTACTTCTTTTCGCTGTTATAAATGCGAAAGTTTATAGAGTTGGTTGACAGATTTGATTTTTAATTAAGATGATTTTCGAGGTACACGAGTATATTATGTAGATTGTCAAAATTTAATAGAAAATCAATTCGATTTCTTTATTTCGCTGGGTTAGGATGCGTAAGCGATCCTGCGGCGCCCCATTGCTATGGGTGATGGGTGCTTGGGTTTTAGTGGGTAGTACTGGCTTGCCGGTGAGACCCACCACCTGTTTGTAAGTGGTATGCGTCAATGCATTTCCCAAGGATAAAATAAAACTTTAATCTCCCCTGATGTGGTAAGAATGCTCATTGGCGTCCAGTTATCTGACCGGGTGCTAAGCCAAGAAACGCAAAGTTACGCGGCTTACGTCGGCGGTGCTCAGATGGGCTATGTGCTATACAGGTTGCTTGTGGTACTTGTGGACCTTGGGAGCAACCCCAAAGTTGTTGAGGTCAGCTTCAGCAGGCCAGCGGTCGGGGTGTCGTGACTTAGTGTGTAAGTGATCCTGCGACGCCCCGTTAAGAAGCAGGAGACTCCTTTGCATTTCAGTTGGTAGCACATTACATGCATGTATGCGTAAATGCAATGTCTGAACGTAAAAAGGATAACTTTAAAACAAACAGTGGATGTTAATGTATGTAGCAGTTATATATGTGGAATAATTAGTGCAAATCTCGTTGTAATTAGAACAATGTTCGAACAGACAGTGTTGACTGTTGATGTTGATTAGTACGTAGTAGTCGAAGTTAAACGCTTGTTTTAACTCAGACAAAATGAAGTATTATTTTATTTACTCCAAACACAATCACAATAAACCAAGTGGGTGTTATTTCTATTTAAGCCCGTTAATATCTAAACCTAATCTAATATATAAAAAAATTGTGTCACAGTGTTTGTTATCGAACTGTCCGAAAGGGCTTGACCGATTTTTATGAAGAGACAAATAAAATTGAAGTGTCTGTTTGTATTTTAAAATTAATAGCTTTTTACTAAATGCATATGAAAGTATATACGGTACTTACATCGAAAAATCAATTTTTAAAATGTTTGTCTGTCTGTTTGTTTCGGATAATCTTTGAAACGGCTGGACCAATTTTAACGGAACTTACACTCGCGGATAGCTAATGTTATAAGGTATAACTTAGGCTACTTTTATTTTAGAAATTTTATTTTTTTAACTAGCGGAACCTTGCGCTAAATCTAGGGATGGACCTGAGCGAAGCGAGGTCAAGTCGCTAGTATACGATAAAAACTCTTACTATAGTTTACAAAAATAATAATTTATATACTAGAAAATTAAAAGAGACCCCATGCAAAACTGGGTTATTTCTCTTGTATATTATATTGCCAGCTTAACCGTTTAACCTTGGTGACAAAGTAAACATCTATATTATGTAACTAGGCAAAGAAAATACATTTCAGAACCTTTTCTCCTCTGTAAACCGATTTTTTATATGCATAGATAAATTCTATTCTTTAGGCAGTGGTAGCCAAATAGTAAAGTGCTCGCTAGGAAAACCGAGTAAAGCGGGTTTAAATACCGAGTCTCGCACCTGATATTTCCATGTGGAAATCATTTCTAATAGTATTAAAACTTTCTTACACTGAAGGAAAATATTGTAAGTAAATCTGTATATCTGAGGGAACGCACTAGTATTGTTGTTGTAATGCTCCTCGCAATGACGATAGGTTCATGCCCAGCAGTGGGACAATAAGGATGGCTTAAATGTAATGTAACATTGCATTCATTCATACATACATATATACCTACATAAATACATACATACATACATACATACATACATACATACATACATACATACATACATACATATATGATATATACATAAAAGATTTCTTTAAACTATACTCTAATAATGAGTCAAATTTTCACTAAAATTAGTATGCACAGATAGAGTTACTTCAATATTTAATATATTAGCATGAATAAATAACTAAGCCTTATTTGCAGAAACCGCTCGCGATCAAACACTCATCTAAAGTGACTGAGCGATCAATATACATTTGAATTACTGTATAAATTTGCAAAAATATTCTTGTGTAAGCAGTGGGAGGCCTCGATAGTATGAGTTAAGGAGTGAAGAAAATAAATCTTTAGTTAAATATTGGAGGTGGTATATTCTCTCAAACTTAAAACTATATCCACGAGCGCCTACAGTAATAGAAGTTCGGTCGACCAGGAACTGAAATTAAAATTACGATATGTAATTTAAATAATATTAACATTATAATTTGCATGTTTGTTGGGATATTACGCACAGCGCCATCTAGTTCCGTGGTAAGCTAAGCTTGTGTTACGGATACCAGATAGTTGATATACTACACGTATAAATATTTTGAATTTGAATTTGAATTTGAATATTGGTTGAGCACGCAGAGATTGACTTTCACTTGCTTAATTGTTGCCTAGTTGCAAAATAAACAAAATACTAAAATAGATCCTCATCCATCTTTTATTAGCAGTGTCCTAAAATACTAAGATCAACACAGCAGGGCGACAAACTTTTCGCCGATGGAAGCTATTTGCATAAGATCTTAAAACAGCAATCGACTGATCTCAACACCTTAGTTAGTGAAAATATTAGCATTCTAGAATTACTTGTTGAGACCAAAACTGTTTATTTAAACATTATTATATATTTAATATCTAAATTAAGTTTTTTTATTTATTTCTTTTCATTTTAAGGTTTAATATTGAAACGAAATTTAGTGAAAGTCAGTCAAAATAAAGTCTATCTAAGTATATGCGAAGAAACAAGTGCTGTCATCGTATTAATAATAATGACATAATAATATAACACTCAAGCATTCAATTGTTTGAACGCGTTAGTCTATAGAGTTTGTCATGAAAGTTTACTTCTTTCTGCATTTTATACATTACAGATGACTCAGTAACTGTTATTGCTATATATAATATAAATAAGTATTTCCATGATTTTCTCACACTGTTCTGACTGTAGTCATTACAAGGAATAAAAAGTGAGATTTATAATATGTAAAAAAATATTTACATATTTTTTATTTATATTATTTAAATTATTATAATTATATATTTATATACTTCCTTAATAAATAAAAGAAATATATACTATCTTTTAATTATATAAAAAATTTACATTACCTTGGTAGTGGTTGATAAATCACTTATATGAATTGCAAACTCACATTAGTTTTTAACTAGATCTCTGCAACTTGGCATCATTAGTTACGCACGGTTTTTGCTTTATACATGCACTTGCGATTACGATCTTGATAAATGAGATGTCAATAATCTAAAAGAAAATATAAGAAATTCAAATTGATTATAGACTTCTGAGTGTTAAATGAAAACTTACATTCAAACTTGGGATAACATTTAACTTTATTATGATAATTTATATGAATATAAGCATTAATTGTTTGGCACTATATCTTTTGGGGAATGTAGAGTGGGGCGACGGAATTGACAGTATAATATAACTGTAAGATCAAGCACACTTAAACTTTTTGTTAGTTTCGTGATGAAACTTACTAGAATATATTTACAAAACTATCTTTTATGAAGCCCAATTTCGTGTCTTATTAAGCTATTTCTTTTTGATAATTCATATCTATACTTAACAAAAGGTAAATTAATAAAAATCCCAGTGTGAAACCGGATATAGTAGGTTCAAATCCAAGTCCGTACCTCTGATATTGTCATGTGAAGGTTACTTCTACCATTATTAGGTACTATTAGTCTTCCGGTAAAGGAAAACATCGTGAGGAAACCTGCATGTCTGAGAGAACCTAGCAAGATTTCGAATGTGAAGTACGCCAACCCGCATTTGGCCAGCGAGGTGGACTATGACCTGATCCCCTCGTATTGATGAGAGGCCCGTGTCTAGCAGTGGGAGGGTTAAAAGGGCTGAATACAAAACAATAATACAACAATACGTATTTCATTATAAATTACCGCGACAGTATAAAATCACTAAGTAAACGCACTCCCATACAAGACGATATTCATAACCAGGCCTAGTTATATATATCCTATTTATCGCATATATACAATTCAAATTCAAAGAAATAAGTTTAGATTAACTATATCAAAATACTGTATAATATAGTACCATCAAAACTAAAAGTACCTCTTTGTAAATAAACTAAAAGTCGCCCGAACAAGAACTATTAGAGAGCTTGAAACCAAAAATAAACCTTCATATATCAGAAATCGAACTTGTAAAACACAGATCAATTAGTAGAGTAACAATTTATACCAGTTAATTTCTTCTTAATCATCAAGAATAATTATCCGCCAGCAGAAACTAATACGTTATCGTACAACGTTAGTACAATTTAGTTAAAGTCATTGATTTAACTTCGCTGATTGTAAGTGATTAATGGATATGCCTTCATTCCAGAGCCATCTATTTTAATAGTTAAACTATAGAAGGACTGTTGGGTGGTATTTTGCTTTATTTCTTTACTATGTTTTTGCTATTTTACTTGCGCATATAATATTTACTTACGCGTACTTTGAATTATAATTAATATTTTAACGTTACAATTTTCAGCTTACAAGCATATTACGATGAGGAGCTTTTTATTTAAATATGAATTTTTGGATTTTTAGCATTAGTTTGGTTGGAATGGCACATACGTAAAGTTTAAAGGCCCAAAAATATCGATGATCATAAAAAAATCCAATTTTAATGGAAATGGCAATTTGAAGTACCTATAGATAATTCCGTAAAATGAAATTCAGTACAACTTAGGTTATTAACTAAAATTATTTTTATGTAGCACATTATTCAAACTATTAATACTTTTATATTTCGCATTATCTAAAATAAATAATATTTTTATATTGATGTCACGTTTGGCTCAGTTTGTAGTGTCTCTACGTTCTGCGTCAGCGGTCGCGAGTTCAAGTCCAACTGGGGGAACTCATTTGTTGAGCACTAATGTTTGTACTGCAGTCATGGGTGTTTATATATATTTAAAGTTGTATAATATGTGTATTGTGTAGTGTATCAACTATCTGGTATCCGTAACACAAGCCTCGTAGCTTACCACGGAACTAGATGATACTGTGTCTAATATATCCAAACATCAGTTTCATCAATTAGTTATTTATTTATAGAACCTATACTTTAACAAACTCAAAACCAAGAGTGCACTGAAAATATCGTATCACATTGCGTCGTGCCAAAACATTCGCTCCCACGCGAATACGCGGAAAAAACCGCTTATCGCGAGGCGTCGGTCGGCGGTGCTATTTATTTTTTGACAAGTACCATCGATGCACCGGGTCCATTGTTCTACTCTTTGTTTGCTTCGAACGTTCCAGAAACATTGAAGTTTGGTATGTGTTAATTAAAGTGTTAATGTGTGAAGGATTTGGTATTGAATTGCGATTAATTTGGCTTTGAAGAATATTTTTCTTCACTGTAAAAGTAATGACAGTTTCGTATAAAATATAAGAATAAAGAAGTTGTATAGTAATGAGAAATAATGCGTACACTTATTTCTTCTTGATTATCTGTGATTTAATTCATAACTAAATTCAATATAATGTTGAAAAAAAAGTATTAATATCACATAAAAATCATCTTTAAACGGAAAACCTCATTTATTTAATTATACTTGCTTACATACAAATATAAAATATTTCGCATTTAAAATTGGTAGTCGGATATAGATACGTATCATTATATAAGCTTCTCCACAGAACAACTGATAAACCTGGAAAGTTTTGTACTTTTTTCCATCCATGTATGAAGCGAGGACAATGAAGTCGGGTCGTAACGAATATGTTGATTTACAAAATCGCATGTACACCGCCGGTCAGATTTATATTAAATTTAAACCCGTTTACATAATATCGTTGTTAGTTTGACGAGATTTCTGTTTTTTTTTTTGATATCATTTAAATAGTATATTTTATTAACAACAATATAGTTTTACAAATATTTTTTTACATGACATTTATGGTCCATACTAGTTTCACTTTCGTTTTTCTGTCAGATTTTTTGGAGATGACTCGACCAATTTCACATAAATAAGGCGCATCGTTCACTTGTTCTATTTTTTTGAGGTAAAATATTTTCCAGAAAATCAGAAATAAAAAAAAGGTGTGTGTGCGATTCACACACGATAGAAGTGAAACTTCAGTAAATCGACAAAAGAATGAGACGAATATATATAAAAAAAGAAATGTCAAGAAATAAACAACGGTTACCATGGCAACATAGGAATGTATTTCATCTCATTCTCTCCGACTTAATCCTATACTTTTATGTATTTCTTTCTTTATCGTGACGCATTTTCGTTTCATCGAGTTTCAAATTACAACGATTCTAAAGAAGTTTCACTTCAAAAATAATTATATATAGAGAATAATTATTTCACTAATACTTGACACTAGCAGATATTCTTGTTATCTCAATTCTAAGCCATTACCAAAACGGTGTAAAAAATCTTATCGTAAATACAAAAACCGGAGGTCGTCCACGATTTAAACCTATAATGATGATATGAGACTTTATGCACATTTTGTAGGCGCGAATGTTCCTTGAATCGTATTTATGGCTTCCATAGTCCTTTGTTTGGTGAATCGCAACTTGTGCGCGTTGCGATCTAAATTGGCAAAACAATAAACTGCTCTTGATTTGATACGAATCGAAAAAAATACTGTGATAAGAAGCATTTTATATTTTGTCGCAATATTTTATATGTTGAGATATTTTTGTCTTATCCTATAAATGTCACTTAGGCTAAAATATTGTACTTATACTATTATGATGGTTGTTACTATATTAGTGGAATTTCAATTTATTCAAGTATTTTTTACCTTGCGAATTGGCTCGCATTTTGATAAAAAATAGCCTTTTCTATTTTAGATAAAAATATTCGTAAAGTTTTATTCTACTCCATATAATTACGTTATCATCTATACCTATACTAAATTTCATCAAAATTTGTCCAGTGATTTTCTCGTGATGACAGACAGACAACAGATAAAAATTTCAATATGTAATCGGCTTCTGTACATAATATGTATAATAATGACTATTAAAATAAAATTTTCCAAGAAGATATTTAATTTAGTCAGAATTTTATTATATACTAACAATACTTGCGACTCCGCCTGCGCCCGAAGGACGAAAATTTAGGGTTATAAGAATTTTTTGATGCCGAATCATAGAAAAGTGTAATAAAAAATTTGGTCAAAAACTAAAAAAATAATATCTGGAGAGGGCCACCCTTATCACCTAGGGAAATAAAAATTAGCTTCGACCTATTCTCTGACCTACCAATGAACACAAAAAAATCATAGAAATCGGTCAAGCCGTTTCGGAGCAGTTCGATAACAAACACTGTGACACGAGATTTTTACATATTAGAAGAATATAAATTAAAACCTGCAAAGTTACATGCAGGAGCTAGTACGAATAATTATTTATATTTTTCCTTCGTATATACAATGAAATTTATTGTCTTCAGAAAAAACATGAATTATTCCAATTTTTATAACGATGCGAGATAAACATTGAATGTAAATAGAACAATGTGGTTACATTTCAGTTTATGAGGCATTTATAACCTGTTTCTTTGCAGTGGCTTCGAGATATTGCTAACCATCGGGTGTTGAATACAAAAGATTGTATTATGTATTATAAATTTAAAGGGATCCCGCTCGTTAAGATATCAAGAATGCATTTGTGATATGTGAATTGAGAGCAAAATAAATCAAATTAATAGATAAATAAATAAGATAAGATATAATAGATAAATAAATTAATAGATAAATAATAAGAAGGGACACTATCACACGGCACCGTCTAGTTCTATGGTGTGGTATAACGTTTAGTATGTATGTCTACGTAACTACACATAATAATATATAACTTTGTAACTTAAAATTACATCTATATTATGAATACAGACACATAACTGAAATATAAACATTTATGCTCATCGCATAAATAAATGCCCCCAGCGAGACTCGAACCCGCAACCCAATTTCCTTATCAATAACTTATAAGGAAAATTTCTCGTTATAATATTTGTGTTTTTTACTAGCCCTTACAGCAGACAGATGAAGAAACTTTGTGGTCCTTAGAGATTAGTATAAAGTTGATAGGAAAGGTTATAGGAGGTATTGGATATTATAGAAGATACCTTAGTATCTGAAGAAATCATATATTTTAAATATCATTCGTCATATTATTAATAAATCTTATAGATTCAAGTCCCAACAGTTCAGCCTAGAAGTGTTTTTGTCTTTTAAAAAAATAATAAAATGAACTATCGAGCTCATTACCTTGTCTATAGAAGTATTTTTTTGTAAATTATACTCAGTAACACAATTGATAAGATTTATGACCGTTTCAGATTGAAGACATTCGACTTATATTGTAGATGTAAACAGTATAATATTACCTTACAATTAATGGTAATCATGTTAAAAACCTTAATTGCAAATCTCGGAATGTGAACACATTACTTTGTTTCCAAAGCGAATACGATGCCACTGAGCTATAACTCTATGAAGATTGTATAGTGAAGTTCAGTTACAATTAGGATATACTATTTCGTACTAAAGAAAATTGCATCTAAAGCTTTTTTTGCATTTTTATCAAAATAATATGAATTAATTGTAACGTTAGCTTTGTTATAGTTTTTGTGTTATTACAATTAATACAATTTCTAGTACTTTTGAGGTAAGATTTTAAATTAAATAATATATTTAGTTTTTTTTAAATATATTTCAGCATTTTCCTAATCAATTTATTATATACAGGTTAATTAGTTAGTTTGTAGGTTTCTAATAAATTAAAATAAAGTATTAAATACTAGCTGTGCCCGCGACTTCGTTCGCGTGGATGTCGAAACTTAACAATGTATTTTTTAGTGCGAAGCGCTGTTGGAGGATACCGATACAAATCATTTTTTTTTATTTATGCTAGTGCTTCTTTATAAACAACATTAGCTGTGGAACCATCAATTCAAATCATTATCAATCAAAATAACTTTTCCATCTTCTTGTACGGGGTATGTGCCATCGCCTATTTGTAACAATAAATTGGAAAACTCCTGTGCATTTTCGCAGCCTGCTAACTGTGCACGCATATTTACATTCAGGTGTGTAGATGAGTGAGACCAAATTCACATAACCCTAATTTTACTTCTGGAATTTCTCTACTTCTTCACTTTAAACTCAAATATCTTTTGATAGACTGAACCGATTGCAATGAAACAAAAACTAAATGTTACATCAAGTTACGTTCAATCGTTGTGTATAAAAGTTATCTACATTGCTTTCGTACATTTTACGTGATGTCCGGATAAATAAACAGACAAACCGACAAACCGACAAACAGACAAACAGACAAAAATTCTAATAATGCTGGAAAAGGGTTCTATTGGTTGTCCTTTAATACCCTGGCTATTTTTTTCTATTTTTTTTTGATGTACAAAAATGACTTTTCTACAGTTTTATTATACGAGTATGTATAGATATGTATAGTACGAGTATAAATTCGATGATAGTGTCATGGGCTTGTCAGCTACATCATTTCTGAAATAGCGATGCTTGAAGGAAAGCTTTCATCTAGTTAAGAAAAAAGCTGAAGAAAGAGTTGAAGCTAAGAAGAAATTTATATATAAGCACTATGTTTTTTTTTCCTTTCCCTTATTTCCATAAGAACGTTCAAACAAACAATAAGACATTAAAACAATATAATAAATTATCACTTTCTGAAGCAACTAATCATACATTTTAAAATAAAGGAATGCTGTTAAAAAATATCCTGATTTTATTTTCTATCGGTACTCAACACGCGGTGGGTACAGATTGTATAATGTAAACCGGTTAGAGCCCACCAATGCGTTTTCAATGCCGCCGCAACAGCAATAACATATGTATGTATGCTGTATAAAAAGGCGAATTTACTGTCGCCCACAATGTTATAGTAACATGCGTGTTGAAACCACAATTTTACTCTTATCCTTTTAAGTGTAAGATCGAAATTTCCTCGTTGATATATCAAGAGCTTTAAGCTACGTGTAAAGCTGTTCAAACGAAGTTGCGTTTATCGTTGATTTTTTGTTTAAATTTTATACAAATTAATGTTAAAACAAAAGTCTGTCTGTCTTTTGGATACAATAAGTAAAAATTTAATGTCATGGAGTTCTTTTTATCGTAACTTTAGTTTTTGATACACCGTACATTTCTGAACTTTACAGTTTACCAGCTGTTTTTAGAGTTTTACCTATTTTTTATTTGAATCAACCCTAAAATAACCCAATGTGCTAAAATATTTGTCCCAAAAAATATTTATACTCGTAATTAGCTGCTGAGCTTAAAAAAATCGATATTCAGGTCACAAACAGAGAAAAGAAGGTAATGAACTGAAAGTTCTTTTAGTAACTTTATTTCACCCTATTCTATATTATACAGATTTATGTAGATACTTTTCATTATTGTACTAACATACTTTATTTGGATAGAAAATTAAATAAAAATTTAGATCAACAGCGACACCTACTAAGTCCAATGAAAGCTAAACCAAAAGAGATACACAGCAAAATAATCTAAATTGGTCGAGCCGATTAGTCAGAGTAGAAACACGAACACATACTAACTAGGATAAAAAAAAATAACAAACATACTCTTTCAACGTTATTTTATTTACATAAGAACTATTATTAAAAAAGGTTAACTTTCCGTTCATTATAGGGAGAACAGAAATATTTGTGACAGAAAATTCTAAGTCCTCTTTTTATTTAGTTTAAAGAGATCCTGACCAGTATATAATATTTTGCAAAAAATTTGAAGATCTAGAAATAAACTAATATTTTCATATCAATGCAACAAAACCAGGCGCAAAGACGTGTGCTTTATAAATATTGAATTGAGCCCTGTAAAATTAAATTCAGTAGCCTCGTCCACTCCTTAAATCGAATGATAAACTCGAATAATAAACTAATTAGAGAACTTGATGTTATCATTTTGAATAATTGACGTATTGTTTTCAGTTATAAAAATTCATCAAGTGAAATGTTTTCGGAATGTTTGGTTCTGTTTGATAATGTTTAATAGATAAGAATTTAACTGTAATGTGTGAGGTTAAGAGAGAGCTTGAAAATATTCTTCGATTTTTTTCATTGTAAATGAATTTATTTTATTAGATTTTGTCGCGGATTTATTTCGATTTTTGGATCACGACGTTTTGAATGCTTTAAAGCAATCATGGTTACGGGAAACACTAAGTTTAAGATAAATTATTAACATTGGCATATTTAATTATTATAATAAATTAAAAAAAAACCGTATTAATATTATTAATTTATAATGTCGAATATTCGTGTGAAAATTTGATTTTTCGGTGATTGAGTGATTTTCAATGATTTTTCAGGAAATATTATATATTATTATAATATTTACTTGAAAATTGGTATGAAGTTTATAGCCATTAATCATTTTTGAATGTAGAAAATTTACCCTGTAGAAAATCTACCCTTTGAGCTCAACGGGACCTTCCCGTATTGAGGGGGGTTTTAAGGTGGCATGTGCACTCACGACGACTGTTGAGGTAGACCAGAGCAACCAAGAGGTTGCTCCACTCAGCTATCAGAGAAGTACCAGGAGCAACCCTTATAGTTCACCGCTCAATGGAGTGGGTCTTCACCTAGTGTATGTATTTAGTTAACGGGCTTTCCGTCAGATATCCATCTAGTAGTTATTTAAAAGTCAAGTACGAAAATCAGCTCCATCACGAAATACAGTAACAAAATATATTTAACGAAACTGCATCTTGCGATACAATTTATTTTATACTTCCCTCATTTCGTATCCTCATTCGAATGTAAAAAGTTATTTACATCGCTTCTCAAGAGTCGTATTGATAGCATTTTTTATCAGACGATAACGGTCTGAATAATTTTTCTCGGCCTTATTTATTATTGGCATCGATTTCTCATTATTGTTTTATTTAGAGTTATTACTTAGATTAAATTCAATGTGCAAAACCTTATTCGCTAAATTTATGGTTAAACCTCTATTATATTGATTATAAAAAGTTCTTCGTTGGAGCTTTTATCAGTTAATAAGGAGCTTTAAAGTAACTTTTTACATTTAAATTGAAATGTAAGTAATTCAATTTCTTTTAGTGGCAATAGCCATCAAAATTCATCTTATATATCACTCTCCTCAACATCTATTATTTTTAGTGCTAAATTGGATTTATATATAAATAGGAATATACAAAACAATTCAGTATTTTTCTCTTCCATTTGTCAACCAAAATTCTTTTTTTTGTATTCTTAATTTTTTTGGTTTGATTGATACAAAAATTAGTGTTATCAAATAGAAATAATTGAAAAGAGTAATTTTAAAGTTCCTCAATAGAAATAACTTCGTTGTCGGTCTGTCTGTCATTATACAGAACAATTATGGTTGGAATTCGACCACTGAGCGATACACTAGTGTTTAAAAATACAAGTTTTATACACAAAGGTGTTGTATTTGTAAAATAAACAAACAACTTAAACAAATATGCATTTGAAACACTGAAGTGTGAAATGTACAGGCTAATTAGAAGGTGCATGCTAAATGATTGTTTGGACGATGTCGAAAAAGTATATCTTCAATAAAAATTAAATTAATTTAGAGTGATATTGTTGATAGATTGAATGAGGCAGTGGTAGCCCTGTGGTAACGCGCTCGCTTAGATAACCGAGTGATGCGGGTTCAAACTCCGGTCTCGCACCTTTGATATTTTCATGTGCGAATTATTTCTATCATGATTACCACTTGTCTTAAGCTGAACGAAATTATCGTGAGGAAACCTGCATATCTGAGAAAACTTAGAAAGTTTTCGAAAGCTATGTGAAGTCCGCGAACACGCACTAGGCCAGCGCGGTGACAATGAGGGAGGCCCGTGTTCAGTAGTGGGACGTTAAAAAAGGGCTGAAGAAAAAAAAATGTTGATAGGATCACATAAACTTGGATTTTATTTAAATTAGTTATTACCATTAAAGTAGAAGTTTCGTATTATTTGGACCATATGGTTTGTGGTTATGTAGAAACTTTTAGGTTTTTCCAGTTAAATCTGTTACTGTATATGATAACACTTACAAAAATACAATTATTTACTTACCACGGAATCCTTCATTTTAATGACAGTCCTATATGCAAAAATTTGTTTAATGAATAGAATATATTACGCTACTATTAAAAGAGAAAAAAAAATCGTATATTTATTTGTAATGGATAGACTAAAAATTCACTGAACCGTGTTAAATAAAAATTAGTGCGAAGATAGTTGTAAACCTTCGGAAGTATATTAAATAAAAATATTTAATTTCGGAATTATTCCGGAAGTCATCCCTTAAGTAAAACTGTGTATAATCAGTATTTTCTTAAGTAAAAGATATTAATACATATCTATTATTCTATCGTCTATTCCATTTTTTTATAAAAAAATTGTAAGAAACATGAAAATCTTTATATATATAATTCTTCTGTGAGTGTGTATGTCACTGAACTTCTCTCAAACGACTGGACCGATTTTGATGAAATTTTTTGTGTGTGTTCAAGGGGATCTGGGAATGGTTTAGATTCACAATTTTGTCCGCTGGACAATGTTTTTTTAATTAATTTTTAATTTATTAGTAGTTGTTGATTTTGGAATGTTTTACATTGGATCCGACAGACGGCGCTACCATCGCAGTGTCAAATTTTAAATAATACTAGCGACTCACTCTCGCTTCGCTCGGGTTCGTCCCTAGATTCAGCGCGAGCGAAGCCGCGGTTTCCGCTAGTATTTCATATAAATCTTGAAAAATATCATAATATTTTGTGTTCAGATTGGTATTTAAAAATTATTCATCCATATTTTGTTGTATTGATGGTCCATACAATTATTAAGGAACATGGAAAGCCCATCTAAAGATATTCATGAAGTGGTAACATGATTTATTTGACATCAGCCACAAATTTGAATCCTACATCTGAGTAATTCCACTACACACATGTGGCTTAGATACAGTTACAAGAAGACCAACACTGATTAAATCTTCAAAGCATTATAGTCCATATGGTATTTGAATAGAATAGTAATTTCTGTGACTTATTTTATATGTTGCTAGGTGTTCAGTGGATTCTTGGTCAATTCACAGCTGTATGTAGATTTAGTAGAGTGTTTTCGTACGTCAAATCTACTGCTTCATGTTTCAATGTATTTAGCAAGTTCGATGTAAATGTATGTTGACAGGCTTTTAAGTAATTGATACGTTTAGTCGAGAATAGACGCTTTAGCTATGAAAATAAAAAAAGATATGAATTCTGTAACTTTATTTGCAAATATGTTACAATAATTATTATATGTAATAAAAAATATGTTGGACACAGCAACATCTTATTCCATGGTAAGCTACGAGGCTTGTGTTACGGATATCAGATAGTTGATATACTACACATATAAATTTTAAATACATACATAAAAAATATTAACATCCATGACTGGAGTACAAACATTCGTGCTCAACAAATGATTGCCCCCAGCGGGACTCGAACCCGCGACCGCTGGCGCAGAAAGTAGGGTCACTACCAACTGAGCCAACGTGTCGTCTAATATATAACTTTAAATACATACATACATATTATAAACATTGTCTTTATTATTTAGTAAAGCGTTCATAACTTCAGGAACAAATCTGCAAGGAAGTCCGAAACGACAATTTTATTTCTATCCTAATTATTAATATTAGTCCATACAAACTTATCTTTTTTCATACATATGGCATTTCTAAGCTTAAAGCTTTTTCCTTCAAAATATTAATTCAACTTGTACTTTCACTTCAATGTTTCGTTTAATTACGGATATGACATACGTAGTTAATGCAACAGTCATGCAGAATTCGGTCACATGTAACAATCAGTAGCAAAATTTAATCTTTAATATGACACGATATTAATCATTTTAATTTATAGCTTTTCCGACATCGATTGTTTTGTATTTTAACTTATGAGCATTATTGGTGGAGTAAATAAAATAATATAACACTCATATTATATATTATCTGGGTTTAAATCTTATTATATTAAAAAGTATTATTGAGGATGTTATCTCGTCAAAATGAAGTAGGAAAATTTTTGGTTTTTTTTAATATTTTGCAATATATTTTAAGGCAAAGACTTGACAGGTTTTAAGCTTTCTATTTAATATAGACAATAAAAATGTAGCAAAACTACATCTCTATTTCTATCTCAATCGAAAATCCGATAAAATAAGGAGTCTTATGATAAACCTTGAACTATTAAAAGTAAAGGTAAAAATTGCAACGAATCCTACGTGTCCTAATTAAAATGAAGTCCACCAAACTGTACCTATATAACCTTCAACTTTAATACGTCTTCTTTTTAGAAAACGATCATAACAACTAAAACTGCATCCAAATTTATTTAGTAGTTCTCAAGATTAGTGTTCATTTACGTACAAACAAACGTTCAACAATAATTTACATTTATAGTATTATATAGGAAATATAACTCATAGTGAAAGACCATTGTTTTCTTTATCTATATCAACCTAGTAAATA
This sequence comes from Boloria euphrosyne, assembly GCA_951802675.2. Classification (NCBI taxonomy): domain Eukaryota; kingdom Metazoa; phylum Arthropoda; class Insecta; order Lepidoptera; family Nymphalidae; genus Boloria; species Boloria euphrosyne. The sequence continues at coordinate 2,401,909 of OX637888.1, forward strand.
CTTTTAAACGTTTCTAATTTTAAAAACAAATTAAACTTTCATCTATATCAGAGTACAAGTATACTAATTAGAACTTAAGTAGTCTGAATAGAAATCTAAATACTAATGTCCTTTAAACATCAATAAATCGTTAACAATCTTCAGGAGCCGCGAGCCGACATCGAATAAATTTAGCTCGATTTCGATTACCGTTATCGCCTGCATCGCTAGTTCGAATAGAATAGATAATCGACCAGCGAGGTTATTTGGCACGGAGCTACGAAAAGGCTAATGGTTAGAATATATTATAAACTGTTTTAAAAGTTAAAATAACTTGACATTTAAATTAAATACTAGTATTTACCCCGGCTCCGTCCGCGTTCTAAAGACCTTTAATTCTTTGATTTTATAAATTGCTTTAGAATACGTTTTAGTATAGATTTTTTAGAAATTAGATATTTTCGGATCGTAAAAAGTATCCTATATGTTATACGAAAAGCAAGAAAAGTGGATTTCTCGTGATGCGGTCACACACACACAAAGAGAAAAACAAAAAGACAAAAATTTCTAAAAGTATGTAATTAATAAAAAAATTACATGTTAAAAATACACAAAAAATGACTTTATTACATTTTTCTTCATATATAAACAACTTCGATAGCTTTACAGATCATACTAATTACTATCTTTCTACTTAGCGAACTCAAAGGTACTATGCTCTAGTAGCGGTGGATTTACGCATTCCAGTTCACAGTACGAATGCTTTGGCATGGCTCCTGCTGTGTTCACCTGAGTTTCCTCCAGCTATTTAACTGATAACGTGGTATGTTTCTACTAGCATAGAATAGTAATTTTACACGGTTTCAGTTAACACTTCATTTTGTTGAGATCAAGCCTACAGTCACTACAACTGAGCACTCCTTATATCCCATTTTTGTAACTAAATACTGCTATTAAATATTTCATGACAAAAACTATTGAGTACTACACTGGTTTGGTCTAGACCACGACTTGGATCATAGATCTTAGATGAGTAAACTAGATAAGCTAAACGTAAGGAAGATGCTAATATCAATGATATTTTATTAATGACATTTTATTAATGATACAATAAAAAGAAAAATATAATAAGGAATTAAATATAAAACATTAAGTAATTTTGTGCATTAAGTAACATGCTAGACGCAGCACCACTGACGCATACATGACGATGTCTTCCTGACCGATTCCGGCCACTAACCATGTGTGCGGAATATATTATAGTGTACCAGTGTATGCGCAAACATAAGTGCACTCTCTATTCCTTATCACTCTCATATTCCGGTGGGACGACTGCTCGACAAGACCAGTGAAAGTTAAGGCGCAGGACCGACGGCTTTACGAGCTCTCCGAGGCACGGGGGTGAAACACCGCCAACTTCCCAACTCCAGGCTGTTACTAAGGATTACGAATCAGAAGACTCAATAACTAAACTTGGCCCGAGCCAGGACTCAAACCCAAAATATAATTATCGTTCATATCTAATAACTTCAACAAAACATAGTAATATAACCAAATATTCTTAAAACCATGTTTAAAATTATAAATAGGCCAAAATATAACATACAATTGTACACGCTAGCCTTCCTTTGTCTGAAAGTGAAACGCCCGCATACTCCGTCTTCCAATCTTCTCACTGATAATGAGATCAGCTTGTATGGTGGTATATAATACCTACATATTATTTTTAACAATTCAAGAAGCTTTTGTTAATTAAAACCAAGCGAAATTTAACGGATAGATTCAGAAATAACAAATCATACTATTCGACATTATAAATGAAACTACTTTTTCGGATTTTATCGCGGATTTATTTTGATTTTTAGTTCCTACTTTTCGAATGCTTTACAGCAATCATGGCCACGGGAGAGACTAAGGTATTTGACGTCTCAGAGGTTTACATATTTGTTACAGACAGTGCCTACCTATAATTTACAAAAATTTTCAAAATGGCATCAAAGTACCTTGTAAAAATTATACCTAGGTTTTCTTTACTATGGCCACTGGTACTGTACTATACCCTCTCGTATTGAAGGGAGGCCCGTGGCCAGTGGGACGTTGAAAAACAGCTAAATACATACTTTACTATGATAGGTATTTATAATTTACTAGCAAAACCCGCGGCTCCGCCCGCGCCCGCGAGATGTAAATTTAGGGTTATAAAAATTTTTTGATGCCAAATCTTATAAAAAGTGAAAAATAAAAATTTGGTCTAAAAACAAAAAATAAACTTTCTGGAGAGATAAAAAATAGCCTACGATCTATTCTCAGACCTACCAAATATACACAAAAAATTCATAAAAACCGCTCAAGCTGTTTCGGAGGAGTTCGATAACAAATACTGTGACACGAGATTTTTATAAATTAGAAGATAATAAAAAAATAATCTTAATTTTTCGAACCGTTTCAAGATACACGAATGAAATTTATACATATTATACTCCGCTTCGATCGGGTTCATCCCTTGGTGAGTTTTAACGATTAGTATTGCTTTCTCGGAGAATAGATATTTTATCAACCGACTACCAAAAAGGAGGAGGTTCTCAATGTATTTTTTTCGCATTAAAAATTATCCTCTATATTGATCCAGCTATCATCCTACTTAGTAAGAAATGGTAGTAAATTAATAAACGTTAATCATATTTTATCGGTACATCGGTACATCAGTTAAATTTAGACATACAAATAATATTGAATTGTCTGTTTGTAATTTCAAATTAACAGCTTTCCACTAAATGCATATAAAAGTAAATACAATATTTACATCAAAAAATCAATTTTTAAATTTTTTTACCGTCTGTCTGTTTGTTTGTTCCAGCTTATCTTTGAAACAGCTTGACCGATTTTAACGGGACATTCATTCACAGATTACTAATGTTATAAGGAGTAACTACATTTATTTTATAAAAAAAAAATAAAAAATATTCTACCTTACGTCCAGCGAAGCAGGCCGAGTGTGCTAGTTGAATTATATTATCTCACCTTTTTCACATAAATATTAAATACTTCTTAGCGTATTATCTTAAGCTTTAATGACGAAAGTTTCGGTTCACATACTAGTACATATCAAATAACTCCAGTAAGCTCAAAGGGCCATCAGAACAATTCGTACAACAATTTTTCAATCAAAGTTTCTTAATAAAGTTGTCTAAGAGCGAGACGTGGTCGGTTCCAATCAGAATTTCAAAACAAATTTGGGAAATAGTTGCCAATGTAATTACATAAAATCCTATTCCATGCATTAATCGAATTTCACCAACTGGGACTTTCAAAATAGTATCAATAATTAAACCTGACATAATCCGGGACTCGAACCCAGGATCGCTAGATGTTTAACCGTATATATATGATACCACTACACGACCTATCTAGTCATTGTTTGAATATAGTATCCTAAATAGAAATATTTTTATTGAAATTTCATATATTTCCTGGTCCTATTTGTGTTAACGCATTTTCGATATCTTCGAGACCATGGAGATTAGAGACCAGGAGGACCAAGGCCCTAGAAAGTAGTGTCTCAGAAATATTGTCAAACCAAGGAGGCGCTGCGATCGCTATGTTGTCTCAATGCCTAACTTCACGTTGTCACAATAGTGACAGTACTCATAAATAGCTAACTTCACAGATACTACTTACCGACGGCAGCGCGTTGAAAATTCTACACATTTTCAGAGTCAGGCGGGTAATGCTTTAGTATGAAGCGATGGTCCTCCTGGTCTTTAATCTCCATGTTCGAGACTTTAAAATGACAGTGTCTTAAAATTTGAACTAAACCTAACTTTCTGTTTAGTCTAAAAAGTATTTATTGTATGTAGACGTAGTGTTTACATAGTAGCGGAATTTCATTCTTTAATAACTTTCAACATAAATAAATACTTTCAAAATTATTTTTTAAAACTATCTTTTAAATTTTAAAAATGGTGTAAGTTAAAAAAAAATAATGCGTAAAAATATAGATTAAAAAGAGTGGGCAGTAAATATTCTATTTTAATTACAGTTAACAGTTAACTGAAAGTTCATTGCTGATTATTTTTATATAATAAAGAAGCTTTTAAAATAACGGATGTAAAATATTAGCAAAGCAGAATATGCACATGCTTTAGCCTTTTATTAAAAAAAGTTCCTTATAATAACTAAGATGGGAGCTATCTAATATATTTGAAATATAAAATGCAAAGGTTTTAAATTGAGCCGGTTGAATACCGGAAGCAACCCAGATACGCTTCTGTAAGTCTTTACAATATGATAGAGTAAAAATATTTTTTCTTTGAAATGCTATAACAATTTGTTCAGGTCATATATTTTGCTGCAATAAAGTAACATAAATAACGATTAAAATGTGAATGAAATTATATGAAAAAAAAATATGGCATTCTTATTGGAAATAAAAACGGGTTACTACTGAGGATAGTATGTAGATCACGCCCCACCCGGGAGTCAAAACCAGGACCTCAGCATCGGTAGCCGTACATCCTAGCCATTAGACCACTGAATGTCGACTATGAGGATACAAGACATGGATATTATGTATACTCGTGTTACTTAAATCCACACTTCTTGTCTATTGTATTGTTTTCAGTCCCACTACCGGGCACGGGCCTCCCTCAGTACGAGGGGAATCAGGCCATAGTCCACCGCGCTGGCCTAGTGCGTGTTGGCGGACTTCACATGTCTTTCGAAAACTTGCAAGGTTTTTCTCGGAAATGCAGGTTTCCTCGCGATGTTTTCCTTCACCTGACATGCTAATTATTACAGTTTAATTGCGATTTTTTTTCCATTTTTCTAAGATAACTAAGTGTTTGGAGAAAACTTACAGCACACGGTACAATTAATCTCTTAAATAATCTCCGTTAAAATATTAGGCAGACTGAAAATAATAACTATTGAAAGTATAAAATAAAATATATTAAGTATAGATCCAATATCTTTCACTCATAAGAGCTTAAAGCTTTTCGCTTAATTGACTGTGATAGGCAGGCAGCCGATAAGTCGGTGTCACGATTTGCATTGGGATTTTTTGAACCATAACACAATTTAAAGATAATCTTCGAAACGATTATAAATCACTTGGAATGAAATATGAGAATTAAATGATAATTTTTCATTATAATTATTATAACTGAGATGAATTGACGGGAAGAAGATATTATATTTGTTATGAATAATCTATTCACACTTTACTTAATAATTTGAGTTTAACTAAAATTAGCTATGACATTTGACAGTATTGATAAAAGAACATGTTTGTTTGAAAAAAATATGAAAAAACCTTAAAGGTTCTGCATTTCTTATGTATTATGGAGAGTCATCAGTTACAATACATTCAGCTTTTACTTAATATATTCCACATATAGTAGAAAAAAAATATAAACTACGCAGGTTGGCAAAGCTAGATCATAAATTTGCAATCTAAAAATTAAAAATATATATGTTACAGATAAGATCCGTTCTCAGTTACAACGCGTTTTAACTAGTCAAAACTAGTTTTGATTAAACGCTTTAGTTAAAAGTAGAATCGATTAGAAGATTGGAACAAAAATGTAAGTATCGATAAATTATATATTAGGTAGGTATCTTGAGTAAATACTTAAAACCAGTTGTTTTTTAACATAACATATATAATTTCATTCATATAAAACATTTTCTTCTTTGTTTCTTTAGTAATTTTCAATGTAAAAAGCATCTAATATAAGATACAAAACTTAATAAAACATAGTGTATTCTTATGTCTTGGTTTAACAAATACGCAACTTTTTACCAAAATACCATCTACGAATACAGCCACGGGTAAAAGGATATTAAAAATCTAAATATAAATTAACAATCTAGTATTTATGAATAACTAGGAACAAAAATTCTATACAACAATATCTTCTTCACATAACAGCGTAAAGCAGCAGCGTCCTTGTCTTGGCAACTTTTCTTACAATAAAGGTATAAATCAGCCTTTGAGAGCTGAATCAAATCGCTTACATCTATCGCCTTATCGTTTTATCGCCTCCTCAATATTGTAGTGATACATGGTGTACTATTATGTTAACTGATAAGCTTATTTATTTGTATCCTAGTTTTTAATATTGCATCTATTGAAAGTTTTTCTAAAAAAATATATCTACTTTTATTACAAATATGATTTTTCTATGGAAATTATGATAGAATTGACCACGGAAGAACAATCCAATCATTAAATGAAGTCAATTGTTCGAGAATATATTGGCTGAATCCTAAGAATTCCACCACTCTCGTGACTGTTACTACTCCTATTAGACCAAGGATTCGATTCCCGCATAAGGTACAAATTAAGCAAGCGCCAGTTGCATTCGCATTCCAATATCTATAAGGTGGGATAGAAAATAAGTGTATGGCATAAAAAAAGTATTTCATAATATTACTTTGTCACTTCTAAAATTCTCAATAAATATATATATAATCCCATAAAACATACAATTATATTTACTAGAACCAAACAAGTCTTAACAAGAATTTTAAGAGTAATAAATCTTAACATCCTGTATATTATCTTTAAGTGGCGTCGACTTAAGTACGGTGTTATTTCTAACGCAGTATACAATGCACCGTTTATGTAAAGGATGTATTGATAACAAATTATTTACAGCTTACAATATTCTTTGGTTATGATTACGTTAAACATTAAATCTATCGTATATTTATATGTAGTTTTGAAAAGAACTACGCTTTGTGTCTTTACGTATAGACATATTGAATCTAGATTGTTATGCTTGTTCATTAAATAAATAAATATGTTAGGACATTATTACAACAGCGCCATCTAGTTCCGTGATAAGCTACGAGGCTTGTATTACGGATACCAGATAGTCGATAAAATGATGTGAACATACATAAGTTTTAAATTATTTTAAATACATACATATTATAAACTAAAACACCCTTGACTGGAGTACAAACATTCGTGCTCAACAAATGATTGTTCCCAACGGAACTCAAACCCGCGACCGCTGGTGCAGAAAGTAGGGTAATGTTGCGTTCATACAGACAGAATTTCTTAAAACTATAGATATGTCCTCTGCTTAGATAATAATGACTAATGACATATGATTTTCCTAATAAAAAAGTAATTTACAGATGCGAATCGTTATATTCCTAAATTTATAGATTTTGAATGTCCTAAAAAAAATAGTAATTTTTTATCCATTTGTCAAAGGAGAAATAGTCTTTAAAAAATAATTGATTATACCCGACATTGTTTGCGAGATGAAAGACAAAAGATCTCGGCCTAAATACAAGTATTGATAAAAATAGCCCGCATCAACGTGGCCCACATTCACAACCTATTGAAATAAGCCGGATGTTTAATCTACTCAACAGTCAAAGTTATATTAAAATCTACACAGTAAACAGGTTTACTGATGCAAGCAAACATTTCAAATCTATTTAAAACACTATAATTAACCGACTTCCAAAAAGGAGGAGGTTATATGTTTCGATGTATGTATTTTTTTTTTTTTTTATGTATGTTCACCGATTTCTCCGTCAACTGTGGGCCGATTTCAAAAATTTTTCTTTTGTTCGGTAGGGTATAGTTCTGAGGGGGTCCCATTACCACAAAATCAGGATCTGATGATGAGATCTCAGGGAAATCCAGGGCAACTTTCAAAATTTATAGGCACCTATTATGTTTTTTATATATTTTCTTAAGCTGTTCAAGCATTTGCGTCTGAAAATCGTCATCTCATGTGATGAGCTGATGATGGAAGGTAGAATTCTTCAAATGTTATTTTTTATCTGTGTTCACCGATTTATGCGTCAATTGTGGGCCAATTTCAAAAATTTATCTTTTGTTTGGTAGGGTATACTTCCAAGATATTCCCATTGTCACCAAGTTAGGATCTGATAATGGGATCCTAGGGAAATCGATGGCACCTCTTAAATTTTATAGGCACTTAGTACATTTTTCATATATTTTCTAAAGTTTTTTAAGGATTTGCATTTGATAATTAGCGTCTCATGTAGATAAGCTGATGATGGAAGGTACAACTCCTCAACGGCTAGGAGTTGAAAGGAAATTCCTTTAAAATTATACATACATATAGATTGATAGTTGTGTTCTTCCAGGCTATTACGTTAATATGATAATAGAAGGTAAATCTCATTAACCTCTAGGAGTTAGGTGGAATAATGGACGTGGTTTATTTAAACTATTTCGTATGGGGAATGTAAACATAAAACATAAAGATGAGCTCGTAGTTTAGTTACAGCTACAGTAGTCGTAGATCGAGTACTCTTTGGACACCAACACCCCCCCCCCCCCCCCCCCCTTTCGGCAGACCCGATAATTACTATTTTCGTCGTTAATGGGTATGCTCGTTGTTTAATATAAAGCTTAAACAGATTTTAAATTAGTGACATATAGTAAGTCACTATAATTAAATCAGCTAAATAAAAGGCACACTAAAAATGTAAAAATAAGTTATTTTTAAAAAAAAAATTAAACCGACTTCAAAAAATCTGCACTAAAAAGAGAAAAATAAAAAGTAGAAAATATTACTTTAAAGAACTATGTTAATTTTGGAGTCGGTGCCAGCCAAAGAATAATAACTGTATACTTATTCGATTAATCTATCAATTTGTAAACATAATCAAAATACCTGGCTGGCACCGACTCCAAAATTAACATAGTTCTTTAAAGTAATATTTTCTACTTTTTATTTTTCTCTTTTTAGTGCAGATTTTTTGAAGTCGGTTTAATTTTTTTTTTAAAAATAACTTATTGATAGAAGTTCACATAGAACTTCATTCAAATGTGGGATATTAGAATTAGGATTTTTTCTCGTCTTAAATTACTCCTTTTTATTTTTTTAAACATAAAAAAAGTAATGCCTTCTATTCGATAGTCCACAATACTGACCAAATGCGGGCAAGAAATCTTCACATGTCTTCCAAAAACTATTTATGTTCTCTCAGATATATAATTTCCACACGATTTAAAGTTATTTTAATTTAAAAATATCAAAGATGCGAAAATTACCAGAACTGCTTACTTGGTTTTTCAGGCCACTGGGCTAATATTACCCTTAAAATAGAATATAAAAATTGACTTATTAACATTTTATGATAAACGAAAGTTATAAATTATAATGAAGTTATATTATACTTAAAAGTTATTTTTTAACTTAAGTGATTAAAACTTTATCAACCCTCTGTGTGGCATTGAGTAGTTATTAATTTAAGTTAACCCTCGCAAAACCCCTTAGACTAAAGGAAATGGTTGGAATCCCTTGTCTTTCAATCTATTAAATTGTGGATCTGATTGCTAACTGTCAACAAGTGTTGCTGCGTTGTTTAAATAAAGACTTAATTAAAAAGATTAAAAAGGTACTATTATAGTGTAATTACTTTTTTTTCTCGATGTATGTCAATATGCGAAAAAAATTGTTCAAAATATCTGACTTGCCTTTTCGAACTTATTTAAAAATAAACAAAACGGGACTTATAAGCACCTGAAGTAAATCATGTGGTAAATGTTTCAGCTTACTCAATTATAAGTATGTTTTCGGATGTTTTTGAATCTGTGAATTTATTTTTATTTTTGGTTTCCGTCGACTTAATAATGTCCTCCCGGCCGATAACGGCCACGGCAGCCAATCTCATTAAGACTAGCCAACGGCGCGGGATATATTATAGTGCACGAATGTACGGGGCGAGGCACGGGGGCGAAACACCGCCAACTTCCCAACTCCGGGCTGTTACTGAGGCTAACGAAACAGAAAGACTCAATAACTAAACTTGGTCCGACCCGGGACTCGAACCCAGGACCTCCCGGTGTGCGACCGTACATGCTAGCCACTACACCAACGAGGCAGTTTCCATCGACGAATAAATCTAAGAAAGTATCAACTACCTCACTTTTATATCAGAAAATAGTCAAAAATTATGCATCTCACTAGCGTTAAGTGTTAATTCAAGATTAAGCAATCCAATGCAATTAAGAATTTCACTCAGTCGTTATGTAAAGATTTAAGTAACAAACATACGCACAAATACATATTCATAATATTTAAAAGGTAATCATCATTTACACGTACAAAAATTACAAATTACAGAATTAAGGAGCGATTATGGAACAAATAAATCAAATTTGTCATCATAATTCTAAGTAGATTTAAGCTCAGCTACAAGAGACTTCTGCACCGGTATTACTGAGGCCATCTATTACTTCGGTACATATTCATCTAGGCGTGGGACGATGACACGACCAGACGAATACGCTCCCTTTAACCCTGTGGGAATGGTTCTTGATGAAATAATTTTGAAGTTCTTGATTTGAAAAAGAAGCTTTGTTTATTTAACTTTTAATTAATATTGAAATTAATAATTACATACTATTATACTAAAATTGTAACCAGGTCAAATCTGTACTTTTTTTAATATATGTACAGATTCGGCTATTTTTTTTGAAATCATATTGAAATTTAGAGACCAATTTTGGAGTTTTTAAAATTTTTGTTTACCTGTCTGCTTGTCTGCGACCGCATTACTAAGACCACTGGACATATTTGATCTGTAACTATCGCCTGTAATGATTTGAATCAAATTTTGCATTGATCAATTTCTGAGAAGACGACCTTAAGAAATAAATAATATTTCAACTCCACAAAATTTAATAGTTATTTTCATAAATTAAGCTATTGTATAATTTAATGAAAAACTAATTAATAAACTTTTTTGTATCAAGCTGGGAAGTTTTCATCGAATTGTAAAATGTTTGGAGCAATCAATATCAGTGTAAAGCGAAACGTATCGGTACTCTGTCCTTACTATCAGATCGATCTCAGCCTGATTAATAGCTGCTCGGGCTATCACGACGCGTTTCACTAATTAATTGGACGGTGTTTAGCTTAGGAAGCTTCAATATCTTCATTTTAAAAGCTCTACGTTGAATTTATATTTAAGAGCTTTATTATAAAACAAAAGCTTTGGTTTCTTAGTTGCCTGAAGTAATGATAAAAGAGTGTAGTGCAGTATGTTTTGATAGTGTTATAAACTTTATTAATTATATCCTAGAGATTTTTTAATACACGGTCAGTAAAAAATTCAGAGTAAAAAGATTTTTTCCCTCAGTAAAAAGCATTTTATATGATGACCCGGATACCAATTTTACTATCATACCAAATTTAATCACAATGTGTCCAGCGATTTTATACACGATACAAAATTCCTAAAAAAAGAAAAATGACTTTTTTAAAACACTTTTTAAAACATATTAATTAATGTACAATAAATAGCCAATAATAATTGCAAAATAAAGCGCCAGAAAAATAATTAAATCACCAATTATGCTACTTTACATTACATTACATTCATTTACACTGTCTTTTCCTTACTAGTGATGTTCAAATAAATAAATAAATATGTGTAGTGGTGCGGAACCCTAAAACAAGTACAACATAAACATACACAACTCAAAAAATTAAAATATATTACCTGAACCCATTATCCGACAAAATTACCATTTTATTGCACGCAAACCTTAAGATTATCTCTTAAATGCCGATACTTCGTTCGCTACTGTTTAATCACAATTAAGGAGCTGTCCAAAACCTGCCTTTTTTGAACCCAAATTTAAATGAAGATGTTAAAGAACGTCACTAATGAGCTTTTATGCTCTTAATTCAGCGAACTGCTTGGAAGAAAATATTTTGATTTTTGTTTTTGTGCAAGAGGACGGGTCTTTCAATAGTTTTTGCCCGTGATTTCGCTCGTTTTTAAAAAAAAAATAAAACAGCTACACTGTATATAAATCTGATATTTATAAATCTCGGGTCACAGGCTTGATCGAATTTTATGAAATTTTTTGTGTATATTTGCTAGGTCTGAGAATGACGTAGGCTATTTTTTATATTAGGTATATTAAGGTATTTTGGTCAAAAATTTAAATATTTAAACTGTTTTGAGTAATATTTAATCTATTGCACAGTTTTAGTTTTATTATATAGAAACACATTTTTCGATCATGTCCGAACAAGACCGGGCTTCACTCAGTTTTTGTTTGCTACTTTTATTTTCACTACATTTTAGTTACATTTTGATTACATTTCGAACATCTAGAAGTGATGTTCTATTAGTGAAAGTTTTAGAATCAATTCAAGCTTTTAAGTTCGTTTCGTTCATCTAAAGTCTTATACTTTGTATTTTTATTAACAAAGTTTAAATTGCTTGTTTTCTTTAATTATGTCATTACGCTTGAGATAAAGACTGTTTTATATCTCGAGAAACCTAGTTAATACATTTTGGACAAAAATTTTCAAGGCAAAAATTAATTCGCATGTACGTATTCGGGCTTCTTTAGCGTCCCACTGCTAGGCACGGGCCACCCTTCAATACGAGGGGGATCAGGCCATAGTCCTAGTGCGGGCCACACTGTCCCGCACTAGGCCACACTGGCCTAGTGCGGGTTGGCGGACTTGCCATGTTTTTCGAAAATTTGCTAATTTCTCTTAGTGGTATTTTTCAATAAAAGTAATTATATTGTTAGAAATGATTCGCACATGAAAATATCAGAGTTGCAAGACCCAGACTTGAACCGGCATCACTCGGTTATACAAGCGAGCGCACTGCCACTGGGCTACCACGGTCTCAAAGCAAAAATATTAGTAACTTTATCGAATCAATCTATATAGCTTTTATGTTCGTTTCAGAGTTTTAATTAAGCCGTCTTGTTGTCCTGATTAAGTATTTGTTTGTTTTGTCACAAAGTGGGAGTTTATCGCCAATATATTTTAAACTAAATTATTTCTTATTTTAAATGTCATACGGTATATTTTACGTTAGCTGAAACCTTAATGCAATTATCAATAAGTAAATGAAATCAAATAAGAACTTTTTACAAAATCGGCTTAAAAAATCCATTTACAGTTTTATGTGTGTAATTATTCACTCGTTTTTTTTAAACATTTTAAACAAGTTATATTCATATTTGATACTTTTGTTAGAAAAATTAATATTTACTCTATAGTATATAATATACCTGTAGAGATAAATAAAAAAAAATTAAGTACCTTGTAACATCAATAGCTTTTTACCAAACAAATATTATGTAATAATATACTGTACTTGTAAATAAATAAAAATATTTTTTGGCATTCTTACTTTGAATTTCATTCATCTCATTCTTCTATACTTCTATATTAATATTATAAAGAAGTAAAGTTTGTGTGTTTGTTAAATTGTAAGGGGTAATCTCGAGATCTACTGAACCGATTTTAAAAATTCTTTCACCAATAGAAAGCCACATAACTGCTGAGTGTAATAGGTTATATAAAAAACCGAAAAATAAAAAGGCTTTTACGTGGTAGTCCGTTTTGCAAAGTGAATCGGAGAAAAAACGTTCGAATGAAAGCGTTTCTTACGAACGCTGCCTTAACTATGAAAGATATATTTTTGAGTTCTCGAGAAAAGATGTGGAGTTTGAAAATACCTACAAAAAAGTCAACGACAGCATATTATGTCTAACTTTTATATTTAAGTTACAAAAAGTAGTTTTATTAATATTAGTAGGTATAGATAATTTAATTTTTAATATTAATAAAATACCTACGTATAACCCTCCTTTTGGCAGTTAGAAATTAAAACATAACACTCTGTACTAAAAAAGGATTATTAACATTATGCCCAACGAAGTGGGCACGGGTCAGCTAGTATAATATATAACTATAAATTATGCAATCAAATCATCGCTCCGGTCATAGATAAAACGAAAAAGCTCTATACTAGCAAGTCACTATGTCACTCTCTCTCTCCACCACGTAGAATAAATTGACAAAAAATATATTCTAAAATATTCTAATAACGTTGCCCTGCAGTCCTCTTATGTTTTACATATTTGAAAGTCACTTACACTCATCAGTCAAAAACACTTGAAACACTCAATATTTCTAAAGTGGAAATGCCTGTATTTTTGTATAAAATGGTTTTCAGCTATCATCCGAGGGCATATGCCATACAATTTTTCATTGCCATCACTTTATACATTACTTACTGATTCAGCAAATTTTCCTACCATTAATACCGACAAAAGGCAAGAATAAACACAAATAAATCTGAGAAGAGATTAGGAAAATGATGAATGATTTTAAAATGATTCTACGAAGCTTTGTGCTATAATAATGTGAATAAATAGATCTAATGGTAGATCGAAAATAAAAATCGAAATAGAAAATTTTATAACTTGATATTTCAGAAATAAACTTAAGATGCCTTATTAATAAAGTACAAATAAGGTAAGATTACTCATTTTTTAACAGATTTCAAAGTGAAGGAGCTTTTCTATTAGGTTGTATTTGTATTTGCCTCAAAGCTCCGTATTGATTAACCGAATTAATTAAATATCTCAGTCTTTTGTATAATAAATATATTATATATTAAATAAAAATGAAAAAGTTCGTCAGTGCAAAACCGCAATATCCAAACCTTCAACAATCACGTAGAAATGTTGACATATAAATGTTTTTATACGGACACCAATATTTTTTGCTTTCGTTTTGGTAACTCCAATAGATTGCTTTACACTGTACATTTATACTCTTCATCCAATCTCATAAAAATCTATACATATAATAAAACTAGCGACTTACCCTCGCTTCGCTCGGGTTCACCCCTAGGTACGTGTTGTATATATTTACTTTGCACCGCCCGGTATATATTTGACTTGATTATATGAATTGCACGCACCATGGCGTTTCTCACTAACTTTTTTCGATATAGTATGTTGTCCTTAAGAGATAGTACCATCGCGGACTTTTTTGTAGACCTATATAAGATACACAATTCCACCATACATCATTTTGTTATATCTCAAACGGTTTAGTCAGCGTTTTCGTTTAAAGCTCCCAGACGGCTTAAATTTTTCCGACACCTCCAACAGATATCATTATATTTTAGCCAATTTATACAAAAGCTTGACAAATTATATATTAAAACCTTCCTGGAGAACCATTCTATCTATCGGTGAAAACTGTTTGAAAATCGGTGCAGTAGATTTTGAGTTCATCGCGAACAGACAGACAGACAGACAGACGCGGCGGAGGACTTTGTTTTATAATATGTATAGATTCTAACTGAGTCGAATCTGTATATTAAATATATTTTGAAAAATCTTATTGAAGTATATTCATAATATAATCATCATCAGATGGTAAAAATTTTTGTCTGTCCGTGACCACATCATGTTAAAACTTTTGGACAGATTTAATAAAATTTGGTATAATAACAGTTAGTTATGCGGGTTAGTATGTAGGATATTTTTTACTGCTAGAAAATATCCCATTTTTGTAAACTATGCGTTTAAACGTATCTCAGGTAGGAGCCGAGAAAAGCGAGGTTAGGTTGCTAGTTGACTATATAAAATTATGAAGACTGAATAGTAATAACTATCCAGACTAATTAAAGCTACATCTTGAGTATTATTATAAGTTTATTCTAATGGTATAAGAAATTAAATCATAAATGAATTTCTATTAAGAAGTTCGCACCATTGGTGTAGGTCATTTAAAGGTCCGCGATCTCGAGACCACGCGCTTAACACTCTTATTGTGGCATACATACAAAGCTCTCTTCAACAAAAGACGACGTGTAGAAATAACTTGAAGTGACAATATATTATTAACTTATATTAAATTATGTGAATAACATATATGAAATGTTTTTTGAGCTTTATAATATTTCAAATCTTATTCAATTCGGTTCAGCCGTTCAAATCTGCAAAATGCTCTTCGTCCTCCGTAAAAGTACAAGTTTTTTTCTACTTACCAGGGAATGTTACATTGAAATTGTTTTAACAATTTTCATTAGGGCATAGAAACAGATAAATAAACCAAAAATTGATTTTGCGGATTCCTTTTACAAGGGAGGCTACTTTTACGCGATATCTGCTTATTAATAAAGATAAATGTTGTGATGAAACCGGAAAAATGCTTAAGAGTCAAGCAATTTTTCAAAATATCCTGACAGGCCAGCGTAGTGAACTATGGCCTGACCTTTGTATATCTCAAAGGGGGGGCCGTGCTCAGCAGGCGGGCGTCTCTTTAAAATATTAAAATACTACAATCATATAATCATATTAAAAAAGATTTTCAATTAATAATAAGTTAAAAAATAAAACAGAAATACCGCATCTATTGTTCCTACATCGTGCTACGTTTGCCCTCAACAAAAGGTTTTCACATTATACTGTGGAGACTATAAGAGCCTTATCCGGAATATGCCACTTGTAAGGTAAATACGCTTTTGTGACTTGGAACAGAGGCGTTGTGTATAATCACCTTATGCTATTAAAGGCTGGTCATTTACTTTTTACACTTATACCAAAATTAAAGTGTATGTCTGTGGGTTTTAAAATAATTGCTACTTAAAATTAAGTTTATGATAATTTTAAAAGATAAAAAATATGGTCTGTGATTTTTATATTTTAATATTTTTTTTAAATATATTGGGACATTATTACAACAGCGCCATCTAGTTCCGCAGTAAGCTACGTAACGTGCTTGTGTTACGGATACCAGATAGTTGATATACTACACATATAAATTTTAAATACATACATATTATAAATATAAACACCCATGACTGGAGTACAAGCATTCGTGATTAGCAAATGAATGCCCCAGCGGGACTCGAACCCGCAACCGCTGGTACAGAAAGTAGGGTCACTACCAACTTAAAGTTTATGTTAAGGTTAAATTAAAAAGTTCGCAAAGGAGTGAGAAACGTTAGTAAATACTCTTAGTATTTAATAAAATCTATGTACTAATAAAATTTCGTCATAACTGCAAAAATTACAAAACTTATTTCATTGCATTTTTCGGTGATGGATTTTAGTATATTATGTTAAATATAGAACCTTGGTTTATATTTCATCTGTTAAAATCATATTTTATATACATGTCGTAGGATAATTTGATAAACCGAGTTTTTGCAAAAACTCTAGGGATATCGCGAAAATACGGATAATTAGACAATGTTGTTGGAATATTAAACATAAAGGATTTGATTGTAAACCTCCTTGTTAACTAGTGGCGGTTGTGTGCCTATAATTTCTTCTTTTAGATAATGTCATATACCATGTCACTGTAAATACTATTACCGAGTAATAAACGTTGTTTAAACTTTCTCCTTTATCATTGCTTTTCTACAGGTTATGGGCCCAGAAAGGCTAAATAGATTTAAAGTTTAATATTTATTGCTATAAAGTAGTATACAGTCGTTGATATTAGTAATTCGGAAATATTTTATCGAACGTCACCCCGGAAAAAATGGCTACGTCTAATTTACAAATTGAGAAATTAGCTGGACGGGAAAATTATTCAACATGGAAGTTCGCGGTCAAAGCTTATCTAGAACATGAGGATTTGTGGGAATGTGTCGATCCCGGTATCAAAGTCGATTTTAAAAAGGATATTAAAGCTAAGTCAAAAATTATTTTGTTAGTCGAACCAATTAACTACGTCCATATTGAAAATGCAAAGACGTCAAAAGAAGTATGGACGAACCTACAAAATGCTTTCGATGACTCCGGGCTAACAAGGAAAGTCGGCTTATTGCGGGATTTAATAAACACATCGCTAGATAATTGCGCGAATGTTGAAGATTACGTTAATAAAATAATGAGTACTGCATACAAATTACGTAATATCGGTTTCGATGTCGACGACCAATGGCTGGGAACACTCATGCTGGCGGGTTTACCGGATCATTATAAACCTATGATCATGGGTCTGGAAAGTTCTGGCATTAAAATTTCGGCAGATTTCGTGAAAACAAAACTTTTACAGGAAGTGAAAGTTTCCGATTCTTCTCTACTCTTCGCACAGCACAAGAATACTTCTAATAATAATGTCAAGTACAAAGGAAAGAGACCACGCTGTTTTAATTGCAACGAATATGGACATTTTAAAAATCAATGCACAGTGAAGACAACTAATCCTAATACGTTTTCAGCGGTTTTTTCAGCTTTCAGTAATTTAAGTGAAGATGATTGGTATATTGACTCTGGTGCCACAATGCATATGACTAAACATTCTAACTGGATGTACGATTTACAACCATCTCCGATTGAGCAAATAAAACTTGCTAATAATGATGGAATCTCCGTGCAAAATATGGGTAAAGTTAACATTCAAACTAAATATTGCAAAGATGAGCGTCCTATCCAGGTAAGAAATGTTTTATATGTTCCGGAGCTAAGCGTAAACCTATTATCTGTTAGTCAATTAACCAAAAATGGCTGTAAAGTGGAATTCACTGAAATTGGTTGCAATATATACAATGCTAATGAGATCTTAATAGCTAATGCAAGTCTTACCAATAACATGTACAAACTGAATACTGTTACTGGGAATTCTTATGCTGTTTCGTGTGAAAATAAGACAGACATTATTAAATCGCACAAGAGAATGGGGCATTTAAGCTTGGCTGATGTAAAGAGAGCAAAAACATTACTAGAAATAGTTCATACTGATCTGTATGGTCCGATGGAGACACCGTCTGCTGGTGGTGCAAAGTACTTCATAACCTTCATAGATGACTATTCTCGTAAAATTTATGTATATTTTCTCAAGAACACATTGGATATTAAGTCAGTGTTTAAATCTTTTAAAGAAGAAGTAGAAAATGAATTAGATAAAAAAATAAAAGTATTAAGGAGTGATAACGGAAAAGAGTATGATAATAAAATTTTATCTGATTTTCTAGCAGCTTCCGGCATCAAACATCAGACCAGCACTCAATATACGCCTGAGCAGAATGGATTAGCAAAAAGGGTAAACAGGATGTTGGTGGAACATGCCAAATGCATGTTATTTGAAGCAAAGCTACATAAACAATTCTGGGCAGAGGCAGTAAGTGCTGCAGCTTATATCATCAACAGATCACCATCACGAGTTTTGGCTGAGGTAACACCCTATGAAAAATGGACTGGTAAGAAGCCAAACAATTCACATTTAAAAATGTTTGGTTCCAAGGCTATAGTGCATTTTACAAAACAAAATCGTTTAAAACGGGATCGTAAGTCAAGAGAATTAGTATTAGTGGGATATTGCGATAAGACAAAAGGCTATAGATTGTATGATTCAACAAATAAAAAGATTGTTATTAGTAGGGATGTGATATTTATTGAGAAAACAATGAATAATAATGATAATATCACAGTGCAACCCATATTAGCAAAACAGCTTATCAATGTCCCTCTAAATGCAAAAAATGATGATATAACTGTTAACGATTGCCCAAAGAATGAGATTCAAGATGATGCTCTATCATACTCGAGTGCTGAAACGTTTATTGATAGTTGGGAATTGAATAGGACGACTAGTGATGAAACATACCATTCTGGTAAAAATGATGGTGGTATCGATGATGATTTTAAAAGAAATATCACCTTAAGATCTCACCAGAAACACAACAATTTCATGTGTGTTCAACAGATTTTAGATCCACTGACTGTTGAAGAAGTCTCGTCAGGCACTAATCTTATTGAATTTAAAATAAAGGACCTGGGAGATATAATCTGTTGTATTGGTATACATGTAGAGAGAGACAGGAACAAAGCAGTTTTATATTTAGATCAAAAGAAATACAATAATATACAAGTAGTGTTAAATAAGTATGATATGTCAGATTGTAAAAGTGTTAAGACTTCAATAGATCCTAATACAAAATTTAAAGAAATCTCGAGGAATCGTGTATATTAAATAGAATCGCTTATCGAGAGAATGTTGGTAGTTAATTGTATATTTCTCTAGATTTCCAGGTCAGATATAAGGGTTGTTGTGATTTATGTTAAATATAAATAACTAGAATGCGTAAAATTTGCTTATTTGAAGATCAATCAACTCCGATTTATGTTTAAGGGAGGATGTTGGAATATTAAACATAAAGGATTTGATTGTAAACCTCCTTGTTAACTAGTGGCGGTTGTGTGCCTATAATTTCTTCTTTTAGATACTGTCATATACCATGTCACTGTAAATACTATTACCGAGTAATAAACGTTGTTTAAACTTTCTCCTTTATCATTGCTTTTCTACAAATGTCTATAATATTTCTCAATGTTACTGAAAAAGGATAGGGTTTTTGCGAAAACACTAGTTGCTTTAGTATATCCCTAGAGTTTTTGCAAAAACTCGGTTTATCAAATTATCCTACGACATACATAAATTCTATTCATATAGGTTTGGCTCAGTTAGTAGGGACCCTACTGTCTGCACCAGCGGTCGCGGGTTCGAGTCCCGCTGGGGGCAATTATTTGTTGACGTGCTCAACATGTTTGTACTCCAGTCATGGGTGTTTATATTTACGATATGTATGTACCTATTTAAAATCTATATATGTGTAGTATATCAACTAACTGGTATCCGTAATACAAGCCTCTTAGCTTACCATAGAACTAGATGGCGCTGTTGTAATAATGTGCCAACATATTTATTGTTATTTATATTTAATTTTCTTTTTATTTTCCATAGTAATTATTATGGCCTTTCTATTTTCGAAAAAAATGTTGATTTTATGGCGTAAAGGTAAAAGCGAGAGGAAATGCTAACTATGCTTACTATACAATAATTAGAAACTGTCTTGTAACAATTGACACTATACCAAGAGTCGTCAAGTATTCATCAATTGATGCAATTCATTTGGGACTTTGTTTAGTAATTTATATATAGAAATGCACAGCCATTTGAACCACGCAGTAATAGAACTTGTAGGCTTATGATTTATTATCCATCTATGGAAGAATACCCTTACTCGTGTCCTTTATCTATAATTTCAGTTCAGCTACCTCCAACGAAATACCGCACATTACCATTTTCATTAATTATATACATATATAAAGGCAATAAGTACAGTGTATTTTGCGTATGCAATTTCTTCCAAATGAATATTCGATGTTAATGAATGAATAAGTAATCTGATGGTTATTTTAAAGTTAACTTTATGTGGTCTTAATTAACTGTATGAGTTAAATTTTAAAAATTTAACAAATATAAGTTTTCTTAATATTATACAGCAATTATCATTGTTTTTTGTAGTTTAGTTGTATTATATTAATATTAAAAAGCACTTACATAATTATACACGAGTAGCTAAAAAATGGGCATATTTAAATAGTCTGTAAAAATTTAATAATAATGTCCGTCCGAACGATTGCTGCCACAGCGGCCAATCTAATAGCTATCTGCAAAGGATTTATTATATTATCTATTGTTCCTCACGCTCAGGTGAGATGACGATAACGACCAGGGATGAAACACCACCAACAGACAATTTCTTAAGTCTTGGCTGTGACAGAGGCTTATTAAACAGAAAAACTCAACAAATAAACTTGGCCCTACCTGAGAGTCAAACCCAGAACTGAATGACCAAGACCAGGATGTTCAGCCACAGCCACTAGACCATCAAGACAGCTCTTACTGATGACAACATTGAAAACCGAAACTTATAAAAAAAGCTGACTCACACTTTTAAATACTAAAGTGAATATTATATAAAAAGATTTAATAAGCAGAAATGAATAAGAACTTCAATTTTTACGACTAAGAATGAAGTGAACTTACATTTTTTTGCTGACAACTTTATGTTGAAGACAATGTGTGACTCAGTGATGAGGAGTGTTAACGTCTTCGTGATTCAGGCATATTTTAAAGATATAGTTGCAACATAGTAGTGTAGCTGAGAGCTTAAGTAATTTACATAATAATGATAATGATTTCTTAGATTTACGTGAATATTTTACATATTATTAAGTAATACTATTATTTCGTATTTTTACGCGGAACTATTTAAATGAAAAATCACATTTGAAACGTCGGTCCAAAAATTAAAATAAATCCAGGAAAAAATCCGATAAGACAGTATATATAATTATGACTTTGTATTATTTTTAGCCTTTTTTACAATCACAGTGCTGGGCACGTGTCTCCATTCAATATAAGGGGATCTGGCCCTCTTCCACCATTCTGCACAAGTTCGGATTGCTGGACTGCACCTCCCTTTCTAAAACTTACTAAGTTCTCTCAGCAGGCAGGTCACTATGTTTTCCTTCACCGTAAGGCAAGTGGTAACCATGTTGGAAATGATTCGTACATTTAAATATCTAAGGTGCGAGACCCGGTATTGAAACCGCTTCACTCGGTTTTCCAAGAGAATTTGTTACTGGGCTAGCAATGCCTTAACTATGGCTAAGATTCTCAAAATTGTAGCTTCAGTATTCGTATTAGATTGATTGATTTATATATGTCGGTACATCATAATATATAGTTGTCTCCATCTTGTTATAATTAATTGCAGATTAGATTACAGTAGTGGACATTGTGGGCTTAATATATGTATTATACAGCTGTATTGGTTTAATAAGAAATACTTTTATGTTCAAAATATAATTGTAAAATTGTATTAAGTATAAAAAAAGCTTCCACTAAATCTGTAATTATTTAAGAGTAATTCCGTATCAAATGAGAAGAATCTTTACCTCCAAGCTCTATCATGACATAAAATTTATACATTTAAATAATTGTAAGATCCTTTTGAATTACTACATATTATTATTTTTTTTTTTTTTTATTATTAGATAGGCTTGCGCTTGACGACGATCAGTGCTGGAAAGCACTGATGAGGTCTAGGTTGGAGCGCGCTTGCCTAGAAGGTGCCTATTCACTCTTGCTTTGAAAGTACTGACATTGTAAGTGGCAGGAAAGACGGATGCTGGAAGGGTGTTCCACATTTTGGCTGTTAATAAAGTCTGTCTGTCTTCACGCGATAAACTCAAAAACTAATACCTTTTGTAATATAATTAGTTGATATATTTTAATATCAAGTGTACTGATAATACCATTTAATGCTTTACTGTATCTACATAGCTCTGAATTAACTTATTTTCGTACTTCTAAAGGGTATCTGTAAGAGATCTCTTAAAGAGATAAGTTACTGTCGACATTCTGTTACTTTACTTTGTATAACTATTTTATGGTACGTAAGTAAATAAACAAATTGACAAAATAAATGAATACAATTTATTATAGAATTATTCTTCTTAAATATTTCTATTAAATTGTAGCAACACTATCGTGTCGTTAAGTACTTTTAAAATACCTAATTAAATAAAAAGTAAATATAAATTTAAAAACACGTTTGGCTTAGTGTGTAGTAATCCTACTTGCTGTGCAAGCGATCGCGGGTTCGAGTCCCGCTTGGGACATTAATTTATTAAGCATGATTATGTTTAGTGTACTAACTATCTGGTATCCATAACGGAAGCCTCGTAGCTTTCCATATAACTAGACTAGGGGCTATGATAATGTCCCAACATATTTATTTAACTACTTTAAAACGACACAATAATAAACAAAATATCGTCTACTAAAATTTTATAACACTCGGACAGTGGCTTTACTTTACTTATACCTACACGAGTAGCCTGTAAAACAGTTTTCATACAATACTTAATTGATGCAATACTCCCAAAGGTGATTAATATAAGTTGTCACAAGGTGCAATTCTGGGGCCAGTATTTTAATGTAAATGCGACACGGATACGAGTTTTGCCAACCGGTAGCCATTACGCGCACACAATGCGTGATAATACTTGATAGAATATGCATGGGATAAATCATTCAGCTTTATAGTAGTCTAGAATACCCATTAATTTTCACGAGATCATGACTAAGAAGCGTTTTGTGTAAAGCTACCGCCGGGTTTGCTTTGACATAGAAAAACTTATTATAAATATCATATTAGTGATACTTCAAATTTCTTACAGACTTGTAGAAGTCCACTTTTAGCAAATAATAATTAATAATTAGACGACACGTTTGGCTCAGTTAGTAGTGACCCTACTTTCTGCGCCAGCGGTCGCGGGTTCGAGTCCCGCTGGGGTATTCATTTGTTGAGCACGAATGTTTGAACTCCAGTCATGGGTGTTTTATTTATAATATGTATGTATTTAAAAATTTTATGTGCAGTATATCAACTATCTGGTATCCGTAACACAAGCCTCGTAGCTTACCTACTACGGAACTAGATGGCGCTGTTGTAATAACGTCCCTACATATTTATTATTTATATATTTATTATAGTTTGAGCAGCTGTAGCCCAGTATTGATATTTTTATGTGCATATCATATCCAGCTTGCCTTATGGCTAAGAAAAACGACGTAAAATAAACTTGCATGTTCAAAAGAACTTTGCAAGCTTTCAAAGTAACGCGAAATTTACCACTTGGCCAGTATTCTATGGCTCTCAAATTAAAAAGGTATAAATCCATACATACATACATACATAAAAAAATTAAACACTCTACATATACGCTTATATTGCTGAAGTTTCATTACCTCCTCTCATTGTTTACGATGTGACGGCCACGAGTTATGACAGACCGGTAGCTATTACGCATATATTGTGTTACTGATGAAATTGCTTGCGGTATAAATCATTTAGTTTAACACTAGAGGGTTGAACCTTATTCTAATTAGGTAATGCTTTGGATCGCAAATGAATAGTTTTGGGAAAAGATTTAGTTATTTAATAATTATAACTTAACGTTATAATCTAAATAGAACAGTAAGTTCTTTTTAGTTTTTGAACCAATTTCGCTTTTTAAATATACTAGGTTTTATTGTTATCAATAAATGATATTACATTTAAATTTCGAACACCGCATGAGCAAATACTGGTTCATAGTTGGTCATCTACAATTTGATAATATTTTAAGTGTCACATTCAACGAAAAAACTATTTGTTAAAATATAAATTATTACATTTTATTTCTTAGATATAGAATTTCAATACAAGGATAACAAAGTTGATAATAAAAAAATTTTCTACAACATTGATATTGCCTAGAATCAGAAGTAGCAATTAGCCTACGGTAATAAAATTATCAATATTGTTAAGCTAAATACGTCATTTTATAAGTAAAAAGGCCTTAAACGCAAGCGAAGCGGGGACACGTTAATATTTTATTGTATCTGAGGATTATCCCGCCATATTAGTTTCTCTTTAAAGCATACTCAGCATTTGTACCTTTTGCTCTTATAGAACTCATTTAAAATAGATGTAAGCCTTAAATCAATAAATTCAGGATTTCGCCCACAAAGAGATCTGAACACGCTCCATATATGTACAAGTTGTGTGGGACGTGATAATGCGTGCAAATCCAATCTTCTTATCACACTTGTATTATATACATTATACACATTTTACTTAAAATTAACAATTCAAATTCAAAATATTTTATTCAGCATAAAATTATTACAATTTTTTACTGAACGCCATGAGTCTACTACCAGTTCGGAAAGAAGAAGCCACTAACCTGAGAAGAATTGGCGAAAGAAACTCAGCGGAACTAATATTCTTTTTGTCTGTTTTAATATTTTTTTTAATTAAAATTGAAATGAACAATACTTCTATGGGTTGAAATTGCCTGGAGGCGATCACATCATTCCCAAGGCGTACTGTCTTCTAAAAAATCGTTAATCGAATAATATCCTTAATAAAGGATCAATTATTTCAATAATACTAGCAACTCCCGCGTCTCCGCCTGTGTTGGTATAAAGATGGCAATTAATAGGCTAAATCATAACCCTCTATAGTCGAAAAAGAATATTTAAACTCAAATCCAAAGAACCTACAAGTTAACTGATCGCTACCCAGATGACGGATTCAGCCATTCACCATATTAATTATTATTAATTACACGAGATGTAGTGGTTGCGCATTACTCGCGTAGTACATAAACCTGACTCACATTACTACTTGTAGCATAAATGCGAATGTTTTTATGTTATGCATTTTTCTGTAATTGAAGCTGAAACGACTGAGCAGATTTTGATGACTTTTATTACAGAAATAAATAATAATCTGGAATCTGGACCAACAAAAACAATTATGTTCTAGGATCGCACCCCAGATGATAAAGGGTGCGTCGTTAATACAATATAGGTAGTTGGTCGTGGTTGCGAGCTAACTTCAAAATATACCAAGTGCCGTTACTGCAAAGTGATGAAAGTACTCATTGTTAGTTGTAATGTCCTTCCTGATGTAGAAACGCTTACATTGAAAGTTTACGAGTATGTTAATTTTTACAACGCCATAAATCCACACGTAACGAAATGACCTATAAATATTACAAGACGAGTTCGCTAATTGTCTTCTATGTAGGCGATATTTTAAAAGAAATAAGGGTGAATTCATGTAAAAGCTATTTCAATACCACTATTTTAAGTATGAAACTTAAAATATATGGGTGTGCCAACTTGTAGACAACCCAGTTGTCAACGTCCCACTTTTGGGCACGTTTTTCCTTTCTTTCGAAAACTTGCTGGGTTCTTTCAGACAAGCGGATTTCCTCTTAATGTTTTCCTTCATTGTAGACAAGTGATAATGATGTCGGAAATGTTTTACATAAAAATATTAGAAGAGGCCCGGGATTTGAACCAGTTTCAATTAGGTTTCGATGTGAATGCGTAACTACTGGACTACCACTGCCTTAGCACCCGAAAATTAAACACAATATTATTACTTATAAAACTATAAATCGTCATTTTTAATATTGGATGATGTAAATAAATTATGTTAATATCAGTCTGGCAATAATTTGGGTTTAATCAATGATATTATAAGTAAAAAGGTGTAGATACGTTACCTAAACGACATTCTACCTTCAAAAACGGCACACTAACGCACACATGAATAACTAAAAATATTGCAATAACACTGAACACACTACATTACGATTAGTTGTCAAAATAGGATGACATGATTCAAGTATCGCCAGTGAAAAAGAGACAAATATAATTCGCGACAGTGCGTCGTCAACGCGTGACTATGTTCAGGTGGGCCAATTAGCCTAGTTTTGGTGTGCCGCTTTTTGGGCGCGTATGACTTATCTACACCTTTTTTCCTAGTATATCAATGGGTTTAATAATATTGAAAATATATAATATAGAGAACATATAATTTCCTTAAGTCTTACGTATAATTGTGCAGGAATTTACATAATTAAATTGATACTAAACTAAATCTGGATTTACAAAATATCTTCATTGTACACAGACCTTTATTAGGTAAAGCCAATATATTTGAATGAACACAAATCACTGGAATAAACTACTGAATATTGTTATTTAACACCTGTAGTCATAGTTCAAAATATGCGAGAAGTATCGACTGTATGCCAATAGCATAAAGTTCAAAATGCTTAGAAAAGTAACGAACATGAAGCATCATTTTAAATTTAAATCGTCTTTGAAAAGGATTCTTTTGTAGGTACGACTATGAACTTTAAATCGACGATTACTGGCTGCATTTTAAAACTGTTCTGAACTACTGACATATTAAAATGTCGATATTAATTTTCTATTCATGTCAAATGTCTAGAATTTCTGCTTGAAAATAAAAGATAAGTTTGTGATAATGACATAAAATTATTACAGTATTGTTATATTACTCGTATAATGTTTATTGGGTACTATGAAACAATCGCTATGACTACATATTATTTAGGTACCTATATTAAAAAGTTTTCTAACATCTGTTTGTCCATCTGTCTTAAAGCGAATTGTGTTAATTGGCTTAAAAATTATTGCTGAATGTATGGGGAAAAAACCTTTGTATTGTGAAAATAATATATTATTATTATTACGTTATTATTCCTCTTAAAAGATATATTAAACTGTAGCAACGTAAGTATGTACATAACTCCTAACCATCCGAGTGAGGCGAGGATAATTTACTAGTATTATAATTATAGTTTTAATATTTATTCGAAACACAACAAAATAAATAATATAAAATGAGTAATAATAATACACAGTTGGCAGACGTGGGTACAATTGTACGAGGGATATAACCCCTTGAAATTCAACGTAAGATAAATTGCGGCCAAAATTGTCTGTTCTGAGTTCTGTAAGAAAAGCCAAATATTTTTATATATATTTATAGCTACGTTAATCGCCGTTTTCTATAATCTCGGAGCAAATAAAAAAATCGTAAATAATGTTATTTTTGTACAGTTTTAGTTAAATTTTAATTATTTTTAATTTAGTTGGTTAGTTTTTTTTTAAATAGTTAGTTTTCTTAGTCTATCTTGTGAATGAGTACACCCTCTATTCCTTCCACTCTAATGTTCTGATAGGACAAAACCGGGACTCAAACCCAGAACCTTAGCACGCTAGCCTCTACGATAACAGAAGGATACGGTGTTACAAGCTAAGCTTTTATTTGAGTCTAATGAGAAATTTATTTATAAATAAAGGGGTCAAAAATAAACCATACAGTTTATAACATAGTTATCTTCATTGTTCGATAATCAACTGACACTTATCAGACCAATTTATCGGGAAATATTGGCTATTAGATAATTCCACGTCCCAATTGACAGACAATTGACACAAATTTGTCGATGACAGCCATCATTCTATCACGGGTTTAAAAATTAAATTACTTTATTGTTTCAATTAATATCTGTACAGTTAAATTATATACAATATACAGACATATTATAAAACAATATTTATTTTTGCAATCTTTTTGCACTTGAAAATAAAAGAACGCTAGGTCATATACAAAATCTAGATCACATTAAGAAGTTATCTTTCGGAATGAATATTTAAATATTATAAAAATGGAAAATGTGCTCGGACCAGGCATTTTTTGGGCTTGGTAATAACCTCATTAACTTAACGAAGTGAGCTCTGATTACAAGCTACATAATCCAAGCTACATAGTCCGAGGACCGAACGATATAAAAGCGAATATGCTGTCAACAAAAGATAAATGCACTTAATCTCTAACCTGTGCATTAACTGGGATAGAATCTATGCAGCCGTCTCCCACCCTACCTGCGCTACTATCTCTTTCACACTAAACAAAACAATCGCCTCTCTCTTTCAGATTAACGAAACGCATTCGACAATTTTCGTTCATCCTCGGATGCAATGGGCAACTAATAATTTTCAGTCAGTCGTATCTCGACCGTTGGAGGAGAGCGTCACTGCCGGTCGATCCTCCCGCGTATAACATCGTAACCGGTGTTTTTATAGGGATGTTTATTCCTAGTTAACTCTGACTCGGATTGCTATCTGTGCTGTGAACTGAGTGACAGTTTTAATAGTTTGCTGGTCGTAAAAGTTATATCGACAATGGCCTAGTAAAACAAATTTTAAACGGATGTGTTATTTTTAAAGGAAATTGCAACATTTGCTGTGAACTTTTTAACATGTGAATGAATGAAAAGCTAATGAATCAATTGTGTTCTAAAGCTTTTACACAATAGACTATTGTTTATAATTAAAGCGTAGCTTAAATAAATTAAAGATCAAACAAAGGTCACAAAAATTAATTAACAGCGAACAATATCAATTGAACTTTCGTTACGGTTATTAGTCACGTGGTTACTTAACCATTGATTTATGATAACTTTAAAGTTTTAACAATAGTTGCTTAATCTAATAACAGATTAAATATAATGTTCAATATATGTCTCATTTGAAATAAATCTTATTAGAAAATTTAGTAAGTTATTTTAACCAGCAAACTAAAATATTGAAATTGAGAAATGTTTTAGACCTAAACTTTTAAGTCGTGAGTAAGTGAAGTGAAACTTAGTTCTGAAAGTTCTGAAGGTGTTCTTACTTTTGAAATGAAAATATAATGATGTAAGTACTAATTTATATAATAATAGTATTTATATATAAAACCTAATATTTCTAAAATTTCAATCGCTCTACTTTATTATCGTATTATACGTATAGATCTAAAATGTAGAGTCGCTGTGAAAAAATTGCTTAAACCTTTAATTACTAATAAACTCGGATAAACTAATGAATGAGAGTATTTATTTTGAAATGATAAATATGTACAGTTACTGTTTGTAGTCCTTCACTGATAACTTTGATATTAAAATCAATTGCTCTTCATTAGTCTGGTCAAAACTCAAAAATGGCTGGACCAATTTTAATACTCAGGGAAGTTTGATTAATTAAGAAATGGGTTAATCAAAAAAAAAATACTGGAATATCCAAAAAATATATTATTGAGTGACGATTTAGACTAAATTTGACTATTTTTTAAATATTTTTTATTGTATTTACTTAACTTAATTTTAACTATCGTTTTAAACTAAATACATTCAGTATATTATCTACATATACATATATTATCATGTACTAATTGGATTCTAATTGGAGTACATTGTTATATTATAATAAGTAGGTACTTAAGCTTTGTTCTCTTTTGTTCTTGTTTTTATTGTGTTTATAGATTTTCCGTATTTATAACTTATTCAATAGATTTAAAAACTCATTCTTTTATAAGTGACACTACTTATTTATAATGTATAGTAATTGTTATAGTGCACTATAATAATGGAAATTTGGCGTACAATTTTAAATTTTGAGGTAATTTTTTTAACAATGATTTACTAAGTACCTATATAATAAAGTTTGCCCTTTTACCATCCCTTAGTTAACTTTCAAGGTTTCTACCAAGATTTTTATCACTCTAAGTCCGTTACTCTAGTCTATATGTTTACAGATCAAATATCTTGGTTAGTGCTGTCTTATTTTTTATGCTATGTCATCAGCTCTCAGCCTATTTTTACGACCCTCTACTGGGCCCACGCCTCACTTTGTATGAGGGGGATCAGGCCATAGTTTACCATGCTAGCCAAGTGCAGTTGGCGACTGCACGTCTTTCGAATACTTGCTAAGTTTCAAACCTTTAGGAATTAATAAAAAGTATTCAAAATATTTAAACTTAAAGACTATTAACTTGATTCAATAAAACATTTATCAATAAAAATAAACGACCAAAGAACAAGGACGAAGTCTTCACAAAATTCTTAAATAGAAACCATTACCGTCACACTGAAGCCTACAATGTGCTTTTATTTTCATTTTTCATCCTCGAAACTCTAATGTCCTATAATGAATGAAGCCGATGCCACTTTTTTTCTTAAAAATCGTCTTTGTGATGTTTCACTTAGCGACGCCTCGTATTCATTATATATAACGTAATGGCTTTAAACTAATTTATTAAAATAATTTGGTCTATTAAGTTTTTTAATGTTTAGAACATTTTTACTTTGAAACTACAAGTATTTTGTAGTTTTTAATGTTGTTATATCAAAATAGGTAAGTGAGTAAAGTCATGCGGATATCATGCGGACCTAGCTCTATCACAGCTTGTTGTTAAACTTTTACTTTTGTTCGGAATTAATTTTTTTTCTTGACATATCTTATTAATGTAAAGAAAAACAGTTACTTTACAAGTTTTGGCACGCAATGTAGGAAGTAGAAAAAATTAATACAGACAATTAATAGTTTATTTCAATACTTTTTAAATAAGACTTTTCTCATAACTATATACCAGACAGTTGAAACAACTGAATTACAATTTCGCGCTTATAAAACAAATTAATGCCCTCAGCGAAACTCGAACCAGCGACCCCTCGTACAGCAATTAGTTTCACTGCAAACTGAGCGTAGTATAAAAAGAAGGCATCATTTTTGCCTTCAAATAATGAAAAAAAATTTAGATAATTATTTTTTAAATATTATTAAAGTAGACGGAGACAAAAACTACAATTATTATTACTTATTTGTATAACAACATAAAATATTAGAATATCATACAATGTTTATTAACTATAACTATAATATTTATATTGACAGGCAGTGGTAGCCTAGCGGTAACGCGCTCGCTTGGATAACCGAGTGATGCGAGTTCAAATCCGGGTCTCGCGCCTCTGAATATTTTTATGTGCGAATCATTTCTATCATGATTACCACTTATCTTACAGTGAAGAAAAACATCGTGAGGAAACTTGCATGTCTAAGAAAACCTAGCAAGTTATCGAAAAACACGCATTAGGCCAGCGCGATGGACTATGGCCTGATCCCCATCGTACTGAGGGAGGCCCGTGCCCAGTGGGACGTTAAAAGGGCTGGAGACGATTTATTAATAAATATGATGATGATGATGATGATGTACACCCATCAAATATGATAATCTTACTCTATCAGAGATCTTATAATATTATAAGAGGTCAAATTTTATATAAGATCGAGGACAATAACATAAATTAAGTTTAATAGACGCAAAAATAAGGCATTAATATTCACTGCACATATACATCAGTTCATTAAGAAATTGAACCACGTTATGAATGAAAATGATGTTAAATTACTTTTGTTACGTATAAAAGTACATAAAACTAGTGACTCATTCTGGCTCCGATCAGGTTCATTCTATATTATGCTGAAAGCTGCGTTGTAGCGACTAGTATAAATTTCTCAGAGACATGAAATTTTATCGCAGTCAAATCAAATCAAAATATTCTTTATTCAAATAGACTTTTACAAGTTCTTTTGAATCGTCATTTTTACATGAAAAAATGTCAGTCTGTAAGTGGGACTTGGGAGTAAGCTACCACCGACTTGGAATGCTGTTCTGCCGAGAAGAGCCGGCGAGAAACTCAGCAGTTGCTCTTTTTAAAAATAATATATAAAAAAATTATAAAAAGCAGTAAAAATAATATATAGATAATACTAGCAATTCCCACGGTTCTGCCTGTGCCAGAAGGATGAAAATTTAAGGTTATAAGAATTTTTTGATGTCAAATCATAACAAAGTGAAAAATTAAAATCTGGTCTAAAAATAAAATCTATAGTAGGCCACCCTTTTCACCTAGGGGAATAAAAAATAGCCTACGACCTATTCTCAGACCTACCAAAAATCGGTCAAGCCGTTTCGGAGGAGTTCGATAACAAACACTGGGACACGAGAGTTTTATATATATGATGTTGAACCGTAAAACTAGCTATCATCATACCAAATTTCATCAAAATCTGTCAAGTAGTTTTTTTCTTGATGCAGTAGTGTACAGTCACAGACAAAAGATATAAAAAACTATAGACACTACCTCTGTATCGAAAAAATTACTATTTCAATAAGATTTGCCAAAAACTAGCGATTCGAGTTCGACGTTTTAATTTTTTTTGAGCGAAACTGTAATTCAAACTTGCAAGAGTCCTTAGACCTCTTTAATCCGGCCCTGTCGCAAAATCAGTTCTTAGCGGATGTCTACTAACTGTAAACGACCTCTCTGTCAAAATTATACTTTACCTCTCTCTCTCTCTTTCTCTCTCTCTTACTCGTACATATCAAGTGGTTAGATATTTTTTAATTATTGAGACCTTTCCCTTTTTTATATATATTCAAAACGTGCCCTCGCATTTATCGTAAGTGAAAGATCTAGCACGACTTCACAAACTAACCCCATATAAATCTAAGAAAGTATTCTAACTTAGTAATAGCTTAAGCGATTCTCATTGGTATAAGTTGTCGATAAGTTCTCGACTATAATACTTGTATTATGAAATGAAAAGTTTTATGTAACTTTTAGAAAATTCAATTCTTTTTAAAAACCTTGAAGTTTTCTTTGAACTTATTAAAAGTTTCCACTAACGATTCGACATTAAATTAGTAGTAGTCGTTCTTTAGTATAGAGATTTTCGACTTAATGGTTCTTTAAGTGACTATGAGTGGGCGATATCTTGTAGAAAAATTGTAAGCTTTCATATACAATATTATGTTTCCTGCATTTGTTTTTATATATAATATACTATATGTATTTCGAAGATTGTGAATTATTATTAAAATTATTATTGAAATTTGAAAAGAATTAGTACTCCTTTTTTTATTTAATACAGATAGGTAATAAACAACACTTATGTTTAATTATTTTACGCTATTACATAAAATTAACAGGCATTAACTTATCTACTATATAAAAATAAGTCGGGTTTTCCTTCCTGACGCTATAACTCCAGAACGCACGAACCGATTTCCACGGTTTTGAGCTCCGTGAGGTTTATAGCAAAGAAAATTCTGGAAAAATTTCAGCAGAAAAGCGGGAAAATCTTTTAAACTATTCTAAAGAGGTTACACCTGGGGACGAACCCGAGCGAAGCGAGGGTGAGTCGCTAGTTTATTATAGTTTTTACCTAAACAGTAAGAACTTAACCTGATTACTTATTATATAAATAAGTATACTTACTGACTTTATCAATATTGATGTGATTATCATATAAATGCTAACTTTACTCTAATTTATACAAAATATATATTTTTAGTTACAATTATTCAGTCAATCCTTATAATCGGATCGTATTCAAAATACATTTTGAAGACCACACGTAAAATTCACTGGCAATGAAAACCAATCTTTACTATTTCTACTAAAGATACATACTCCTTTGTTGCTTGACTTAACTATTTACTCGATAAAGGCGACATTTGCTATCGCCTGTTTGAATAGATAATGCCTTGTACTGAGATAATGATGCTGACTGGACCAAGTATCCTCATTAGGGAGATCAGTTATACTTTGGCGAAAGGGTTTGATGTATTAATTACTTCGATTAGAATCCATTTATACAAGTTTATCAACTTGATAGATAGATAGATAAAGATTATTATAAATTTGAAAAATTGTATGTCTAAATATTATGAAAAGGCTGAACTGGACATATTTCAATGAAACTAATTACACAGATTAAGACATCTAATAATAGAGGGTAAGACAAAAGTTATTAATAAGTAGAAGGAGGAAAGGCCAAAGTTCTTAGCGAAAATGATGGAATTTCTGTACAATTTATTTAAAAACGATATAAGTTTAAGAAGTTTAATCAATGCTTTTGTAATTGTTTTCATTAACCTATAGAGAACATTTTAGTAAAAATCTACAGGTCCTAATTTCGAGCTTAAAAAACTTTAAAATCTCTCACAAACCCAAAGCTTTCTATTGAGCTATACGAGTACTGACTCAAAGTATCATAAAATATTTCTAACTACGTATTACTTACAATCGTGCGAGAGAACTATATAAAATATTATAATAAAATCATTATTTCGATAACAAAAAAAGAAAAACCGACTTCAAAACTGTACAAATCTAAACTAAAAAGTCAAAAATAATACTTTTATTTAATTAGTGAAGTTTGGAGTCGGAGCTTTCAAGTAAAAAAAAACATCAAAATCCGTTCACCCAGTCGAAAGTTAAGACTTATGAGGTAACAAACATAAAGAAACAGACGAATTGTGAATCTCCTCCTTTTTAAAGTCGGTTGAAAAGGTCTTCAACTAAGTCTATAAAGGTAGATAAGCTATGAAACATGATTTTACTTTAAAACTATAAAGTTCACAACTTTATATATCAAAAGAAATTTCTCTTACATTTCTTATGATTCTATTTAGCTTTTGCCATTTAGTTTTGAACTAAGAAACCATAATGCAGATGTTTGTATATTTTCTTGATTTTTACAACTACACCTTAAAACGGGTAGAAAGATTTATTAATACTTTATTTCATTAATAGAATATTGACGACACGCTTGGCTCAGTTGGTAGTGACCCTACTTTTTGCGCCAGCGGTCGCGGGTTCGAGTCCCGCTGGGGGCATTCATTTGTTGAGCACAAATGTTTGTACTCCAGTCATGGGTGTTTATATTTATGATATGTATGTATTTAAAATTTACATGACGTGTATCAACTATCTGGTATCCGCAACACAAGCTTCGTAGCTTACCACGGAACTAGATTTCGCTATTGTAATAATGTCCCAACAAACTTATTAAAAAAAACTTATAATTTATAGTTCGTTATTAAATTTGCCAATAGGTGACTTTGATTGCTATGATAGTTAGTCGAAGCATAGATTGCTAGTACATGTTATAATTAATTAATTAATACACTGTACCTTATCCTTAATTTATTCACGTATTTGTTACTACGTATAATCTACATTTCATTCAAATCCGTCTAGCAATTACTGCTTAACAAGCAAAAAAATTTATGCGATTTTCAAATAAGAAAATTTTTATATAATATGTTCTAAATATAGAAAAAAACATACATACGAATTGAGAACCTCCTCCTTTTTGGAAGTCGGTTGAAAAATGCGATATTTCTATCACGAGCGATACGAGGCTAAGTTACTTGTAACTTATAAAATATTTAATAACTTCTGAAGTACTATTTTTGTTCCATATAAACATCCCACGCATCACGAAACCGTTATTACAAACCAATGCTTCAGGTAAACTGATCTATTTTTAATCCTTTGATCTTTCTTAAAATGGTGCGATAGAGCGTTATTAGACGCGTAATGTTTACTTATAGGTTTTATAGAGTGTGTAAAGTGAATATACTTTTGTTGGGATAATTTTGCATGAATAATAAAATTTTAATGTCTTTATGTTGGTAGTAATTACTGTTTATGTACACTGACTTCGTTGATTATACTTAGATAAATCTATATAGGATAGGATATTAGGATTAACACAAAACATATGTATATCGAACTCTTCCTTTTTTTTCGATGTTGGTAAAACAGAATAAAACTTTGGTCCATCTTACTCTCCTCTGTTGTAAATATGTTGCTCAAAACCAATATTCAGTCAGATTGTAGTTACTCTACTTGTGTCAGCATTCGCGGGTTCGGGTCCCGCTGGAGACATGGATTCGTTTGTGTTATTAGCATGACTATGGCCAGATCTCTCCGCCAGCCTGTCAGTGGGATTTCAAAAAGGGCTGCCTATAAACGTGAGACATACTAAAATAATTGCACAAAATAATTGATTATTGTCTTAGAAATACACATAGGGAGGTACATTTCATTTACTGAAAGCACGTACGTAGAGTTAGCGTTCCAGTTAAAACCTTTGTAGAGAAACTTGCAATCGAGAAGTTCCGACCGTAAATAAAACTGTTAGTGAGAATCCGTAATGAAAAAACCATTCACTTAATGCTATGGTTAATTGAAAAAAACAAGATATTTTTACTTCATTTTACGTGAATTTCGATTCAGAGTTAGAAATAACATTTTTTGCATAATATAATCTAGTAGCCTAGTGAGTTGAATCTATACTTAAATATTTTTTGAAAATTTTTATTGTAATAGTCATTATTATGGGTACAAGGTTTTGTCAGTCTGTTCATCTGTCTGCGACCACAAAACGAAAAAAAACAATTTTTCATGAAATTTGGTATGATGATAGCTTATCCGAGTCAACTTAGACTACTTTTTACTGCGGGCTTTATATATTTTTTTACTTATTAATTATGTATAAAAAAAGAATTATTACGAAATTTTAGATTTATGACAAAAAAAAATTAAAAAAGGCTCATATATATTTTTTTTGAAATTTTAATACGTAATAATCTTAATGGAAATGCTTCACTTTGTAGTATTATGAGGCTACATCGGCTACCACTTGTCATGTACATTGGGCATAAAAACCAATAGACGAAGTCGGAGGCAGAAGCTAGTTTTCAAATATAATTTCGATTTTAAGCATAAAATTTACATTACTAGAACATGTTTACTGTTTAGATATCTAAAACGGTCTAAGGAAGCAACGTGAATAATTTCACAGCCATCAAGCCCGCGTGTGGTGCACGATCTTACATGTATATTGATTTAACTGGATATGACAGGAATGGGAATCACCCTATTGTTGGAAATTGAATATAATATTTCTTACTTATGTAATAGAAAAATAATAAGTTATTGTAGCTTCAGTATATGAAGACCATTGGTAAAGCTGATTTTTACCTCGAGCGGGAATCGAATAGGTTGTTATGTGAAAAATTATTTCTGTTCTTATGTAGTTTTAAAACGCTACAATTTTTTTTAAAATTTTGTTTTGATTGAGAACAGAACTCGCTACCAAGTTCTATATAAATAAAGTTTTACTAGTTCCAGTACCATAAATTACGGTTTTTTATCCGTCCTAAAATTATAAATGCAAAAGTAACTCTGTCTGTCTATCACGCTTTCACGCCTAAACCACTGAACCGATTTTAATAAAATTTGGAACATAAATAAACTAGGCCTTGAAAAATTACATGGATCACCTTTTTTGCGAAAAACTGCTTTAAAGGGTTGAAATTGGGGATGAAAGTTTTTGCGGAAGTTCATAATCGTCAAAGGTAAAACCATGACACTTTAATATACATATATGGTTTGAATAATAATTCTTTTTACCTTTGATAAACCCGATCAAAGCGAGTGTAAGTCACAAGTAAATAAATAAATAAGTTGTAAGTACAAAAATATAAACCAGTTATTACTTTATAACACATATTTTATCCCATTCAAACGAGACGATTAAATGTCACACAAAGCGATTAATAAAAGAATTTCAAGGAAAGCTCATCAAGGGGCCCATAAGCTGTGAACGTCGCAATAACGAACGTTACAGATAAATGACCCACTTTATTGCTTTCTGAAGTCCGGTATGATGCTATATAAAGTATTTACGAAAATACAAGATAATATCCTATGTATACTTTGTTGTAACTTCTAATTTTAGTTATAACTAGAGCATGTATTGTAAATAAAACCTTTTCGGATTTTGTCGCGGAATTATTTTGATTTTTAGTTCTCGACGTTTCTAATGCTTTACAGCAATCATGGCCACGGGAGATTGAAAAAAAGAAAGAAAGAAAGTAAAAAAGCATGTATTGTATTTATCCCTTTTTAACGTCCCACTGCTGGGCACTTGCTTTTCTTCAATACCAGGGGGATCAAGACAGTCCACTACGCTTGACAAGTGCGGGTTGGCGGACTTCACATGTCTTCCGAAAACTTGCTAGGTTTTCTCAGACATGCAGGTTTCCTTACGATGTTTTCCTTCACCGAAAGACAAGTGGTAATCAGGATAGAAATGATTCGCACATGAAAATATCAGAAGTGCGAGATCCGGGTTTGTACCCGCATCACTCGGTTACACAAGCGAGCGCGTTATCGCTGGGCTACCACTGTCACTATACACTATTTTTTGTTAGTTAAAGAAAGCTTCTTTTTATCTAATATTAAAGTTCGAATATTAGTTTGTTACAAAATATATAGGTATATGATATGAACGATCAACGCATTCTATAAACAACGTTCTATCAATTCTTTATATGGCCAAGAATTTTTAATCAACATGTTTCCAAATTCCGCGCAAACATTAGAAAAGTTTATTCGAGTTAATTGCTTTGAGAGGCAAGTGAAGTCCAACTTAAGTGATCTCTGATAGTTGAATGACCGTCAAAAATAAAGTCCATCTCCATACTCATAGAACACAAGCCATATTTCATTCTAAACTGGTTAAGAGATGTAATCAGAAAACTTTTTCGAGATTAATTGAAACTCGATAGTTCGTAATGAAATTCAACGAATTCATGTTTATTTATATTTATGTTTTGTTTGTATTTTGTAATAATTGCTTAGATTATAAATAGCTTTTGCATCTATTGGTTTATACTAGTAGTTTGCCCCGGTTTCTTTTATATTTTTATTATGTTATGTGTTTATGTTGTATTTTATGTAAATGTAATAAATTGTATGTTATATTATATACACTTCATTAAACGGCTAGATCGATTTTAATAGATATTAATTTATAAGAACAGCTAGATTTTTAGGAAAAAAATAAGCAAAAATATTCTAGAAAATAGAGGTTTAAGAAAATTAAATTGTTATAAATGCCAAGTTATTAGCTACAATTTATCGAAAGTTAGTAAGGACAGGGTTTTCGTCAAGGATATAAATAATTGTTTTTGAATTTTCAAGTAAAGCAAAATTGAATGAATATGAGGCGCTACATTTGTTTTCAAAACCTACAACTTTTCTAAAGAGCCCACATTTTCAGAATATGAAAAAATATTTCTTGAGATAGAAGCTTTTAAAAACGTGTTACTTTAAGATGGACGGTGAAAAAGACCGAATTTCAAATAGTTTTTTCAACATTTTCTTTTAAAATACCTTGGCATTGGATGCAACGCACAAGTTACATCCAATGCCAAGGTATTTTAAAAGAAAGTATATATAAAACACTTTTGTAATTGAACTCCTAAACGGCTGGACCGATTTTGATGAAATATGTTGTGAGCGAGTGGATTCGAGAATGATTTAGATTCATAAATCGGTCCATTATAAAATGTATTTTTGAATTAATTAGTTATTTACACATTTAGACAATAAATAACTAGCTAACTTAATTTTACATTTGTTAGAAACTTGTCTTACAAAAATGCTTTAAACTGGTTAAACTTTTATTTTTTCACTCATTTAATCATTCATCGTTTATCTTCGTAAAAGTTTTTATGATCTCATAACTTTGTTAGCGTGAAAATTTGTTGAAAACAACCTCTTACGTACTCGTACCTTCATTTTTTCCTTACTAACTACTTAGCCAAAATTTGTGGTTAATAGAATTATTGTTATTCAGCCCTTTTTATTTTTCTATTGAGCACGAGCCTGCTTCTACAAGGAAAATCAGGCCATAGGTCTCCACATCATGTTTTAATAAAAATAAATTTGGATTAAAGATAAATTAATATTTACATTATATTATATTTACGTAAAATAAAGGCAAAACAAAAACGTATTCGTATAATTCAGCTGTGACTCACCCTCGTTCCGTCCTGATTCGTCCGTCCTGCCTTATATCATCAGAGCAAATTTCATCAATATCTGTCTAGTGGTTTTCTCGTGATACGTTTCCAAACAGACAGTCAAACAAAAATTTTATAAACTACAGATTAGGCTATATCAATAAGAATTTTCAAAAAATATTTAACGTACAAATCGATTTAGAATTTTATTTTATATATAGGTTTTAAATTTAAGACTTTACTCTAAGTAAGAAGTCGATAAAACGAGCCGTATCGATAAACCTTTGTTACAGACGTTCCTGTTTCCTCAGCCCTCTTAGAGTTTCCTTTATAGGAAGATATAAAGTAAATTGCACGCATCCTTATCTCTGAATGTATTCCCTTAACAGTTTATTCGTGAGTTATGAATTTTCAATGCGAAAGCTAATGGTTACGGCTTCATTCACTCTATGTATTGATAAAGTTAATAACGTTGAATGAACGTGTATCCATACTTTGTTACGTCAAATCGTACATTAAATATTTTATGCAGGATTTTGTAGTAAAATTAAGATTTATAGCTTACGCTTTCAAACACGAAGTACTATTAAATTATGATTTTTATATTTTTGAAGTATATACTTCTTAGATTTTGACAGTTTCACTTTCTTAGATTAATGAGAACATTCGATATTTTAAATAAAATTATCTTATATTTCGGATTTATTCGCGGATTTATATAGATTTACAAAGATTTTTGGTTGAATGGAATTTTTACATTGGAATGCTTCACAGAAATCTTGATTGCGGAAGTGTATAAGGTTTTAAATGTCTCAAAGGCATTATAAATACGTCGTTGAAACGTTGGGAACAAT
This sequence comes from Boloria euphrosyne, assembly GCA_951802675.2. Classification (NCBI taxonomy): domain Eukaryota; kingdom Metazoa; phylum Arthropoda; class Insecta; order Lepidoptera; family Nymphalidae; genus Boloria; species Boloria euphrosyne. The sequence goes on from OX637888.1 coordinate 2,443,257, forward strand.
ATTCATGTTAAGGATTTTTTAATAAGTAAATTTGTTCTAAATAAATTATAGCTGATATAAGTTTCAGTAAATAGTACTATGCGAAGTTACGAGTATTAAAGTGACGATTTGGGGAACTGAAGCACGAAGAATCCCGTCGATAAGTTCCGTATTTTTTATATCGGTAAATTCACGATTTATTAGCTTGAGGCCAACGCAAAGTTTGATAAAAATAAAGTCAAGGCCGATCGTTTGTAAATAAATATCCTTTAAATTAATTAATAAATAAATAAATTGGGACCTTTTTATAACAGCGCCATCTAGTTCCGTGGTAAGCTACGAGGCTTGTATTACAGATACCAGATAGTTGATATACTACATATTATAAAAATTTTAAATACATGCAAAAACTAAAACTCTTCTCTAAACTTACCTATAGCGGTGTTCTTGCAATACTTCACCAAAGACCTAATATGTTTTAGGTAAACATAAATATAATATAGACGAGCGACTCACCCCTGCTTTGCCCGCTCGCAAAATTAAAGACTTTCATACAAATTTGAAAGACTCCATAGACCTCCTTAATCCGGCCCTATACGGTACGTCTATTAACTATAAATTAACTCCCTCTCAAATTTCATCTTTATACATGAAGCAGTTTACAATATTACGTGATGAGTGATATGTCGGTTTTATATATTTTGATAATATTAACTCATTTTACAAAATAGGCTAAAAGTTTATTTTTAGGCATATTTCAATCAGATTAATGTACCAATTTATGAATTTTCCATTCCAAGATCATACTCGTGTACAATTACGTTATCTAATACGAACTGAGCGTCTAATAAATTTTAGGTGAATTTGCAGAGTAAATAATCTTATGAGGGAGCGAGATTTTCTTGAACTTACGCATGAGCAAATAAAAATGTGGATAAAGCTGCGTTTTCTTGTAAATATTGAACTTGGGAAAATAGTGAATACTTTTTCGTATTTTATTTCTTACTAGCGACTTAAACATGCTCTGTTGCGTTGATAGGTATGATTTTGTTCATGGGTTTTAATATTTTGTGCGGAACCTAGATTGTTTTTTTATTACAGTAGCCTAGTCCTTATAACATTAGGCATCTGCCAGTAAAAGTCCTTTCAAAATCTGTCCAGCCGTTATAGCGGGCATAAACTCAGAGACAGGCAGACAAAAGGAAAAAAAAGTGTTTTACTTATAAGTAGGTACCGTATATATTTTGATAAAAGAATTAGGGTTCCGTAAGAAACATTAGAACGAATCTAGAGTCAATCACAAGCGACGCGAGATCGATACTTATAATAAAATTCTAACTTAGTCGAATCTGTACATTGAATATTTTTTTGGAAATTCTTATTGGAATAGTAATTATTATCGATACAGAAGCGAAGTCTATAGTTTTTAAAATTTCTGTCTGTCTGTCTGTGACCGCATTACGAGAAAACCAATGGACAGATTTTGATGAAATTTGGTACGATGATAGCTGGTTATGATACAGAATATAAGATACTTCTTACAGCTGAAAAATATCTAATTTATAAGAAATCTCAATTAACCGTCAAAAACTGGCTGTAAAACATCACACGGTATGTAAAATTTAAGAATTTAGTTTCTTTAACACGCGAGCGGAGCCGCGGGAAAAGCTAGACGTATAAAATTAGTAAAACACTAATATAGTATCTCTTAATAAATAAGTCTTAAGAGATATTGCAAAATGGAGTTTGATTTTCTACTTAGAAATTCTAAGAAATTATGTTACGCACCGATTAAAGCCTATTTCAATACTAGTTATACGAGTACGGTAATTAATTGGTACAAGATAATTATTTATCTATTCCGATGAAGTAATAAATTTCAAAATAAAGTAAGGAGTTCACATGCTTTTAGTATTGTTAAGATATAAGTTAGTTTGTCTGTCCTTCTTTTCATAGTTTTATCATCGATCATAAAACTCTTAACTTTAAATGATAGTATTATCCTGCTGCAAATAGGTTCATTACACTATATTTTTGTACGTATAATTTACATAGTACGAGTACATACACTGGATACTATTAAAAAAGAAATGATTTTTTTTTGTATATTTGCTTGTAATATAAATATGTTAGGACATTATTACAACAGCGCCATCTAGTTCCGTGGTAAGCTACGAGGCTTGTGTTACGAATACCAGATAATTGATATACTATACACAATATTAACACCCATGACTGGTGTACAAACATTCGTGCTCAACAAATGAATGCCCCCAGCCAGCGACCGCTGGCGCAAAGGTAGGGTCACTACCAACTGAGCCAAACGTGTCGTCATGGGTAATATATGGGTATAAACAAAAAATCGCTGATCAGATTTAGATGATATTGTGTATAAACAAAGTTTTAAATCCAGGGAAGGATATAGGATGGTTTTTATCCCTGAAACCGCCTAAGGAGTGAAAAGCTTAAGTACTAAGTACTATATAGTCATATTTATACCAATGAAACTATAAAACATAATATAGTCGGCCAACGAACGTGACAGCCCAAGCTGCCATACACTAATGTCCCAAGCGAGTGTATGGCAACTTGGGCTGGCTGTCGTGTCCGTTGGCCGACTATATGTTTCATAGGCTTTGCTTATATATATATCTAGATTTCTTTAATTTCTTTTCCCTAGTAACCACTAAAATTATGTGTTGAGAATTCTTGAAGGTACTGAATGAAATAAAAAATCAACAACTAATAATACATTTTTTTAAATATATAAATTATTATTATTAAATATAACTTAATTAAATAAACCTACACTTACTAAAAATTTAGTAAATTTTTAAATTGAACGCGTTTGGAACGTTTCTAAGTCTCTACACTTATCCATTTTCCTTTAAGATTCATACCATCGAACTCGAAAAGCTCTAAGAAAGCATCGTAAAGTGCCATCTCGAAGGAAATACCTACCACACGTTGGGAAATGGTTTAAAAGAGATAATTTCGAGTGTCAATACGAGATTTTAGTTTACCTTCTATTTTAAATTACTTTATTTTTATTATAACTACTTTTACATGTGGCTTTGCTCGTTATTGTTTTATTAATACTGTTGTTTGTTAATGCTTTCATGAAAATTGACTTTAACTTTAATTCAAAGATTGCTAGAAGGTATCTTTATACCGATCTTAATCAATAAGTGTTCGTTGGTCTCACTAAAACTCAAAAGTGGCTGGACCGATTGGCATAACTTTTTTTTTTTTAATTTTATAGGAATGGTTTAAGTATCAATAATAGGAATATCTAAAAATTAAATCTGTTTATTTTGTATGGGATCATAAACGCTAAGACTTACCTAATAACGAACTAGAGCGAAACAAGGGTGAATCGCTAATATATAATAAAAGGCAACGCATCCAACCAAAGTGAGGATAAGCCTCTAATATGTTTATTTATACTGTCTACGAGAACAGAATCCACTACCTTCGTCATACAAAGTGTCACTCAGTCACACTTACTAAGCCATTAGCCTCTATAGGTACAAAATTAAAATAAGTCCGTGTTTCTTTATGAATCATAGCTGCCTTATTTTATTTTTTTAATCTTTCACTAGCCTATAATACTCGGGGTCACACAAGGATTCCAACGATACCACGAACCACTACATCGAAATCGACTTAGCGTTTAGAAGCTATGGTGGAATAAAAAAACTTACAAACATACATACATACATGAAACGTGAAAACATAATACTCTTTTTTGGGCAGTCGTGTAAAAATAGTACAACGCATTTTAGTATCAGAGTATTGTTAATTAGCTCCACTTTAACAGATTTATGGAGTGCATTTGCAATAGATAGTGCAATAAAACGTGATGTGCCGAATTGGGGCGGCGATAACGGGATCGGTCTAACTTTGAAACAGGAAAAGGTATACATTTCTGTATAAGGCCTTTTAGTTCGTTTGATATAAATTAGTTTAATTTATATAACAGTTATACTTATATATTTACACGTATATTGAAGTTTTTTTATAAATGTTTAAGCACTTCCAAAATTAACTTTTAATTTAATGATAAAAATTAGTGACATTAACATACATCACAATTTAATTATGGTAAGCTACGAGGCTTGTATTAATGATGCTAGATAGTTGATACATTACATGTATATATCTTTAAAATTATAAATATAGTCAATGGAGTACAAGCATTCGTACTCATCACCCTAATGAATGCTCCTAGAGGGATTCAAACCCGCAACCGCTTGCACAGCAAGTAGGACCACTAAAAACAGAGGCAAACGTAACATCAATTTGGCTCCACATTTACTTCTACATACCATAATTTAGCTTTCTTTATTAAATTCCTAATATTTTTCAGTTTTAAAATCGTAAAAATAATGTCATTATAGTTAGAGCTTAAAGCTTCTATTTTTTCTATAGAAACAAATGTAATTTATTTTTATTAAAGGCTACAGGAAGCTATTTAATGTTAGCCCAAGTTCATTAGAATATTGTTCCTAACGAACATGGAAACAAATTGTAAGAAAACGTCCGGAAGTACCTATTAACACGTTTCAATTAGGACGAATAGTTCCCAATAAATGTTGGGGCTTAAAAAACTGAACAAATATTTTTAATTGTTTTCGAATGCTAAGTATTTTATATTTTTTAAGTGGTAGTGCCATGCTTGTTACCTTCGGGTAGCAGCCGAATGGGCCGGCACGTCCCGTATAGTACCACTCTCTCACAGAAGACCGGCGTGAAGTGGCGGCTATGCTGTCGCGTTTCGTCCGGTGAGTGAGAGTCCGGGAGGCCCACTCCCTATCCCTACTCCCGTCCTTCTCCCTCCTTCCATTCCTCCCTTTCCTGAAAGGCCGGCAACGCATCTGCAAGCCCTGTGGTGTTGCCGATGTCCATGGGCGGAGGTGATCACTTACCATCAGGTGAGCCTCCTGCCCGTTTGCCCCCTTTGTCCCATAAAAAAAAAAAAATATATAATTAACAGCACATGAAATATTGAGTTTAAAAGTATGAGGTATTAACCTAACCTGACTTCACTCGTATTTTTTACTAATGAATACAACTACCTCCATCTTTTAGCGATTTTTTTAACTAGTAGTCTTTGTTTAAAATATTTCAGTTGATAAGACTATGTACAGTGTCTAGGTATTTTCCTTAAAATCTGTCAGACATACATACACACAAAACTCACAATAATTATGATACTGTTATAGTTAAAAAAAAATTATATAATCTCTGTCTTGAACCTGACAAACACAATTGTATGTCTGTTAGTTCCAGTAACTCTCCCAAACGGCTGGACAAATTTTTTATGACACTTTCACTTGCAGATGATGATATAAGGAGTAACTTTGACTCCAGTTATTTCAGAAGTTTTTTAGCCTTTTCTACAAAAACTTGAGACATGCGGGACGCACCCACGCAACGTCGCTTCATCATAAATTCATTGAATTTATTTGATACTGGTTGTAAAATAGAACAAAGTTTGAAACACAACAATCAAATGACACGGATAACCCGGTAGTGAAAGTTAAAAATAGAGCCCATACAAAGTTTTGATTACTTTGGAGTTATGAGGTAACTGTAATAAATACCATATACTAGTTATTACATGCAGTTCCGTTTATGTTTGACGTAAAAATAGCAGTAAATGAAATAAAAAAAAGATTAATGAAAAATAAAACACTTAATGATTTATTATATTATGTACAATTAGTATATAAAGACTAGTGACTCAACCTCGCTTAGGGTATCTCTATTTGGTTTTTTTTGAGCGAAACTTTAATTCAAACTTGCATCCTTATCCGACCTCCTTTATCCGGCCCTGTCGCAAAATCCGTTCTTAGCGGACGTATACTAACTGTAAACTACCTTCATGCCAAATTTCATCATTATATGTAAAGCTGTTTTCGTTATTACGATACGAGTCAATAAATGAGTGAGTGGCCTTTCGCTTTAATATATTATTTAGAAATTTGTATAAAAATATTGAACGTACAAAAATTGAAATAATGTGAACCATAATGCTACTGTGCCACATGGTCGTTGCTACCTTTTGTAGTAGCGACATACTTTGTCAATATAAACTTTGCTTCATTTAATTATGAAGGCAAGTAATTTCCTAACTCACCACGAAGTTTCGAAGTATGAAAATTGTGTTTTGTAATGTAATAAATATGCGGCGCAAGTTAATCTAGTAGTGTAGAGGCAAAATTTAGCTATTCAGTCACTTTGTAGTGCAACTTTATAATTTATTGATTACTCGTTGTAGTTCATCAAATAATTCTATTGATGTTGAAAATTAACGAAAATACATACAAATAAATTGAAGAAAAAAGGTATCGAATTGTTCCCTACACATATTAGACCTACCTAAAAATAATAAATTTTCAAAATACGACGGTTATGCCGCCTGTAGAGTCATGAAAATGAATTAAATGAGTATTATTATTACTGATTTTATAAGTAAAACAACGAGTTTCAGCAATTCCACTTTTATTTAATTACTATTACAGAATGCACTACAAAATGATTATCACAACTATTTAAACATTATGTCCCCACCGTTGGGTGTAATGTGGCGCCATCTGTCTTATATTGATTGCACATTACCCCACGGTGGATGACAATACTTTTAAAATATTAATATCTAAAACATTACAAACTCATATCGGTATTAAATTACAAACTTGTAAATAATAAAATATAAATAATGAACATCAAATTAATATTATAAAATATTAGAACTAACAAAGTATGAAGAATCAATATGATCTATAAATAATGAACAATAATCAATTGAGATACTTTAATTAACAAGAATCAATTGAGCAACTATAACTAACAGTATATATATTCATTGTCTGCAATTGATTATTTAATTTATAATTTCTTTATCTTAATAATTTCTAAAAATTGTTATGTACATTACACAACCTATAACAGTACAAAAAAGCTCTAAATCAATATATACAATCAATTTAAAATCGACTTTCAAAATTTGGTTACATACCTACCCAACAAAAACTTAAACGCGAATACTCTATATTATTTTATAATCTACCGCTTTTACTAAAAGTGTAGCCATTTAACAGATTTTTCATCTCAGAATAAATTACCTTAGAGTTTATGAAATTTGTAAGGCATAGTGACGAAAATATTTAATAAAACTGATATTAAAATGGTGAGTGTAAAATGTGGTGACAAAAAGTGAAACTTTTTAATAAAACATGTACCAGGTGACCTAAGAGAAGTGAATTTAATAGAAGTGGCAGGTGCAAAGAGGAAGCTAAAGGAGTTAAATAACTAGAGAAACAATATAAAATTTTGTTAAAATGATAATTTTGATTATTATGGCAACTATAATAGTCGAGTAAAATATGTAAGTATATAATTGAAAGTGAAGTTTTTAAGTACTTTTTTACATTTGAAATAATGACCTTTGTGTATTTCATTCAGCCCATTTTTTATAGCCCACTGCTGGGCACGGACTCTTTTTAGTGCGAGTGGGATCAGGCCATAGTCCACCACGCTGGCCTAGTACGGGTTGCTTGCTAGGTTCTGTTACACTTTTAAAATAAATTTATATTTTCATAATTTATGGCTGCTATAAAACTTTGGCCTTCTATTATTAAATAGATGACTTTTAGTGAATACTAGCGGACCCGACAGACGTTGTTCTGTCCACATAAAAAATTTTTATAATCTTTTCCTCTCGGTGAAATGTTTTTTTACGCATTCGCAAAACAACATTTACTTCGCACCTCCCAGTATGTATTCGCTGATTTAATTACCATTGCACGCACCATGGCAACGTAATAACATGATACGTCAAACGCCATTAATGTTATAAAGATTTTTTTTTTAATTTCCTAATTTTCCGCACAACTTTCATATTTATTCACCTTTTAAACCTTTCCTGGACTTCCACGAATAATTCAAGACCTAAATGAGCCAAATCGATCCAGCCGTTCGCGAGTTTTAGCGAGACAAACGAACAGCAATTCATTTTTATATATATAGATATAAGCGATATGATAAAAAAATGCTTTTTGTGATACTTCGTATAATGTACGCTAAATTAAACGTAAGAACCTCAAATGCCAAAAACTGTTTTAAAAGTTGAGTAAGCCACAATTTCTCTCTACTGCATGTGTTGAAGAATTTTTCATGAGAAAATTGTCTTAGTACCTTTGTATTATCACCGAAATGAAATTGCCCTACTAACTTTTGCGTTCTTTAATAAATACACATTTTTTAAAATATGTTTGTTAATCTGTTTGTTGCGGCTAATCTATGAAACGACTGCCCCTCTAGACAAATGGCAAACGCTCCGTACCGATTCTATTTCGATAAACGCTAACGCCTAAGGAGGACCATCTCGTGTACGAAAAAGTGTCCAGTAAGGGTGGCGCTGCAGTAGCAGTCGATAAATTTTAAAGAAAGCGCCAAACGTAATTAGAAAAAAATTACGCTTTCTCTCTGCAGTATTTTGTTTATATTTACTAAAACATTTTTAGACTACGTAAATAGTTGAGGTTTTGTATACTAGCATTTTTCTAACTACTTGAGTCATTAAAATTTTTAAATATTTGAACTCAGCAAACTTCACTCCATTTATAACAGCTATGTTCATATTGAAACTATTCGAACGCCAGCGCTATTCTGGTAGGTATAAGGTAATGGAAACTTTATTTTCAGTATACAGCTGGACACTTTTTCAACTTTCCCCCCATATGAGATGGTTCTCCTTATCTCTACCCATAGTTGAATCTAATCACTAGTCGTAAGCTTATGTCAATCCCATACATTGATTATTCTATTCTACTAGCGTTTTGCCACTTGTCTAGAGGGGCTGGACTGGTTTTGACGGAACTTTCACTGGCACATATCTGATGTTATAATGAGTAACATAGCCTAATTTTACTTTAAAAAAATATTAAGATTTCGCTCAAAAATAAACTAATGACGCGCCGGAGCTATACAAGAGTCGTTAGTTACAAGTATATCAATAAAGATTTTAATACTATCTTAAGAGACATCTGTCATTTATGACAGTAATTACAGATGGTTACTTAGGAATTACCCTTGAACATATTTTATAGTGACCATAATTTAATTTGGATTGAAATATAATACCAAGGTTTTAAAAAGGTGTACTCGCACCAAACTATAAAACATGCTTTACGACACCGACATTTTAATATTTGCATCGTAAATCATGTGGTCTGATTTTAAATCGCCTCTCAATATACGATAGAGCTCTTAATTTGTTAGCTGAATAGTAAGTGCATGCTACGGGCTGTAAGAAACAATTTGACCGACTTCAAAAATGGAGCAGTTTTTGTCATTTATTGTTTATAGATTATTACTATATAAAAATTGGTAAAAAACAAAACAATTCAGCACCCTTTTCTTGTCTGCTTGTCAACCGATTTTTTTTATTATATACCAGTTGACAAGCATTTGCCTCATTAATAAACTACGAATTTCATATTATATGTATTATAATAGATAGTTTTTAAGTTACGAGATAGGATTATTTTTAATCATGACAAAAGTCATATAATACTTTTTCCAGGCTATAAGTGATAAGCGTGTAATATAAATAAATAATATCTCACAGACTGATTTCGACTACGAGGGTCAATCTCACTAAGATTACTTTATATCCCGATATATTTTATGGTGTAGATACAAAAGCCCTTTCACTCTTAAAATCCGGTGGGACGACGATTCAACACGATTATAAGAAGACCAAATGCTGGACCAATAACTAACGTGCAGATCTCACGACGTATTTAAAAAACTACAATAATTAGGTGTTTTTGGCCCGACCCCGGATTCAAACCTAGAACCTAATGATCTAGGTATATTGGCTATAATACTGACTACCGAGGCACTATAAAGGTACATCATAATTATTACTAGTAATTACCACGGCTTCGCCCTAAAGAAGTGAAGTGTTATAAGAATCGTTTGATCCCACATCAGTAAAAAGTAAAAAAAAAGTTGGTCTAAAAATAAAAAAAATAAACAGCGGGAGAGGGCCACCCTTATCACCTAGGGTAATAAAAATTAGCCTACAACCTATTTTCAGACCTAACAAATATACACAAACAAAAATCATAAAAATTGTTCAAGCTGTGCACTGTGACACGAGATTTTTAAATTTTTTTAGGACATTATTACAGCAGTGCCATCTACATCCGTGGTAAGCTACGAGGCTTGTGTTACGGATACCAGATAGTTGATATACTACACATATAAATTTTAAATACATACATATTATACATATAAACACCCATGACTAGAGTACAAACATTCGTGCTCAACAAATGAATGCCCCCAGCGGGACTCGAACCCGCGACCGCTGGTGCAGAAAGTAGGGTCGCTACAAACTGAGCCAAACGTGTCGTCAATTGTATAAGTAAAGGAAAAAAATACAAAATTAATTTTATATCCGGTAAACAAGTTTTTAAACGACATTGCAGGTGGATAGAACCAGTTCAGTCACAATTAAACGATTTTAATTATACTCTTAAATAAAAACAATAACAATTGATATTTTAAGCTGTTTTCGTTCAAACAATTCTCACGCACCGTAGCTCGAGCCCGATGCGTTGCTAGCATACTAATAAGTTAATCTTTTATATCACATTCTCGTGAAACAAAGAGGCCAAGTATGAGATAAAGCGGCCAACTTAACTAGACCTCTGTACATGTATGGCTCGTCTTATTTTTCTAACCTTATTTGGGTATACTAGCTATTTGCCGTGGTTTCGCTCGAGTTTGTTCTTAGAATTTTTTTTTTAGCGAAACTTTCATTATTTTTAATATAAGAAGCTCCTTATGCTATCCGTCAGTAATAGTCACGTCAAAATTGATCCAGCCGTTTTAAAGATAGGCCGAAACAAGCAGACAGGCAAACATTTTAAACCATATGTTTTACTTATAAGTATAATTTTACATGCATTTAATAAAAGGCTGTTTGACATTACAAACAGACGCTTCAATATTATTTATCTATATAGATAATGACGTCACCGAGCTCGTTCTATATATTTCGTGGTGGTCGTGTAGCTTGTATTAGTAGTGGAATTATGAAAGTATGCTTTACGAATACTAAGTATGAGGTAAAATAAGGGCGGTGTTAACAAAGAAGTTTTTTATAGTTTAGATTATTCAAACGATAATCGAGGTGTAAATGTTGTCTAAAGTACTGCGTGAAAGGGTTTGAGGAAGTCAAATGAAGACTATAAAGATTTGAACCGATAACTACTGGATTGGTCAAGTGCGAGTTGGAATTGGGTGACAAATTCCGTATAGAGTGGATAGTAAGTAGAATATTTATTTAGTTTTAACTCACGTAAAAAAGGTAATTTGTTTAGTAAGTTAATATTTTTTACGCGAAAATATATGTTACATTATAACTTCGAAAATTATGTATATACTAGTGACTCACCCTCGCTTCGCTCGGATTCGTCCATAGGTGATTTTTTTTATAATATGAAATCTTTCCGTGTGACTTACGGAACGTACAAAATAAAAATTAGCCGAATTGGTCAGTCGAACCATTATCGAGTTTTGAGCCTACCAACATTTTTTTTTGTATTATAACCTTCCGTGGACCTTAAGGTACATACAAAGAAATAAATTAGCCGAATAGGTCCAGCCATTTTTGAGTTATGCGCTTACGAACATTCATTTTTATTTATATAGACAAAGACAAAAGAGTTTTGTGCCTTTACCCCATTTCTCTACTAATTTTATAAAACACATCTATTCGTTTACTAGTACGAGTAGCTTGACAAGATTATGATTGTTCGACTATTAAGAACACTAATTACATTTACATTATGTAATTACACGTAGCAGTATTAATTAAAATGTTGTAAATTATATCCATGCGATAAAAATAACATAATATGAGTCATTTCTTTATTGTAAATATTTAAATTTTGTAAGAAAAATAGCAATCTTTCTTATAACTGTTCTTCCTATGACGCTGTTTGCATAAAATTTGTGCTTGATGATAACTTGATAAAGAACGCCTTTGACTCTCGCCAGTTGAAGTTTATTATCGCTGATTTTCAATTTTTTATTCTGTACTTTTTGAAATTTTACGATGTTCGTATAAAACATCAATATTTTGTTGAAATTAATAACATTTTTGCGTAAATATTAATCAAATATGAAAAAATTATGACAATATGTGAAGTAATTCTTAACTTTCATTTAACAAAATTCAAATATTCCTCCAATTGATGTAAGCAGCAGAGTATTACTTACAAAAGCTTACCAATAATTTAAGAAAAATGTACAATACACATGGTTCAATGATTACTTTTCAATACAAAATTCATCATACTATTTAAAATACGCACTCGCTGACAACTATCGAGTTAAAACCAAAAAGCGAACAGAAAGTTTGTCACAGCTGTAACTATAATTGCAAAAGTAATTATAACGCTAGAGCAACAAAAACTATAGCCATTATAAAGTCATTAAGCTTTACTTAGGCATTGCAATTTTAAGTAAGTAACATGCATTCGTTTTAAAATACCTAATATGATATATCATTAGCGACCGTTCACACGTTCACACATGCGTCTGTAAAAACCCGACAGTTAACCCCAATCTTTTATTATGTGAAAAGTAATCTATATTAATTGGCGAAGTACGAGTAAATTGTGTCTAACTGGAACTTCTAGAAACCATTGAACAAAAATATAAGAGAAGAGCTTTTGTTTGGTTGAACGCGCTAATCTCAGGAACTTTTGGTATGAATTGAAATATTATTTTAGCGTTGGATAGCCCCATATCAAGAAAGGCATAGATATAATGTTCTTGTGAATTTAGACCAGAAGTGAGCTTTTTTTAAAAAAACCAAGCTTACTAAATCGACCTCAATTTATTGTAAGTATCTGAAAACGCTAAAATACAATTAAACTAACCAAAAAGACAACTAAGCTACCAACAATGATATTTTAAAGAAATAAACCAATAGAGTAACGATCTAACAATGCTACCACGACAAGCGTCAAGATACAACTACCCCCCGATGCCGGTTATGCATCGACTTTTATAGTTTTTTCCCCACTCTAACATCCTCTTTCCTATTCATCTTCCACAATGTAATAATTTGGAATCCGCGTTTTGGCTAAACCGTGAGAAATGTAGTGGTATTAAAAAATATATAACAATTATCCATTATGACAAACTATTTACTACTCTTGTACGTTTTTTTTATAAAGTTACTGATAAGATTAGTATGGTATATAGAAATTATATAATTATGTATGTATAAAGATAATCGTATTCAAAAAGAAAAGATTTATTAAAATCCGATCAGTAAAAGTTGTACTTACACAGAAAATATCGAAAATGTGTATTTTTAGAACAGCTAAACAAAATTTTATGAATTTCGGATTAATATTTATAGACTACATACACAGCCTATAGTTGTATTTTAAGCATTTATATAAATTAAATATGGAAAATCCGGTTATTTTAAAATATAGGTACATTGATATTTTTTGATTTAATTGATTTAAACCAAATATCACCAAATAAACTTAGCAAGAACACTAATAATAATTCGCATAAATGTAAGCTTTACGAACATAAGTCTGATAAGTGTAGTTATTCTCTGTTACTTAGACTTCTAGGCTACGACTGACCACCATTATAGTAAACCCCCAACTTTTCTACTCCTCGACTGTTAATTAGAATTTCTTATCAGAAAAATTCATTTTGAATCGACCCGGGAATCGAACCGAAACCTCCTTTAACCATACAATATTTATGCCATCAAAGAATAAATACGCAGTATGTGCCCCTTTATTTTAGACCTACTTACTATGACATTTTCTATCAATTCTAATATGCCTTTAGCATAGTCATTCCATCAAAAGCAATAACCGCTGATTCATCACATACAATCAGAACTAATGATTTGCCTAATTGTTCTCACAGTACATTAACAGTTGTTGCTGATTTCAAATTACTTAATACATATTTGGTAATGATATTTAATTTTGGCCTTTGACCATTTCATGTCATGGTTTCTATGAGGGGCCCATATATTGTAAGCTAAAATGTTGGTGTTTTAGGCAGCAAATTAGAATATTTTGGCAAATCTAGGCATCTAGGTAGACAAGAAACTAAGTCATGGGTTTTTGTAGTATTATGATATGTCAAAGAAATTGCTAGTTTAAGTAATATATATTTAAATATGATGTATTTTTTTACGTATGTCTGTTTATTTATTTATGAATTCTTTATTAATAATTTTATACAATAACATTATAACTAATTGGAGGGAAATTATAATAGGGATCGCTTGTATCCTGGATACTGTATACAACGTACAAGCTACCACGAGTCGGGACATTTCCCATAACCAGTGCCTCTAAAACAAATTTATATTTGTTTTTAACCATTACTTTCACTTAACATTTCGTAATAGAATATTTTTCATTAATATCGATTAGATCGGAGTGCAACATGAAACCTTCTAAGAGGTCACGATTATCAACTTGTGGTTATGTTTGAATTTATAGACAACCGCAAAATGCAGGACGTTTAATGTTACATACTAATATTTTTAAAGACATAAAAGTTTGATTGTTTTAGAATACGGATAATAATCTCTCAATTAATTAAAAAATAAAGAAAAATTAAAAAAAATAATATGTACTAATAAAAGTAAGACTGTCGTAGAATATAACAATAATTTTCAGAAATTCTATTTCGTATAAAAGCTCCCATAGATATCTTTTAGGGCCAAAAAGATTCTGTTAGGAATGTTAAGCTAAATACTTTTTTTTCTTGCTGGGTTTTAAAAAGAAACTTTTATATTTTTAAATAATATATGATATAATCCAGGACATTTTCGCGGCGTATATATTTCATATTATGTACATCTCGTCGTTTTAGAACGCTTAAATCAAAAAGCTATTTTCAGTTAGAATCGAATTAATAACCTGATTTTGGTATGCCAATTATTCCACAATAACATAATATAACATAACAAGGTATAAAGAATTGAATAAATCCTTACATTACGCAGCAATACATCCTAATATTAACTTAGTTTGTACACAAAAACTAGTAATTCTTCCGGCTCCGCCCACGCCTGACGGATAAAACTTCAGGGCTATAGATTTTTATGCCAAATCTTAAAAAGTGATAAGTTAACATTTAAATTTCTGGAGAGAGCCTCAATTATTACCTAGGGGAATAAAAATTTGCCTAAGATCTATTTTCAGACCTACCTACTCATAAAAATCGGTCAAGCTGTTACGGAGTAGTTCAATAA
This sequence comes from Boloria euphrosyne, assembly GCA_951802675.2. Lineage (NCBI taxonomy): Eukaryota > Metazoa > Arthropoda > Insecta > Lepidoptera > Nymphalidae > Boloria > Boloria euphrosyne. The sequence continues at coordinate 2,458,570 of OX637888.1, forward strand.
CAAACATTGTGACACGAGATTTTTATATGATATAGCATTCCGTCTGTCTGTAACATGACAAAACTTCAAATTTCAATATATACTCCGTTTCCAAAGCATTATTATTTTAACAATCTTTTAGAGCCACATCTAAATGAAGCTGGGGCTAGATTGCTATATAAATAAATCAGTACCGCACGTCTTCATTAAACGATTAATTCCGGTCAGATAACCGACTTAATGGCTTTATTTTTACAACAGCCAATTGATTCGAAATAACCACGACTTTGACCTTGGAGCTTTTACAACCTAAGTTATAAAATCAAAGTTGTTTCATTGTTTTTATTATATTCTTACACTTCAATTTCATACGAGAATAGATTATTTGTCTGTTAGTTTGTTTTCTGCTTATTTATTGTTACTATAAATTTTTAAGTAGTTACATTTTTTTTGAAAAATCCGATAAAATATAATTTTTATTGATGCTGAAGCCGAATTTTAGTTTGGTATTTACAATTTATTTTGTTTGTCTTTAAGAGATCGGATCACCAGTGATTCTAGGTAGATTTTGATGAAATGTCCTATGAACGAACTCGAGTACAACGAATAAGTCATTAGTTCTATAATAAATACGAGTAAATATGTAATCTTTCTAGAGAATCATATGGGACCATTGACCCTAATTTTATTTGCTGAAAAAAAGTATGAAGTAAATAAAAGCACCTATAAAAGTTTAGATCTAGTTTAATGTTTTTTTACTTACATCGGCCACAGTTAACAACAATAACTAGATTAAATTTAATACATAGTTTAAAATTATTTATTTATTATAGAGTTCTGCTTGTACAGCGCTATCCTTAGAAACAGTATAGAAACTTATTTTTAATTTGCCATTTTGAATTTAAACTCCCGTGCTAAAACAAGTCATATGAAAACAGTAGGCTATTTAAATGAGTGGTATTAGCGTCCCAACAGGTTTAATGAATTCATTCCCGAGAAGATATAAGTCTACTTTAAATGATAGAGCTGAGTACCAATTTACTTAATGATTAGTGTAAAGTGGTAGTGCCATGCTTGCTACCTTCGGGTAGCAGCCGAATGGGCCGGCACGCCCCGTATAGTACCACTCTCTCACAGAAGACCGGCGTGAAGTGGCAGCTATGCTGTCGCGTTTCGTCCGGTGAGTGAGAGTCCGGGAGGCCCACTACCCATCCCTACTCCCGTCCTTCTCCCTCCTCCCTCCCTCCTTTTCCTGAAAGGCCGGCAACGCATCTGCACGCCCTGTGGTGTTGCAGATGTCCATGGGCGGAGGTGATCACTTACCATCAGGTGAGCCTCCTGCTCGTTTGCCCCCTTTGTCCCATAAAAAAAAAAAAAAAAAAAAACTTAATGATTGTACTTAAAAAGTAAGGTATACTGGTGTATCCAATGTCGTAGTCTATATGGGTGGCCAATTTTCTTGACGCTTAAGAAATGTTGAAGAAGAAACATTGTTTATTTTAATAAAGGTGCTTGTATCTGCTTCATAGGTTTATTTATTTAAGTTCTAACTGTTCAAAAATGTACGATTTTATGCGTTTTTGAATGTCCTCAGCGGTACTTGAACCCGCAACCTCTGGTTCAACAAGAATCATTACAAACTGAGCACAACGTGTTATAGTTTTTTTATGTAAAATAATGTAGGTATTTTGAGAACAAGAAGAACCTAAAAAATTAATGTTAAGGCCTAACTACGATTGAAAACCCGAATGTAAAGACGGAAAGGACTTCCATGTTTATTTTTAGATTTCAAAAAGTATTTTAAGATAGCAAAAGTTTCACATCATCCCTCACATCTTACCTCTTGCCTTATTAGAATTCCATACAAACTTTAAAGACTCTGGTTAGATTCGTATCTACCTGATACGTGCTAAGAAAATTCGATGTAAATGTTTGCGATTCGGTTGTTTTGGTTATAGTTTATGGCTACTTTTTTGATAGAATTACATATATGTGTAGTAGTTTTTTTCAAACTGCCTTTTATAGTACTTCGAATATATTTATTATAATAAAATTATCACTTAGTTGAATGTGTACATTAAATATTTTTTGAATAACCTATTTAAATACTCATTATAATCGAGGGTGAATCTGTAGTTTTAAATTTTTGTCTGTCTGTCTAAACGTGGTAAGTTGACATAATATGTAAAGTATCCTATAGGATACTTTTTACAATAGAAATATATCGTAGCTTTGAGAAATTTATTCTAATCGGTAAAATGTGGGGTACGAACTCCAGCGGCATAAAAAACAGAGAAAAGGCAAGCACAAAACATGTAACACTACTTATTATATTACTATAAATTATTCTAAGTACCTCTCTCTCGTACTCTTAGTTTTTACCCGAATGCGGCGAAACCCAAAAGAGGATTGTGTTTGGCCCGAACATATGTGTGATCGATTTTGATAATACACACGTAGATTGATCTGTAACGGTAGAGTAATAGGGTATATAAATATTATTAAAAATCAAAATGTCGAATGCTAAGAGCTTATTTCTGACTTTTGAAATGAAGTTTTTTTTATGAAACTCACTAACTTACTGAAAAACATATACATGTCAACTCCAAGCTATTTGTATGTCGTAAAAAATGCATAAAATATGAACTAGACCTACATTACTGGCTCTACATTAAATATTTATAGAAAGAAAACTGTTATAGGGAAGCTTAAGATTCACTTATACTATAATAAATTATAAGCACTCAAATAATGTTACGAAAATTTTATTATTCAGTTAGACAAAGTATACTTGAGCCAAATAAGTTGAACTTAATTGAATAAATTATGTGACTGTTACACGTTCTAATTAGTGAAGGCATAACAATTTTGCCGACTTTTCTCGTTTAAATTATCTTAATCTGCATTTTATTTTTGTATTCGTATGCATTCAGCCCTTTTTCAAGTCCCACTGCTGGGCACGGGCCTTTTTTTAGTATGAAGGTCATTAGATCATAGCCCAACACGCTGGTTCAAGTGCGGGTTGGCAACTTCACGTCATGCCTTTCAAAAACTTTCTAGGTTCTCTAAGACATGCAGGTAGCTTTTGAACCCGCATCACTCGTTATCCAAGCGAGCGAGTTTCCACTTGGCTATTTTGAATTTAAATGTTATTTTTTTATATTAATAATATATTATACTTATATTATTTTTATACGGGTGAAAACTAAATTTTAATTGTCATCATCCCTTTTTAACGTCCCACTGCTGGGCACGGGCCTCCCTCAGTACGAGGGGGATCAGGTCATAGTCCACCGCGCTAGCCCAGTGCGTGTTGGCGGACTTCACATGTCTTACGAAAACTTGCTAGGTTTTCTCAAACATGCAGATTTCCTCACGATGTTTTCCTTCACCGTAAGACAAGTGGTAATCATGATAGAAATGATTCGCACATGAAAATATCAGAGGTGCGAGACCCGGATTCGAACCCGCATCACTCGGTTATACAAGCGACGCGTTACCGCTGGGCTACCACTGCCTTTTATATTGTTTCAATTTTTAATTATTCCTGTAAAACATAGTATACGAGATAGTTGTAAATTAAAGTTGATCAGCTTTCTCCTAAACTAGACCAGAGCTTGTATTTTAGGTGAGAGGCGCTTTCAAAAAATTAATTAACAATTAAATCGTGCGAAGGCTGTAACAATAGTAAAAAGTTTAACTACATATTAAAATGCGTCCGTCCGTTCGCAATTAACTCAAGTATTACATGAAAATTAAATACGGAAGCATAATTACAGGCAAAAACTAAACTAGAATAAAATTTTAAACTAAAAATGATATCAATGGCATCGATATAAAAGCTCCGTCATTAAACAACTTTCACACAACATTCAGAATGGAACCGTAAAAGTATTGTAAAAACTATGTCACATGAGACAAAAGAATAATCAAAGTCTGACTGACAAGAGGGTCTTATGTAGGGCCCTCAGAAACTTCGCATAGAAAAAATACTATCGACGATCTTTAATCACAAAGCTTTTAAGTCTTCAGACGTAAACATATCTTATTTTTAAAGTATTAAGCCATATATTCGATTGAGTTAATTAAAATGGTCAAAGTATATGTGGCTGGTGTACATTCAAAATTAACAGCAACGATGACAAGTTACAAGTGTACTTGACTAAATTACTTTTTACAGGTGTTTTCTCTGGTGTTTGTTCGTATTGATTTGAAATAAGGTATATATTTGTGAGAATATTGATGGATTTTATGAATAGAAGCGTTAGTTTTGAGCCTTTGAATCCTTTGTGATGCTTTAGAAGACAAAGCTAAACGAGTGGTCCTTCACAGCGTTACAATTACTGTTATTTCTGCTATTGTAATAGGTGCTTTGAGTATTGAGTAAGTATAGTTAAAAGCTGAATGGTTAACTTACAAGTTGAAGTGTGTCTAATATTGTTGGCTTTTTAGTTCGTGTAATTTGTAAAATACGTTTTGACCACTTACAATATGTTTCTTTTCCACGAAATAAATCTTACAAGCTTTTGCCAAAGCTTTACATTTTGTAACAATATTAATAAATTCTAGTAATTAAACGGGTGTTTTTATTTACTTTTTATATCTAATCAGATATTTTAGAAATCAGTGCTAGATATAAAAATACAACTTAATTGAGAATCTCCACCTTTTCTGAAGTCAGGTAAAAAAAATGAATTTCAATTTATATGAACTAATTCACACATCAAAATTACAGCTTAATATTAGACTTCACATTAGCATATCACTAAATACCTACTAACAATGAAATATATAAAACAGTTCTGAACTTATTGATTTTCAAGTTTTTTCGTTTCTTTGGTTTCTCTATTTTTATACTCAAACCATGTCAACAAAACTTAAAAAAAATCATATCGGTCTAGCTGTTTTTAAAATTGACGACCAAAGAGGAGTAATTCTCACAAATATTGATTGCATTATAATAATTTGTTTCATACAGAATACAAACTTATGACCACCGTAATACTTTGCTGCTACACATTACATACGAACCTAGACTACATTAATTTCGAACTTTCAGGGCTAAACGTAATACTCTGTAGAATCTAACGTTAAAGCCTTACAAAATGTAGAGTTTTGCGAGAAGCGAAGCATAATGCATCTATCTCATGGAACAAATGACATAGTCCAAGCGCCGACTGAGATAAATACCGCCATATTTGCACCATTAATAAATATTTAACACAATTTGAACTGATTTATAAGAGATTCTCTTAATAAATTCTCGTCGTGACTGCACTTCGGCTTTGAATCGTGATTATATTAGATTTTGTACACGGCTTCATGTTACATGATGTATACCTCTCTATCGTTTCATTTGATTCAGAGTGAGAGGGAATTTTATTGCGACTGATAAATGATTACGACACGTTTCGTTTTATATTGTTTCAATTTTTATTGTTAAGTGGGAATTACATTTAATATAAATATTTTTTTTAATTATTCTATATATATAAATTTATTTTTTTAATCAGCTGCTTTATGGTTCTTTAGGAGTTATATTCTTTCTGAATGCTTGAGAAATTTATTCATCTAATGATTAAAGAGCTTCAGTTCTTCTCCTTCTTCTCCTTCTTGTCGAGTCGATGGCAATTGTTACAGTGTCCTGTCAGTTGCAGGTAACAGGACAAGCAGGGCATATAAGGAGGCAAAGGATCTATGAGGCAGATTGAGGAACAGTACCGCATCTGAACTCCAGGCCACCGTTTGCAAATCCCCACCTGGTCAGGTTTTCCTTGCTTCGGCCAACCTGAGTTCAAAAAAAACTCTCAGCAGGATTCGAACCCACAATAATCTTCCTATAAAAAATACTTTTAAAATATTGAAAAACACCATAAAATATTATAGTAAAATTAATACTATTATAATGTTAACGGCTTTGGGACAGTAAAAAATGTGAAAGAATGGATCAATTTAGCGTAAAAGTGCATTACATTGTAAACAGAGTAAGCGAAGTGTAAAGCTCCTACAGGGTATTATGCAATATTAAAAACTTAATAAAAAAAGGCAGAATACAAATTTATATGAGAGGTTCTGTATGTATTTATTTTGACTGACTTTAAAATAAAGAGTTTGATGCGGCTGTGTTTTTGTTTTCAATAATTTGCTAATTCCACTTTTTTTAATACTTTTTTAGATTAACTTGAATCGTAGGTGGTTTTAAAATTTCATTCAAAACGTCGAAGCCGGAAAGCAAAATTATTTCTTCTTCCTCCTTATTCCTCGTCTTATATTTAAAAAAAAATTGTAAGTAATATGTCCTAGGAGCAAAATCTCAAAAATTGATTAGAAATAAATATGTGACTCTACAACTTTCGATCACTATAATTATATCATTGTCATCTATCTTACATTTACTTAACCAATTTTGACGAAAACTGTCAAAAAAATTAAGTACTATATAAAATTTTCATTAAAATCTGTCAAGCTATTTAAAATAAATCAAAAAATTAAAGTTTTTAATAATAATTGATATACGAAATCTATTAAAAATGGTACCCAAATATTTACGCACTAAAAAAACATCTTTATGCGGATGTTTCTATTCTAGTAACTTGATGCGTTATACTCCAATGCGTTCAATTCAGACGATATATCGGATTGTAAGAGATTAATATTTTTTTCTTTTCTTTTTATATAGTAATGTTAAAGATAAAAAATGGTATAAAACGTATTTGTATAGCGTCAAGTAAATCTCTTAAGGGTTAGATAAAAAAGTAACAACTTTATTGAAATTGCTGTGTTAATTTATCATTTTTTGGGAATAATATGGGGGCTTCAAATAATTTAATTCTGTAGTAAAGTATGTTATATTAATTTTATTAAGCAATTTAGTCATTAAAGTAGCTTTTGTAAGCATAGCTTCCTAATATATAATATAAGTATACCGCTAACTTATAAATCAATTGGTTTGTCCCTAGGTACCTTTTAAGAGTTAATATGAATTTCTCAAAGATGAGTTATCTTCGCGGAGTAAAAAGTAGCCTATATGTTATAATATATAATATATAATAATAAATTTCATCAAAATATGTCGTGGTTTTCTGGTAATGGTTCCCAGACAGACAGACATGCATGGTTGTACTCTTGCACGCTAAAATTGATAGACGGGTTAAAGGTGAAAAGCACTCACATAGACTATTATCTAGTGTCACATAGATTACTGTTAGGTGCCTAGGGACTAACTGAATAATACTAGAAATACTCTAAAACCTACTAACAAATAATTAACAGTGCGATTTCTATTGATAATAAATTATTTTACGTTGATACTTAAAATAAATTGAAACTTGTTTAAATACAAACAATAACGAATGCTATCTCCATACAAAAACACTGTATTATAATATAATCTAACAATACTACCTTTAGTGTACAAAATAAGTACAATTTCTAAGCTTTTATAGAGCTTTTTATAAAAATATTTTATATGTCGAATATAAAAGCACAAGTACTTTCTGCGTCTGAATATTTAAACACGCAACCTACGCAGAGATTATCTTGTTAGGACTGCGCTTGAGCGAACGCGATGCGATGCTACGAAATACAGCTTTGAGGGAATAAGCTTCGGTTTTTATTTTGGCAATGTGATATATAACTGTAATCCCTGACATAAAATAATGTGGAAGCTTTATTACACTTGATGTTGATTCTAGAGCTTTAGAAAATAATAATGTAATGAATTTTACATATAACAGCTTTTTACTTTTTTCAGCAGCAGGATTTCTTTTAAGTGTGTAGTTCTAAGCATATTGTACGCAAAATATCAAGTACTAGCGACTCACCCTCGCTTCCCTCGGGTTCGTCCCTAGGTACCCCCTTTAGTACAAAATTTTTACGAACTTTGAATATCTTACTTATTTATATCTAATCAAAGGCCAAAAGAAATAAGTTTCAAGGTTCTAGCTTTAAAAATGACGTAATTTCCATACAAACTTTCATCCCCTTACAGCCCTTTTTTCGCCTTGAAAAGTAGCCTATGTCCTTTCTCAGGCAAATTTCATTTAAATCGGTTCAATAGTTTTGGCGTGAAAGCGGGACAGACAGACAGACAGAGTTACTTTCGCATTTATAATATTAGTAAGGATAGAAAGGATGAATGCCAAAGTTCAATTGAATATTAGTATTTCTTTATAGTAAATTTTCAAAATTAATTCCCTTAATTTTCAACAAAATCAGTCCAGTCGCGTACCGGTAAAACATAACCACGGGAGACTGATAGTTTTATTTATATGCATAACGAGTTATATGCATAACCATAAGTTTTACAAGTAATTTAGATCCTATCGAGCCAAATATCAGTATTTTAAAAGATAAACCTCACACTAATTTTCGTCAGCATATCTCATTTTAAATTGATAAATATAATGAAAAAAGCTACATATATGTGAGATACTACAGTGAACTAAGGCCTAATTCCCTTCGTATTGAAAGCAAGACTGTCCAAGAGTGGAATGTTCGTGTTAATTGTATACTAAAAAAAATTCTTTAAGACGCCAAATAATTGTAGGTTTAGCTCAATACCTTTTTATCCTCTATTTTCTTCAAAATTTTAATCATTATTACAGTAAAATTTAGTAGCATACAAATAGTTGTTTATAAAAGAACCGTAAATATAATATAACATTCTAGAAAAAAAAAATATGATGATGTGATATTGAACAATTTGCCAGTACTCTATATACATATACAACAGCGCCATCTAGTTCCGTGGTAAGCTACGAGGCTTGTGTTACGGATACCAGATAGTTGATATACTACACATATAAATTTTAAATACATACATGTTATACATATAAACACCCACGACTAGAGTACAAACATTCGTGCTTAGCAAATGAATGCCTCCAGCGGGACTCGAACCCGCGACCGCTGACGCAGAAAGTAGGGTCACTACCAACTGAGCCAAACGAGTCGTCAAATGTAAATGGCATATTCATACCTACTAACAAAGTCGCTATCAGTGTCGTTATGCACTATTTATTTAGAAATTATCTACAAAAAATTTAGAATGTGACGAAAGATTTTGTAATCAAGTTGCTGAATCCGACGCTAACATAAAATAAAATCGGTTAAACCCATGTCGATATAAGCTAAAATATACCATACATTAAATGCAAATATTTGCAATATGAATAGTTGAATGTACAAAAAAATCACTATTCATACGACACGAGTTTTCAAAAGGATTCTTATGTCATATCCTTAATATTTTTTGGTCTCACGCCGGTACATTGTTAGTTCATAAAGGGGTCTACAAGACCCCGTAAATACAGACTTAGAGGCAGACGTATGTAAGTTGATCGGGTGTAGTTGGGGGACAACATGCTTTGTTCTTGATCCGCTGACACGCTTTTGATATTTTAAAATATCAAATTTAGTTTATCACACTACAATTTTACATGAGAAAGTTTGTTTGTGCATTTAATTCACGGGCTGGAATGTTTTTGATGATATTTCGAAAAATGAATAGAGTAAAGTTAGGAATAAAATTTGCTCCCTGGAAGGTAAACGCACGTTGCGTGTTGGGTTTTAGTGGGATTATTGACATTCTTAACCTTTGTATATAAAATACAATTGTACATAAAAATACTAATTATCATATAAAACATTTCGTTTTATTATTTCTTGTACGGAACCCTCAGTGTACGAAGCAGAATTGCACTTGCCCGATTTTTTCGTAAATATTTCCACATTTAATATTATTTGTTAAGAAATACGAAGCGCTATTTTTGCGAACGCCCCGTTCCAAATATGATACCCTAAAGTATAGCTAACAAAAAGCCCTTCTGATTTTGTTTTGACTAACATTGAGCTCAGGATCTGATTACAGTAAACGAGTTTGTTGATACACAATATTTTATTGGACTTCTAAATTGTCAAAGATGTTCAAATAGATACTTTATTGTTAAATAGCATATTCTTAGCTATTAAATTAAAGGATATATCATCAAATTTCTTTTGTCTATATGTTGGTTGGCATTGGCATGTTCGGATACAAATCGTGAGGTCTTGAGTTCGAGTCCTGATTATAGCAATAATTTATATTTTTTAAATATACTGTTGTCGTAACAATTCAAAACTAGCTTTCCGACCCGTACCCGACTTCACTATTTTTTATATACGAATTTATGTACGATTTTTTAAATATACAATTAATTGTGGTAACAATTTAAAACTAGATTTGGTACCCGATTTCACAACTGTTTTATAAACAAATTCAGAAACGTCAAAACTGATTTTAAAAGAAAATCGCATAATTTTTAATATCCATTCAATATCCCAGGAGATAAATAAGTAAAATTTAATATGCTTAAAATACAATTTCCTTTAAAAAAGAATACAAACGGCCATACGCAATGGGCCTTTCATAAAATGTCATCTTTTGAATAAAATTTATAGTTAACCGGCAACAATCTGTGGGTTGTAAGGGCATTGTGTGATGATAATGCTCCGGAAGTCCGAAGTCCCTAGTAAGAATTCGCATAAACGTATAAGTAACAGAAAATAATCATTGTCTCTCTCAACAATAGAACAGACACTGGAGCGAATGTAAATCTTTTATAACTTATGTTTACTTCCTTTACTCTATTTCATTTTTTTTAAGAGATTACGCCGGTTCAGATTTTGATGTTATATCTTTGGGCGATACATCCTTTTTGTTGCTACGTGAATGGTGGGCGTTAAACTGAGATTACAAGCTAACGCCCGCGGCAATGTCTGAGTTACTTAATTTTATAATTCTATAGAAGTATTAGAAAATTGCTGTAAACGATAATAATGCTATCAAATATCGGTTCATTGACGTGTATCTATTGCTTTATTGTGTTTTTTATGTTCTACGTACGACATAGATTATTAAATGCAAAAAATATGTAGTTTGTATATACGAAATTGATATGTTTTAGGTTTCTTTTAGTATCTTTGGTTCGATTTTTGGTGCGAGTTCGATTTTCGGGTCAGTCTAAAAAAGTATTTTTATCAAATTACTTACCTATCAGGTGAGGTAATGTCAAGGAATTGTGATAAATCGTGTAAGTCGGAGTTCGATAATCGGGTCAGTGTAAAATAGTTTTATTTCATTTAGTAACTTACCTGCCCTTTATAAGGTAAGATAATGCCAGGAAATTGAGGCAGATTGTGTAGAGCTTTAGGTCATACATCTAGGTCTATCTAGGTATTTGTACCGATATACCACCTATATAAGGTAAATAATTGATCCTTTACGCAGTTATCTGCATCATAACATCCCTGTTATATAATGGCTGTTTCCAACTCTACAATTAATTTTCGATCCCGGATCTGCTCAACTATACATTCAAAAAATATTTACCTACTTACTTAAAAATTGATTTTAAATGGTAATTATATACCTCAATAATAAGAAAATAATACCTTCTTTTAAAAAATATTGCTTGTATAATAACGCTGATAATTACATCAAATATTTATTTACATCTAAATTTAATTAATTCTTCAGCTAATTAATTGTAGTTAAAACAGTAGATCTATCTATTATCAGAACAAGTACCATCAAAACTCTACAAAAAACAAAGCAATTCATTACAACAAAACCAGCTGGTGAGCAATAAATAAAAAATCGATTTTGACAGCTACACTTGAAACTCTAGTATCTTTTTAACCATGATTTAAAGGTCTACATTACTTTATTTGTCTTCAAGTGTTCGTTTAAAAAGTAATTGCCTCTTAAATAGATTTTGGAACATGGGAAGTGAAATAGAGGATGTGGATACAGTAATTTTAATTATCTCTACCTAAGTACGAGTTATGAGTTAGAGGAATCTGCTTTCCACATCATCTGCTTATGGGTATCATTCATGCACTGAAAAAATATCCATATAGCATGCAACCACAAGGTGTTATGAAGAGGGAGAAGAGTGGGGAAGATCTGGAAGTTCCTGTGGCGAGAACTGTGAATTTACTTACAAGAGGGACATCAAGCCATAGAGGTTCTGAGTTCGAATACCGGGTCCAGCCTGTCTGAATCTAAATCTGCGATTATTTAATTTATATCTACCTATTGATATCCTATACGCTCATCGATTTCTAAACTAATTTCTATGAAATTTGGGTGGGATATACATCCTAAAATCAGACATAGGCTATTTAGCTTTGTCCCACTTATCATTCGAGTAAAACGTTGGCATTTGGCAAAAGCTATTTTTATTCTAAATGTAATTTTTTTATTTATACTTATTTATCGGCAGCGACAGATTGGACGAAATTTACTGTATAGATAGACAATAACCTAGAGACAACAACCAACACACGACCAAAGGCAGTAGTAGCCCAACGGTAACGCGCTCGTTTGGATAACCAAGTGATGCAGGTTCAAATCCGGGCCTCGCATCTTTGATATTTTCATGTGCGAATCATATCTATCATGATTACTTGTCTTGTCTTTTGGTCTTTTGTCTTTTGATGAATGAAAACATAGTGAAGAAGCCCTACATGTAAGAAAACCTAGCAAGTTTTCGAAAGACGCCCGTGCCCAGCAGTGGGACGCTAAAAGGGCTAAAGACACGACGAATGCTCACGAATATTTGGTCTCTGTGGTTCAATGTGGTCCTAATTACCATTACCAAGCAAGCTTGAACTTTTAAAAATTACCTACATCATATATGTACCTACATATAACCTCCCTCATGATTTATTATTCAAAACGTAAAGATATCTTGCGAAGGCAATTACTAAGATTATGTTCATTTAATTTAATATGTATTTTAGGAAAATACAATTTACGTAATAAGATTTGTTTTCATATAAAATTCTTTTTATTTAAACCTTTTTCATCTTTTGTGATACAATTTGTTATAAAATAATGTATACAATTTAAAACGTGATCTATCATTTTTGAAGTCAGAAGCAATTCTAAAGATAAAACTGACGTTTTTGAGAAAGGAGGTATAAATTCCATGGTATCTGTCTATGTGACATCTTGTCACCTCCATTGTGTAGGTTGAAACCTTTTATAAAAATGAAACACACCGTATAAAAATTTACTAACATATATTTTTGACATTTGTTTCAGGTAAGAATCGAATTTGGGACTTCGTAAATTCACCATGTAGTATCTAGTAAATGCTATTAATTTACTACCAACTTACCCTCGCTTCGTTCTGGCGCACTCTTAGGTACATTTAATTTCTTTAGCAAAACTTCCTTAAAAGTAATCTAAAGTACTCCGTGTAAAATTATTAGCATGACAGTTATAGTTTCATCAAAATCTATCCAGCCGTTTCTGAGATAAGCCGGGACAAACAGACTGACAGGCAGACAAAAAATTTAAATATGCTGTTTTTCTTATAAGTATCGTAAATTATTTCATATAATGTAATTATTATTAAAAAGCTGTTATTTAAATATCACTAAACAGATGATTTTATTTATCTGTATATTTTATAATATAAAAATATGAAAATTTCAAGGTGCTTTAAGAAAATTGATATGCGTGGGATATTGTACTGAATTATTTTAATTAATAATATGTTTAAAACTCAATCAATCAAGAAAGGTTAGGATGACTATAATATGACTTTTTATAGACCATTGAATAAAGACAGACTTCAGATATTCTTAATTAGTAAATTGATTATTAATTTAGTGGCTAGCAAGTACGGCTGTAGATTTTAAGGTCCAGGGTTCAAATTCAGGATTTCGAAAGTTTAATTATTGAAGAATATTTTTGATTAGCTTTTGTTATACTCCATTCCATCTATATTTTAATTCTTATCGAATCCGTCTAGCGGTTTCAGTGTAAAGAAGGGACAAACATAAACGCAAAGAAACGAATTTGTAATATTAAGTTCGTTAATTCCATGAAATGCCAATTTTTGCTACACATCTTCATACTCAACATTTCCATTGTATATCGTACGTAGGCTGATGCTCGCAAACTCAATAAAGATTAAATAAAGTCAATCTATGAGAATATGATAGCGAAATTAAATTCACTGCTATACGAAGATATTGAAACAAAATGTCGTCTCGATGAAACAAGGGTCGGAATGCTTTTAAGGCTACGTGAGCAATTTTCAAGTAATTTTCAATACTAAGAGCTTGGCTTCTATTTTTATACCGTTATTGTCACGTACTGTACAGTCTTGTTGACGTTTAAATGTTGATAAGCAACTAAATTAATAAATATTCTTATTGTAATATTATAAACGTGATGGATGGATGTTTGTTTTTATTTTGCATCAGAACGGTTGAACGGATCTGGATGTAATTTCGCACACGGTTAGATTAAAAACAGGAATAGCATATAGGTTACTTTTTATCCCGTAAAAATGTACTGCACTATGGACAAACTGGTAGCGAAGGAGGGTTGAGTCCTTAACTTTATATAATACTAGCGACTCACTCTCGCTTCGCTCGGGTTCGTCCCTAGCTCGTTACCCCTTTTAGCGTGCAATTTTTACAAACTTTAGCCACCTCCCCACCAATTTTCAGCCAAATCGGTACAACCGTTGTTGAGTTATAAATAGTGTAACTAACACGACTTTCTTTTATATATATAGATGTAAATATCTCTGAGAATAAATCATTACGTATAAAAAAGTAATTAATTTACATTATAATATTTTGTTGTCAGTTTGTTTGAGTTTCGCTGTGACAGTAACGACTTTAATTAAATTTTGTATCGAGATAACTTGGATTCCCAGAGTTGACCTAGACTTTCTTCATAGTACCTATTCAACCTAAATAAATATTATGAATTGAAAAAATACATTAATAGGAAAAAGGAATTTTAAAACAGTCGTTTTACCCAGCACAAGGCCTACAAAATAATGTCTGATATTTACGTACTTTTATTATTTTACATTATGTGCAAAACGATGAGCGTTATTCGTTATGTACATGTCATTATGAACATTTTACAGGAATCGAACAGGCAACCTTTGTGCTGGAAACATTTCTATCAAAGCTCTTGAATACAATAGATAGATTAAAGTAAGTCAAAGGAAAGTACTCTTACAAAAAAAAAGTGAAAAGTGATTGTAAGCAATGAAAAACATACTAACCAATAATTCAATAGCATTAAAATGTTGTACATTATTACACACAGCGCCATCTAGTTTCGTGGTGAGTTACGAGGCTTGTGTTACGGATACCAGATAGTTGATACACTACACATATATAACTTTAAACATATACATATTGTAAATATTATGGATATATAAAACGACTGGAGTAGAAACAATCGACTTTGTCTAAGACAAGACATACATTTTTATAATTTTTAAGTTTCTTTCTTATAGAATACATTAAATTATTTTGGATATTCTTATTGAAATAGTCACTATTATCGATACAGACGCCACTTGTTCAGTTTTTAAAACATTTATCTGTCTGTCAGTTTGAGAAAACTACTTGACTTTGAGGTTAAGAATTTTTACATATTGCGGGATGCATCTAATTTCTAAGCAATCAATCTAATTGTTAAAACGTACCTAATATATTTAATAATCTCTAGTTTGATATAAATATCTAAACGAAACTTATTTATGCAGTTCGCAGTTTAATTACGATTTTGTCGTTTACTTTGTTAATAGAAGCCCTAAAGCTATAAGCCGTATTTTGTTTTATGTCAGTACTAAATCGTATTATCTATTTATACAAACATCTAGAGTGCAATTAACATTACAATCTGATCGCTTCTAAATAACAATAATTACAATTAGTTATAATTGCTTTATTTGTTCTTAGTTTCACTGTTATAATAGTTTGTATGTAATGTTGTCTCGTTATGCAATTATTATATTTTTTCACTAGTTATTCAGTCTTACTTCGCTCAGGTATAGATTTATCAGAGATGAGACTTTTTCCCACACTAAAAAGTATCGCAAATGTAGGCCTTAAACCAGCTATCATCATATCAAATTCCATCAAAATCTGTTCAGTGTTTTCTCGTGATGCTTACTTGCATCTGATAAAAAAATAGACAAACTGATAAAAAATAGACAAACTGATGGACAATCTAAAAACTATAGGTAATTTAGATAGGTAGATCTCCATATCGATATTAACGACTATTTGAATCAGATTTTCCGAAAACTATTCAATGTATTTATTTATTTATTTACTAGCGACTCACCCTCGCTTCGCTCGGGTTCGCCCCTACGTACGTTCGGTACGTGTTGTATATAATTACTTCGCACCGCCCGGTATATATTTGAGTTGATTATATGAATTACACGCACCATGGCAACAGTCATAACATTATACGTCAAACGCCGTTAATTGTATAATGTTGTTTTAAATTTCCTAACTTTTTTCGATATAGTATGTTATCCTTAAGAGATAGACATATGCCATCGCGGACTTTTTTATAGACCTATATAAGATGCACAATTCCACCATACATCATTTAGTTATATCTCAAAAGGTTTAGTCAGCGTTTTCGTTGAAAGCTCCCAGACGGCTTATATTTTTCCGACACCTCCAACAGATATCATTATATTTTAGTCAATTTATACAAAAACTTGACAAATTATATATTAAAACCTTTCTGGAGAACCATTCTATCCACTGGTGAAAACTGCATGAAAATTGGTGCAGTAGATTTTGAGTTTATCGCGAAAAGACAGACAGACAGACGCGGCGGAGGACTTTGTTTTATAATATGTATAGATTTATTAACACTAACCAAATACTTAATATCACATTCTTTTACATACATAGATAAACTTAAACTAGGTGAACTAAATGGTATTTTAAATTACAGGTGAAAACGGCATGCAAAAATTAGACAACAATGATATTAGATAAAAAACAAGCTATTATAAACTAAAAGAAATAATAATAAACAAAGTTATAACTTATATGGATCTACTGCTAACAAATATAGGAACAAAACCATAAATATATTATATACATATTATCTGTTTAGACATGAAGTTAATAGTTGATAGGTTCTTTTTAAATTTGTTAAGACTATTGTTAAATATATCAATTTCGCTGTTCTGACTGAATATACTGTTATCTATACTAATATTATAAAGAAGTAAAGTTTGTGTGTTTGTATATTTGTTAAATTGTAAGTGGTAATCTCGGGATCTACTGAACCGATTTTAAAAATTCTTTCACCAATAGAAAGCCACATTATTACTGAGTGTCATAGGTAATATAAAAAACCGAAAAATAAAAAGGCATTTACGTGGTAGTTCGTTTTGCGGAGAAAAAACGGTCGAATGAAAGCGTTTCTTACGCGATTATATATGGAAATTACGTCATTTTTAAACTATACTAAAGAGGTTACACCTGGGGACGAACCCGAGCGAAGCGAGGGTGAGTCGCTAATAAGAATTTGTAAGCCGATTGACTGAAGAGTTAATACCCAAATTAGTTTTTGATGTACAGATTTGATTCAGCATTTTATTGTATGACTACCTACTACCCTAATTTTGTTCGTGCTTACATGCTTTTTGTGTTTGTCTTATAGTAGGTACTTAGTGAATAAATTTTACGCGGGTGTGTGTGTGAGAGTGTGTCACGCCTCGTGTGTCGAGACTTTAATAAATAAATTTAAACCATAATCATAATCAAAGTTAATATATACAGTGATGTAATTACATCGATAATTCATAGTATTGAGTTTGATTTCGCAAGGCTTATTAAGCCTTATATTATTAGGAAATAATTGGATTTAATATATCTTAATTAAATTATGCGAGTTAATAACTAATAATTTTGTAGTATTTGGTATCTAGCAACTAACCCTTGCTTCGCTAGGTTGCCTTTCTGTTTGATTTTTGTAAATGTGACGACAAAAATTGCTATTATGATTATAATTTTTTTTTTGGGAATCAAAGGAACATCCTATGGCGAAAAACGAACCTGCTTTTTTCGAACGAATCATTCAGCTGTATAATCAGTCATTATACAGCTGTTACAGATAGTCAACCTAAAAACGTTTGCAAAATAAATTACAAAATATTTGGTATATTTTGATATACATATTTGTATAAAGACACCAAAGTACCTTACAGTATTTTTATTAATATAATATATAATTTATTAATAATTTTTCAAATTAAAATTAAATATGAAATTGAAAAAGAAATTATGAAATTGATCGCTGCAAATCATTCAAAACGTCGGGATCGTTATCGTCGGGAACCAAAAGTCTAAATAAATAAAAAAAAATTGAAAAACAAAAATTGGTTTACAAATATTCGCGTAAAGTGAAAGTATTAAACCAGCCTATATCTGCCTGTCTAGTTAACATCCAAACCATCCAGCTTTTAATCACAGGTATTTTCTGTAATGGCTGAACAGATTTGACATACTAATTAAAAAAAAATTAACACAATCGGTTAAACCGACCATTTTACATCTCGATATTGATATTCTCTAAATAGGCTATAAAATAGCTTTAACAGTAACAGCAACAAACAGAACAAGTACTTCTAAATTGCATGCTCAATGGAGATTAGGTCTTAGCACTTAATTACTGGAAACCAAATATATTTCTTAATAGACAATAACCGTTAAAATATACTATTGTATTATAAGCTCTACGTAGTTGCAATAAGGTCGTGATTTGAATCAATTGATTTTTGAATTTCATCTCGTCTTTGGTTACTTACTAATTACTGTAGCGCCTTTAAATTCACGCTAAGACAGTTCATGAATGTAGATAAAATTGTCATTAAAATATAGCTCTTTGAAATTGCTTACTTGGGATTATCTCGCATGCTTAATATTATATCTTCTAATATGTCTTAAGAAAGTACTAAAGCTAATAATATTAATAATTAGTTTTTGATATAAGGGTTAACGAGTTCAGAAAATTTATAATTAAAAATTATTTAAGGCTACGAAGTACATCTTACAAATTATTTTCTTTGAGCAACGAACATTTAAAAATGGTGATGTCTTTGTAGGGTAGTTATATTTTATATATATAATTCTTCTGTGAGTGTGTATGTCACTGAACTTCTCTCAAACGACTGGACCGATTTTGATTAAACTTTTTGTGTGTGTTCAAGGGGATCTGGGAATGGTTTAGATTCACAATTTTGTCCGCTGGACAGTGTTTTTTTAATTAATTTTTAATTTATTAGTAGTTGTTGATTTTGGAATGTTTTACATTGGATCCAACAGACGGCGCTACCATTGCAGTGTCAAATTTTAAATAATACTAGCGACTCACTCTCGCTTCGCTCGGGTTCGTCCCTAGATTCAGCGCGAGCGAAGCCGCGGGTTCGGCTAGTATTTTATATTTTATTATATAGTATGTATTGTATTTTTATTTTTCTCTTAAATAACATAATATAGAGTTAGGTATATATTTTCTGCTCTATATTTATATAATTCAATTTGCCTTGTATCGTTAGTAAAAAAAGTTTGCCAAAACAAACTATGATCGAGATCGCAGTTCCATTTACGATTAACTTTATGTTACAACTTCTTAACTGAACATTTTGATGCTATGAGGCGAAGAATTGTATTACTATCGATCAAACTAAAACTTTCCCAAACAGCCAAGGTACTTATCAGTTTATTGACAACATGATAACGTAATATATTTCTTTTTCTCCTCCATTTCCTACTTTAGAGTGGGACAGAGATATATCATGGCGGCAAGATATTTTATCTGTGACATGTCACCGCGGTAGCTATAACCTCTTTTATCACATATTTATCAATTAGTAAATAACATTCGACGGATGGATTTTATTAACTGGAAAGTTGTAATGGATTAGGATTGGGACACTCGGGTTCTGATAACGTATGATCGATCGGCGTTTTATCATTTTTTTGGGTAGAACAGCCTTGTTTTGACGCCTGTTACTATTGTATTAGATTCATAGATACATTTTCTTAATTTTTTTTAATAATATTTGTGACCTACCTAAGTAATATATGATTAATGTACTTTTCTACCTTTTACTAGTCAAATATCGACTGCTGATAGAAAATGCTCTTAATAAAAAGTACTTAGTAGTAGTACCAACTACATCTTTGCGCATCTACTCTTTAAATATTCATAGGCTATGTCAAATAAGATATTACAGGCTATTGTGAGTACTAAAATTTCTAAAAGGTGGCACTGATTGTTTACCAAACGATAAGTTATTATAAGAATGAAGAAAAAAAAACAATGTTTTATATCAAGCCCAATACAAAGCAATAAGGAATGAACATGAATAAAGTGAGGATACATGTAGTACATAATTAGTTACGTATATATAATAAAATGTATTATAATAAAATTGCGACTCACATTCGCTCCGCTCGGGCTCATCCCTAGATTTAGCGCGATCAAAGCCACGGGTTCTGCTAGTAAATGTATACAAAAACTTGACATATTATAAATTAAAACCTTCTTCGAGAACTACTCTATCCAGTAATGAAAACAGCGTCAAAATCGATGCAGTAATTTTTGCGTTTGCGAACAAACAGACAGACAGACACGTCGGAGGACTTTGTTTTATAATATGTAGTGAACTATATAAAAAAATAGATATTATGTACAGGTTTTTTTAAAAACCGCATTTTAATATACTCGTATATGAAGATTTATTTCGCCCCAAAACTAAAAGTTATAAATAAAGTGTAGTAAATATTCGTACAACAAATAAACTATAACACGAGATGAAATTACAATATCGAATAGATATGAAATGTGATAAGAATACAAAGGCTATATATTTGCGATATCGCTTGTTCTCAAGGGAAAGTGTAAGAACTATGGAATGTTAGATAGTGTATTTTGAACGCTTATATTTTTTTAAGATTTCTTCTACTTATATATTTATAGATATAAATAAATATTTACTTTCTTTTGACTTCTACAACACAATACATACAAAAATATCACTTTTCAATCTTTAATTAATTTTAAGATAGTGTAGTCGGTCCACGAGTAATCTACTACAGTCTTGTAAGGCAGTTCTGCTGAGAAGAGCTAGCAAGAATCTCAGCAGCTGCTCTTTTACATTTGATATCTTTTTACAAAAACTTACATAAATTTAAAAATATTTCAGTATTGCAATTTTGTATTTTATACATCTAGACATAAGAAAATTACCCATATCGGAATCGAGCTTGCGGCCAAAGCTCTATAAAAAATTAAGTGTCAATAAACTTTAATCAAGTGTCAGCAAAACATGAAATATCTTCGCAGTAAGCTTTTAGAACAACTGTACTAATACACTTAACAGCAAAATAAGGGTGACCTACACCCTAATTTTGCCTAGATATTATATTTTTAATATGTTTCCACAATAATTCCCTTATTTTATAAATAACGACTGAAAATGCTATTTGCCATAATTAAGAAAACATTAGTTCTAACACTCATTTCTTGATACTACCTTTATTTCACATTCATGGTTATATACTTATTAATTTAATATTATACTTATATAATAGGTATAGCTTATAATTAAATATTATTAAGATATAAAGCATATATGTCATAAGTAATCTTAACATGTAAAATATCGTTGACTTACATATCATTGTAACACGCTTGCTTAAGACTCAAGTCTTGTTGCTTTAGTTTATCTTTAAACTATATTTATATATGTATTTGATTCTTACTTATATTAAAAAAATCGGGTTCATTGCTTAATATTAATATAAAATAAATAAATAAACACCTTGGGACATTAACACACATCACCAAATACATACTTAATATAAACATAGACACCCATGACTGGAGTATAAATATTCGTGCTTATCGCACAAATGAATGCCCACAGCGGGACCCGAACCCGTGACCCCTGGACAGCATGCAGCAAACTGAGCCAAACGTGTCGTCGAATATAAAGAGCAGTAATTTATAAATTAAGTCTGTTGCAGGTACCTTCATATCAACTTGATCGTATCTTTTCAAAAAGCTCAAATCCTGAAAGCCTTAAATCACAGGCAATCTATCTGAGCACCGGGTACTATAAAAATAATAATTCGTCTCCGACACGGATTCGAACCCAGCGATAGGCTGATGGCGGAGATCTATTTATAAATAGGCGAAGAAAAAACCGAGATTTTTTCCTCCGATTTTCAAGCGATTTTGTTTCGTCAAATCAAAAAATCAAAAAATAAAACGATTAGTATCTTTTGCATACATTTTTGTTATTTATATAATCATTTAATTTTCAATAATAGTAATCATTTTTTGTAACCATTTATATGAATTCTAATATTAATCTTAATATATATATTTATTGTGTGCGTGTGTATGTGACTGAACTCCTCTTAAACGACTGGACCGATTTTGATGAAATGTTTTGTGCGTGTTCGAGTGCATTCGAGAATGGTTTAGATTCACAATTCGGTCCACTACATGTATTTTTTGAATTAATTAGCTATTTATACATTTACACAATAAATGAAATATCCAATTATAAACAAGTCGTTGCTAGGCAACGTTGTTTTGCGCATGCGGACAGGACAACGTCTGTCGGGTCCGCTAGTAATTATATATAGCTATCAATAACACATATAAATTTAATTAACAGTTCTACGAAAATTATTTCAGTTACCATAACCTTTATAAATAAACTAGTAAGGATTGACTAAAATTAAAGGCTTAAATTCATATTTAACTACTTACAATATAATATTATATTGGTATCGATAAGTTATATTCTAAATCGATTATCACATTTAAGTCTAAGTATTATATTTCTTAGGGATGAATAAGATGATTTAAGTAAACTACTAAACTGTAAAAAAAGTTCACTACAGACGTTAATATGAAAGTAAGTTAGTTAGTTAAACGCTTTTAGCTTGAACCATAAGTCAAAACGCGTTCGTGATCCCTGGACCAACCGCGTGGCGTCCTAATACCCCTCAGACAACGCCGCTTAGTTTCCATAAAACAGAATCTTATCCTAAATTATATATAAAGGTAAAGTGTTTAAAGATTGTATTTTAAGTGAATAGATTTTGCTTTTACCTATTTTTCTAGGTAAATATGGGTTTTGGTTATTTACTTAACTATTAGTAGTACAGTAGTTGCTTGTGTATGTCGTACGTAATTCTCTGTTATAGAGCTTTAATGATAAATACATAGAATATGTTAAGTATTATATAAATACTAGCAATTCCCGCGGCTCCGCTCGCATTTGAGGGTTAACAATGTAGGGTTATAAGTATTTTTTTATGCCAAATCATAAAAAAATAAAATATAAAAATTTTATCTAAAAATAAAAAATAAACAATCTGGAGAGGGCCACCCTCTACCCACCCACCCTGTGACATGAGATTTTTATATATTAGATTAGATGTAGTAATATTTTCTAGTATAACCTATTTATATATTTCTGGCACTACCTATAGCTCTGCTAAAACACTTTCTTCAGTATATAGACCTATGGAGGTTAGATTGGTATTTTCATGGTAAATACACTGTATATTATGGAAATTTATTAATTATTAGTATAATAGCAATTTGTTTCATCTTTTTCTATCATTTTTATGTCGTTCTCATACGTTATTTTTAATTACAGAGACATCTCCGTATTGAAATCAAATCAAGCAACGTGGCTTTAAAAACATTGTTAACAGCTGGTTATAAATTCTAAAACAATCATGCAAAGTTCCATCAAATATAATAGCAGCGATTACAAAGCGCCTAACCTCGGGAAAAAATACCGGTTCCCGACGAGCGGCGATTAAGTGATCTCCCGTTGTTACACCAATTTGGAGTTAATTTCTTCATTTTGTTGGACCTTAGCTTCAAATTCTTCCTTTGCCCGATCTCTTAACATTCTCTCAAAAGTCGAACAATTTTTCTAATGGACTTTCCGAAAGCTCGTGTGGCAATCAAAATGCTTTCTTAGTAATGATGGTCGCCTTTGAAACCA
Organism: Boloria euphrosyne; assembly: GCA_951802675.2. NCBI lineage: Eukaryota > Metazoa > Arthropoda > Insecta > Lepidoptera > Nymphalidae > Boloria > Boloria euphrosyne. Next base: position 2,482,434 of record OX637888.1, read on the forward strand.
GATTGTTTGGGAATTCACAACAAATGTCTATGTTTGTATCCTGGAAAGCTACATTGTTAAGAGTTCTAACATTTTGTTTCTTTATTGGTAGAGCATGAGTTTTTGCGTTATTTTATACTGAAGCCATGATTATAAAAAACGGAAATCGATAGAGTTTATTTTGTTTCAAGTTTACGAAACTAGTGTAATAGACAGTGTTTTCTTATACGATAAGTAACTAAAAGCATCAAACACAAAATGTCGAATCAATATGGCAGTCAATTTATTAACAATATACCTAATTAACAACTTAGCCTCTCTCGGCCCAGTTTCAACTCTAGGTACGTTAACGAGATGAGGTTTTTTTCTACAGTAAAATGTATCCTATACGTTTACCCGAAATGCCAGCTATCGTCTAACCCAATTCCTTAAAAATCTCTCTAGTATTTTTCTTGTGATACGATTACAGACAGACTGTAAAATTTTTTTAATAACTATGTATACAGCATCTGTATCGTTAATAACAATTATTTCGATTCGACTCAAAATTTTGTTATATAATGTTGTTTTAAATGTAACAACAAATGTATACTAAAGTAACTAAAATCCAATAACACATCAGAAAAGAGTGATGTGCAAGACAATGAAGTTACGAAAGCTATTTCGTCATTGTTTGACGTATATTATTTTTGGCTTCAAAGAAATAGTTTTGTATTGGGGAAATCGCTTAGTGAAGATATATTGGATGTGCTACGTCTATCCAATGTTATTAATGTGAGAAATATTATTCATGGAAATTATTTATCTCTTGATCTATGTTAATATTATAAAGATGTAGAGTTTGTTTAAACGCAATTAACTCAGCTTACTATTTCGATTTCAAAAATTAGTTTTGCATTAGAAATCCCGTTTATTGAGGAAAGCTATAGGCTAATATATCATCAAAATATATAAAATATTTATATATTATATCTTTTCCATACATTAGTACCTAAATACTAGATTAAGTAAGCATGGGAGATGTGTCATTGAAATTATGTTGTATGTGTTTCTTCAACAATGAATAATATGAATGTTTGCTTCTCAATGGATATTTTTTTGGAAAAGAATGTAACATAATTTTAACAAACTTTATAAAGAAGCATACTGTTTAATTTATGAGCCCTCTGACGCTTGAATAATCATCCCCAATAAAAATTCCTCCATCCCCTTTTCTAATCTACTTTCTTTAAGCAAAATATCATTAAAATTAGTTTAAAAACCAACAACCAACAGATTCAAAAGAGAGAAGAAAGTGGAAAGGCAACAATTTCCACGAGAGCAAAACTGCAAACAATTACTAGTATACAATAAGTCGGTACATTAATCTCAAAACTCTGACCTTGTCACTACTAAGTCAGTCTTCATCATGACAGCATGAATTCCGAGGCTCGTTCGAGTCATGATCGAGATGTCAATGTGACGTTTTTATCTACATTCGTGTTTACTTTTTTTAACATTTCCAACGACTGTTTACATTTCTGTTTTATGTGCTTTGGTTGTTTAAGTTTTAGCTTTTATATGATAGTGGTAGCTCAGTGGTAAGGCGCTCGCTTGTGTGCCTTGTGACGCGGGTTCAAATCCGGATCTCTGATATTTTCATGTGCGAATAATTTCTATCATGATTACCTGCCTTACGACGAAGGAGAATATCCCAACCCAGCAGCGTGACGTTTGAAAGGATACAATAAGGATTTCTTTTATTTTTCTGTCATTTAATTCTAAACTATTTTTTTATCTTGATGACTAATGACCAGTAAAGTATATATAATGTAATAGTAATTAAAGCATGTACGACTGCAGATTGGACGTTTTGGGATTCAATCTTAGGGCGGGTCAAGAATGGTCACTGGGTCTTGGGTCAAAAAAAACTCAAAGTTCGCCGTAAAGGGCTCGTAAAGCTGTTAGTTTTACGTCTGATCACCGTGTCCGGCGTGTTGAATTGTTATCTCATTGGATTATGATATGTTTCTATTATACCTATTCAATTTTATGAATTTTATTAATATTAAAGGATTTGCGTAAAAAAATGTAATTTGCTTCCTCAGAATAACTCATCTTAATTTGTACAATATTTCTTGATATAAACTGTAAGCTTTTAATTCTCAACTTTATAATAATATAATACGCGATAAGTACGCGATGTGTTTAGGGAATATTTTTATTGTTCCAAAATTTTTAAGTTCACACAATCAAGCTCCATTCATAGTAGAAAAATGTTGATGTACCATACAATAAAACAATACGTGAACAGAAATGCAATAACAAAACTATGAAAATATCAAGCAAAACACACAAATTGCGGCAAGGCACGGAGTCAGATTTCACATTATGATGATTCTTGACATTTGAAAGCCGTATATTTAAAACGGTGCGTTTAAAAGAATTTCAATCTTATTTAAACACTTTTAAGTTCAATGTCGTTTAATTTTAAAATTTCTTCGTTAAAGTATGAATCAAACGTCAAATCGTAGGGTCAAGAGCTTCATCTCTACAGTGTACATGTTAGCTATTCATTTAAAGACCTTTAACAAGCATGAAATGAAGGTTTTTTAATATTCTAATACATATAGGACTATAATGTTATAATTAGTTATTTCTTTTTAAAGGCTTTAATGTGATGGACAAGAAGACACCCAAGTCTTATAAAAAACCTTAAGGAGAAGACGAGAAGTTCTCTCATTTTTCTTAACTTAACATCAATTTTTAGTAATGATTAGATTTTTTGTGGGTTTCGATTAATTAGAAGATCTTTTGCATTTCAAATAAATTTATAAATTCTGTTTTTTATTGAGAAAATGAAAAAAAGCATGTCTATTAGAGCTTTTGCGAAATGTATCGATTGGTTCCTTTGGGAAATATCATATTTAATATTGGGATGATCAAAATCTATTCATATTTAGTGCTTCGATTAGCTTGAATTTCGATGTTGAATCCTTAGAGACATTTTATTAAAATTTTAATTCTTATATATATGGAGTATTAAACTATTTGATAGATGATAAATAAAAATATTTAGAATATAAAAGTTATAATAAGAATATTAATAGTGCTAGTATCTCCCCATATGTGTACTTTTGGGGGGTGCTTCTCTTGAGTATAAGCCTAAGTTGTTGCTCCTTGTATTTCTCTGAAATAAGACAGTATTTCTAGAAACCCCATGATTCTCTTTGGCTCTTGAAGACTCGCGGTTGAGAGCGTATACGATTTTGCATCGCCCTTTACTTAATATAATGGAGGTTTCGGTAGGTTTTAAACGTTAGTACCGGCTTCTCTAACCTATGTCCCACTCTACCAAGCATGTGATATGCGTGAATGAACTTACCAACTTTACAAAAAGGGAATAGTGTTAAAAGGTGTTACTATAAGTTCTTTATTATATATTATATTTTTTATGTTAGCGGCATTTTAAAAAATAATGTAAAACGTTAAGATTGTTAAAACATTTGCACTTAGCTGTCCAGAATAACCAAGGAAACAACACCAACTAAAACTCTCAACGCCAAGCTTCTAATAAAATCTGTAAGGTTTACATTTTATTCTTACTAAAAGTCAACCTTCATTTACATTATCGGCCAATGATTTATGAAACCACTGTTTTTTTAATAATAAAACGGTTAAGTGTTAGTTAGATTCTCTTATAGAGGGTTCTGTAATATGTATTCCTTTAATAAAATCATTTTTAATCATTTTTTTTTAAATATATTTTTTTTATAATTTGAATAATAATATTATAGAAGCAATAACAGTAGTCCAGTGGTAGTCTGCTTGGATCAAAAACTAAACGAAGCGGGTTCAAATCTCAGGTCACACACCTATCGTATGCGAATCGTTTCTCACATTAACCACTTGCTGATAATATTTAAAAAGAAACATCTTAAGTAAATCTGAGAAAACCTAGCAAGTTTTCAAATACATGTAAAGCTAACCAAGTGGGACTTGACCAGCAGTACTCTGCTGATACAATAGTTGTGAATAATGAATTATAAGCAGAAAACTTAGCATAATATTTTACGCGATGTTTAAGGCTTTTACGTATTAGCGTTTTTGCAATACAGCAAAACTAAAAAGGACCTAAACACAGATTTCGGATTACTGTCCGTGTAAATTTGCTTTTTGAATAGTATGCTTTTTTACTGGCCATCTTTAAAAAAAGGACATGTTATGTGAATCGCGAATATGTAGATATTTGTTTTAATTGTTAAAAGATTGATTCTGTTTTAAAAGAAACTATAAAATATTAAGAAAATTTTATTTAAACAAGAATGAAATTCAGTGAATACAAAAGGTTATTACTTTTTTATTAAAGGCTAATGATGATAATTTATGCAAGCTGGAACTATGTACTTAAGTTACAAAAAATAATGTAGGACGGACCGACAGAGGAATTAACCACATAGATAGGGTTCCGATTGGACCATTTAGGTACGCAACCCTAAAACCTATAAATCAATACAATTGTCCCAATTCGATATACTGCCGTAAATCCATCCCTCCGAGATAACTAGGCACTATTTAACGATAGCTTTAAATTGAATCGTAAACGCAACTATTCTATTGAGTGCGGTCCGATTTGTTAGTACTTCAATGGCGTTTGTTTCTTTACTTACAACGAGGTGGCGGGTCATAAACGTCAGTGTTACCAGCGTTATTCAGTTTGTTTATAACTTACAGGGTTACCAGTAATTGATTTAATTAAAAATGTTTTATTGAAACAGATTTTTACTACTCTACAGCGCTTTAAAAAGTACGGACTCAATTCGAATTATGACGATAATTGTAAATGGACGTGTCGTCGCCATTTTAATTATTATATTATATAGTATCAACTATCTGGTATCTATAACACATGCCACGTAGCTTCTCATGAAATTAGAATGTGCTGCCTGTTAATGTCCCAATAAATTTATATTATTTAAATATGTTTGACAGAGTTTATAAAAACGATATATTATCGACTATTCAAGCTATTTTACAGTTCTCTAAACGATTGACAGAAAACAAAGAAAAAGTTTAACAATAAAAAAGTTACTACGAGTATTTTATTACAGCTAAGGCAATTATTTTCTAGTTACGAGTAAGTACTGTGGAAATTTACTTTGATCCATTGTATATATATTTTAATTATATCCATATTAAGTCTTAACAATTTCATTAATAAATACTTTGTTTGTGTTACCTATTTATAAGTGCCTTTTAAGTTAAAATTTTATGTAAAACTATATTTTAGTGCTTAGGGCTTAATTATTTTAGTGCTTTAAACTAAATACTAGAGTAATATACACAAATCTATATAGTTTAATTGAAAGTAGGTCCCTCCATAATAAACGAAACTTTAATAGACTGTAACTATATTGAAACATTTTTACAATTTATGACATCAATAAATATTAAATTATAGAATAATATTTCGAAACAAGTCTGAGTATTTAAGTAGAAAATGACATACAATCGAGACTGCTAATGGATGACCAATAATGCTGCACCACTGCTATTCTCTACGTATATACACATAAAGTTATTTTTCATATAAACTAGCTGGATTTGAACCGTCGGCATTCAAACTAAAAACTTTCCTTTGCTCGGTTAATTAAGACATGGATTATCGAACGTTTTGGGGCAGTAAATAAAGCTATAATCTTTTCAAGTTAGAGTATAGGCGTCTTTCTAACACTGCCTTATCTCTCAAATGGTAAACTCGACCGCATAAACTTCTTTGATCCATCTGAATCCATTTAGTAAATGTCCTCTATGATACTAATGCACTGTCAATTTTTAATGTTTTCTAAGATACGGTACATGAGTAAATCCAGTATAAAGTGATCTAGTAATGTATGGTGTTATGACATTAATACCTTTTGTTCTTTACAGGTAAGTGCGTGATTTGGGTCGTGTTGCTACTGTGTGGGAGTATAGGTGTATGAGGTAACAAACAAAATATTATATTATTTGAAATTGAACAGGTAGTAGGGAGTTTGGTTTTCGCTTTATAATTTTTTTTAAAACTACGAGTTTTTATGTACGAAGATGTTTAATTGTGAAAGAATGACAATTAAAAAATTGAAACGATTTTGTATAAATCATGATTTTTAATGCAGAAAGGTAATTATTAGGCGAAAAAAAATTTGGAAAGTTTAATAAAGCCTACAAGTTTTTTAAACCAATCTATGCAATGATATTATAAGTATTTTTTCCTAGTATATCAATGAATCTATGATTTTATTATAAATATCGTACACATTAACTATCTCAAGCCAGTGGTTGTGGTAATGCGCTGGCTTTGGTAACCGAGTGAAGCGAGTTCATATTCCCGAAATTCACCTCTGATGTTTCAGTTTCCAAATCATTTTCCAACATCACGATTTTCTTACGGTAAAAGAAAAAATCGTGAAGAAACCTACATGTCTGAGAGAACCTAGCAAGTTTCGAAAGGCATGTGAAGTACTCAAACCTGCACCTGGTCAACGTTGTGAACTATTTTTTTCATACCCTGACGTTAAAAAAAGCTGAGTGCATAGTAATATAACATTTATTAAATAATTTTAAGGTTACAATTATTCAATTGTACGACTCGTTTGGCTCAGTTGGTGGTGACCCTACTTTCTCGCCAGCGGTCGCGGGTTCGAGTCCCGCTGGGGGCATTCATTTGTTGAGCACGAATGTTTGTACTCCAGTCATGGGTGTTTATATTTATAATATTTATGTATTTAAAATTTATATGTGTAATATATCAACTATCTGGTATCCGTAACACAAGCCTCATAGTTTACCACGGAACTAGATGGTGCTGTTGTGATAACGTCCCAACGTCCCAACATATAATTAAAGTATATTTTAACGTTTATTACAAGCAAGTATTATATTGTATGACAAAAGCTTTACAGTTTTTTAACCGGTACAAATATGTACATTACGTTTGAGATAAGGGTCTGACGGTAAACCAATTAAAAAATGGCACAAAGCAAAAATTTCGTCTCACATTTTTCTAATTATCCCACATTTATTTATTTTCTCTTTCCGTCTAATTTAAACAAAGCTCCAAGATATAAGTCACGTTAAAACTTTTTGTTACAAACTGTAGGACAAGTTAATTTGTAGGTTCTTTATATATAGAAACAATGTCGCAGGATTTATCGTGAAACTTTAAATAAGCGTAATGAAGTCAGTGTAATTAGTCCTGTATTTATTACTATGCCAGTTAAATCTTAAACGCTGTGTGGTTATTTAATTACTAGTATTTGACTGTGGCCTTCCACAGAACATATAGCAAGTAAACTTTATAGTCACAGTACTAACTTGAATTTACTAGAATTATTTATCAAAATATATAGTTACTAGCGGACCCAACAGACGTTGTCTTGTACGCATGCGCAAAACAACGTTGCCTAGCAACGACTTATTTATAATTTAGTATGTCATTTATTTTCTAAATGTATAAATAACTAATTAATTCAAAATATACATTTTGTAGTGGACCGAATTGTGAATCTAAACCATTCTCGAATCCACTCGAACACGCACAAAACATTTCATCAAAATCGGTCCAGTCGTTTAGGACGAGTTCAGTCACAAGAAATATATATATTAAGATGTATGTACGTAGTACGTACATAATATGAACATTGTACAATGTACATCTATATATACTATTTATAAAGCTGAAGAGTTTGTTTATTTGTTTGAAAGCGCTAATCTCAGGAACTACTGGTCTGAATTGAAAAATTCTTTTTGTGTTTGATAGTTTGTTTATCGAGGAAGGTTATAGGCTATATTATATCCCGCTACGACCTATAGGAGCGGAGCATTAATGAAAAATGTTGCAAAAACGGGAGAAAAATATTCCTTTTGAGAGCTTCCGTTACGTGCGCTGCGTTAACGGTTAAAATTAGGCAAAAATGATGTATGACAGAATTGTTTTCCTTTAAAAGTTTAAAAAAAAATCCGCGATAGCATATATCTATCTTTTAAGGTTGACTCGCTATAACCTTTTTTATGGTAATCGAATTTGTTTTAAGATAATGCATTATTTGCAAGGGTGTTTAATAAATATTATATTAAACCTTATCCCAATAAATAAGTTATTCATCACAAGTATTTAATTTTGAACAAATTTGCTACTGACATTATTTGATTTTAATAAATATTTTACGAGATATTACAGTTTTAACAGAATTTCGCATTAGATTTTTATGTTTTAAATTAGCTATTTAGTAAAACAAATTAAGTTTATCAATATCGTTGCTACTGATATATAAATCACAACAACAGAAAACATAAATTATAATAACGAAACTGATACTAAGTATGGCTTTTAATTTGAATAACTCTGCTAATAAAATGATAATTTTATGCCTCTTTCGTAAGATAGCATCAAACAATTACCTTAACAAGCCCTAAGTTATATACCTTATTAGCATTTTTGATCCATGACTAATTGTTGCCAGATTCTTGGTTTATCTTCATAATCTGTGGAGGAAATTGCTGTGAAAATATGTATAGAATTTTATTTTTATAGAAAGAAATTCGATAAATTTGTTATTCTTGTATAATAACATCCTTTTCGTAACTTAGTGTAAATCTGGATGTTTGTTTGTTTTATTTTTTATAACCACTATATATTTCATGAATAGAATATATAAGAGAGAGTGAGAAAAAGCAAGAGATATATAGAGACACAGAATATCAAATGCATTCTTGCATTAATAATTAAAAAAAAAAGACAATTATAAGTAAAGAAACGTATTAGTTGAAAGTACACAGTAATCAAGGAAATTGACATTGACTACATTCTATCGCGTATAGTAACTAGTTCCCATTGTATATAATATTATATTTATAGTATCCTCTTATAAAAAGTTTCGTCATACATATATATTATGAACTAACTAAAACAATATAATATAATAATTAGCGATTCCTGCGGCTTCACCCGCGCCCTAAGCATGAATATTTAGAGTTATAAGTATTGTTTGAAGCCAAATCATAAGAAAGTAGAAATTAAAAAATGTGGTCTAAAAATAAAAAATAAAATATCTGGAGAAGCCCACCCTTATCACCTAGGTCCTAGGGGAATAAAAATTAGCCTACGACCTATTCTCAGACCTACAAAGTATACACAAAAAATCATAAAAATCGGTCAAGCCGTTTCGGAGGAATTCAATAACAAACACTGTGACACGAGATTTTTATATATTAGATTTTTAAATACTTTCGGATGGATAAGGGCCTACTAATCTGCATGATTGAACCTGATACCGTTAACTTAAGCGTGAATTAGCCAACCACTAAACCATTCACGTCACAAATATAAATACATTTATTAAACAACTCATAAACAGAAACGTGTCTCATTAAAGTAAATAGAAGTTACAAAAGACGGAGTTCTCATCGTTGGAGTTAAATTCGATTCGAGACAGGTTATAACAAAAAGTAGTCTCTGCATCATTCTACAGAATGTCGTTATAGCGCTTGTGAATTGTTTATGGCGAAGTACTAAGCGTATTTTAGTTTTAATTAATATAAGCTTATGTTATGTTTACACTTAAGTTTCGAGTATTACGTTATTAGTTTTAGTTACATTTTTAGAACTTCTTAAACATAAGTTTTTGATTTTGTGTTTAAAAATATTAATGTTTAAGGTAAAAATGTAGTCTTAGTCATCAATTATATAAATATTTCACAAATGAAAGATATTTTTTTTTCAATTTTCACCAGTAGTTCCTGAAATTAGTGCGGTCAAACAAAAAAAAACTCTTTAGCTTTATAATTTATAATATTAATATACATACATTTTTACTAAGAAAAACCCTTTGTCCGATTAATTTGTAAGCATTGAGAAAATCTGTATGACTATGATAAACAGAACGATTTCAACTGAATTGAAACATTTAGTTAATAAAAGATTTGAAAAAAACGCTTTTTAATTGTACAGAAATGAATAATTTAATGAAAATATACCTTAAAAATTTTAATTGTGTAACATGAGCTTTTTCTTAAATGTTATCTAACCTATTGCCACAAGCTTAGCAACATAACTATCATTATAAATTATTTCGAATCGTCTACATAACCAAAACTTTACTATTAACTATTCTAAATGTAGTAAAAAACGTTATTTATTCACGTCAAAACAAACATCTAAAGCGGCGTTTGTTCATAAAAATGAGACTATCATCACATTTGTTACCAATTATGGCGTTGAAATACACACTGAGAATCGTTTGAGGATGTCTGTCGGTCTGTAATTAATAACTCTAGAACGCCCTCACTCAACACGTGTGCGGGTAGGGTTACAGATTTATTGCATTATTATTGTTTATATCTTATACGAAATGTCTAATACATCCATAACTCTGATTTCGAAATAATTATATCTAACTAAGCACACGTTATTTACGAATTTTAATTGCTGACCTAACTTAACATTCGTAAGTGTTATTTTTGTCGCGGATTTATTATGAGAACCTTCAATTCACAGGGATCAGGCCGCAACTTACAAAGCAAAGGCAAAGTACGGTGAACCTCACAAGTTTTTTTTTTTCAATGGGATCTTTTGGACATGCAGGTTTCTTCACAGAGTTTTCCTTCACCTTAGGTAGTAATGATGTTGGAAATTATTTACACTGTATGAAAATATTAGATATGCATGAACCGGGATGTGAACCCGCTTCAAACGGTTATCTCAGCGAATACATTACCACTGTCATTTTGTAGAAATTAACGAAATCTGCAGTAGCATTTACCAAAGCTATGTAAAGTACATTATATATACATATTATGTAGGTAAAGTAAACAGCCATTTAATAAATTGACTCTCGCTCACCCCTACTGGTCATTCGCAAATATTGACCTTTCTTAAAAGTCGGAATTGACCAGAAATATGATCCCCACTCTTAATTACAAAGAGCACCGCGCCTCAAAACACCGACAACATTAATAGGAACAAAAACAAACAGACGTTAAGGGTGGCTGTCCATTAAAAGTGTATGGCTATACTATAAAGAAAGTATAGCTTTGTAATTTTATACGAGATTTGAATAAGAAAAATGAATATCACGCTTTTACTTTCATAATAGCTTATGGACTATTTAAAACCAACGAACCAAAACTTGCTAGGTTCTCTCGACTTGCAGGTTTCTTTACGACATGAGTTACCTCACTTTTCCTTCACCAAAAGACAAGTGGCAATCATGTTAGGAATTATATGCACATGAAAATATCAGAGGTGCTAGACTTGGGATTTCAATTCCCAAGGTCATCATCACAGTAACATCACGTTGAGGGCGTCACCACAGAGTTGCTACTGCCTTATACCTAATAAGATATAATGAATGGTAATATCTAGAGTAAATCAGCCTAAAAAACATTCATTCGATTATTACACACAATGTAATTATATCTACGAAATAGCTAAGTTATTATTCAAACAAAAAGATAGAAAAACAGAGTATGATTTTAAATACAATGCATTAATTAGCAGAGGAATACATTCTTAAAACCAACAAGCTAAGGTGGCGACATACATTCATCAAAGAAACGCCGCTTCCTCAGATAATGCTTGAAACGGTCAATATTTGAAAACGTATCGGCGATAAAAGTGACTCCTTCTTTACGTAAGCCGATGTTTTTATAGTGATGTTGGGAGGCTATGTTTTTAGGTGTCACGATCTTTTTTAACCAACAATTAATATTCGTTTAATACCTCAAGGAATATCTGATAACTAATGACTCACCCTTGCTTCGCTTGGGTAAAATAAATAACATTTCTTAAATAAAATTAGCCTAAGTTACTCCTTATAACATTAGCTATCTGTGAGTGAAAGTCCCGTCAAAATTGGTCCATTAATTTCAGACATTAGTTGGAACGAAAAGACATACAGACAATCAAACAAAAATTGTAAAAATTCATTTTTTGATGTAAGTACTGTGTATACTCTCATATTATGCGTTTGGTGAAAAGCTGTTAATTTAAAATTAAAAACAGACACTTCAATTTTATATACGAGTCTATGTATATGTATAGATAAACTAAGATTTGTACTTTTTAACGTTTAATTTTTTCCAACTATTTTTTTTTATTTGTAGTTTGTTTTAAATTTATATATATATTTGAGCTATCTAGCTTTAACTGGCTGGCTATAACTAGATGGTGCTGTGTGTTAAATGTTAATATCCCAAATTATTTATTATTTACTTATAACTTGTTCATTACTTTTGTTTTAAATGCATACAATTTGAAAAAAACAGAACATCGAATATTTTGTCGGTCTCTAAATAATGGTAATCTGCATTTTACTGCTTCGATTATATTCTCTAGAGAAACCTTGTAATCGCAACTTCAGTGGAACACCCATATCTCAACTCCCGCGAGAACACTCAGCTTTGTCGTTTTTGCCGTCGGTAAAGTTCGTCAAATACTGACTTGCATTACAAATATCAATTCCATTTTCACTATTCAATAATTAACATTAGTATGAGATATTTTTAATTAATTTTGAATTCTATGAATTTATTAAATACTTAAAACTCACCTTAGCTTTTCACGGGTGTATCGCTAGGTAAACTGTTTACAGTGGTAGTGCCATGCTTGTTACCTTTGGGTAGCAGCCGAATAGGCCGGCACGCCCCGTATAGTACCACTCTCTCACAGAAGACCGGCGTGAAGTGGCAGCTATGCTGCCGCGTTTCGTCCGAGGTCCACTCCCCATCCCTACTCCCGTCCTTCTCCCTCCTTCCTCCCTTCCTTTCCTGAAAGGCCGGCAACGCATCTGCAAGCCCTGTGGTGTTGCAGATGTCCATGGGCGGAGGTGATCACTTACCATCAGGTGAGCCTCCTGCCCGTTTGCCCCCTTTGTCCCATAAAAAAAAAAACTTTTCTTCAATTTTATGGTTTTTTTTTTGCATTAAACTCTATTATTCTATTCCTAAAACACTTACCAATTCTAAAATTTATTCAAGCGATTGCGTTACTACTGGGCTGCCACAACCTTCTACCCATTAATTAACATTAATTACCATAAATCAAGGAGAAAGTCAAAGCAACATACGATTACAATTATCCTTTAAAGAAAGTGCACCTTTTTGCAATTTCGAAGTAATGAATGTTTACAATGTTCCAACAATGGTGCAAGAAGCAGTCACAATTTGTGCGGCGACGATTGTCTCAGCGAGCTGGGTATTTTGCGCAATTTGCACTCTGGTCAGAGTAGAGCGTCCATAAGTTTGAAAAATATATAATATTTTTATACTTTAGTATACAATATTTTCATCCCTTATTTATATTCTTTTTTTTTTTTTTTATATTCTTTATTGCACATTAAATAATGTTACATAAATTATACAGAAATCAATGTGAGCAAAGGTGGACTTATCTCTAGAAGAGATCTCTTCCAGCCAACCTATGGAAGTGAGAAATGGTGTTTAAAAAACGGGCCGAACACGTGCAATTGTTATAAAATAAACCATTATATACTAAAAGGATAAATAAACATACATATATATATATATATATATATATATATATATATATATATATATATATATATATATATATATATATATATATATATATATATATATATATATATATATATATATATATATATATATATATATATATACATATATATATATATATATATACACATATACATACACACACATATACACACACATATATATATATACACAATATATACATAATATATAATATTTATACTATATAATACTAGGTAAACTGATAATTAAGGTGCGATTTGCGTCAGAAGGTACTGTTTAACATGCTTTTTAAAGGAAGTTATTGAGGGGCTACGTTGGATATGCTTAGGTAGTGTATTCCAGAGTGATGCGGCATACACTGAGAAAGAATGTGAAAAAAATTTCGTTTTACTCTTTGGTATGCCTAGCATAGGCGTGACGCAAGATCGCCTGGAACGTGAGGGGGGTGGGAGAATTTGGATTCGGGAACGGAGATAGGGAGGTGATTTTGGGTCATTAAGGATATTGAAAAGGAACGAAAGGATGTGCATATCACGGCGAAGTCGGATTGGGAGCCATTTTAGATGAGCACGAAAGTCTGATATATGATCATGCTTACGCAAGCCAAATATAAAGCGAATGGCTAGATTCTGGAGTCGCTCTAGTTTGTTAAGTTGCTCCTCAGTCACATCCAAATAGCACACATCAGCGTAGTCAAGTATAGGGAGAAGTAGAGATTGAGCAAGCATAATCTTGGTACTAAAGGGGAGAAAGTATTGGAGACGCTTGAGAGAGTGGAACGAGTAATGCATTCTTTTGCTGACCTCGTTGATATGAGCTACCCAGGTCATGTTACAATCCATTATTAAGCCCAAGTTTCTTACTTTATTACAATAAGGGATTGGAACACCAGAAAATTCAACTTGAGGTATTGAAGTCCAGTCGATTTTACACCTCAGTCTACTACTGCCGAATATTATGCATTGTGATTTGTTAGGATTTACAAGAAGGCCGAAGGACTCAGCCCACGACTGGATTTCAGCAAGGTCCGAGTTTAAAGCACCTATACATTCATGCAACTCGGTCAGCTCAGAATGTCGGTATAATTGTAAGTCATCTGCATACAGGTGGAAGGGAGAAGAAATTACTTTTGATATGTTATTAATAAAAACAGAAAACAGCAAAGGAGAAAGTACGCCGCCTTGAGGTACACCAACAGTAAGATCTAACCAATCCGATAGAGTATCGTTGATTTTCACACACTGTTGACGTCCGAAGAGATAAGAATAAAACTAGTCTAAAACAGTAGGAGAAATGTTAACCGCACGAAGAGTTCCAATGAGGATGTCAAGGTCAACAGAGTTGAAGGCACTGCTAAAATCAAGCAAGACCATCGCAGTGAGTTTGGTGTTATCCATTGCACCACGAATATCCTCCGTGATATTCAGCAGCGCTCCAACCGTGCTGTGAGAGGAGCGAAAACCGGACTGATAAGGACATAGGAGATTACAGTTAGACAGATAGGAATAAAGTTGGTTATGGACCAATGATTCGACTACTTTAGATAGGATGGGAAGAATAGATATAGGACGGTATTGAGAGAGACAGGTAGGATTCGAGGTCTTAGGCAGTGGAATGACGATGGCTTTCTTCCACAATGCCGGAAAGACATTACGTGAGAGTGAGAAATTAATAATGTGGGAGATCACAGGCGCAATATCCTCCAGCACGGGAAGAACCATGTCAAGGCTGAGGTTATCACTACCGATAGCTTTTGTAGATATAGAGCGGACACACTTCTTTATATCATCTACCGAGACTGATTTGAAGACGAATGGAGGTAAGTCAGGGGGAGCAAGTCTAGATAAAAGTGAGAGAGTAGCAGTTTTTACGTGTAAGTCTAAAGTTATAGGTGGAGTTGTGAAATGATTATTCAACGCATTGAGATCCACCGAACTTTGACAAGTTTCGGTGGCCTTGCCCACACCCAGTGACGATAAGAATCTCCAAACTTGCGCTTGACAGAGATCCTGAATTGTGGAGTGGATATAGCGACGTTTGGCATCCCTACACATTCTGTTGCAGATGTTACGTAATTTTTTATAGGCAACAAGATTTTCAGTTGAAGGGTATTTTTTGTTCCTAGCTTTGGCCCTATCGCGCTTGGCCATGGTTCTTTTGATCACAGGCGATAACCATGGAGCAGGAGCATGCTTTACCCTAACTGGCCTGATCGGTGCATGCTTGTCGTATAGTTTGATCAGTTCTGTAGTTAAAGAGTCTACCATGGTGTCGATGTTGTTTGCTGATAATAATGTTGTCCAATTAATGTTTTTAACATCCTCTCTCAAGCGTTCTAGATCCATATGCTTAAAATTGCGCTGAAGAATAACCTTGCCTCTAACCTTTGGAGGGCGCACTTTGTAAGCGAGGAAAATTAAATCATGGTGTGAGAAAGGTGCAGTCATTTGACCATGCGAAATAGCAAGAGTAGGTTTAGAGACAGATTTATAAACTTTAAGAGGTTAATCCTAAAACTTTCTTACATACCTTTACAAGAACTTTGAATATCTATATAATATTATAAATGAAAGGTTGAAACAATGTCTGGCCGGCCCAATTTACATAATTATCTTTTTGTCTTATTGGGGGTGTATCAGGTCGTTTAATTAAAAAAATATCCGTCAAGGGTGAGTCGCTAGTTAATACTGTAATTATAAAATGAGAAAGACACGAAGGAGATTGAAGACCTTTTTGATATTTCTTTTTAAGTGTCAACCATAAGAGTACTCTTCGTGACTTAAAGAGTAGA
This sequence comes from Boloria euphrosyne, assembly GCA_951802675.2. Taxonomy (NCBI): domain Eukaryota; kingdom Metazoa; phylum Arthropoda; class Insecta; order Lepidoptera; family Nymphalidae; genus Boloria; species Boloria euphrosyne. The sequence continues at coordinate 2,498,740 of OX637888.1, forward strand.
AATCCTTTCCAAGACTTATACCCATACATAACATGGTAAACGCATTCACTGCTTAATTTCACGTCTACTGAAAACGTAACACGAGTTTATTAACCGCACAAATTAATTTTAATTACTTCAGTAAGAAACGAGTGATAAGCAAGTTCCTTCAAGCAAATAACTTAGACATTCTACATCATTAAGAGCGATACGTTCAATTAAAATATATTTTATTATTATATAAATGCTTGCTTTATACCGCGACTTCACTTGTGTGATAACAAAGAAAACTATATTGTTTAAATTATTATTCGTAACTACATATTATAAAACAAAGTCCTCCGCCACATCTGTCTGTCTGTTCGCGATGAACTCAAAAACTGCTGCACCGATTTTCATGCTGTTTACACCAATGGAGGCTGGTTTTCGAGGAAGGTTTAAGTATATAATTTGTCAAGTTTTTGTATACATTTACTAGCGAAACCCGTGTCTTTGTTCGCGTTGGGGGAGAACCCGAGCGAAGCGTGGGTGAGTCACTAGTTAACTTATAAATAAGTTCATTTCGAACATTTTATCCTATCGTTTTAGCGTCTATCGAAATACATCGCTGATATGCATCCTATTTTTCATCCTTTATTTATATGAATAATACGTGCCACTACTTATTTTTACGTCTTGTAATTTAACTACGCCTTTATAGTGTATGACTCATACACTATATCATCCTACCAACATTCTTCAGTATATTATCAATAATCTCCTAACAGCAGTTAAAATAACTAGATATTCATACATACTTTATTAAATATAGATCCCATGGAGATTAAACTAAATATTTTGTGGTTTGGCCACAAAATTCATTAGTTTTTTCATTGTACAAGAAAAGACTAGTAACTCTCATAGGTACACAAAAAATAATAACGTCAAGTTTAAAGTCTTTAGACTTTACAAAAATTTATCTGATATACCTACTATTTATCTAATCGTAACAAAAATCGTACAATCTGTATATAAAATAGTCGCACATTAATAGTATTTAGATTATTTCCCTGACTGTCTGTCTGTGACCGTCAACATAAAGAATACTTTTCGTATCATTATATCTCTGAGAAATATACGAATCGTTAAAATGTATTTAGAACCCGAGCAGAGCAAGGGTACGTCACTAGTTACAAACTTTATTTTACTTAAATAACCGCTACAATAAATCAAACATTCTCTTTTACTCAAACACCTTACATTATCATAAAACAAAGACCGATTTCTCGTCAACACGTTATTC